>UELW01000089.1:443450-1043450 GCA_900490495.1 Danionella dracula
CGTGTGCAGAGCACTCAGCTTCTGAAGGTGCATCTAGAACGAGAAGACCATAAACACACATAAATATTCAGTCTGCAATTAAAAAACAACAGGAACACTTTAAAAAAAATATAAACCGAAAAAAAAAAACATTACGTCATGGTTTGCAATATCACCCAGAAATTATTTGATGAGCGCTATACATTAGACAGGCTCAGAACATAATAAATAATTTGGTTTATTGATTATTTTCCTCACAAATATGATTTCATGTCATTGAAAGTGGTGGAAAAACTGATTAAAACTGATTTAAAGGCTTGTGCTTACCTTCAGCATGGAGTAGGTGTATGGGTAATGATAGGCAAAATAGCACGCATCATCTTTGTGCTGGAAGGTCACGGTGAAGGTCATGGTGAAGTAGGATTTGCCCTTTTGACCCCCAGCTGCGAGAGAGCTTCGTGAAAAGTGATTTCTAAGGAAACAAACTCACTTTGTTGAAATAAAACAAAAACGAACTGATTTAAGGATGTTTTTTATCAGATTTGAAAATTATGATTTTTGGCATTTATTGAGATATAGATGATAACCATGCGTAATGTCAGTGCATCCTATTCAAGAAGGTTGGTAAAACAAGCCACGCACTGTAAATATTTGAGGAGTTCGGTTCCAAAACACATTAAATTCATTTCGATTTATTTGAGTGAAAATGCATCACTAAAAACCACCACTTTCTGCTTTTTATAAAGCATTGTAAAATACTCTCTGTCTAATACTATACAAACATGTTTTTCCTAAAACTGCTCCCTCACCCAAACGATCCAAACACCCTGTTTTAAATCATTTTATTTAAAGTTGTACGTAATGAGAGTCATACTATTTTCCCTATCGGATGAAACAAACTGATGTTACACACTTTATTAATGCGCCAACATTTCTTTCCTGTGATGTGTATTAATCTCAGCCTGAGGGAAAACCAATGACTTTAATTTATGTTTTTTGTCTGGAGAGAGCTTACTTGTAATAGCAGATGTCAGATCCTGTTCTGAGCCAGTGAGGGCTGCCGTTGATGGCATCGTGCACCGAGTACATCAGCACCTGCATCCCTGTCAGCACGAGCAGAGAGCAGAGAGCAGAGAGCAGAGAGCAGACTGAAGCTGAGCGTGGCTGGAAATGTGAAAGCACTAACGTATACTGGGAACGCAAGAAATTTCAAGTACGTCTCCAGACTGTGTTCTCTGCGGGAAGAGCATCAGCAGTTTTGCTTTTTAGGTGTCAAAACGTTTCCCCAGATACATATTTTCACTAGGGACCTGTTTACTAAGCACATATTGTGAAATCAAGATTAAAAAGTTGACAGATTTTTTATTACAGCCATCAATCAGAACCTATCACCGTTTCAGCAGTTCATCAGAGGCTCTGTGCATTTCAGGTCAAGTGAAGGGTTACAAGACTGTAGAAAACACGAAGTTAGCATCAAAAAATTAGATTTAACGACCCTCGGGGAAGTCACAGATGAGCGACCAATCAGAATAGAGGAACGCAAGATGAGCCTGGCTGTAGCAGCCAATCAGAACTCAGAATTCAATCAATCATTGATGTGTCACAACAAATCATTTTTGCAACACAGTGTGTGGACCTGAGCAGAGAGCATGTGTTGTGCCTACCGTAGTTGAACTGGCTGTTAGATTTCTCACAGTTGATGATGTTGAACCGGTAACGGACTCCAGGACGCATGTTTCCCACCTCAAAATAAAACCACTGGTGATGGTGATTGCTGTTGACGTCTGCGTTCAGGATCAAGTCATACTCAAACCTGTCGACAGAAACACTTGCTGCTTCTTCTTCTTCTTCTAATGCTTAGAAACAGTGTGAATGTTGTTAATGAATCCTACTTTCTGACTTGAATAGCTTTGCGCAGGTTTCCAGACTCAAACTTTGAGTTGAACCTGAGGGACTCGCTGTCATCGATCACTGGAAAACTGAAATTGTGTTTGACAGACAGCAAAAAAGTTATTGTGTGCGAGTAACCTCAATAATTGGGCAGTCTGTTACATATAAAATAAGTTTTATAGGTTAATGTATATATTTGTTTACCATGAACTAGAATTAACTAACAAATGTTCAGACAAACTATGAGTACTTTCAGTTGTTGCCTAGATAGATCGAAATTTTAGCTCTCACCTCTGATTGTCTAAATCATACACAACTTTATCCAGGATGTCTCCAGCATGAATGAGCCTCTCTATGTCCTGGAAGATCTTCCTTCTGTTCACAAAGAAGCTTATTTAACAAATAAAGCTCTGCTAAGCTCTGCACCTGAATCTCTTCAGCGTACCTCTGCACCCCGTAGACCCTTTCCAGGATGGGCTCACGGAGATTTAGTGCCACATGCCCAAAGTAATCCGGGTACGCCACCTCGCTGTACCCAGGCACCGAGCGCGTGCTCTTCACCATCTCCAGATAGACGTCGGGGTCGTGCAGTGGCAGCAGCGCAGCGGTGTCGGGAATCTCCAGCACTCCCTGATCCTCACAGACTCCATTCAGCCCTCCGTCCAGTGACAGACGGCCCAGACTGCTTTCCAGCTCCCGCTCGGAGGGGGATTTGGATCGGCTCAGGCCCAGTTGTCCTCCCTCTGATGGAGGAACGTCATCTCTGGGTTTGCTTCTGGTCTCTGCTGTGGGGATGACGATCGCGGGACGGTCGCGGCCGAAGCTTGAAGAAGGAATGAACAAGGGACGCTCATCAAAGTCAACATCCTGAGAACAAATCAGAATCAAAGCGTTAGTATCATAATTCTGGATTGTGTTTAAATTCTTATTTTCAGCCCTTGAGAAATAAATTAAGTTACCATCTAATATTAGTGTTTAATAGTATTGTATCAATTAACTATCCATCACGCCTGTTTCACATATCAAGCATAAGAGGCGTTCATGCTGCTTACGTTACTGCCCAAGTCATGCTTACGCTTGCTATTTGAAACACGCGTTACTTTTGAGTATATTTAGAGGTGATTAGAAAAGCTATTAATTGCATTGATTTATTTTCATCACTATTATTCTTCCTCTTCCAACATTAAAGTCTATGACAGGCTCTAAATACGCCTTCAGCAAAGTTTAAAATGCAAACCCTTTCAAATGTTCCTGAGATCTGCAGAGAAGTTACAGATCCTCCATATAGTTAACCTCTTGAAAGTCACTTAAAATATTTTTAGGTACATCTACAGTTTCTTCAGAGATTTAGTACCATCATTAGGTTGCTTTAACATTATATATAACATAGCAGGAAAGTATTCCATTAAAATAAATAATATAGGTAAAAAAAAAATAAATAAATAAATAAATTCTCTACAAAGAAAGAGAGAGGTCTCTTCAGTTCTTCACAGTAAAGTTCTTTTTTTTGCAGATTTTCTTCCAGAGTTTTTAATTTTTTTGCTGATTGGCCAGCTCATGTGACTATAATACTATAACCACTCCCCCCCCTTTTAAAAAAGAAACTATAATTACAATGGAATCAAATGCTTTGAACGGTATATTACAAATGGATTTCTTTCAAATATGACCTCCTGAGCTGATCTGCGTGGTTGGGAAAGCTTCAGAACTGAAGCAGATTCCAACAAACAAACAAAAAACATATTTTACTGACACAGACAAGCATTGAAAAAGAAACCAGTAATGATGCAGGTTTACGTACAGTATAAGGTAGAAAACAATACTCCTGCAATGCAAAAAATGCACTCTTGAAGCAAAAAAAAAAAAACCTCTTGCTATATCAAGCAAAAGAATCTGCCAATGTGGTAAGCAAATTTGAGTTGGAAAGATAAAAAAAAATTAGAAATAAATTCTAGTTGATATCAAATGCTGTTGGATCTTAAAAATAGACAAAAACTCTCAAAACAAGTCTTTCCAAGCTGTGAAAACTGCACTGAAACTAGAATATTTCAACTTGTATCTAGTCTCTAGTGGTCTTAAACCCAGGATGTTTTCTCTTTTATTTAAGACCAACTTAGAAAATGTAGTATTAAAATAAGAAAGTTTGTGTTTAATTTTAGTTCTTAAAGTAGAATACGGGTTCTTAAACCTAGAAATTCTAGCTTAAAATTTTTATTTTAATTAATTAGATTATATATTATTTAGGCTTATTTTTAGATAGGACAGTTCCGATAGGAGACAGGAAGAACACTTAGTAGAGCTCAGAGGAGAAGATCGCTGAAGGACCAGAGCAGAAGACTTGTTTTGAGAGTTTCTGTATTTTTTTAAGATTCAACAGCATTTGTTACCAGCTAGAAGTTTTTGCTAATGTTAAGAATTCTTGCCAAGTCAAATTTGCTCACCCCATTAGTAGAATCTTTTGCTTGATCTAGGAAGAGTTTGTCTATATTTGAGTTTTTGGTCTTGTTTCAAGAGTACAAATCTCTTCCATCAAAGTTAGAACACAACTGGATGGATATTAAGGTTTGGGGTATTGATGATTTATTCATGGTGTAGATCCTTTTTCTTCTTTTCTTTTCACAAACATTTGAGTCTGATTTCAAGAAATAAGATATTTCAATAAAATCAGATATTTTATTTGATCTAGACTAGATTTTTTTTCTTGTTCCAAGATGCATGTTTTTACCAGTATTTAAAATAGATTTTTTTTAAAATAAGACATCAAAAACATTCTTGAAATAAGAATAGGTTTAATCAAAAATTCTTGTTTTAAGATCAGTGGCAAAATCGGCAACTTTTTTCACATAGTTTCTTAATTCAAGAAAATAAATGACCAGAATAAGATTTTTTTTCTCCTCAAGAAAATATAAAGTAATCTACACCCAAAAGGTTTAAATTAGAAAATTATTCCTAAAATAAGAAAATCAAGATTTTCAATCTAATTGTAAGCATTTTCCCCTCCTAGAACCGCCACCTTAACGTGGTGGAGGGGTTAGCGTGCTCGAAGGATCCTAGGAGCTATGTTGTCGGGGGCTTGCTGCCCCTGGTAGGGTCTCCCAAGGCAAACAGGTCCTAGGTGACGGGTCAGACTAAGAGCGGTTCAGAAGCCCTGAATGATGACAACAACAGATTCCGCGACGTCGCCCGGATTGGCGTCACCGGGGCCCCACCCTGGAGCCAGGCCTGGGGTTGGGGCTCGCAGGCGAGCGTCTGGTGGCCGGGTCTTTTCCCATGGGACCCGGCCGGGCCCAGCCCGAAAAGGCCACGTGGGATCGCCCTCCAGTAGGCCCACCACCCGCAGGAGGGACCGTAAGGGGCCGGTGCTTTGTGATCTGGGCGGCAGCCGAAGGTGGGGACCTCGGCGGCCCAATCCATGGACACAGAAGCTAGCTCTGGGGACATGGAATGTAACCTCGCTAGGGGGGAAGGAGCCTGAGCTTGTGCGGGAGGTGGAGCGCTACCGGCTAGAGATTGTCGGGCTCACCTCCACGCACAGCCTGGGCTCTGGAACCCAGCTCCTCGAGAGGGGCTGGTCTCTTCACTACTCTGGCGTCCCCCGCGGTGAAAGGCGGCATGCTGGTGTGGGCCTGCTCATAGCCCCCCAGCTCAGCCGCCATGTGTTGGAGTTCTCCCCAGTGAGTGAGAGGGTCGCTTCCCTCCGCCTTTGGGTTGGGGGCAGGTCTCTCACTGTTGTTACGTCTACGGGCCGAACAGAAGTGCAGAGTACCCGGCCTTCTTGGAGTCCCTGGGAGGGGTGCTGGAAAGTGCTCCAACCGGGGACCCCATCGTTCTCCTGGGGGACTTCAATGCGCACGTGGGGGATGACAGCGTCACCTGGAGGGGTGTGATTGGGAGGAATGGCCTCCCCGACCTGAACCCGAGTGGTGTTCTGTTATTGGACTTCTGTGCCCGTCACGGTTTGTCCATAACGAACACCATGTTCAAGCACAAGGGTGTCCACCGGTGCACGTGGCACCAGGACACCTTAGGCCGAAGGTCGATGATTGACTTCGTTGTCGTATCATCTGACCTTCGACCATGTGTTTTGGACACTCGGGTGAAGAGAGGGGCTGAGCTATCAACCGATCACTACCTGGTGGTGAGTTGGATCCGCTGGCTGGGGAGGAGGCCGGAAAGACCTGGCAGACCCAAACGTACGCTGAGGGTCTGTTGGGAACGTCTGGCCGAGCCCCCTGTCAGAGTGAGCTTTAACTCCCACCTCCGGGAGAGCTTCCACCAGATACCGGGGGAGGCTGGAGACATGGAGTCAGAGTGGACCATGTTTTCCACCTCTATTGTCAATGCCGCAGTGCGAAGCTGTGGCCGTAAGGTCTCTGGTGCCTGTCGTGGCGGTAATCCCAGAACCCGGTGGTGGACACCGAAGTAAGGGATGCCGTCAAGCTGAAAAGGAGTCCTATTCAGGCCTGGTTGGCTTGTGGGACTTCGGACACAGCCGACCGGTACCCGGCAGGCCAAGCGCGCAGCAGCCAATGCTGTGTTAGAGGCAAAAACTCGGACCTGGGAGGAGTTCGGGGAGGCCATGGAGGAAGACTATCGGTCGTCCTCAAAGAAATTCTGGCAAACTGTCCGGCGCCTCAGGAGGGGAAAGCAGTGCCCCACCAACACTGTTTACAGTAGAGGTGGAGAGCTGTTGACCTCGACCAGGGATGTGGTCGGGCGGGTGGAAGGGATACTTTGAGGGTCTTCTCAATCCCACTGTCACGTCCTCTGTCGAGGAGGCAGAGGCTGGGGTAGTTGAGGTAGATTCGTCTATCACCCAAGCCGAAGTTACTGAGGTGGTTGGTAAGCTCCTCAGTGGCAAGGCACCGGGGGTGGATGAGATCCGCCCTGAGTACCTCAGGTGCCTAGATGCTGTGGGACTGTCCTGGCTGACACGTCTCTGCAGCATCGCGTGGCGGTCAGGGACAGTGCCTCTGGAATGGCAGACCGGAGTGGTGGTCCCTCTTTACAAGAAGGGGGACCGGAGGATGTGTTCCAACTACCGGGGGATCACACTCCTCAGCCTCCCGGGGAAAGTCTATGCCAGGGTACTGGAGAGGAGAGTTCGGCCGCTAGTCGAACCTTGGATGCAGGAGGAACAATGCGGGTTTCGACCTGGTCGTGGAACACTGGACCAGCTCTATACCCTCTGCAGGGTCCTCGAGGGGTCATGGGAGTTCGCCCAACCGGTCCACATGTGCTTGTGGATTTGGAGAAGGCGTTCGACCGTGTCCCTCGTGGTGTCCTGTGGGAGGTGCTCTGGGAGTACTGGGGTCCGGGGCACTCTGCTAAGGGCTGTCCGGTCCCTGTACAACCAGAGCAGGAGCTTGGTCCGCATTGCCGGCACAAAGTCAGACCTGTTCCCAGTGCGCGTTGGCCTCCGGCAGGGCTGCCCTTTATCACCAGTTCTGTTCATAGTTTTTATGGACAGAATCTCAAGGCGCAGCCGGGGGCCGGAGGGGGTCCGGTTCGGGGACCTCAGGATTTCATCGCTGCTGTTTGCGGATGATGTTGTCCTGTTGGCTTCTTCGGGCCTGGACCTGCAGCGTGCGTTTGGGGCGGTTTGCAGCCGAGTGTGAAGCGGCTGGGATGAGGATCAGCACCTCCAAGTCTGAGGCCATGGTTCTCGACCGGAAAAAGGTGGCCTGCCCTCTCCAGGTCAGTGGAGTGCTCCTGCCTCAGGTGGAGGAGTTCAAGTATCTCGGGGTCCTGTTCACGAGTGAGGGGAGGATGGAGCGCGAGATCGACAGGCGGATCGGTGCAGCATCTGCAGTGATGCGGTTGCTGTATCGGTCTGTTGTGGTGAAAAGGGAGCTGAGCCGAAAGGCGAAGCTCTCGATTTACCGGTCGATCTACGTCCCTACTCTCACCTATGGTCATGAGCTCTGGGTCATGACCGAAAGGACAAGATCCCGGATACAAGCGGCCGAAATGAGCTTCCTCCGCCGGGTGGCTGGGCGCTCCCTTAGAGATAGGGTGAGAAGCTCCGTCACCCGGGGGGAGCTCGGAGTAGAGCCTCTGCTCCTCCACATCGAGAGGAGTCAGCTGAGGTGGCTTGGGCATCTGTTCCGGATGCCTCCTGGACGCCTCCCAGGGGAGGTGTTCCGGGCATGTCCCACTGGGAGGAGGCCCCGGGGAAGACCCAGGACGCGCTGGAGGGACTATGTCTCCCAGCTGGCCTGGGAACGCCTCGGGATCCCTCCCGGGGAGTTGGAAGAAGTGTCTGTGGAGAGGGAAGTCTGGGCATCCCTGCTTAGACTGCTGCCCCCGCGACCCGGCCCCGGATAAGCGGGAGAAGATGGATGGATGGATGGATGGATGTAAGCATTTTCAGCTTTCCTTAGAATTCCTTTTTTGCAGTGTGTTAAATGTATAAAAGCTCGAGAGGAAATGCGAGTGGAAGTTGCTGCTCCTCACCTCGAAGGACTCGCTGAACTCCCGACAGAAGCGCTCGTAGACTCGGAGCTCTTCAAACGGACGGCTGCTGATCTCTGCGGGCCGCAGTTTGTTAATATCCGTCTCGATGTCATCGTTCTGAGAGCCGTAAAGAAAACAATTCAGCAAACACAGGACCAAATCTGATCCCTGCACATTAAGTGTGCTGATGTTAAATCAACTCGATATGATTTCTTTGGCTCTATTCGATCTGTTTTTCATTAAAATAGTTGTAGCTATCCGAGGTTGTTCAGTTAAAGGTGTAATGACTGTGTAATCTCTCGCCTGTGTTTTGAGATCGGCGTCATCCTCCTCGTTCTCCGTGTCGTTTTCAGCATCGAGCTCCGTGCTTTCATTCTCATCGCTTTCATCGACAACATCATCCACTAACACAAAAACACACAGACACTTCCACTTAAAATCTCTTTTAGTAACCCTCATATTTGAGTGATGCATCCCACAAAAAGGTTAGGTCAGAAGATTTCAGGCGTGGTGTTCCACCGGGTTCCGTCTGAGGGTCCATGCACACATCTACAAAGCTCTTATAAATAATTTTCCCTCATCACAACCTGAGGTGAGGCCTGCGCTGCTCATGTGGTCCGTCTGGGTTAGGCGTCGGCAACTCGCGGCTCTTTAGTGGCTCCCTGGAGCTTTTTCAAAAATGTTTGAAAATGGAAAAAGATGTAAATATATTTTTTGTTTCATGATGGTTTCTATATGAGGACAAACATTCTTAACATTTTCCAATAATGTAAAAGTTTGTAGAATAAATATTTAATTTCAACATTTCTGTCAATGAAGATTTGCATCATATAGCCTGCGAAACACACTTTTACCAGTAGGGGGCGGGAGGCCATGGGCTCTGAACCCCAAAGGGAGAAAAGAGAAAAATAGCTGAGAAACTTCAGCTGAGGATTCAACGTCTCTTGGAGCGAATCATCGTTTTATTGCTCTGTTTGTTGCTCAGATAAGGGCCGCATTACGCACGTTCCATTTTGATGTTGTTTTTTTGAAATCCTCAAAATAAAAATGACATTAAAAGTCTGATTTAATTCAGTTCTTTAATTCATCAAAGCAGGGAAACATAATTCATTATTATTGTAATGAAGTTAAACTCATTCTCTACAGAAAAATTAACATTTAATCATAAAGGCTCATTATGTATTTGTAGTCAACTTAGTCATTTTTATAGTAGGCTAATATAGATACACACAGCATGTGTTACCTTCATTATAAGACTTATATAAGGCTTTTAATTTTTTGCAGCTCCAGACATATTATTTTTTTTGGTCCAATATGGCTCTTTCAACATTTTGGGTTGCCGACCCCTGCTCTAGGCAGAGGCTGAACATCACCTGCACTGAATCGAAGACTTCATTACATGCTACAAACAAATGAAATCTGGAAATGAATGAAATCTGCAAGACTCTGATGAACATCTTTTACTTGTTTTATTTTTGTATTTCGACATGAAGTTTTAAAACATGTTTTATTTTGTACATTTCGAGGTTTATATGTTTTTTAATAATTTGTTTTAAATGCCAGAGTCTTGCAACTACAGCTTCTGCACCCGTCTCGATTGCTGAAGCCCTGGTCCTTAACCTCATCCATTGTCTTGTCGGCTTTTCTTCCCTTTCGGGGTCTCCACAGCAGAATGAACCACCAACTCTTCTGGCATATGTTTTATGCGGCGGATGCCCTTCCAGCTGCAACCCATCGCTGGGAAACATCCACACACACTCATTCTCAATCAAACACTATGAACAATCGTTTTTACCCAATTCTCTTATTCCGCATGTCTTTGTTCTTGTGGAGGAAACCGGAGCACCCGGAGTAAACCCACGCGATCACGAGGAGAACATGAGAACTCCACACAGAGATACTAACTGATCCAGTCGAGGCTCGAACCAGAGACCTTCTTGCTGTGAGACGACCGTGCACCCCACTGCGCCACCGCGACTCCATCAGTAAACCCATGAGACAAATAATTTTCCTTTCCTCTCTTTGTGAGGATTGTATAAAAAATATTTTTTTAATTTAGAAAACTGTAAAAACAATAATAATTTGGTTTTAAAGCCAAAAATCTACACTACAGCATGTCTAATTACAGTAAAAGAAAGACTCAAACATTTGCATCATTTTTATCATGTGGAATGTCTTTTCAGAATCAATAAAATAATTTGAAATGTTTACTGTACTTTTTGTAATTCTAAGAGAGCTGCACATCGGCGGAAAGGCAGACACAAACAAGAGAACTGTTCACCAACTTCCAACATCCGGGAAAGTTGGAATATTTCATTGGTATGAAATTCTCTAGAAGTAAAAAAAAAAAAAAAAGCTGAAACGCAATCCCCATCCAATGGAAAGAAAGCATGGAGTAAAGAGGTTAAAAAAAAACTCCAGAAAGAATTGGCAGACGGCAACTCGACGCAAATCTGTGGCAACCCACTGTCCATCTATGTACATTAAAGTCAGCACTGTTATATTGTATTGGAAGTCTATTAAATTGTATTGTATCTCTACAATGTTTCCACTGAGGAGTTCCCACTTCCACCCAGGAGAAAAACTCTTCTGTTGCCTACTCTGTTTAGGTTGCATGTGTAGCTGTTGTGCGTTACCTCCTGGTGGCAGGTTATACAGCTGCGCCACAGCTCCGGTGGCAGGAACGTAAGGCAGCACATGCTGAAAGACACATTTGATGGTCGGCAGCGGCAGCCGGTTCTTCGGGAAGCACTTCCTCATGATCAGACTGGAGGTATTGACGAGCGGATCGAGAGTCCGGACGGGGAGACACTCCTGGAGACAGAGCCGGGTTTAGCATCGCTCAGGGTTCACCTTCAGAGTCTGCTGGCGCTTCTCATACCGTAGACGTGTTGTAGAAGATCCTCATCCCGTTGGCGTCTATGAACGCCTTCCTACCGAGCTTGATGTTGGTGATGTTTTTGACGCATCCCAGGATGCCCTTGCGGATGATCACGTGCCGGTGGCGCGTGTCGTTGCGGTGCCAGTCTTGGTAGACGGTGAGAAGCGTGGGGAGAAATCCTCGGTCCACCGCTCGCCGAGCGTTCATCCCTGAAGCACACGCAGAGAGGCAGAGGTTTGTGGCATCATCTACACCTCACCACCTCACCGCCCAGTTAACTACATGCTCAGAAAACAACAGAAGAAACTTCCCCAGAGACAAGAAGTCCTGTGAATTTGTGAGTGTTTATGAGGATTAGTTCTACAAACTGGGAACGAGTGTGTTAAAAACCTTCGAATCATTTTAGCTCAAGCAGAAAGTGAGTATGTTCAAATGCGAATAAATGTTTAGAAAGATCGACAGCAGTAGATTTTAAGATGACATTTCTTTAAAATATTGCATTGAAGTTTAAAATATATTGTTCATAGATTTTGAGAATCGAGTACTTTTGACTACTTTTACTCTGCTTTTACTTACTTAGTATATATATATAGTAATTTTTTTCACTACAACAAATACAACTTAACAAAAATAAACCAAATAATTAATGTATTAACCAAAATATATTTTTAATATAAAGTGTTCAAAGCTTTAGTTACAATGAAAAAAAATAAAAGAAAAAAAATAGAAGAAAAAACTAAAATTCTAAACAAAAAAGCCATTTTTCTAAAAACGAGATGAAGCATAACAAAATATTTTAAAATTTAGAATATTTTTTAAAGGAAATCAATTAATGTTACAAATGTTATAATTTGAAAGGGATTTTCACTTCAGCAAATTGAGATTTTTGCACCAACATTTAGAAAAACACTGTTACATTTAGCCATTTACAAGAAAATAATTCTGAGACAATGTAATTTTTGAAGTCTAAAATTATTAAATAAACGCATAAAAAAAGAATTATTATAGCATTTGTATGTAATATTGAAAATGTATTGTAATAAAAACAATCAACATTTCTAATATAAATTTTTGCACAAATGTAGGTTTTTGCACCAAAAAGACTCAACAGCTCTAAAGTTAACTGATTTCTAATTTGGAGAAAAATGAACTCATCTCTGTTTACATGAAAGAATACATCGAACATCTTTTACATGGTTTGAAGCGGAAAGGATGATTGGTCGAGTGCACATAGGATGAAGGAAGCTGACTGGTGTCTTCCACCTGAACCAGGTGAGTGCTGAGAACTCATCTGAGCGAGATGTGATGATGTTCAAACTTTTGCATCAAGAAAAGAGAAAAAGAGCGACATCTGCTCAATGATAACGGGGAGATTGGAGGACACGGAATGCGATTAAGAAGAACCTAAACTAAACATAAAAGTTTGAGATGCTCTAGGCAGGAAAACATTTGTAAATACAAAGAGTTTACAGAGACATTTTGATGTTTTTCTCCCAAATTAGCATGGACCATTTATATCTGATTCAGTGCCGTCTTCAAATGTACTTTTAACAAAAGTCATCAAAAATTTCAAGGATTTACATTTCACTCTGAGCGATTGATTGGGTTGGGTTAGTGTTTGATCGTCAGGTGTGAAAAGGACCAACAGAAAACGTTGGTCTCCACATCTGGCTCCCCATTTATCTATTTCCGAGAAATAAATAATTTAATAAAAAAGGCATCTTACCAGACTTGAGCAACGCTGCAAGTGTATCCAATGCAACCCTATTTTAGAAATACAGCACAAATCAAACCTTTTTACAAACACAAAACAACCTTTTCTCCTCTAATTTTAAACACTTACTTCAGCAGAGTGGTGCTCTTTTTACTGAAAGGTCCGATGATCTCAAACATGAGCTCCAGAGCGCCACTCTTTCCTAGAGACACTGCGTTCACCACTAGAAGAAAGCACCCTTAACTCAGAGAAGAACTTCTTATGTTGCACTCACTGCTGAACCAAACAACGGGCTGCTTACGGTTGCCGGCATAGACCCGAAGGACCTGTAGACTGGGCAGTAGCAGTTTGTAGTTGTGAAGGTTCTGCTTCACCAGATTCAAAGTCACACTCAGAGCGCCGTTCAGACGCGCTTTCACACCAAACTTCCTGTCTGAAGAGGAAGTGATGTCAGCTACAGTCAATAACCACATTAGCAAACATGATAAATATCATGTTATAACATTCGAACTTGATTAAAAACGTTTTAATGAGTTGCTGCTTCACATTCTAACATTTTAACAATAATAAGAACATGCTACTGATATTCTAAGTCACGCTGCGATATGTAATATTGTTGGGTAATGTAGTCTTTCTCTTTTAGTTGGTATTCATTAGGTTGCCAGATATTGTATCTTTAAAAATGTGAGAATATTTAAATGAAAAGTGTATTCATTTGGTAACATAATTCAAACATTAAATATAGATTTTTAAATGTTCAAACCATGTTATACAAATTCAATTTTTCTATTGATAAAAGAAATAATGCTGGCCATGCGCTGATATGTTAACGCAAATGACACAGAAATCGAGATGGTAAACTGGTTAGCATATTATTTAGCAACATGACATTGTAATGCTTGTTATTGCTAACAACATACACAAAATAAATAATGTTTTACTTACAAATTCATCAAACAACGCTCTAGTAAAATTCTATAATTGGACGGAAGTAGCGAATGATGTTATTCATGCTAACACAAGCTAGTTTGTGCTTAATTCAAGCACCCCAATTTTTACAGCTGTCATATTTTGACTCCTTATAATATTAAGGAGCTAATACATATAAACTAATTAAAGACTCATTTGCGACTGTCTACATGCTCTTGATGATCTCAAAGACCGAATTTGGTTTGCAGGTAGATATGTTCTTCCTATCTTCGTGAAGTTCCACGAACGCAATTGCGTGAGGAGCGATCAGATAATCAGCAAACAATCTACAGGAGTTTTCAATCCTTCCGCCGCTCCCCGATACAAAACCGTAACCACTCCACTTCCAATTCGACGAGGAAACGCAAACCCCCCACGCCTCCACCCCGGTCTCCACATCGGATCGGTTCCCAGCCCGAGGCCCTCCCGCGGACAGCTCGCCCGGTACGCTTCTCCTAATCTCGCTACATACGATGGTGTTTTCTGGGCTAATTCTATGTAAGCGAACTCACAAAATAAAAAACAAATTTCACAACTTTATCGACCTGTTCATCCATTTTAAAATCAGAATCTCTAGTGATGCCAGGGTTGTGACTTTATGTTTAACATGTTGTCTGAAAATCTGTATGGGGCCAAACAATGCAACCTTTCACAGTCAGCGAATGGTCTTGTGGTGGGAAATACATCTTGTAGGAGAACAGTAATGATGCAAATTCTTGCTTTGACTGAAAAATAGTTGATGTTATGTGAAATGTCTATAAGGACTGCTGGGAGGTGCATGGCACACGCCAATAAACTTTCTGAATCTAAATCATTTGCTGTTAATTTATATATTTATAAATATATATTTATTATTTATATCCCACCAACAGCTCGCCAAGAACGCTTATCCTAATCTTGCCACATAAGACGGCATTTTCGGGGCTAGTTGTATGTAAGCGAACTCGTGGAATACCCTTAGGGCCGACTTTGAGCAGCAGGGAGTGAATAAGAAGCATCAACTCCTCATTGGCTGGAGGGCCTCTGCTGGAGCTCACGAGGAGCTGAAGGAGCACCGCTGTTCCCCCTTTAGACACGAAGAGCCCAGTCCTGCGTCCTCCTCCTACACAGCAGAGAGAGTGGGGGGTATGGGTGTGCCGATGCCACATTTCACGCCCGAGTTTTGGGGATCGTGAACTTACCCACGGTAAGCAGCTCATTCAGGATGCCCAGGATGTTCAGGGTGGTCTGCAAATCTCGCGTGTTCTGGAGAGAAACAGGAGCATTTGTAGCATCGTCAAATAAAAACTGACTTGAGTAAAGATCAGATCTATGGAAGCGCACCTCAAGAGAGGACAGGATGATCTCCATTCCCCCCGAGCCTTTCGAGCCCACCTCCTTACGGGTCTTCTCTAAAACAAGGTACAGTGCACCGGTCACCGGCAGAAGACATGGCAGACAATAAATCATCAATCATAGAAAAATAGTCTTCATTCACACGTTCCAAGCCTTGATTGGTTTAGTTTAACGTAAATCTAAACGATTGGCTTCCAAAAGCCAATTTTAAATTGTAAATAAATTAAATAAAATTATTTATTACAACCACAAAACACTGTTGATCCTCAAAATAAATGAAGTAAAACTTCACAATACTCTATTAAGAATTTTTTTTCTAGTTTTGGTACTATACAATATTTGGAAGTAAACCATTTTCACTCAAACTTACCAAATATAGTGCATTGAACTCTAAAACTTAAAAGAAAAACATTTTCACCAAAACCGTTGAGCGTCATGGACTCAAAACGTTTTAAAATAATTTTTCTTAAAAATATGATTTATTGTAAGAAAGCTAAAACAGGCTCAGACTCCAGAGAGAGAGAGAGAAGATCTGTCGAGGTTATGCTGTAAAAGAATTTATTATTCTTAAATGAAGGAGTTCGATAAATGAACAAAAGAAAGTTGTTGAATATCCCTTTACTCAAATCAACTGCGAGGGGAGCTTACTCTATCGGAATAAAGTGCATTCTGCTTGTCAGGGCTTTGAGTGCATTTGTAAAAAAAATGAAGTATGAGGTGTGTTTCTATAAATAAAGCTGAAAAGACAAAAGAATCATCGATCAACTCAACAGAGCCTTAGGAGCGGATTGAAAACTCGTGTCACAGCTCAAAACATGGCACAAAAATAAAGAGGTAAATCAGTCGCGGGCAGAGCCTGGAAATCATCACCTCGTAAAGACAAGAACTCTGGCTAGAGCTCAGATTCAAAGAGAAGAGAGTCAAACCCATCTAAGACCTTTTAATAAGCAAAAGAAGTACTGTTAGATTACCAGTGACAATGATAAAAAATAAATTATATTATCAAATATGATAACATGATATTATAAAATTTTACTCTCAAATAACTTTTGGCAGCAGTTTATCAAAACACAATCTTTTGCAAGATTAGTCTGGAATAAAACACAGCTTTGACCCCTTGCGCTTGCAACTTTTTTACTTCCTACTCCATTCAAAAAAGGTTCCTCTTCTTGAATAGAGATATACATAAACTTTGACTCTTTTTATGAAAGCTTTTCTAAACATCGAATCTGTATGTTAACATCTTTTTATCTAATTGTCCTTCTGTGCTCATAATGTATTTTCTGTGTTTAGTTTGTTTGACGCAGCATTTGGTCAGTAGAGTTTAGAGCAGGGCTCTCAAACTCCATTCCTACAGCCCTTTCAGTTTTGCTCCAACCTTAGCCGAACACACCTGATTCCACTCATTAAGCTCCTCTGCTTTTGTTTGTTTGAAGCTACTGGAGCGTTGCTTGAAACAGGGTTTGAAGAAAACCCTGCAGGGGCTGTGGCCCTCGGGAAGTGAGTTAGAGACCCCTGGTTTAGAGCTTTCTCTCCGGGTGTCTAACAGGAAGTGAGTTAGAGACCCCTGGTTTAGAGCTTTCTCTCCGGGTGTCTAACAGGAAGTGAGTTAGAGACCCCTGGTTTAGAGCTTTCTCTCCGGGTGTCTAACAGGAAGTGAGTTAGAGACCCCTGGTTTAGAGCTTTCTCTCCGGGTGTCTAACAGGAAGTGAGTTAGAGACCCCTGGTTTAGAGCTTTCTCTCCGGGTGTCTAACAGGAAGTGAGTTAGAGACCCCTGGTTTAGAGCTTTCTCTCCGGGTGTCTAACAGGAAGTGAGTTAGAGACCCCTGGTTTAGAGCTTTCTCTCCGGGTGTCTAACAGGAAGTGAGTTAGAGACCCCTGGTTTAGAGCTTTCTCTCCGGGTGTCTAACAGGAAGTGAGTTAGAGACCCCTGGTTTAGAGCTTTCTCTCCGGGTGTCTAACAGGAAGTGAGTTAGAGACCCCTGGTTTAGAGCTTTCTCTCCGGGTGTCTAACAGGAAGTGATTTAGAGACCCCTGCTTAGAGCTTTCTCTCCGGGTGTCTAACAGGAAGTGAGTTAGAGACCCCTGGTTTAGAGCTTTCTCTCCGGGTGTCTAACAGGAAGTGAGTTAGAGAGCCCTGGTTTAGAGCTTTCTCTCCGGGTGTCTAACAGGAAGTGAGTTAGAGACCCCTGGTTTAGAGCTTTCTCTCCGGGTGTCTAACAGGAAGTGAGTTAGAGACCCCTGCTTAGAGCTTTCTCTCCGGGTGTCTAACAGGAAGTGAGTTAGAGACCCCTGGTTTAGAGCTTTCTCTCCGGGTGTCTAACAGGAAGTGAGTTAGAGACCCCTGGTTTAGAGCTTTCTCTCCGGGTGTCTAACAGGAAGTGATTTAGAGACCCCTGCTTTAGAGCTTTCTCTCCGGGTGTCTAACAGGAAGTGAGTTAGAGACCCCTGGTTTAGAGCTTTCTCTCCGGGTGTCTAACAGGAAGTGAGTTAGAGACCCCTGGTTTAGAGCTTTCTCTCCGGGTGTCTAACAGGAAGTGATTTAGAGACCCCTGCTTTAGAGCTTTCTCTCCGGGTGTCTAACAGGAAGTGAGTTAGAGACCCCTGGTTTGAGCTTTCTCTCCGGGTGTCTAACAGGAAGTGAGTTAGAGACCCCTGGTTTAGAGCTTTCTCTCCGGGTGTCTAACAGGAAGTGATTTAGAGACCCCTGCTTTAGAGCTTTCTCTCCGGGTGTCTAACAGGAAGTGAGTTAGAGAGCCCTGGTTTAGAGCTTTCTCTCCGGGTGTCTAACAGGAAGTGAGTTAGAGAGCCCTGGTTTAGAGCTTCTCTCCGGGTGTCTAACAGGAAGTGAGTTAGAGACCCCTGGTTTAGAGCTTTCTCTCCGGGTGTCTAACAGGAAGTGAGTTAGAGACCCCTGGTTTAGAGCTTTCTCTCCGGGTGTCTAACAGGAAGTGAGTTAGAGACCCCTGGTTTAGAGCTTTCTCTCCGGGTGTCTAACAGGAAGTGATTTAGAGACCCCTGCTTTAGAGCTTTCTCTCCGGGTGTCTAACAGGAAGTGAGTTAGAGACCCCTGGTTTAGAGCTTTCTCTCCGGGTGTCTAACAGGAAGTGAGTTAGAGACCCCTGGTTTAGAGCTTTCTCTCCGGGTGTCTAACAGGAAGTGATTTAGAGACCCCTGCTTTAGAGCTTTCTCTCCGGGTGTCTAACAGGAAGTGCCATAAACTGCAATTCTGAGACTAACCTACAGAGGTTGGGGGCAGATGTGAGAACTTTCCATTTGACTTGCTTTTCACATGCTTTGTCCACTTTTTGCTCTTAAGGTGTGCAGAAAAATGCCCTTTTTTATCTCTGATGTGTTTTATTGTTTGTTTTATCTCTGATCTGCTTTAACTCTTCTGTAAAGCATTAGAATTTATAATGTGTACAATTGTGCTATACAAATAAAATTGCCTTGCCTATAATTATTTTAAAATATTTACATTTTATTGCCCTCCCAAAAAACACATTTAAAGCCTTGCTTTAACTTTTTTTATACATTTAGCTTCTTTTAGCTTCATGACTACTGTGAGGTCATGAGAGAAGTTTTAATACTTATTTGTTTGTTATCTAAAAGACAAAACCAATCACGCAACATTAAGGCAGGGATCATGAAGGACAGCCAAGCATCAGCGCTGACGAAGATAAAATTAGGCTTTGGTTTAGTTAAATCATCTCCTCCAAAATCCTGATTAAGATGAACTGCCAAGCTACTGTTAAAAGAAAACATAAACTAACCTTCTAACTCTAATCTAAGATTGTGAAACACCATTACACAAAATTCATAGATTTGTTGAAAGTACCTTAAAAGACTACGAAAAGTGCAAAAATAGCAGATTTTCAATCCTATAAAAGTATAATATAACATATTGTATATAAAAAGTATAATAATAACAACTTCTCATCTACATATTATTTAACTTGAAAGAACACAAGGATACTGAACTGAAAGTGTTTAGTAGGAGCTGTCCCTTTAAATGACACTAGCATGAAACGCTCATCCGTTAAAGTCACATAAACCTGTTGCGTTTCTCAGCACACATAAATAAAATGTGCTGTCGACAGCAGAGCGCTGAGGGCACACACGTCAGGCTGAGCCGGCGCATTTCAATCACAACATCTCCGCAGAGCACACAGAGTAACCCAAGAGCAGCAGAAACTCCTTCAACTTTACTTCCACTGTTCTCCAGAACTCTGAGAACCTGCTTTAAACACCTTTTAACATTCTACTGCAGCCATTCTGGGATACTTCATCTTCGGCTTAGTTCACAATATCACCGCAAAATAATTCACTTTCAGCCATCACACGCTGTATGATTACTTCTCTTTTTTATATTTGGCAAAGAGGTTAAATAAATCTAATGAAATCCACATGTATTTATATAGCAAAAACAGCTTAACAGACACAAGGCTGAAAATGGCTCAAAGTTCATATCTAAATTCATAATAGATCATTGCATGGGAAGATTCAGCAAATAATGAACAGCTACCCATAAACAAGCATTTAAGTGCTCAAGAAAGGGGACAAACACTTCTCCACAACACTCTACACAGTTAGACGCACAAATATTTCTTGATAAATACACAGATTGCAATATAAAGAGAGAATTAAAGTTCCTTTGAAACACGCGTATCAACGGTTTTTTTAAAAACAATTTTCCATCAGCTGCAGCTTGTAAACATCTGACATTCTGTAGAACACTAAGAAGCACCGGAATCATCACAAACCATGTTGAGCTCGTACACTCTTCTGTCTCTCACCAGAGCTGAATGAGAGCTGACACGCTGCACTCGTGGTCCCTCTGCCATGCCTCCTGAAGTCCATTGTACTAACCAACACTCCCGCAAGCCTCTGCTCATAACTCAAACGCTCTCCAGAGGCTCATCCAGAGGACCGTCGTCATCATATTTCACTCAAACAGGCTCCTCCCACAGCTCACGTTCTGTCATCGGTCACATATTCCAAACTCAGAACAGAGCACAGAGGGTCACTCACAGGAGACAACGCTTTATAATGAAGAACATCTCACAGCAAGTTTGCGTCTCCCTTCTGAAGAACATCACACATCAAGTTTGCGTCTCCCTTCTGAAGATCACACATCAAGTTTGCGTCTCCTTTCTGAAGAACATCTCACATCAAGTTTACGTCTCCCTTCTGAAGAACATCTCACAACAACTTTGCATCTCCCTTCTGATGAACATCTCACAACAAGTTTGCATCTCCCTTCTGATGAACATCTCACAACAAGTTTGCATCTCCCTTCTGATGAACATCTCACAACAAGTTTGCATCTCCCTTCTGATGAACATCTCACAACAAGTTTGCGTCTCCCTTCTGAAGAACATCTCACAACAACTTTGCGTCTCCCTTCTGAAGAATATCTCACAACAACTTTGCGTCTCCCTTCTGAAGAATATCTCACATTAAGTCTGCATCTCCCTTCTGAAGAACATCACACATCAAGTTTGCGTCTCCTTTCTGAAGAACATCTCCCATCAAGTTTGCATCTCCCTTCTGAAGAACATCACACATCAAGTTTACGTCTCCCTTCTGAAGAACATCTCACAACAACTTTGCATCTCCCTTCTGATGAACATCTCACAACAAGTTTGCGTCTCCCTTCTGAAGAACATCTCACAACAACTTTGCATCTCCCTTCTGAAGAACATCTCACAACAACTTTGCATCTCCCTTCTGATGAACATCTCACAACAAGTTTGCGTCTCCCTTCTGAAGAACATCTCACAACAACTTTGCGTCTCCCTTCTGAAGAACATCTCACATCAACTTTGCGTCTCCCTTCTGAAGAACATCTCACATTAAGTCTGCATCTCCCTTCTGAAGAACATCACACATCAACTTTGCGTCTCCCTTCTGAAGAACATCTCACATTAAGTCTGCATCTCCCTTCTGAAGAACATCACACATCAACTTTGCGTCTCCCTTCTGAAGAACATCTCACATTAAGTCTGCATCTCCCTTCTGAAGAACACCTCACATCAAGTTTGCATCTACCTTCTGAAGAACATCTCGCATCAAGTTTGCATCTCCCTTCACTAATTAAAACTCTAAGTGAAAGATTTGAGAATTGTGTAAATTAACAAAAATCTTTGACTGTTTCCAAACCCGTATTTTTCATTTTAGCCAAAAGAACTGATGACGAATCCACAAATAATAGTATAACGCAGCATGTAAGGGACATACCACCGTGGCATAAACAGCGGCTGAGCATGGATTATTCGCACGACATGCGGACCAAGAACCGCACGACGCGAAGCAGAAACGATCTTTGCTAACACTCGCATATTTAAGTTATTACTAATATCTGAGCTGCAATAAACGAGTGGAAACGGAAGGTTTTTCTGTTAATCTTATTTTGACTATGGAGACTATGGAGAAAAAGTAGTCCTGACGCTTGCTGCTGTGACATCTTAACATCGTGTCTTATCTTTTATGCTGCTTATACCATTATTTTTGGGGAAGATTAACGTATTAAAGATATTATTCCTGTTTGCTCTGTAGTACCTAACAGAAATTAAATGGAATGGGGGTTATTTGTGTCTGTTTCACTGCCTCTCCTGACAAATATAAATAAAATTAATCTTGTAAGTAAAGGTACAATGAGTCTGATATAGACTCATGAATAGACGGGACGAGGCTAAATGAAACTTCTCAACAGTTCAGTGACACAATCTGTGACATTTAAAGGAGTCATGCCATGGTTAGCCTTTTTCTGGCTTTTAGAGTAATTTATAAGAGTGGACTGAATCAAAAATAAACTTGTGTTATTTAAAGGCGATTATTAAAAGGACTTGTAAGGATTAAAAGAAGAAGCTCAGCTCCAGAGGGAACAGAAACCAAACCTCTCTCTGACTCCGGCTCGCAGAGGAACGGTGTATAACAGTGTTCCTCCAAAATGCTGTTCTAGTGTCTAACAATGCGGCTCGCTCTGAGTTCGTGAGTTAGGGTTAGTGAATTTGCTTGTAATTAATCCTCTAATATCTCTCGAGCCTACGTCGACAGTCAGACGGTAACTTTGCATACACGTCATGAATATGCAAATAACTAACCAATTGGTAATTAACGGGGGAGGGGTTACGAAGTTTGCAGAATGAAAATCTCAGCTCATTTCCGGAAAAAGCACCGAGTGAGAAAATTAGAAGATTGCATGTGATTTTAATTAAAAATAGAGATTATAGTATTTTTACTCTCACATACAATTAGAGCAATGTGAACGACATATTATAGAAAATAACACAATGTCACTGACCCTTTAAAATAGATCCTGGACAAACATGCAATAACTGAATCTGATCTTTTTCTTTCCATCAAAGACACTTTATTTAGCTTTAGCATCTGTGAAACTGACTTCAACACAAGGATAATTTCCCCTAATGCGCACTACTCCCTCCCCATAGTAGGCTCCACTTATACTCACCGAGCGTGATGTTTATTTGAATATATGAGGCAATAAAGTCACTAGAAATGGTTTTCTTCAACGACGCCTAACGCAACCAGATTCAGTCTAGCACTGAGCTGGATGAGCTCATGTTGAGGGGAAGTGAAAGAAACATGTCGCTACGAAGATAATGTAAACACTTTTAAATCGATCACGCTCAGAGCAAGATAAAACTTCACCACAATCTCTTCAGTGTGAGATATTAGCGTGAATGAAAACAGATGAAACCAAATGTGAAGCGCCTTGTTTCCTTTCAATGTGGCATTATACAAGAGAAGTGTGCAGTAGTGATACATCACTTCCTGATCTCTGTTAGCTTGTGTTGTCGCTGTTTGCGTTATTTATCCATCCACCGAAAAAGTTTAATTTCTTAAATCACAACTAAATAAGCCTTATCAAAATGTAAAAGAAATTTGTCAAACTTAACTCTCTCAGTGACGAGGATCTGAAGCATCATAATGGAAAACAATAATTTTATTCATCAGAGCAACGTGGTTAACTTATGTGAAAACTTAAATCTTTGTAGAAACAAATACAACATTTTGTTCTGATAATTGGTTTCACGAGTTTTGGCATTGAAACAAATTTACCCCCCAAAAAAACCAAATCTACTGAGTCGATTTACATACACTAAACTGCTAGATAAGTCTGGTTTTTTTTTCGTTTAGGGTTTAAACACCCTTTTATGCCATTTTAAACATTAAAGTGCTCAGCGTATCTCATTATTGCTTTAAAAAATCTAACATTTGACATTCAAAATAAACTTTTTTGGCCAATAAGTGAAAATCAGTTATGTTTGACTTACGTTTTTCTTGATCTACTTTCAGCATTTTGTGTAGCTTATAATTAGACTAACAATGATTAATTAATGCCAAAATACAAGCTTTCCAGTAGTCCAAGTGTGAGTGTATCAGCTCAAAACTGTAGGAATGGGTAGCACGGTCATCTCACAGCAAGAAGGTCGCTGGTTCGAGCCTCGGCTGGATCAGTTGGTATCTCTGTGTGGAGTTCTCATGTTCTCCTCGTGATCGCGTGGGTTTACTCCGGGTGCTCCGGTTTCCCCCACAAGAACAAAGACATGCGGAATAAGAGAATTGGGTAAAAACGATTGTTCATAGTGTTTGAGTGAGAATGAGTGTGTGTGGATGTTTCCCAGCGATGGGTTGCAGCTGGAAGGGCATCCGCCGCATAAAACATATGCCAGAAGAGTTGGTGGTTCATTCCGCTGTGGAGACCCCGAAAGGGAAGAAAGCGGACAAGAAAATGGATGGATGGAATGCACACGGTGAGCTCACCTTGAGTCTGGATGAGGTGAAGGATCTTCGCTGTGACCTGTCGTTGGGACTCATAATCGGAGACTTTGGGCTCCTCGTTGAGTTTCTCCAGCTGACTCAGCAACATCAGGACCCGGGAACTGCTGGAGGGAAGACACCTTCAATGCTTTGGTGCAAATATACCATTTAAACGTTCTCAAATAGACTATGAATGCTAAAAATCCATCTTTATGGAAGTATAGATATTTGTGCTTCTGTAGCATATTTCTGGGTTAAATTTGTACCTAGACATGGGTCATTTGCTCCAATGTGAAATTAAAAAGTTAGCAAACCTTTTCTCTGTCGTCATTTTGGGCTTGTTCATTTCTCCACACATTCAGACGGACGTCAGGCTGACTGTGGAGTGAGAGGATTGTTTATGAGGACACTATATCAATATGTTTAAGATTGTTTTAACACAATCTTTGTTATAACAGCATCATTATAACATTAAGGAAAACATGAATAGTTTGATAGTGAGCTGGGGTCGAAGTCGAGTGATAAGCTTTTCCACTTGTCTAATCATATCACAACTTAAAATGCTGTACTGTAAAACTCACAAAGTTCAAACATAAAAAACATAACTTTTTTATGTGTTCTAATAAATACACATATATGATTTGAAATACATTTTACATTTCTATTGATGCATTTTCATTTAAACAACACCTAAACTGAAAGGCGGGTGGAATTAACAGCGTCATATACATGAAACAATAGACTTTTTTTTTTTATTTAAAAAATATAGTAAACTAAGTCTGTGAAGATGACAAAAGGGTGGTTGTTGTATTAAACATAGATGCTAATAACATTTCATAATCAGCTGCAGATGACTGACACCTTCAGTCTCAGTCCACGCATCTATTGATTTTCCTGTTAAAATAAACAAAAACAAAAAAAGTAGTCGTGTCTATCCATGCATTATACGTTCTTTGGTTCCAACCTGCTGATGCAAATTGCTTTCCACCAATATCTGTTAAATCCAAAAACAGACACAAAAACACCCTCTTCTGACCACCAGAGAACTTAAAAAATCCAGTTAAGAGCAGAAAATTCGACCCATGCGTCATACACTCTATATTTTAGCTACTATAATTTGGGTCATCAGTGAGTTTCCTAAAAAACTTTCCACAAAAATATATTTTTAAGCAAAACCACAAGCTGTGGTGTTGCATTTATAACGTAGATTATAATACAACTAATCCAAGTTGTTGATTTATTGACTTTTTCAAAGCCATGAATGCTCTGCAGTATTTCAACACATCACAATCGTTTGAGCATCCAAATTTTAGCAATTTGAGCTCTTTTTAATTGTATTTCTAAAGAATACCACACCCTTTGAGAGCCAACACAAGTGGTCCATGAAGGGACTAGAGATAATGTTTTGTTAAAGCCCTGGTTTGTGTTTAATAATGTAAGCATATATTAAACCCTGTAACAGATCGGCTTCATTTTATCAGGTTCTGTTGCGATCCTCTCAGAACTCAGAAAAAATGGCAAGAATTGATATAGCAATAATCTTAAGACACCAATACTGACTGAAAATAACAAACTAGCACATATAATACAAAAATAAAATAAAAACTAACTGCAAAATGGAATGAAACCCCCTCTAATCAGTAAGTGCATGCAAATTCAAGGCTCTAAATAGGATAACGTCACAGTTTCAGGTCTTTGCAACACTGCAGTCAAGACCTTTACATGTTTCTAATGTTTTAAAGTTTGCCAGCTCAAACTTAAAATGCAAAATGCTTAATGTGCATTTTCCCTCTCTGTGAATTGTCATAGGAACGAAGACATTAGGAATAAACGCATTTTCTGCGGGTTGCTGCCAGATGCACCTGCCCTCTATGAAGCCTCCGATGCTAGCAGCGTTAGCTAGCGGACAGCATTTACGCTCTGACAGACAATATAGCACTAAACAATTAGGATTTAAAATTGCTATCTGACTGATTAATGTTTAGAACAGTACCTGTAATGGGACTTTTTTTGCGGAGGTGAAAAGTTCGCTGTTTACCGCAGTCACCTAGACGGGAAAACAAACCAGTCAAAACCACGAGGTCATCGTTTAGCGCTGTGATTGGATAACCGAGCTCCAACGTCATTGGATGGTCAAGAACGCGGAAGTGAGCAAAATTGAAGAATCGATTCTTTAGAACAATGTAAAAATGCCGGTACATGTTACTTGATTGAACTCCGAGTTATCGTTCCATGAACAAATAGTTTGGACATAAAGTTAATTAGTGAAGTTCAATACATGTAACTTTATATTTAGTTAAAAAACTCGGGTCGTAGGGTAACGTTAAGACATTGTTTGATAAACTAAACAGGTTCCATAAACAAAACTTTTCATAAAGGAAGTCCAGTTTTTCCTCTGTAGTAGTTGTGAAATTAGAAAAAAGCTTCCGTTGGTGTTTTCGATTCTATTTAACGATACACTTGGATCTACTTCTAAATATCTTCCACTACCATACATTTCCCATATACTAATGAAAATGATTACTTAAGCGTAATGCGATTCTAGATTTAATTCCTATCGGCGTCTAGTAGCAACATTCACAAGTATAACTGAATGGTTAACATATCTTACATTTTCAAGTATAGGTGTGAAGTAAATGCCTATTGCCAATATATCCGTAATAATTATTCTACATGCTGCTTCCCAAAACTAAAAAAGCAAAGCAACACTGTCTGTGAGAATATGATTTCCTCACCTGAGGCTGAGTGAAGCTGGAGTCCCGTTAGGAGGCGGAGGAGAAGGTGGAGAAGGTAGAGGCGGAGGAGAAGGTGGAGGCGGAGGAGAAGGTAGAGGCGGAGGAGAAGGTGGAGGCGGAGGAGAAGGAGGAGGCGGAGGAGAAGGAGAAGATGGAGAAGGTGGAGGCGAAGGTAGAGGCGGAGGAGAAGGTGGAGAAGGTGGAGGTGAAGATGGAGAAGGTGGAGGCAGAGGAGGAGGCTGCGTCAGTCAGCTGATCGTCACGCTCCACAAACGCACGTTCAGAAAGCGTGACGAGAGCGCTTTCTCAATTCTCAAGAGCCTTCAGAAAACACCCCGAAATCGACTTTACTTTAGCTCTCTGTCAAAGTGAATGTTTACTGAAACACAAGAAAGATGCAGATCCTCTCCCACACAAAGACGCAAAGATTTATTTTGTTCCCTTCTGTTCATTACAAAATGATAATAAATACCTTACTAAAATCCCAACAGCATTGGTCATTGTAGTGGAAAATAATACATTTAAATCACAGTTTTAGACCCCCTCAAAATATATACTTTCCATTTTGGACAGAAACATAGCGTTTGTATTAAATATACATTTCACCATAAAGAAACCATTCGAGCTTCTGCAGTGTAAATACTTAAAAATCAGTTGTCAATAGTATTATTTTTCTAAATTCTGCTGTTTCACCTCAAACAAATCGGATTCTAAAACAAAAGGGAATACAGGATGGATAGGAATACAATCCTTCTCATAAAACATATCTCTGTTGGAATGATAAATGAAAGCATTCAGCAGTTTTTTAAAAAGCAGTAGAAAACACTATTTCTGAGCATCAGCAGCTTTATGCCACTGCGAAGAAGCGAACACTGAAAAGGGAACACTGATGAGAGCGAGGACACATAAAAGTGACCACACAGGCAATTAGGCTTCCGCAAAAAATTTAAGTTTTATGTATTCAACTTATCTTCAATGAAATAAGAAATGATCAAATAAATAAGATTTTCTTTACCAGCTTAATTCTGTTAAGAGATACCAGTTGGTACACGGCTCCAGAAAACAGATGAAATAATGGGGTACTAATCCACCCCAGCAAAGTCTTATATTTTTTTTTTTGCTGCTCAAGATCGCAGCAAATGATCAAAAAAAAAAACACAAGAACAGCGAAAACATGTACTGTCCTCAATAAAAAATAACATTTTGGATGATTTGGTTGATTTTAGAGCTCCCCTCGAGTTTAAAAGTAGTCTATTACCATTTTGGAAATTTTCTGCAGATAGGAGAACCGCATAGTTTAGCATAAATTATTAATTCGGATGATACCAGTAGCATTGGAGTTTCAGAAACAGTAGCAGAATGTAAAAGTTTTTTTTATTAGACAGAAACATTGACTCTTCTTTGGTTATATTGTGTAGCATGAGCTTGAGAAAACGAAACATCAAACCTTCTGATCTGAAAAGTGAGTAAGGTACTATATTACATTCCGGTGCGTTGAAATATTCGTATGGTTATGCAAACAACGTAATATAGTCTCGTACTACATCCAGCCAGTATTCTAAATACAACAACAGAATATTTGAGTTGTAAATAGAAGAAAAGAAACACTTCTGCTACTATTTATGGAGTAACAAACCTAGTAGTCTCATCCGAATCATGGATCTATGCTAAGCTATGCTAGGAGGTCTTATAGCCAAAGCTGGAGACAATTCCAAAACAGTAATACACTACTTATTAACACGAAGAGAGATATAAAATTAGTGTTGCTTCAATAAACAAAATCTTAATGAACTAAAGAAATTACAGTTTTGTGTTATGTATCTAAAAAGCAGCTTTATATTGGATTTGGACAGTTGTTAATCTTTCTGTTGGTATGATCTGACCTAAAGAGCCTTCAATTAAATTTTTCATTATCATCATTTCCTAAAAATAAAAACGCAACCTATAAAAAGAATCTTCTGTTGAAATGAGACAAAACGCATGGAAATTAAATAGGTGAATCATAAATGATAAATTTATCATACAAAAAAACAGGGATTGAGTGGGTTGTTTATAAAGTACCATTCACAATAGATTTACAAATATAACAACTCAGTTTAAGAAAGAAAAGTGTTGCATTAACTAAATGAGAGCAAAACACTTCCGTACACGTCTTCATCTTCTCCAAACATTCATCGAGGATGTTTAAAAGTCTGGCGCCGTATGTACAAGAGCGTTCGGGGTTTTTCAGAATATGACCAGAGCTGAATCAGTTCCATTATCCCAACGGTTGCCAGTTCCAGCATTATCCTCCACCACAGCGGATAAGACAGAGTCTGAGGGGAAGACAGTTTTTATAACTCCTGTACTGTTCATGTGAAATGCAGCAGCTTCTCCACATCAGCTTTTAATCGTTTGCGCTTGGGCTGTATGAAGTCTTCATCGGAGTCATCCGAAACCTCTTTTTCAAGCACAGCTTCTGTTTCCTTCTCCATGACGACCGGGAAGTTCTGGTCAGGGAAAATCTCCTGCAGCCTTTCCTCAAAGTACATACTCACAGCTTTCCCAGCTTCTGCCACCTCCGAGTCAGCCTAGAAGAAGGAAGAAGAGAGGAAAGAATGTGGACATGAGAGGAGAGAGAGCAGAGAGGATGGTGAAGAAAGAGGAAGAAGCACACACCGGGTTAAACTCAGGCTGTGGTGGTTTGGGTGCCAGCGTGTGGTGCTCAGGACAGCTTACCTGTACATTACTCTGTTTCTCCTCATCATAAACCTGGATTATTCGAGACATCTAAAAAGGGTAACGACAGCGACAAAATAAAAGTGGAAAAAAGAAAAGAAAAAGGGGGAAGAGAGATTTTATACCATCCAAACAGTGAGGTTGCAAACCTCATCTGGATTTCAGAATGCCCCAAGAACAGAGTTTTGGGGACTTTCTGTTTTTTGGTGTGCGCAAATTGCACACATTCGCTTAAAAAAGGCTGTACTAATGAACAAGAAACACACTAACTATTTATTACACACAAAAGTTAAGGTTGGATAGAGCAACCAATCAGACAGCTAACTGTGACTGTCTCTGTTACGTCAAATATAATTTAATTTGATAAACGTATAGTTTGTTTTCAGTAAAGGATAGTACTATTATAATAGTATTATATTAGCAATAAAGACCTGTATGCTGGAAAAGTTAAACCCTGAAACTCATCAATAACGAACACATTTACATTTAAAACAAGGCAAAGATGATGACATGCAGCAACACATTTTAGACAGAAAATCAAATGAAACAAAAACTGCTATTTTAAAACGGTAATCACTATCAGCTTACTCTGTGATTCCTCCACTAAAAAGAACATATTCTTGCTTTAAAGCGTATGAAGGGAAACAGTCATCACATAACCACAGAGAGAACACACTGTGACAAAATGTACAGAAATTGTGTAACAGTTGAAAAGAGGAAAAGGCAGGTTTACAATTGAATAACTAAAGTAATTAATTAAAATTCTGTATATTTTGAAGTTGCCTCGGCGAGAATACCAAACATTTGTGATGTTGAAGACCCCTTAAACTTTGTGAAACACGCTCAAATGTTGAGACGAGGCTCAGCCGAAGCACTAATGACCTACAGCAAGACCTTCAAAACTTTGTGAACATCAGCATTATGGTGCTATTATTTCTTTACACTATTTATACGTTGTAATTTTTTGTTTTTGTTCTATCTAGACGCTAGGGGTGGTTGAAAAGATGAACAAACGATGCATCGCAACGTCTCGAATCTGAATAGATGTTAAGCATCTAAGCAAAATAAATGTAAAGGATTGATAACCAAAACATGCAAAAAAAAAATGAAATAAAAAGGGTACTTCGGAGCACAGTGAGATTAACCTAACTTCTTGCTTTTTAAAAAAAACTGTATAAACACATTTAATAACATTCATAATGTTGAGTATTTAACTGCCCTACGCAAGACCAGCAGTGTGTGAGATTTAACAGTAACACAACACCAAAAATAAACCATTTTCGGATAAAAAAAAAGTTTGACAGTCTGTTTAATGAAGTTACTTAAACAAAGTAAAACTATAGTTTTCTATTTAAATTGTACCCCGTGATGATGTGCATCACTTATATTCATAATTATTGCTAAATGAGCATCATTGCGAGTGTAGGTTGTATAAATGACCTAACACATATCAATTCTCGTTTAAATGAAAGTCTCTGTTAATAAACACTGCCTAGGGATGCGTTGATAATCCATTTTTAATCAAGTCAATAATTTCAATAACAATAATAATAAGCACATCAAAATGTATCTTGTAAATGCAGCTCAAGCTCTTGTCCTCAGCTCAAGGGTTGATAGGCCACTGAAGCAAATTTCCACAGCTGAATGCAATTCCTCATAATGAAACTTATAATAAACTTAGCTGTTTTCAAGCTATAATAAACAAGAGGGAGGCTAATTCTGCCAGTTTGGCTTCAAGACAAAACATCTCATGCAAGTCACGGTATGAGACTTTGAAAAGTAGTTTGTTACGTTAAAGTTGTTTAGTTGTTAAAGTGAAGGAAGCAAACTTGGTGCAATCTGAACATCTTACTTTAGATCAATAACTGTTAGATGTGTGTGTTTAGAAAGTGCTAATTTCAGACTTCTGACACAATTTATGTGCATGTTCATACTGCTATTTAATGTGACATTTTAAATTATCCAAGTCTGCATTTATAATGTTTTTAACTGGAAAATTGAGACGTGTATGTTTTTTAATCCAAAATGTATAATACATATTAAAGACCCCAGTATATAGCAGAGATCCATGTTCAAGTAATCAAAATGGATTTATGCTGCACTTAATTTGAAGTTGCATTAAAGTAGCTTCACAAACAAGGGTCTTAAAGTGAATGAACATAGTTTAAATGAAAATTCGTATTGTACGACTCCATTAAATAGAAATAGAATCACAAGATGTTGTTAGTTACCAGTGTTTTTGAAATCTAGTAAAAGTACGAGGGCCAGGTTAATATTAGGAGGAAAGAGTGTAAACTAGTGTGTTTATTTGTGTTCTTGTTGAGGGAGTAAAACCCCTGAGCACCCAGAGTAAAAGACCCACACAGACATGAGGGGAACACGAGCCCCTCGAGACAAAATGACAAAGAAACAGTGGTGTTCTGCTTATACCAGGTGCCCCCCCCCCCACTCCTCCCACTCCCCATGCTCATGATAGATTTGGTCTCACATAAAAAACAAACAAACCACTGAACGAAAATTATGTGGAAAAGCAAAAAAAATACCCCTTCGACAAAGTGCAGCAACACAATGTGTATTAGACTTCAGTTAAACACTTCTTCATCACAAACAAATGATCAGCGAATCTCGCTCGGGTGTCTGATGCATTCCTTTAGGAGTTAGTAACGTGCTATGAATGCATGCGGTGCTTCATGCCGTGTTTCATCCTCTCCAAACACCCATTATCTCCATGCAACACCTTCACAACCCTCCACGAGTGAAGTACATGCGCCGTACTCACCTCGTTGTATTTGGCACAGTTGCTGAAGACCAGGCGCACATCAGAAACAAACTCTTTAGTGCTCTTGTAATGCAGAGGGTGCTTGTTCTGTAGCTTGCGCCTCACCAGGGTCAGATCCATGGGATGCTTAATTATCTTGTAGTAATTAGGGATCTGGAGAGAAATCAAGCAGTCTGTCTTAAAACTATTCCATGTGTGAGGATAATATTAAAAATGCTTTCAATTTATAGAGCTTTTCCTGGCGCTTTACAATTTTCAGTGCATTATTCATTTACTTCACAGTCACACACTGGTGACCTGGGGCAGTCTGACAGAACATGGCTGCCATTTCATGCCTCTGGCCTCCTACCCACCACCAAACACCCCCCACCAGTCACTCTCATCCATACCTTAAACAAACAGATATACTGAAAAGATCAACCAATCAGAAAGAGTACCTAATGAAAAAATAGCAGGCAAAAGCATTTGTGGTCGTGTTCTATGAGGTGTACAGATTCGATCGATTAAAAGTATTAGGAAAGTTTAAAAAGATAATTAAATCTAAAATAAGAAAGTAAGTCAATTACAACACATACAAAAATGAGAATAAGTAAAAAGAAAGAAATTAAAATCAACGCTTTTCCACTGACATGTGTAATAGAATATTTAATCATTGTAAGTAATTCTCAAATAAGATTGAATTTGTATGTTTACTTGGGATGGAACAGGAAGGGACGTAGAGAGGCGGGCTTTATACTGAAGGGAACCTCAGGGGGTAAGGGGCTTTCCTCTCCCTCCCTCCCTCCCTCCCCTCCCTCCCTCCATCCCTCCCTCCCTCCCCCATCCCTCCCCTCATCTCTCTCTCTCTCCTTCTCTCCTCTCTCCCTCCTCCTCTCTCCTCTCCTCCTCTCTCTCCCTCCCTCCCTCCCTCCCTCCCTCTCCCTCTCTCTCTCTCTCTCTCTCTTCCTTCCCTCCCTCCCTCTCCCTCCCTCCTCACTCTCTCCCTCTCTCTCTTCCTTCCCTCCCTCCCTCCCCCTCCCCTCCCCTACGAGTGGACGTGCATGCGCTGCTCGTGTCTTTCCTTTTTCTCTTCTTTCCTCTCTCTCCTCTTTCCCTCTTCTTTCTCTCTCCATGATGCTTCCAATGTGATCACATTCTTCGTTGATATCAAGGTATGAGCTTAATTCATGTTTGGAATAAGTAATAAATTGCTGTTTGCGATTATGTTCCTAAATCATGTCTCATGAGTTTTAATATTTCCATTATAATTGGCGACGAGGCATGTTTTATAAAAGGTACACCTCTACTGCTTTTGGGGGCTTTCCACCACACTCTAATAAAGTAATAAAAGTAAAAGCTTATTCATAGTCAGATACTATTAAAAAAATAAATATTTTTATTCAGTGTGGCCCAGAACTAAATTTGCTAGTCCAGGGTCGAGGTGTACCAATTTAATACAAAATACTGCTTTATTTATCAACCCCTAACTGATCAGCTGCTACACAGTGTGGAGGGAGCAGAGAGCCAACATTTACGATATAACAGGGTTTTTTTCTATAACAGAGAAACATTTCACAATGAACCTCAGAGTTCAGGAACGAGAAAGATCACTCACCTCTGAATCAACAGGTTCTTGAAACGCTGTGCTGAGCTCATGACAGAACACGTACAGCAGAACACGCTCACAGCGCTACAAAACAGCAAGAAGAAGAATTACCAGTATTACTTATCTATAGTTCAGCAAAAAACACTTCCCAACAAAAAGTAGAATTATTGCTTGAATGATGCTGAACACAATACTCAATCTTTAAAAACCCATAACCAATCCAATATAATCTAAAATGTTGCAAAAAAAAACAAATCTATTATTGGCTTCACCCATAGAACACATGTTCACCACAGTCCTGTTGGTGTCTCAGCATGACTTACTCTCTGTTCCTCTGAACTCATTGCCGTCTCGCTCTGGTCTTTATTTCTGGGTGGATCATCATCACAGTTGTACTCCATCTCTGGATTTGTCATACTTCTGCAGAATGTGCATATCCAATCCCCACTGTAACAGAAAAAAAATACATTTAAAACAACGATGCTTGCTATTTTGAAATTGAAAAAGAGGAACTGGGCACTACAGGTTGAGGTCCTCTCTGATGACCAAGCAAGCTTTTCCGTAGTTTGTCTTCCTTTGGATTTCTGCCCCAAAAAGCTGAATAAGCTTTACTGCCAAGTGTACGCATTCCCACACAAATAATGTATAGGTCCAAAAACAAATATCAAATCAAGTGCAACAAACATAGGAACTTAATTTATATATGCACTTAACCCTTGTATGGTGTTCGGGTCTGTGGGACCCATTTTCAGCTTTCATCAAAAGAAAAATTAAACCAGCATTTATTATTTGAAGCTGAGATTCATTGGGCTTGGCTCATTTCCTGTGAAAAACATTTATCAGAACAGATTTTTTATGACCCCACACGTACGCCCCCTACACATTTATATTACACACAAGGTGTTCGGGTCTACTGGACCCGGGGCGTGTTAAAGTGTGAAAATGGTAGATTCTTTACCTTAATTCTCTCTTCCCACACAAACATAAATCTCACATAAACATAAAATATTACATTTTAGAATAAAATTGTGTGATTGTGTGAATTAAAAGCACCAAAATGCAATGTGTCCAGCAGAGCCACCAACCCTGCCAAAGTAACAATAATGAGAACACCACACATGTTCAACTTCTAAACGTGAAGAAATCAGGTTAAAGAACAATATAAAAAGTATATTTGGCTGTTTATATCACTTGTTTCTTGGCTAAAGGAAAATATTGTTTAAATTTTTAACATAAAAGGATTTGATTGAGTGAATTAAAATCTGCAAAAGCCAATGGGTCCACGAGACCCGCAAACACAGCCTGAGTAACAATAATATGAACACCACACAAGGGTTATTCAAACACCGCCTGAGTAACAATAATATGACACCACACAAGGGGTTACTCAACACCGCCTGAGTAACAATAATATGAACACCACACAAGGGTTATTCAAACACCGCCTGAGTAACAATAATATGAACACCACACAAGGGTTACTCAAACACCGCCTGAGTACAATAATTGAACACCACACAAGGATTACTCAAACACCGGCCTGAGTAACAATAATATGAACACCACACAAGGGTTACTCAAACCCGCCTGAGTAACAATAATATGAACACCACACAAGGGTTACTCAAACACCGCCTGAGTAACAATAATATGAACACCACACAAGGGTTACTCAAACACCCGCCTGAGTAACAATAATATGAACACACACAAGGGTTACTCAAACACCGCCTGAGTAACAATAATATGAACACCACACAAGGGTTATTCAAACACCGCCTGAGTAACAATAATATGAACACCACACAAGGGTTACTCAAACACCGCCTGAGTAACAATAATATGAACACCACACAAGGGTTACTTCAAACACCGCCTGAGTAACAATAATATGAACACCACACAAGGTTACTCAAACACCGCCTGAGTAACAATAATATGAACACCACACAAGGGTTATTCAAACACCGCCTGAGTAACAATAATATGAACACCACACAAGGGTTATTCAAACACCGCCTGAGTAACAATAATTATGAACACCACACAGGGTTACTCAAACACCGCCTGAGTAACAATAATATGAACACCACACAAGGGTTACTCAACACACCGCTGAGTAACAATAATATGAACCACACATGGGTTTACTCAAACACCGCCCTGAGTAACAATAATATGACACCACCACAGGGTTACTAACAACACCACCTGAGTAACAATATATTAACACCACACAAGGGTTACTCAAACACCGCCTGAGTAAACAATAATATGAACACCACACAAGGGTTACTCAAACACCACTGAGTAACAATCATATGAACACCACACAAGGGTTACTCAAACACCTCCTGAGTAACAATAATATGAACACCCACACAAGGTTACTCAAACCAACCGCCTGAGTAACATAATATGACACCACACAAGGGTACTCAATACACCCGCCTGAGTAACAATAATATGAACACACACACACAGGGTTACTCAACAACCGCCTGAGAACAATAATATGAACACCACACAAGGGTTTATATCAAACACCGCCTGAGTAACAATAATATGAACACCACACAAGGGTTACTCAAACACCGCCTGAGTAACAATAATATGAACATCACACAAGGGTTAATACACAAGTATGTACTACACAAACTTAACATTTAACATAAATGCAACAAAGTACAATGATTGCACATATAGTAAATAAAGAGGGTAAAAAGCATTTAAAAAGACAGAGAAAAGCAGAGAAAGCATCAGTTTTCCCCAAGAGTGGGATTGTTTCGAGCTTAAACATGCTCAGCGCATGCACTGAAGACGAGGTGGCATTTGTGCAAGACACACTTGGAACTCCTTGAGCTGAGAGCGGGAAATTCAGAGAGCCAGTATTTCTTAAGTTTTATTCTTTCATGATCTGTAGCATGTTATATGTGCAGAGCTTTTGTTTTTGTTAATTCATTGTGTTGTGCCAGCATAATCATGACCATGGTGAAAGTTAAAATCTGTTAAAAAATGGATCATGTACTTTTGAGAATGCCTATTTTAGGTAAATATGGGAGATGGAGATTCCCTTAGAAGACAAATTAAATATAATAGAATTAATTAGCGTAATTATATGTCACTTACTTTAAATATCCCGCAATGCTTTAACCATCGCACTTCACATCATAATCTTTGTATTAATCAATGTTTTTAATTTTCAGTTTTTAGTCAATTTGATTTTATATTACTTTTTTATGCTTGATTTTATTAAATGTACTTTAATCAATTTTTTTATTTATTTTCCTTGAAAATTGGTTATCCAGTGAGGGGGTGTCCTGTACTTGATTAAATTTGAGTATGCCATTCTACAGAAGATCATGCGGTTGTGATAAGAAATTGTAGATAATTAAAATAGGAGTCAGATTGATAGAGTTATCCTGTAAAGAGTGACGTTTCCTACTTGATTAAATTTGAGTAACTCGCTCTGCAGAAGATCACACGCATTAATAAGAGAGTTATTATACGGTGATATAAAGACAACAGAAAGATTTTATGAAGAAAACTGATTATCCTGTAAGGAATGGTGTCCTGTACTTGATTAAATTTTAGTTAACCACCCTACAGAAGATCACACATAATAATAAGGGTATTATACGTTGCTGATAAAAGCGGAAGAAAATTAGATAATCATATTTAAAGGGAAATTCGCTGGTGAATTTTCAGTTTTAAATCAATTTGATTTTATATGACTTTTTTATGCTTGATTTCATTAAATGTACTTTCTTTTTACTCTTTATTTCCAATGTAAAGCACTTTGAATTACCCTGTGTACGAAATGTGCTACACAAATAAACTTGCCTTGCCTAAAATTGTCATTAAAATAAAAACAATTCCTGAAATCTTGGATAAGTTTTTATTTTTAGTGCACAAGCACCCGTTTTCAAATCAACTATAAATTGTTACAAATCATTTAAAATAATGTTAGCCTTATCTCCTCCAGGCTGTTTGAGTTATATAAAAAAATCTTTTACAAACGATTTGAGAAGTTCAAATAATCTGATAGGGTGGTACAAATGATAATCAATTATGAATTATGTTCTATGAAATATAAAAATCTCGAGTCTGTGTAGCCTGAACAACAGCCTAATGAGGATAAACTTAACTCATTTAGAATTGAAAATGGAAAAATTAATAATAGCACCAAGTTAATTTATCCTTCTGAGGGTGTAGTAATACAGCGGTACCTCGAGATACGAATGCTTCACGTCACAAAAAATACAAGATACGAAGACTACTCAAAGAATATGTTGTTCTATTTTAAGAAAAAAAACTTCCAATACGTGTGTGACGTACATATTTGAAACGGACAACATCACGTGACTGCATTCAACTCATCAACAAATGTTCTGCTCTCCTATTGGTCAGTTCCAACCTTGATGCTGTTTGTTCGTGCCTATCATCCTGCTCTCCTATAGCTATGACACCTTCCAGAAACACTCTCCGTCTCTTCATGCACGCTTTCGCTTCACGCCTGTGTAGTTGGTTTCGTGCTGGTGTCCTAAACTGGTGAATATTTTCATATTGCTTTTATGGAAAAGCGTATTTTTATGGCCATGGCTCTCCTCCCCTACCATCCCGCATCCCCTATCACCTCCTCTGACACTTCTTCACATTGCTTCACTCGAAAGATAAGGGTTATTGTTTTTCTTTTATTTTATTTTGCTTTCATTGTTTTATTACTATGTATTAGCCTTATAAAAGTGTACTTTAAAGGATTGAATAATTCTACTTAATTTTTCTCTGGCTTTGCATGTTATTTAAAGTTTTTAGTGCTGTTTCTTTGTGAAACGGATTCATTTCGAGGTATCGCTGAACACGTCTTTTGGATGGATTGACCAGATTTTGTGCAAGAAGCTACCAGCATGAGCCACATCTGTCTAAACACAGCTGTGGTGATCTCTACCTGGGAGAGGATTTGAGGGTCGGGATATGGCAGGTCATGTGGAAGACTTTGGGACAGCGGTCACAGCACAGCAGTTCTCCCCCATTCTGACACACAGCGCACCAGTCCTCATTCGGGTCATCTTCCTTTCCAGCACTATTCTGTGCCCCGCTGGTGCCATTGGTTAACGTTGGGTTCATACAAGAGGAGAGATGGTTGCTCTGTGGTTCAGATTTGACACTTTCCCCAAGTGTCCTTAACATGTCCTGGACTGAGCCTGTGGACACCGAGCCAACGATGGGGAGCGGGGGCGTCGATGTTCGTTCTGGCCTGCTCATCTGGTTCCAGGACAAAGAGGAACACAAGGATATTATGAAACACGCAGCATTTGGTATTTGTGAGGGATAAAATAGGAGCCAAAGGTAGTCACCATGCAAGCGTTCCGTCTGCCATCTTTACTGCGTTCCGTTTTGACATTTGATCCAGAATAGCTACATTCCTCCTCAACTCCTGGTTCCTGTTTGACCTTCACCTGCTCCACTGCTGTGTTTCCCATTCCAGCTCGACCGGACGACCCACAACTAAACTCGATCAATAACAGAAAACCTGCCGTTAATACATAACCAATATCTCAAAAGAACCTGACATTTTTTTTATTTAAAACATGGAATTTAAAGAAATGTAAAAAGTTTAAAAACTGACAAGTCAACAAATCAATAACTAGGTTTAAAAAAAAAAAATTCTATTTTTATTCTGACCTTCCCCGACTGCCCGTGCTTGATGTGCTGGATGGACGAGCAGGAGTGTGAGAATTCGACATGCCTAAAGAGAGAAGGTCTTTGTTAAAATAAAACAAAACCAGGAAAATTAACATTTTCATATACATTCTTATAGCTGAACAATCTGGTTATGTAAATATGCACAAATCATAAGCTTGACGTTGTTATATTGCTGCACAGTCTTAAAATCCCAGGGATAAGGGACATGGTCAGACAGGAGTTAATTAGATGCCATAAACACTGCTCATTTGTGTACATGGACCAGAAACCATTGAAACATTTGTAAATCTGTTTAGAAATGGTGTTCTAAAGTTTTTGCCGCGTTAAGTCACATTTACATGGTTTCAGCAGTTTCATTACCTTTTTAATACTGATAACGATCAAATTTAACACATATAACAGAACATCAAAAACATACACTAAATTTTGTTTGGCATAATAAACAGTATGTCTCAAACACATTGTTTGAAACGCTAATCATCGCTTTTAAGTTTTTGAGCATTTACGAAGGTTTTCTTAAACTCTGGTGACCGTGCCAAAATATAAATATAAATAAATTTTTATTTTAACATTTGATTTTAATACATTATAACGGTAATAAATTGTAATGCAAAATCATTTAAGAACTATAACAGTGAATGTAAGACTTTTTTTATTTGGACTTTTACATTTAAGATGACTTAACACCCATTGGTTTTAACTGTAACAGTTTTGTTTTTAACATGCCAAAAAATCATTAAAAATATAGTCATTATTCTGTGTTCATGTCTACTCCTTTATTATAAGATTAACTGGAGCAAATACTCATAATAAACAGTTCAGAGTTGTTAGCTTTGTACTATATTTGTCAGAATAGGATTTAATATGAGTCTAGAATTTGGCCTTAGCTACACTCTTTGTGCATTTGTGCAGCAGAGCCTTAGCTCTTGGGTTTGGTGCCTATGGCTAACTGAATAAGGAATTAGGCCAAATGGGTCAAAGATTAACCCAATTATGGAATATATAAGCATATATAAATAAAACATAACAATCTGCATGAATAATTCATTACATTATTTAAATGTATGCGAATGTATTCCGGTTCTTGAATGGCAATTAATTCAGGGTAAATGTTCACTGCAAAATAGCATCTACAAGTACCTGATGATCCCGGGGAATGTGTGGAAGACCCTGGAGAAGGATTGGTGGGTCCCAAAGCAGAGTACATAGTGCCGGTCATACATCGACTGAGTATATTATCCAGAGCAACGGAACCTGCATCCTCCAACTACATGATAAAACACCACAAAAAACCTGTTTCAATCTTTACCAGAAGCTGTGACCTCAGGCACCTTAAACATAACTAGATATAAGACATTTACTACCATTAAATCCTTTATTTTCGTTGGAGAAAGAGATATTAAATTATTTGTATTAATAATGATTATGGCTTCTGGTAATAATTAAAACCACTAACAAATAAGCTCATAAAAATCAGTAAAATTACCTGAATTGGTGGGATTTCAGGCAGGCAGGGCAGGTTTTCAGGGTTGTGAACTGACGGTATGAGCTCTATCGGAGCAATGACCGGGCTGGAGGGGCCCCTGTGCATATGAGCATTTGCCATACTGGCACTGGTTGGACTGGTGGGATTGGCTGCATTCATGTTGTGAAGAGAAGTCACAGGGAAGGGACCAGCATGCCCTGGGTTAGAGTGCTATGAGCGGGGGAGAAAAAAAAAGGGAGAAAGTTGTCAGAAAACATCATACGTCTCTTATATATCTTATATATAAACAAGAGTAAATGTTTCTGAAAAAACACTTTCAAAATAAGAGAGCAACAGCACATTTTTCTGAGAAGAGACTTCGAATGACTTATGTGAGAATTAATCTAAATGTAATTATATATATATATATATATATATATACACATATATACACACACAACATATGTATGTTGTATTATAGTTTTATCTTTGTAAGGGTTAGGGTTAGGGTTCTGCATCCATTAGCTGCATGTGTAAAAGCACTGAGTGAATTTTCTGGATCAAAAATGAGAGAGAAGAGCATCTTGCCTAGATTCTAAACAGTGCACAAATGAACAGAAAAAATGATAAGGGCATTTATATATTGTTCTTCCGGGGTTTCACCACTTCCTAAATTTCCCCCCCCAAAAAAAAACGAATTCTTTGAGTTCACCTTTAAAGCGGCCTGTGTAAACAGTTTCACTTTGAACAGTTATGACACGATGGGGCTTTGTCTCCTCTATGAGATCCCTTAGATACCGTAGACAGTTTTACTGATACCTTGACATAAAAGATGTTGCTTTTATCATTAAATTTAAAACAGGGCACTGTGTATTTGAGAGATAATGTTTGAGGCAGATGAACAATTCTTCACTGATTTTTAGTTCAGTTTTTAAGGTCAAGACAATATTGGTGTCATCAAGCAATTTCAGAATTTCAATCCCAGTTTTCAAAAAAATGGGAAGTTTAGTATGCATCAGTATTAGTATACTCTGTATAGTGATGCATTGAGACACTGCAGACACTGCATAGGTCTGTATAGGCTTTTGTACTTTTTTGGTGCACGGTTTCATCAGAAGTAATCTTGTGTTGGCTGACCTGTCTCTGTAGATGCATCATGGGATATGGCTGCCCATTGACTCGTGGCTGTGCTGAAGCCATGCGGCTCTGTGACTGTGATACCATGCGCAGATGATGAGGAGGATACATGTGAGTGGAACCATTAACCCCACCTCTCTGGACACCCGGCATACTTATGAGCCTTGGAGGCTGAAAGAGAGAGGGGGAAATTCACATTTCCAGTATAAAGCCTTAGAAGTCACTAAAATACATGAACCCCGGGTATGAAATATTACCCCACAAAAACAAAACACAATCATCAATCAATCAATCATAAAATACAACTCTATACATTTGTGAACACAACCAATTCTCACATGATGAAACAAAAAAAAGGTTCCTTTGGCTCCATGCCCCCCATTTTTCCAAGTTTAACTTTAAATTTCTGCTACATTTAAGGGCACTGAAGAAAATGGACAGGGTGTGAATAAAAGGTTCTTTAACATCAAGCATCCGAATACCATTATATCCACAATGCTAGCTTCCAATACCGAAGAATGTTCATTATTTACACCAAAGAATGTTCATTATTGCAACTAGTTTAATCAAGTAAATGCGTTTAGCTATGATCATAAAATAGTAAACTGTGTCCTTTATGGTAGTAAGGAGTTTACAGGACATCAGATGTAACTATCTTTAAATCAGTCATAAAGTAGAAACTTTAGCTGTCGAAATATCTGATCGTGAAGCTGACCTGTTGCTGCATCATCTGTGGTGGTGGGGGTGGAGGCCCTTGTCTGGGATGCTGAGACATCTGTGAGGCAATACGCATCTGCTGCTGAATCTGCTGCTGCTGCTGAATCTGCTGCTGCTGCTTCTGGGCGATGGCAGCCTGCTGCATGTGTTGCAGCCTCAGCTGGGCCAGGTTGATCTGACCTTGAGACTTTCCTGGGTGATGGCCAGGAGAAATCTGCTGACTGACCATCATATTGGGTGGAGGAGCCGTGGGCTGCACTTTTTCAATAACCAGATTGCCTAAATTATAAAAGAAAAGATGCATCTATTAAAAAGACAATAAAGAGAGGCAGTTCAAAGATTTAAGCAGATTTAAAAACTGCAGAAATCTTCAGAAAAATTTTCCTCGTAGGAAAATAATTTAGGATGCAGATGCCTCTGCAAGGAACATCTATCATTACATCTTTTGCATTGAAAAAATAAAAATATAAAAATAACATTTAACAGAATTTAGCAATGTGTCGATGAACACATGTTATCATCTTTAAAAGAGTTCTGGGCTTTCAAAAAGCAACTAAAAACTCCTCTCTTCAGGTAACACCTACTATAAAAAAAATATTTTCCCCCTCTGACTTTATTTTCTTCCTGCTTTGGTTTGTTTATCAGTTGATACAACTTCTATTATGAGCAATCTGAGATAGACTTTGACAGTGTAACAGATTGCATATCGTCACTCCCCCTCTGTAAGTGGATTTGGACAAAATAGCATGTAAATGTTCATTTACTTTTAATTATGTTGAAAAAGTTTGACATGCAAAAATGTAATTTTAAACAAAATGGCTTAAACAAAGTAAAAGAACCCGTAGTTTAACAATTTTTTCTTAAAAAGTATTACATTTTGCAGAAAATTATCCATTTTAAATAATGGTAAATGATTATATAAATAAAAAGAGATGTACAATAGTTAATCTTATTTAAAATACACAATAAAACAAATACAAGTTCAATTTCTACTAAGTTACTAGTTATTTAGAGTTCTGGGAGTGTAATTGATATTTTTTGCTATAGGTTACTCTATTCGGGGGAAAAAACATACCTAGATTGACCACATTCTTGGTCCAGAAGGTGGGGTCGCAGAAGAAGCGAACAGCTCCGTTAGCCTGAGGCACTGGGTCAACTCTCCTCGTAATCATGTGACTCAGCTGGTACGTGATCTGAAGTGCAACGAAAGTCATAAAAACATACATCATAAAAAGTAGAAATGTTGAACTTCAATACAGTAATCAACAAACATGGTTTAGACTCCGAGCACACAACATGCTTAACTGACTGCCTTTATCTTGGCTAATTCAGATAGCAGAAATACGAACTGGAAATGGGCTTAGGCAACCTCACAAATCTGGACACTGTTCAAATGATAATAAAAATGCACTTCATCATTACAGTAATAAACACTTTAAACATTAATTACTTCTCTTCGTGCTTTGTGCTATTTAGACCGACAGGAATCTGGAAACCAGGTCATATTTATTTTTCTCTCTACATCTACTCTGCTTTCTGTAGCATATGAATAACTCTTTGAAAAGCATCTGTCTGCAGTCCATTGTAAAAATGAAGTTGTTTATTTAGGCTCACTTTGTCTGTCTTTCAGTCACATTGAAATAATTGTGAACAAAAGAGGATGTAAAACCTTTAGTTGTGTTCAAAACAAAGTTCTGTTTTAAATGTATTGTATACATATAGAATCTACTCACTGTGAACAAAAGTTTGTTTAAGTACAAACTATAGAGAATATCATGAGTAAAGAAAGGAAGTGTTGACTGACCAGTCTCTTGCTGTAGAGCAGGGCTGTGCTGCTGCCGTTGTTGATGGCCCAGTTGGTGAAGTTGAGCACATGGATGATCTGTTGCGCCAAACTGCTGACATCCTTAAGTTGGCACTCCAACTTATTGCTCCGCTCTTTACTCACACCCTGAAGAATACAAAAGAAAAATATTACTTTATGCTACGCTGATCAGAAAATTTCTTAGCTTATTGTGTCTATTCCAGGAACAGGAATGAAGAGTCAGCTCTTGCTGATATTTGTCCAAGATACGAATTGATCAAAATTACTAAAATAATCAAGAATGAATCCGATAATCCTAGAGCAGGGGTCGGCAACCCAAAATGTTGAAAGAGCCATATTGGACCAAAAAAACAAATAGGTCCGGAGCCGCAAAAAATTAAAAGCCTTGTATAAGCCTTATAATGAAGGCAACACATGCTTTATGTATCTATGTTAGCCTACTATAAAAATGACTAAGTTTGCTACGAATACATAATGAGCCTTCATGATTAAATGTTTATTTTCCCTGCAGTGAATCCTGTAGAGAACGACGCACCACGTGACTACTCTGTTGTACGATTACAATATTAATGAATTATGTTTCATTGCTTTGATAAAATTAGAGAAATGCAATAAAGAAATCGAATTTTTGATGTCATTTTTATTTTGAGGATTCACAAAAACAACATCAAAATGGAACGTGCACAACGTGCCCCATTAACTGGGCAACAAACAATGCGAAAAAACACAGCATACATTTATAAAAATAAAACAGCAGCCTTTTGAAAAGAAGTATATAAAATAACAGCCACTTTGTTACTAAATACGTGCATGCCTTCCCTGGAAATGTCTTTCCACTTTACTCTTGTTATTAGACAACTTCCGAATACAGAGCAAACATTCAGGTGATCCTTCCGTATCGGCATTGAATGCCATCGATTCGGTCCAAGAACTGTTGAATCCTCTCTTCTCCTCGGTTATGTTTCTCTTTTTCTCTTTGGGATCCAGGGCCCACCACACAGCCGCCGGTTTGTTTACAGCAGCCCCCTACCTGGCATCCCGCCCCGCTGATAGAAGCGTGTGTCGCGGGTGATGACGCAAATCATCGCTGACAGAAATGTTGAAATTAAATATTTATTCTACACTCTTTTACAGCATTGGAAAACGTTAAGAATGTTTGTCCTCCTATAGAAACCATATTAAACAAAAAACATATTTACATTTTTCCTTTTATTTGTTCATTTTTGAAAAAGCTCCAGGGAGCCACTAGGGCAGCGCTAAAGAGCCACATGCGGCTCCAGAGCCACGGGTTGCCGACCCCTGTCCTAGAGGCAGGCTCCTGGCTTCATGGTTTTATCAAAGAAGAAAACAGTAGCTTGACATGCGCATACATCACTTTCAGGCACACTAATGAAAAGGCAACCATTCACTTAAAATGATAAAGAATGAAGACAGTTAAAACAATGAAACACTGAGCTTTATGGAGCACAGAGGTGTGAATGGCAGAAAGGTGTAAATACAAATACACAATACAAAAGCTCAGCGTCTCCTTTCCTATGTCTCAAAGACCCAAAAATCTCCTCAACCAGACATAACAATATTAAATTATCTTGCTTACATGTTCTCTTAGACGTTTTGCACTAAATGACACCATCAGGAAAATTACAAAACACATCTCAAAATCTAAGATAAGCGATAAAATCTACAAACATACAAAAAGTGTTGAATATGCCTAGAAAAAGGAGTGTGGTCATTCGTGACTTAATAATGGAGCAGGACTTACAAAAAGAGAAGTTAAAGAGCATTATCACCAGTCATTTGCGTACAAGCCTCAATCACTACAACGGTGAGATTGATGCACAACAAACTCTGTATTATTTAGATCATTGAAACTTGCCTCAACAGAAACCATATAAAAACATTGACCACGTATCAGGTATCTAATCTCATCCACAAATACACTCGCTGCTTAAATAGAAGAGATTTTCATCTGGCATAAAACCAGAAACCCCTTTTAGAAAAATTGCTGCAACTTAGATTCAGTAGACCTTTCCAAAAACTAAAACAACCTGATTGATCTTGTTGGAATATTGTATGTTAAAGAATGTTTACCTCTAACTGCTGTAGCAGAGATTTTCCCTTCTTGTTGATTTCATTGATTAGAGTGAAGACTGCTATCTTTATTTCTTGTTCCACCTTTGTTTGCGTTTCTTCAACTTCTTTGATTCTGAAAAGAAAACATACTTTTAACGAAAAACACACTCTCACAATAGGAGAATATAAACTTTCAAATGCTTGTATTGCGGATGTCCGATGATTAGGAGATGTTACACAAAGCCCTCAAATATTATAAAACAGCTGGACGTGTGGCTGCCGTCCCCATGACCATTTACATTTTACATTTATGCATTTGGCAGACGCTTTTGTCCAAAGAGACTTACATTAGAGGAGAGACAATATGAGATCTGTTACACCGTCAAAGTCTATCTCAGCTTCTCATATTAGAAATTGTATCAACTGATCAATAAACTAAAGCAGTGAGGAAGTAGAGGAAGAAGATAAAGACAGAGGAGGAAAAAAAGAAAGTTTTTTTATAGTAGGTGTTCCCTGAAGAGAAGAGTTTTCAGTTACTTTTTGAAAGCTGTTAGAGTTGCTGCTGAGCAGTGATTGGAAGTTTTGTTTATTTTGGTGCTATGTTCTTTTGACTTGCTTATTTAAAAGAATGATTAACTTGAAATAATCATTTATATAGTTCATATGGGGGGAAAAAATCGGATCTACATGCAAACAGTTTCAACAAAAGACCCAATAATTGTGAAAATTACAAGAATCTTGGAAAATGAACTTGCACAACAGTGTCTTCTGATTATCAATAGTGTAATCCACACACACACACACACCAAAGAAAATGATTCACTCCCCAAAAATGGTTATTACTAACAAGTCAGATTAGTTCTTTTTCTTTAACGACCCATCACTAATCATGAGCGCCATCCAAGGGCAAGGAACGCCACTGCATCAACTTTAAACACTAGCTTCCGAACATTCACACGAATCTCAATATAGATGTGTAGACGCCTTAATGCATACCTGTTTTGCAAATGATGTGCAGAGATCTCTACAAAGCTTCTCTTTTCTCGCAACTTGGCCATCAATGTTTCAACAACACTCTTCTGGTTCAGAAACGCTTCTTCAAGAAACTGATACCTGGAAAACGAAAGGATGCTATGTCAAATACAAATTCCTTTGAAATACATTATTTACTTGTTGTATTATTTCATTTTTACCCCAATTACATTAAAAATATTTAATTCAATTATTTGAAATGACAAGTTACTCAAGTGTAAAAGTGCTCCATTAAATAATGCTCTTTCATTTAAATGTCTGCATTTTCTAGTATTAGAAAAATCTCAGGTTATTGTCTCCTTGAGAGATAGTTTAGTTATGAGTTTGTTATCCGAATTTTCTTGCTTAAGAACCCATGTTACAAGTCAACCAATGATGAAATTCAAGCATTTATAACAAAAACAATGCTGTCTGGTCGACCTGTGTTCTTTGTGTTCAAGTAGTTGGCAGTCTCTGCAGGTCAGAGTGTCACATGTGTCACAGAAGAGCTTGAGAGCCTCTTGTTTGTGAACTGGACAGAAGACTGGTCTCTGGCCTGGTGTTCCAACCGATTCTGCAACAGACAATTAAACATTGATGCGTTCCTCAGTTTACTTCTCTTGCTGCTATAACTCAAAACTCAATTAAGGTGAAGTAAGAAACTAAGTTAAATTTAATGAAAACAGCTCAGCCAAAGCAAGAGACTGTTGTCATAGCAAGTGTACTACGACTCAGCCTGTTCTTTGTGAAAAGCAGACATCCCATGCCACAGCAAAAAAGCACCAGCAACATCTTACTAGCAACACATCACTTTACGCGGAATCGTAAAATTCTCATCATAACACTTTTGTGAATGAAATTGCAAATTAGTTTATTTGATTCCCATACCAGGAGACACTTCCTCCTTTTTGCGTATGTTATGATCCTTTGTAAATTTGACCCTTTGATGCGCTTCGATGCAAGTTTTACAGAGCCATTCACCACACTCAACACAGAATCCAATGGCACTTGCGTTGTCTTCACAGCTGGTGCAAACCTGCAATAAAGTAAATGGAGAGGAACACTTCAAACTATGTTAACAGGATAACAAGAACACAAATTGACTTAAAAAAAAAACACCTTTATAGAAAAAAACAGAACAAGATTGAAGGCATTGTGCAAATTGTGCTGACCTGAGAAGAGTTCTCCACTGATGTGCTTGAGGCCTCTGTCGTGTCTTTCACAAAGTAATTATCCACCATGTCAATCTGTTTACTGTCCTGATGGCATATGACACAGCGGAGCACATTCACTGAAAAAAAAAAAAACATAAGCAAACAAAGAGTTAGTGAAGTCTAGAAACAAAAGACACAGGAGAGTTTAATTTCGAAGTCTAAAATTAAAGGTCAAGTCGAAACATTAATTAAGGGCAGGGCTAATTATTTTTGATAAACTCAGAGATTGCTGAGTGAAAGGTCCAAAGCACTATATTGGCAATGAATGAAGATATGCAAGAAAAAAAATTGAAGTTCAACCGCGGGCTTAAATGCTAGCCCACGACTTGCCGTCTAATATAAGTCATTGCATACATAAGAGGATGCTTATAAGTTTATAAGAATTTTAAAAAAAATTTTAAAGATACTACATGATTTGCAATTTGAAAAGACTTCATAAAATGCCTCCTTGTCACAACAAACCAGAACATAAACCAGCCTTCTGTGTCTCTAGTATTTTCTAAAGCTGAGATATCTGTTAAACTGAGAACATGGTTGCTAGGACAAACAATGTGTTTGCTAGGCAGGGGTTGGTAACGCAACAAATACCTCCTTGCCATCTTATGTGATAAGTCAGCCCCTGCGTCTCTAACACTTTCTGAAGCGGAGAAATTAAGAAATGTTTGTAGAGTAAATCTTGTTGACAGGGAAGAGTTTATATTGCCACTGTGAAGTATAATGAGATCTTAAAAGTCAAAGATTGGGTTATTTTCAGAAACAGTTTTAGATAGAAACATGATCCATCTTAGCAGTCCATCTTTGTTGAAAAACTCTTTTAACCGACATAAAAATGTTTTTAGTATAAATATATTAAATAGCTAAAAGAAAGTTCAACTTTTAATCCCTTTTATTACTGAATACCCAGTGCCAAAAGGACATTTTTAACGCGATTTAAAAATGACAACATTGAATGGGTTGAGCTTAAATTTATTGTTTTGATCTGAAATATAGATTGATGACATCTTAAAACGTACAAACACGAAACAAGATCGTAATTCCAACTTCAATTCCAGTAAGGGAGGAAAAGACCATTTAAATGTGGTATAGGTTTTTTTTCTTCTTCCTATGAGCGTAGGGCACACGAGGTAACACTTACTATACTATATACTAAATCAAACATCGAAAAAGGGATTGTATTAATCAATAATTCATAAGGTTTATTAGATTTTATTGCCATCGGATTTTATAACCAAGTATAAACTGGTTGTGTGAGTCATGCTGCAGCATTTCTCCACAAATAATGATCTCTTCATAAAACTGATTTAATTTCTTTATAATCTAATTTGAAAACACACCAAGTTATTGGACAGAGCCCTCCCCCATTCATCACATGAGAAAACCCTTTCCCCCTTCCCCCATTATTTCCCCTGACAGCTCATCAATTTCCTCACAAAGCTGGAGAGAGAACTAGCCTAAGCCGGTTTGAGCCAGTTTGCACCGGCTCATACTGCTTCCAGCCAGTTTCCTCTAAGCACCCAGCTGCAAAAACTGCTGCTGATTAGCTGGAGAGAGCAGCTGGAGAAACACTGCACTGAAGCACCATCAGCCACACTCAGCTGAACAAGTCTCTTATTAACTGCAGTGGGGCATTGCTTGGAGCCTACTCATCGCCGAGTCACATGCAGAGGCCCACAATACAATCAAAGTTGTTACATTTACATACTAAAGATAATAATATTCTCTTAATTAGAAAACATTTCAATTCAACTTGAGCTGTAACATATTGCCACGCAATATTTACTCTTCTTGGAAACACTTTTGAAAGCATTAGGAATTTCCAAATAGCAACACAATTGTAAATGCAATGCTGTGAGAGCGAATAACTGCTAAATTTAAAGACTTGTGTGCATCGTCTGAAGACTAACTGCAACATGAGGCCGTAGTAAATGGCCTTCAGTGGTTAAAAAAAGAACTCTCAAATGACGCAACACCATCGGTAACATGGGCTTCACATTTTCTTCTGAATCCTGTGCATATTTGTGCACAAATTGTTGGATGAGCACTTAATTCGAGTTTTTAGAGACGGACAAAATTTCATAGCATTTCCCGATTTGTATTTGCAAGAAAGATACAGGCTCTTCGCGGAAAGAATAGTTTATATTTGGGATTTTTTTCACACATACAGAAGGTGACACGTAGAAGTTATGCCCTTACTGTACCACAGATGGTGTGTTATACAGCTAACCTACTTTTTATCTGCTGCCATTATCGTTTTGCATTGGGGTTACATCTTCCAAAAAAAAAGAAAAAACGATTTCAATGTAAACATACATAAAGCATATAGCGAAATAAGCATTTAATTTATTTTTAATACAACCGTAAACACGTTAACATTACATTAAAAAAAGTATTAGAATTGACATGCAAAAAAAAATGCTATCAGTAAATGTAAAATCATTACAGTATAAGCTTCTTTGGCATCGAAACCACAAAATCTGCAATTTTCTGCCAACAATGTTGTCTGGCTTTAGCAGCACCCACAGTATTATTACGACACAAAATGTATGTTTAAACACTTAGTATTTTCCTCAGCAGAGATATAAAATGATCTCGCCCTAGCCACGTTCATCGTGATTGGTTATTCGGTGCCTACGTCAGCCTTTCATGCGCACTAATGTGACCTAATTAGAGCTTCAGGATCAAAGCCTGACTCGACAAAGAAAGTTGATGAGCTTCTTCATGGTACTAACTAAGCCTGACCGACCCGGTAAAAATACGGTAGCTTGCTCAGCCACATTCATGGTACAGGCCCCAGATGAGTGTAAGCATTGGTGACTAATTGGTCACATTATTTAAAATCATAACACAATACTGATTAAACACAGATTAGTGTGTCACCGGTCATTTGAATTAGATTACACTGTGATGACTCAACCCTGCAAGCTCAACTTTAATTACCACCCTAGAACGTTAAAATATTTTTGCAATATACCAACTGGTATGCAGGTGGGTCATCATTAGCTATAAGAAACATTATGTTAGTAATAATAAGAAAAAGAACACCCTAAAATGTGGAAAGCTAGCTATGTTAAGTTGTCTTTTGATAAGATTTAACCTGGAATCTCTTTGCTGACAAGAATATACTAATAACAATGACGCTATGCTACCCAAAAATACATTGGAACAATCCCCATCGGTCAGTCAAGGTTTTAAACATGTAATACAATTGGTCAATTAATATTACCCGAGTTACATGCACTTGTTACATGTACTTTCTAGCATATTTGATCACTTTAAAGGGTAAAAAAATGCTGTTCTGTTTTTAAAGTATAATCCATAATGTCTACCTTAGACATTTGGTAGCTGCTTATCCACAGAGTAATTTGGTAACTGTTTTACTCTACTTCATTTGGCCTACTTTTGAGACTTTTCACTGTTTTCTGTACCTGGCACAGTTACTTTTTTCAGGATCTTTGAGATGAGGTTTCATGAAGCAGACTGAGTCTGTGTTGTTTGTGATCAGCTTTTAGAATTTTCAGCTTCATTATTCACCAAACAAGCTGAACTAGACTGAGAGCGTAGCAGACTGATGTGATTGACGTCTCTAAAACAAGACCCCTCAGAACTGACACAGAAAGTCAGTGGAAATGTAAATTGTGGTGAGTTGAAGCAAGAGTTGAAGTGGCGCATAATTGCCATAACTAAAATCTGGTGGTAAATCGGTTTAATTAAACAAAAAATAGGACTTTTTCATTGTCATGACTAAAGCGTCAATTACATTATTTAGTAATATTAAAACCCAAAAAACACACTACAATATATTTTGCTACTGCACTGAGATTAATTAAAATGACAGCTTTGAATTTTTTTGCAATGTAATTTATATTACATAAAGTACAAACAGAATGGATTTTGAAGGGAAGACCAAACCTTTTCGACAACATGACAAAAAAAGGTCACATCTATTTAGTGGTTTTTAATAATCACCATTTTCCTTCATTCAAAAAAACAATCTTGTCCACACTAGTATGGTTTCACCCCACAATTCTCCTTCAACATCTTGTCAAAAGCGGGACAGTTTAAAGTTCAATATATACTTGTGAGTCAAGCATACGAATTGCATGTGATGGTTGCGCATTCATAAAACTCTGTGCTGACCCTGTTGTGAAGCCTGCCATGCACCTTTGAATTTTTTTTTATTTCGCGTCAAGGTTTTGCAGAGCGCAAGATTGTGATTGGGCAAGCTGCTGCAGAGCAAGCTCTTCCACTGTCTTTCTTGGTATGCGCCCCATGTGAAAAACACGGAATGACACCTTTGTTATCTGTGTTGTGTTTTGACTAGCTAACAGTTAGCATTGTTTGCACACCACATCGGAATATTGCTCAGTCCAAAGATAGTGCTTCTATCAGTTACAGTGAATGAATGCATTTAGTTATATTTTTGATACATGATGAGGTAAAATTCCTTTGTTAGCATGTGTTGTGTTGTTGGCTGGTAGTAAACACTCGATCACACCAGTATTGCTTAGTGCACAAACAGCATGCGATGGAGCACAGAAAAATAGGTGCATTTTTGATAAATCTTCAAAATGGGCATGTGATACAAGCAGAACGAAGTTCAGACTGCAGTCCAAAATGACAAATCCGAAATAAGATATGGCCCAGAATCTGATAGATTACATTTTTTCACAATGCGACCTATGTCTGAACATATTTCTCTGGCTTTTATCTCATCAAGCCGAACTTAAACTTTTCTCAAAGATATGAGTCACTTTTTTCTGAAAATGTTGAAGGCTGACACTAAGAGACATATTTAAAGGTTAAACTCTGTCTCCACCAATAATTCATAACACGTGCTCTTTTCCATCTCAATACTAATTACAGGTTTTGGCTCTGATGTGACATTTATACAGTTTTTTTGTGCATGAACATAAAAAAAAAAGGTTTTACTGGCCAGGAGCTGCAATTGTTTGTGGATGATCCGATCAAGAAACCTTAAAGAAATCTGTGGATTTACACGATTACATGTGCGGCAGGAGGGGAACCTGAAGAAAATATATGTTGAGAGCCATCTTCTTCTAAATCATCCATTACATTCAGTGCGCTGCCTTATATAAATCATCTAACAATTACAAAAAGTAAAATCATGACAATTTCACTGTAGTCATCCACTGAAATCTTTCTTCCCAGTATACATTATCCACAACGTATGTAATATAATGTAATAACCACAAAAACCTATCACATTCACAAAAACATCTGAATCTTTGGGAATCATTGAATAGGCAAAACACTGAGAAAGCCTGTAAACAATACTAAAGGTCACAGGTCATGGCATCTGCTTTCAGGTTTTATGAACACTTAATCCCAGTATCTAAATGTTACAGACCAATTGGGTTCCCTTTATGGCACAAAGAGCCCCAAACACCGTAGAAACTAATCAACACGACAAAAATAATAAATCAAATACCAACACAAAACTCCACAAAAAAATAAACATTTAGACAGTTCCTGCTAATTAGCAAAAAGTTTGTTTCGAGTCCATAACAACATAGTACTTGAAAATACCATAATGACTCAATGGTTACGAGCAAATGTATAATCTAGACTGGCCTGCATTGAGTCGACTGGCAAAACTTTTCTGTTAAACAAAAGAAGAAGAAAAAAATAATAAAACAAATTTATGTTTAAACAAACATATCTAACCAATATGTTAAGTGCTGTTGAGGGTTAGACTTAAAATACAAGGTGATTATCTAATATCAATCGCATGGTTGGTTTCTTTACGTATTATATCCCAAAATATAAGATTCAGATAGCAGATTAAGACTCAACCTGACAAATAGTACACGCAAGTGATGCAACTAACAAGCAAATGAGTTAAATACTCGTCTGCTTGTGTGTGTGTGTATATATATATATATATATATATATATATATATATATATATATATATATATATATATATATATATATATATATATATATGGACGAGTATAGAAGGTGTTCAGGGAAGCTCTAGAATCCAGGCACTCATCAACCACAGCGTAACTTTAGCAACCGCTGCATCTTTCACATCTGGGTCGCAGCATCACCCATCATCAGCCCTCAGCATGCTGCGTTCTGCACGGAGTTTTACCAAACTTCCACGTACAGCGGCCTGTACTCCAACTACACATCAACATCCTGAACCTTACTATTAAAAAAATTGATTTATTCTTAACTTTGAAGCAAGTTTATTCTTAACCATCAATAACGACAGGCATTAACGTCACTACGTAAACGTCAATAAAAATTTAAGGTGAAGGTGTTGTGATGATCACATGGATCTGAACGCAAACAGCTAACGGAAAGCAAACGACGCTTTCTGGATTGTTCTAGATCCGACTGCTAGCATCACAGTTAACGTTAGCTTCCCTTTTCCAAACTCACCCACACGAGTGTCCGCCTGTCCGTGAGCCCCTTTCACTTGTATCGTGACCTTTCTGTCCGGTGGCGGGATGCACTTGAGGCAGAAAGAGTGCAGGCAGGGTAGGAGTTTGGGCTCACACTCGCGGTTCTGGAGGCTCTGTTTACACACGGCGCACGTATCCAGCAGGTTTAATGGAGCGGCTGGAGTTGACGCCGAGGAAGATGCTGGTGGAGGAGGCGACATCTCGGTTGTAACAGCCGGAGATGTTTCTGCTTTCGTTACGCTACTCTCCGCTGAGGAGTCAGCCGAAGATGGGGCAGGAGGTGGAGGTGGTGGAGGTGGTGGTGGTTCCTCTGTGATCTCGGCGCTGGGTTTCGCGTCTGTGGCTTCATCTCCGTTGCTACTACCGCTGGGTGTCGTCGGCGCCTGGGCATCGGTCTCTTGAGATTTAGCCTCCTCTGCGCCTTCTTTAGGTTCCGTTTCGGTTGAAATGACAGCCTCTGGTTCTTTAGTTGCGCCTTCTCCGTTTTCTTCCGTCTCCGAAGCCTCTACCTCCATGTTTTCAGAGCTGTCCGTACAGTCTTGGCCTTTGTTGTCCGCCATCTTTGCTCCTCTTTGAACCGCCTGACGTTCAACGCGCTCAGAAGATCCGAGGGGTTTGACGTCATGCCGTCGCTCGCATGTTCGTCACCAAGAAAATAAAACGGACATGTTAATATAAACATGTAAAAATAAATCATGTTGCTTTTGTCTTGATATCGGTTAATTTGGTATTTGTTGTGCTTTTAGTGACCGTACAATTTGATTCAACAAATACAATACTAATTATTTTATTTTGTTTATGTTTAACTTTCACTGTATTAATTTCCATACTTATTATATATTGATGCAACTACAAACAAACGAGTAAATTAAACCAACGGACCTGTTTTCTTAGCATCAGACCAGTGTTTTCAATTCTAAACTCACATATTGATTGTCTGTTTTCTTTTTTCACACAATTACATCCAGTTGGAATTGAAGATGGCCACCACGTTGTTACGCTTTATTTTGACAGCACATGGGCACCAGGAGAAATGTAAAAAAAAAAAAAAAAAAAACGAAAATCAACATGCAAAATCGATAAAAACATTTGATTGTTTCTAGTTTTTGGGGTGAAGCAAAAAATATTCAAAACGCAGCAAAAAATGTGAACTTAATAAGTGACCATTAACTGTATGTTACATGCACATTGACATCACCAATAGGTTTCTGACAAAGTTAAAAGAGGCTCAGAGTGGACATAGCCAGTTATCAAAAATTAGCCGAGGCAGAACATGGACTTAGAGAAGACAACTTATTAGATGAAGGTGTAAATTTTATCCTATCATAAACAAACCATTTTTAATATATTTCAACCCTGCCAGAGTCTCCTTGAAGGTAAAAAAAAAAGTATAGCTATCTAAATCAACAAACCTAACAGAGCCAGACTTTTTTTCCGTTTTTTTTTCTGGCTTTTTTTCCATTCCAAAGTTGGTCAGTTTTAACATGGGAGTGAATGAGTAGCTGCTCACTTCTGGAGTCAGCCTCAAGCGGCCACTCAAGGAACTGCAGTTCAGGCACTTCTTATTACGCATTGAGAGGGAAAGCAGGTGAGTGGCGCATCCTGTTGCCAATTAAACTTGAGCAACTTACACTTAAAGATGGTCGGAAAAGGAGTTCCATTGTCAATATTTATTATCAACAGAACATTTTCAATAATTTATAAATCAGGATTGCAATGTAAGTTGAAATATGAAATATGTCTACATACCCATCATTAGTGAAATATTCAAGTGGTTTTAAATTATGCTGCAGATAAAATAGCAACATATCTTAAATAACGATTAAAATGATTCTAATATTATTAAGTAAATGCTTTAATATGAAAGTATTTGACCTAACTATGCCTGTGTACTTAATTTTGTTGTTATTTCGAACAAAAAAAGTCTTGGGTGTAGCATAAATGATCTTTTAACATAAGGTGCTCCGTGTTTATTATGTTACCAAGGCCATAAAGCAGGACCAGTTTTGCTGAAAAATGATTTGAGAAGGGTTAAATGCAGTTTTGTGGTAAAACAGCAACAACAAAACACATTCACTCACATGGAGCGGGTCGCCAGTGCTGAAAGATAACGTCACTATAAAAAAAGAAAGCTCTGCCTGCAATTTCAGTCAAAGTTTGAAATAATATGTATTTAAATTATTTTAGCGGTATGCAAATTGAGTAAGACTTTGCAGGGGTTGACGCTTAGCCAGCTCTAAATCATTTAGCATATCTATTCAAAAGGTTTGGAGCTTGAGCTAAGCATTCATAGCTCACCAGGGTGCTGGGTGTGGCGCAACAATTGTCACCTCCACGAAGACAAATGGTTGTAGCCCAAATTTACAATACAACCGTTAAAGTTGAGTCTATTAAATGCAGAATACAGCATTTTAACAAGGTACATTCAATGATGTTCAAATAGTGATGTAGAAAAGGCATAGTTCTAACATTCTTAATCTTAATCCTACAATTCTCCTCTTGAGAGTTATCGAAAGTACTCATTTAAGTCTCTTCTGTTAGCCTATGTTTAAAAACACAGTTACAGACACGTTAACTTATTCTTTGTCATTCTGTATATACGTTAGTGTATCTCAGAGCCATTGACCAATAGGATGTAGATGATAATATATAACCTACATCATGACAGGTGATCTATGGCAGATGTTATATATATATATATATATATATATATATATATATATATATATATATATATATATATATATATATATAAAACCTACATTATAATATATAACCTACATCATGACAGGTGATCTATGGCAGATGTTCTAAAAGTCCATGGTGCCGGAAAAGCAGAAGTCTCTCATGAGGTCTGCTACCTGTAGTCTTGTTCGACTTCTCCTCTTTGTTTAACCCTTCATGTGAACATGTAAGGTAAACTGTATTTGATGGAAAATGTTATTTTGATATATTGCCAACTTTAAACAGAAATGTTTAAATTGCCTTTGAAAACTCTCGATTAAAAATGAGCAGGTCACTATAGCGTTTATTAATGGTGGCAGTGGTTACCTTCGTCGTTCTCAGGCGACTTCCTAGAACCTTAAAAACTACAGAACAGCCAGATTTACCACTACTTCCTTCCATCTTTCGTCTCAATGCAGCTTTAAATTTAACTTACATATCATCTAAAACAATCAATGTTTTTTTTCTTTCAATCTTGGTAATGACATCTAGTTCATCAGATAGTATTCTACGGAAGTCTAACAGGGACGCTTCACTGCATGATTTACTTCCTGTTGCTTGTTGAACTTCTGATCTTCATGTGGCTCATCACTGAAATGTGGTCCGAATCTGTCCACGATGTGAGACATTACAATCCAGCAGAGAAACATCAGTCATAATAGACGTCGTAAATGATGATAGTTTTAGGCTGCGACCTCATCATTGGTAGGATGAAGAGCAAAAAACTCTTTGTTCTTGTTTAAAAGAGTCTTTCATCTTTGTTGAAGATACTAGGCCCATTAAGTACTCACTGATCTGATTGTAGTATAACGAGGGGAGAGTGGCAGTAGCGGTGGCCAATCACAGGGTGGCGCTGCCGTATTTAAGTGCGATAGCGGGAGTCACACGGATACGTCATTCTCCAGCTGACTTCCCGTCATACGGGCAACCTCACTCACCCTTCGGGAAAGGTAGGCGCTAGCCTTTGGCAAATGTTTTGCTCTGTGAACTGGCAGTCAGTGACCCCATCGGTATTGTTTGTAGTAAAATTGCAATCGGAGCAGCATTTACTGTGCTGGTGGCACCACCGGTTGGGGGATTGGTGCCGACAGACGGCTCGATCGGGTGAGTAAGGCTGTTAACACCCCCGTAGCGAGCGTGCGGCTGGTCGCTGTGCAATGTTGTGTGACGCGCTGTGTTGGCGTGTCTCCGTCTAGAGTCAGTGTGTTGGGCGTATGTTCGCTACGCTTCCGTTGCCATGGAGGGCCGTTAAAAACTGCAGCGAAGATTCCCGGGTGAGTGCGTATAAAGATTGAGTCACCTGGGCTAAACTAATGAAATAACTGTCTCATGGTTGTTTGCAGGATCTGCCCTTTCCTTGTCCTTGCCCTTTCCTTTCCTTTTCTTTCATTTTCATTCCGTCCTGTTTCCTTTTATTTTCTTTACATCACCGTCCCACTTTAGTTTTCTTTTCGGTTTTGTTAAATTGTTTCCCCTTGGACTGTTGCCTCGGAGGGCTACTTCATTATCTCGCCGCCTCGTACGGTGCACGGACGAGTCACTCGGCAACAAGCAGCTGAAAAGTCTCTCGCAGGATTCGTTCTCGCTCTCCTGCCGAAGCGTTACACCACCCGAAGGACCTGCTGCTTGGAGGGAGAATTTTGAAAGATAAGTGCATATGACGCCTGGTATTTCGCCAGTAATATGAACACTTTTAGCTTTTGGTGTGAATGGTTGGAATATGCCTTTGTGAACGTGGGGCCTGTGAATGAGTAACACTGTGTCATTTTTAGCATATATATACATGTACTGGGGAAATTCTTTTTATCTGATCTGTGTGTGGCGGGAATAACTGTGAAGGTCTGTTCTGGCAGGGGCGTGGTCTTTGCATCTGGGTGCTGGTACCCTCCAGGAGAAGTGGCCCTGCTGGTGGCTGGGGATACCCGGGTGCACCTGGCCCAGGTGTTGACACGAATTATTTGGCTTGCATCCTCTTGCTTGACGTGGGTGGTTGAGTCTCACTGTGTGCGTTTGCTGTGGAAGGTATCTCCCCTCCCCCATGCAGGTGTCCTCAACTCCTGGGCAAGTGCCTTCTGCCCACGGCCCCTGGTGGTAACTTGACCAAAATTATCCTGCTATATTGAATGGTTGTTTATAACATATGCCTCCGAAATGATCAAATAAAGTGTAACCAAAGAACGAGTCATTGGGTTTGCCTTTTACACGTACTAAGAGTGTCTTATCTGCGTGCCTAGTGCTTACAAGTTCCCCAGGTGAAATTCCTGGGGTGGCGTAGTCGGTTATCAATCTTTCTATGTAAATATTGGGCCAACCTATCCAGAAATCAGATATAGTGCCTAACGTTTAGACAAAACCCCGTTGCCATTCCGCCACATTCTGGCGTAGTCGGCAGGGTCACTCTGTGTAAAGGCAAACCCCTTGATCAGTTCATTTGTATAATATTTGTAGGGGGTTATATATTTTTCTATATGTATCTTTTTTTTTCTCTCTCTTGGAAAGCACTACGTTTCAGTCTCCATCCAAGTACGGCATTGCTATAGTCCGTGAGGGGGTTAGCGATTCTGTTTTGAGTGTTATTCTCTCCTAGTGAGCAAAAAAAAAAAAAAAAAAAAAAAAAAAAAAAAAAAAAAATTTTTTTTTAAAAACAAAAAAATGGAGGATGAGATACGAGAGTTGCGACAACTAGTCGAGCAGCTGCGGGCAGATAATGATCGGCTGCGCCAGGAGGTCGTCCCAGTGCCTGGCCCTGTAGTACAGCCCGAGTCCGTAAATAGGGAAGGTATGGCTCGCCCGCATGCCAACCTGGTGCCCCCGGCCGCAGAAAGGTTTGTATTTTGTCCCTCGGGATCGAACCTGTCGAAAGTTTAGTGGTCGGTCGGGCATCAGTGTTGGTGAGTGGGTAGAGGAGGCGCAAGCCTGTATGCGGCTTCGCCATCTCTCGCCCGGGGATCAGGCGTTCTTTTTATTTGATCACCTGGAGGGGGAGGCTAAGGAGGAAATTCGATACCGTTCAAGTGAGGAAAGGGCAGATCCAAACAAAATTATACAGGCGTTAAAGGAAACTTTATGGTTGTACGGAATCTTACGTGGCGCTGCAAGAAGCATTTTTTTTCACGCCGGCAGCTCGAAGGAGAAACTCTTTTGGAGTTCTCATTGGCGCTAAGGAGTCTGTTAGAACGTGTACAGAGTCAAAGCCCCCATGGCGTTCCCAATGCGGAGACCCTGCTGCGTGACCAGTTCATTGAACATGTAAGGGACGGGGCGCTTAGAAGGGAACTTAAGCAATTAGCCCGTCGTGAACCAGCCACTACATTGTTGCAGGCGCGTAGTGAAGGAATGCGCTGGGAGCGGGAGGGGATGCCGGGAGGGGTACGGGCCCGTAGTCAGTCGGTTCCATTGACTTATGGCTTACAATATGGCGTTCGTGGACAGCAGTGCGACACGGCCATTGCTAGGTCTGACACAGCAGAGCTAAGTGAGCTACGGGGGATGTTGGTACAACAACAGCGCCAGCTAAACCAACTTGCAGAGGGTATGTCACGGATACAAAATCTCCAGCGCAATACCCGTCCTGTTCAGTCCAGGCAAGTAATTTGTCGGCGGTGCCGCCAGCCAGGTCATTATGCTCAAGATTGTGAGGGAGAACATAGGTTGCAATCGGCATCAGTACCCCCCAATGCCTTGCCACCATCTAGAAATAGGCAGCCTGCAGGCAACCCGCCATCGGGAAACTAGTCCCCACCAAGCCCGAGGGTCAAGGTTTGGTTGGGGAACAGAATGGCCCAACTAATTTCGGAGTTGCACCACAGTTAATGGCATTGTGCCCTCAGCTTACTGCAATAATGGGTGGTGTTGAGGTCCCTAGCTTAATAGATACCGGGTCTATGGTGTCTACCATTACAGAAAGCTGTTTTCTGGCTAATTTTAACCACTGGGGCCAAGAACGTCTGCGGTCATGTAATTGGTTGCAACTTAGAGCTGCGAATGGGCTCAGCATCCCTTACAGGGGTTATCTGGAGCTGGATGTGGAGTTGTGTGGGCAGATAGTTATGGGGTGTGGGGTATTGTGGTCAGAGACCGCCTGGTGGCATGTTGTGCTGAGGTCCCAGGGGTTTTGGGCATGAATGTCCTGAGCCGCTGCTACCAGGAACTCTTTGGCCGGCATGGCGCCCACCTCTTTGAGTTGCCAGCTATATCCCAGGCACCCAATTCCGTGTTGAAAGCATTGCAGTTCTGTCACCATACCAAACATCGGTGCAATTTTACTTTGGGAGGGCGGAGTGAAAGTTAGACGTGGTCGAACTTGGCGTATTCCTGGTGGAACCCTTAGATGGGTGCCCACCACATGTGCCACCCAGGTCCCTGGCACTACCATGTTGTTTGAGCCCCCGGAGGAAGGTCTGCCTGCGGGTCTACTCGCCTCAACGTCTCTGGTGCTGTTAGACCGGGGTACAGCGCATGTGCCAGTTGTAAATGTGGGTACTCAGGAAGTCCTCCTGTACCCCAACTCGGTTATCGGCACTTTAACCAGTGTCGATGTCATTAGCCTGCCACCCTGGTGTCATGGAAGTCCCCTCCACGGTTGTGACGGTGAAATCACATGCAGGACATGCTTCTCCGTTAGTGGAGGATCAGATTGCGGGGACAGATCTGGCAGCGCTGTCCACTGATGAACAGGCGCAGGTTAGGGCATTGCTGGAAAAGTATTCCAGCATATTTTCAAGACATGATGGAGATTTGGGGTGTACCAACCTGATCTCGCACGATATTCCCCTGTTGGATGACACACCAGTCAGGCAGCGGTACCGGAGGATTCCACCCTCCGAGTACGAGGTGGTGAAAGCCCACATCAATCAACTGCTGGAGGACCAGATAATTAGAGAGAGCTGTAGCCCCTTTGCTTCTCCGATTGTCTTGGTGAAGAAGAAAGATGGTAGCCTGCGCCTATGTGTGGACTATCGCCATCTAAATGCCAGGACAAGGAAGGATGCATTCCCCCTTCCACGAATAGAGGAGACGTTGGACTCACTGGCGGGGGCTCGTTGGTTCTCCCACTATGGACCTGGCCAGTGGTTACAATCAAGTTCCGGTGACTGAGGCGGATAAACCAAAAACAGCCTTTTGTACCCCTTTTGGCCTGTTTGAGTGGAATAGGATGGCCTTCGGCCTCTGTAATGCCCCAAGCACTTTCCAACGCCTAATGGAGCGGTTATTTGGGGACCAACAATGTCAGTCTCTTTTATTGTACTTGGATGACATTGTGGTCTTTTCCTCCTCAGTCCATCAAACATCTGGAACGCATGGAGTTGGTCTTAGGTCGCCTCCAGAAGGAAGGGTTGAAGGCGAAACTCTCAAAGTGCACCTTCTTCAAGAGGGAAGTGCAGTATCTGGGCCATATCATCTCGGCAGAAGGGGTCTCTACAGACCCGGGCAAGATTCAGGCGGTCGCAGAGTGGCCACGTCCCACCAGCCTAACAGAGCTCCGCTCATTCCTGGGTTTTGCCAGCTACTATCGACGGTTCGTGGGTGGGTTTTGCCAAATTGGCGGCTCCTCTACACAAGTTGGTAGCAGGGCTGGCATCCCAGAAACGCCCTAAGCAAACTGGGCAGGAGTTTGCCCAAGCTTGGTCGGGACAGTGTCAGGAGAGTTTTGAGGGTCTTAAGAGTAGGCTCACAACGGCTCCCGTGCTGGCATATGCTGACTTTTCGTTGCCATTTATTTTGGAGGTGGATGCCAGCCACGGTGGGCTGGGGGCAGTCCTTTCTCAGGAGCAGGAGGGAAAAATTCGACCAATAGCATATGCTAGCCGTGGCCTACGACCCACTGAGCGCAACACCTCCAATTACAGCTCAATGAAGTTGGAGTTTTTGGCGCTCAAGTGGGCCATGACGGAGAAATTCAGAGAGTATCTCCTGGGCCACCGGTGTGTCATTTATACAGATAACAACCCTCTTAGCTACCTGGCCACCGCCAAGCTTGGTGCCATGGAACAGCGCTGGGCCGCTCAAGTAGCGTCCTTTGACTTTACCATTAAATATAGGTCGGGAAAGTCTAATATAAATGCGGATGCCCTGTCACGTCGTCCTCTACCTGAGGTGGAGGTGGTCCAGGCTCTGGTTCCTGGGTTAAGTGTCCCAGAGGATCTACAGAAAGCTGGTTCAGGGGTGCAGGGACAGGTTAATCAAATTTCATCATTCCCATGGGCTGGTGCAGTGAATGTTGGCGCCTTGCAAGAGGACGATCCGGTCATTGGGAAGCCTGTGGAGGTGGTGGAGGCAGAAGGCACCCCCACTTGGGGGAGCGAGACAAGGTCTCCCCAGACCCTTATGGCCCTCCTGAAGCAGTGGGACCGCTTAGTAGAGAGGGATGGTGCTCTGCATCGACGGGTGTTTCGCCCAGATGGGGGAGAGGAATCGCTCCAAGTCATCTTGCCTGCTGCGTTGAGGAGTGAGGTATTATCTCAACTCCATCAACAGCATGGACATCAAGGAGTGGAGCGCACCTCCCAGTTGGTTCGCCAACGCTGTTTTTGGCCGGGGATGTCTATAGACATTTCCCGCTGGTGTCAGGAGTGTGAGAGGTGCCAACAAGCCAAGGAGGCTCGCTCTGCCCCCGGTGGTTTTATGGGACACCTGCTGGCAGCACGACCTAACGAGGTGCTGGCTATGGACTTCACCGTCCTAGAACCCTCTAACTCCGGTCTTGAGAATGTCTTGGTAATGACCGACATTTTCAGTAAGTACACGTTGGCCATACCTGCGAGGGACCAACGAGCAGAGACCGTGGCCCAGATATTAGTGGGGGAGTGGTTTTGCAAGTTCGGGGTTCCCTCTCGCATCCATTCTGACCAAGGCCGCAACTTTGAGTCTGTACTGATAGGCCAGTTATGCAGGTTGTATGGGGTGGTGAAAACACGGACTACCCCCTACCATCCGGCCGGAAATGGTCAGTGTGAGAGGTTTAAACCGAACCTTGCATAATCTCTTGCGAACCTTGCCTGCAACTAGCAAGGGGGATTGGCCTTCCTGCCTCCCCCAGGTCCTGTTCTCGTATAACACCACTCCGCATCAGTCAACCGGTGAGGTCACCTTACTTCTTAATGTTCGGGCAAGAACCAAGGCTGCCTGTTGATTTCCTGTTAGGAAGAGTTCAGGAACCTGAGGTAGGCAGCATCCATAGGTGGGTGCTGGAGCACCAGAACCGGTTGCAGGCTGCTTTTGAGGGTGCTCGGGAGCGGTTGGCTGCAATGGCAGCGCAACGGAAGGAGCGGCATGACAGGCAGGTGCAGGAGGCACCACTGAAGGAGGGTCAACTGGTATACCTCCGTGACCGTAGTGTCCGGGGTAGACATAAGATCCAGGACCTGTGGAGCGCAGTGGTATATTCTGTGGTGAAGGCACCAGAACCTGGAGGGGGTAGTGTACACCATCGCCCCTGTCACCGATCTCACCCGCCCTAAAGCATGTGCACAGGTCTGCTCTGAAGGCAAGGCTCCCTATAGGATCCCCACTTAGAGATTTGGTAAAAGAGGTTGAGAACTCGACTCCAGGTCAGGAAGACTCGACAATGGAGGAGGGGGACTTCCTCGTATTGGTACCTGAAACTCCTCAAGAAAATAGGGGTCCACAGCAGGAGGCGGGGCTATCCGGGCCTCCTACCTTAGGGGCTTGCGGGGTTGACCAGCTAGAAGAAACCCAAGAGATGGGAGAAGCGCCACCAGGTCTCAGAGGTGATGGTGCTAGGGTTGATAACCCAGTTCGGAGAACGAGTCGGGGCAATGCTGGACAACATTCAAATTTGCACCACCTCCGCGGTCAGCTGGAATGGGTATGGTGTCTTCGGTGGTTGGCACCAATAGGGTGGCCTGGTTTCGACCGTGGGATTAAACTCAGTGATCAGCTGGCTAGTTCACCGTCGGGGCGACGTTGCAGGGCCCTGGGGTGGATTGTAGTATAACGAGGGGGAGAGTGGCAGTAGCGGTGGCCAATCACAGGGTGGCGCTGCCGTATTTAAGTGCGGATAGCGGGAGTCACACGGATACGTCATTCTCCAGCTGACTTCCCGTCATACGGGCAACCTCACTCACCCTTCGGGAAAGGTAGGCGCTAGCCTTTGGCAAATGTTTTGCTCTGTGAACTGGCAGTCAGTGACCCCATCGGTATTGTTTGTAGTAAAATTGCAATCGGAGCAGCATTTACTGTGCTGGTGGCACCACCGGTTGGGGGATTGGTGCCGACAGACGGCTCGATCGGGTGAGTAAGGCTGTTAACACCCCCGTAGCGAGCGTGCGGCTGGTCGCTGTGCAATGTTGTGTGACGCGCTGTGTTGGCGTGTCTCCGTCTAGAGTCAGTGTGTTGGGCGTATGTTCGCTACGCTTCCGTTGCCATGGAGGGCCGTTAAAAACTGCAGCGAAGATTCCCGGGTGAGTGCGTATAAAGATTGAGTCACCTGGGCTAAACTAATTAAATAACTGTCTCATGGTTGTTTTGCAGGATCTGCCCTTTCCTTGTCCTTGCCCTTTCCTTTCCTTTTCTTTCATTTTCATTCCGTCCTGTTTCCTTTTATTTTCTTTACATCACCGTCCCACTTTAGTTTTCTTTTCGGTTTTGTTAAATTGTTTCCCCTTGGACTGTTGCCTCGGAGGGCTACTTCATTATCTCGCCGCCTCGTACGGTGCACGGACGAGTCACTCGGCAACAAGCAGCTGAAAAGTCTCTCGCAGGATTCGTTCTCGCTCTCCTGCCGAAGCGTTACACCACCCGAAGGACCTGCTGCTTGGAGGGAGAATTTTGAAAGATAAGTGCATATGACGCCTGGTATTTCGCCAGTAATATGAACACTTTTAGCTTTTGGTGTGAATGGTTGGAATATGCCTTTGTGAACGTGGGGCCTGTGAATGAGTAACACTGTGTCATTTTTAGATATATATACATGTACTGGGGAAATTCTTTTTATCTGATCTGTGTGTGGCGGGAATAACTGTGAAGGTCTGTTCTGGCAGGGGCGTGGTCTTTGCATCTGGGTGCTGGTACCCTCCAGGAGAAGTGGCCCTGCTGGTGGCTGGGGATACCCGGGTGCACCTGGCCCAGGTGTTGACACGAATTATTTGGCTTGCATCCTCTTGCTTGACGTGGGTGGTTGAGTCTCACTGTGTGCGTTTGCTGTGGAAGGTATCTCCCCTCCCCCATGCAGGTGTCCTCAACTCCTGGGCAAGTGCCTTCTGCCCACGGCCCCTGGTGGTAACTTGACCAAAATTATCCTGCTATATTGAATGGTTGTTTATAACGTATGCCTCCGAAATGATCAAATAAAGTGTAACCAAAGAACGAGTCATTGGGTTTTGCCTTTTACACGTACTAAGAGTGTCTTATCTGCGTGCCTAGTGCTTACAAGTTCCCCAGGTGAAATTCCTGGGGTGGCGTAGTCGGTTATCAATCTTTCTATGTAAATATTGGGCCAACCTATCCAGAAATCAGATATAGTGCCTAACGTTTAGACAAAACCCCGTTGCCATTCCGCCACATAATGTTTATAACCTCTGGGAACCGCCCCATGCGTTCAGACATGGCTGAAGGGGAAGTTTAACAAGAATGGTTTTGTTCATGTTATTGTCTAACCCCAGAAAACATGTTTTTAAAATACTATTTCCAAAGTGATGATAAACATTTCTAACTTAAAATGTAAATGTACGACACTTAAATTGGAACAAAGGTCCAATGTGTCAGGGTTTTCTTGTGTTTTAAAACACAGCTTTTTTTTTTGGTTAGCTAGCTGTCGTTTAGAAGCTTAATCATTCAGCATCACTATCCCATCCAGGGAGGAGAAATGGGAGATTATTTATATGAAATATCACTATATATTTGCCTGGATAAACAAGAAAAAATATTCTTGAAGGATGAATTACTCCTGTGACACAACTAATTGATTGGTTTATATTAGAGTCCCCGCTTGGATAGGAAGGAGTCCCTGAGTGTTTACATTTTCAATTGTTAAACTTAAACAAAGCGTTAAAATAGATTACATAACTCATTTAAAACCAATATCTTTATTTAGTTACCTAGAAGAACTGAGGCAGATATTTTTAATAACGTGGTGTAAAACAAGAATTATTATGTTCATGTTATTGTCTCATCTCGGAAAGGTGAATAACGAGTTACACAATAAAGATAAACATTTCTTACTTAAAGTTTAAATGTACGACACTTCAAAGCCAGAAACACAAAATTTTTCTACAGATCAAAACTTTCTTTTTCCTTTAAACATTCTACATTCATTCACAATGGGGATTGAATTCCCCATAAAAAAATGCCAAATTATATTTTTTCCATATAGTTTTCTGTTCAATTTACTTGCAGCATGAAAAGATGCTGCTGCAAATGTTACTCTTGTCTTGACGTCAGAGGCTCATTCCCATACTGCTAACCCAATCCAGGTTATTTTGAAGAGTGTTAGATTTTAGAATATGTTAGATTTAGAAAAGGCAACAAAGACCTGTAATCTACTAAAATGTAATCAAACCACGTCCTTACTAGATGTCTGTTAAGGTCTAAAACATGCTCTGAGAAATCTGCAGCAGAAGGGGGATGTTACTAATTACACTTACTTGAGTAAATGTTTAAGCTAACTAGTACTTTTTGAGTTTGTACTTTTACTGTTTTTTTTTGTGAATAGGGTTATGGTTAGCTGCTTTCCTCCATTACTAATATTATGGCTATACACAAACATTTGAATAGGTAGCAATATTTTTTTATTCAATACTTTTTTACTCTTACACAAGTAAATCATTTGGTAGTTACTTTTACTCTTACTTGAGTAAATATTTTCACAAATACTTTTAGTTTTACTTTTTTCTTCATTTTTGTGTGTTATGCCACCACTGTAAGCTGCCTGGCAGAAGCTTTCGGCGTATTTACTCAGTTTCATTCTTCCTCTACATACAATTTGTTACTTTAGACTAATCAATAAAATTTGGGGTAACTGGTCTGTATCACCTGCAAAACTCTTTCTCTCAGTTCATGTCTACTGGTTTGGTGAAGCACTGAAGAATCAACAGTAGTTTCAAAATCCATGAATTCTATCACTAGCTGCCAAATATTCTGAAATTAGCTTGCTGACTTCAGTAATTAATATGCCGTAAATTTAATATGTTAGTTTTCCTGGTCCTGGTTTTCCTGAACTCACACAAATGCATAGACTTATGGCAAACACTCAGAAAGTCTTTCCATGGCTTCAGGATCGAGACCGTTGGTGACCACCAAATTGCACAGGTTTTCAGAAGGAAAAGTATCAACACCCTGACCCCCCTCAGCTCTCGGGTTTGCTCAGTTTCAGTTTGGTCACTGTGTTCTTGTCTATATTATGTTGGCAGTTGTGGTCCGGTGGATAAGGATGGACTTAAGGATGGATCGCAGGTTCGATCCCCAGATCCACCGAGTTGAAGGTGGAGTGAGTGATGAAACACTTGCTCTCCATCTTCAGCAACCCACAGCTGTGGAGCCCTCGAGCGAGCTCCAGTTCCCCGACTGCTCCCCAGGGCCCACAGTCATGGCTCCCACTGCTCCGGGTGAGTGCTCACGGTGTGTTTGTTTACTGCTGTGTGTGTGTGTACACTGGATGGGTTACATGCAGAGCACAAATTCCAGACATGGGTCACTCCACATCTGGTCAACTGCTCACTTTCGATATAATGATATTTCAAGTCTGGCTAACCTGCATATGATTGTTGTTTAGAATCAAATTTAGTAGAATCTTGACTTATTTCTACGAGATACTTTAGATTCCAGCAATTTGACTTGACTTCAATGCACTGAGCTTTTTATATGCTAGGGATAATAGTCCATCTTTTTCAATAGCTGCTCTGTCATTCTTTTTTAACCATTTGTTATATGATTCATCCCTAGTGGTCAGAGAGTAAATGATGTTATGAACAGACTTGCCTTCACTGGACCTCTAAATGTAACGTTATGCTGGTCTTTATTTTAAGGATTAACCTTTTTTACGTTATCATATAGATGATAACCCTTGTTAAGCAAACTTTGTGACAATTTGTTCATAATTTCCTTTGATCAATTCTCTAAAAGGGAAGAGGATAACCTATTCTAAACTCTTCCCTGCAGAGAAAAACGGATGCTAAACTTCTCTACAAAAAACAAAAACTGAGAATTCACAGCTTACTATGACAAAAGAATCATGAAAAAATAAAACTGGCAGGAGATAAAGAATAATCTCTGGCAGAAGTCGCTCTTTGTTAATACCTTATTAGCTGCTAACCTTCTCCGACTAAACAGAGGGTACACTTTCATCTTTATCAAAATACAGTTTTTGATAACCTATTACTGAGCAAAGGGAACCAAATGTGGCTGTTGATTTTGCCTCAAAGTTTGGTTGATGTGAAGGTACAATCTTGAGCAAATCTTGTAGTTGAGCTGGGTATTTAAGCTCGAGCAGGTCTCTTAGCAGAGCTGAGAATGTTCTGTCTTGAGCAGGTCTGAGATGTTTCTCTCAATCAGAGGTGTCTTCTAGTTTAGCTGAAAAGATCTCAAGCAGTCTTGAACAGAATCTTGTGGTCGATCTGCTCATCTGAGATGTTTCTCTCAATCAGAGGTGTCTTCTAGTTTAGCTGACAAGATCTCAAGCAGTCTTGAACAGAATCTTGTGGTCGATCTGCTCATCTGAGATGTTTCTCTCAATCAGAGGTGTCTTCTAGTTTAGCTGAAAGATCTCAAGCAGTCTTGAACAGAATCTTGTGGTCGATGCTGCTCATCTGAGATGTTTTCTCTCAATCAGAGGTGTCTTCTAGTTTAGCTAGAAAAGATCTCAAGCAGTCTTGAACAGAATCTTGTGGTCGATCTGCTCATCTGAGATGTTTCTCTCAATCAAGGTGTCTTTTAGTTTAGCTGAAAAGATCTCAAGCAGTCTTGAACAGAATCTTGTGGTCGATCTGCTCATCTGAGATGTTTCTCTCAATCAGAGGTGTCTTCTAGTTTAGCTGAAAAGATCTCAAGCAGTCTTGAACAGAATCTTGTGGTCGATCTGCTCATCTGAGATGTTTCTCTCAATCAGAGGTGTCTTTTAGTTTAGCTGAAAAGATCTCAAGCAGTCTTGAACAGAATCTTGTGGTCGATCTGCTCATCTGAGATGTTTCTCTCAATCAGAGGTGTCTTCTAGTTTAGCTGAAAAGATCTCAAGCAGTCTTGAACAGAATCTTGTGGTCGATCTGCTCATCTGAGATGTTTCTCTCAATCAGAGGTGTCTTTTAGTTTAGCTGAAAAGATCTCAAGCAGTCTTGAACAGAATCTTGTGGTCGATCTGCTCATCTGAGATGTTCTCTCAATCAGAGGTGTCTTCTAGTTTAGCTGAAAAGATCTCAAGCAGTCTTGAACAGAATCTTGTGGTCGATCTGCTCATCTGAGATGTTTCTCTCAATCAGAGGTGTCTTCTAGTTTAGCTGAAAAGATCTCAAGCAGTCTTGAACAGAATCTTGTGGTCGATCTGCTCATCTGAGATGTTTCTCTCAATCAGAGGTGTCTTTTAGTTTAGCTGAAAGATCTCAAGCAGTCTTGAACAGAATCTTGTGGTCGATCTGCTCATCTGAGATGTTTCTCTCAATCAGAGGTGTCTTCTAGTTTAGCTGAAAAGATCTCAAGCAGTCTTGAACAGAATCTTGTGGTCGATCTGCTCATCTGAGATGTTTCTCTCAATCAGAGGTGTCTTTAGTTTAGCTGAAAAGATCTCAAGCAGTCTTGAACAGAATCTTGTGGTCGATCTGCTCATCTGAGATGTTTCTCTCAATCAGAGGTGTCTTCTAGTTTAGCTGAAAAGATCTCAAGCAGTCTTGAACAGAATCTTGTGGTCGATCTGCTCATCTGAGATGTTTCTCTCAATCAGAGGTGTCTTCTAGTTTAGCTGAAAAGATCTCAAGCAGTCTTGAACAGAATCTTGTGGTCGATCTGCTCATCTGAGATGTTTCTCTCAATCAGAGGTGTCTTCTAGTTTAGCTGAAAAGATCTCAAGCAGTCTTGAACAGAATCTTGTGGTCGATCTGCTCATCTGAGATGTTTCTCTCAATCAGAGGTGTCTTCTAGTTTAGCTGAAAAGATCTCAAGCAGTCTTGAACAGAATCTTGTGGTCGATCTGCTGGTTTTTCGGTGAGTTACAGCTCACAGCAAATTCGGGTGAGAAGCTGTATCCGGGTCTCAACATTAAGTTGTTTGAAAATCACAATTGAAGACCAGATTTTTAAGCTTTAACCAAGCGATGTGTTTACACAGTTTAGGAACAATTCTGTAGCAATAGCAGTTATTAAATGTGTAATCCATGCATGAACCAATCCAGAAATCACTCCTACTGATTGATTATGTTTGTATTGGAACAGATAAGCTGAATCTGCTATTAAAATGATTTTCAATAATGGGCATACAATGTATAAAAAAAATATATATATATTATCTGAATATAACTATACAAAAATTTATTATTAGACTTTTAACAAATATAGTGCATAGTTTTCAGAATGACAACAAATATTAGTAATTTTCTCATTTAAAGATAATAACTGAAACATTCTTTTGACTTTTAACCCATTAAAGAGTTATAATAACAATAAGTTTGCATTTAATTGTGGAATTTAATTAAAAAGTATCACATACTGCTACATAGTGCTGGATTTTAAATAAGTTTGATGTCCTCTGAGGCCAAACTTCTTTAACAAATGAAGAAAAAATAGTTTCATAAGTACAAAAAAATAATTATTAAATGATCAATTAATTGACCGAGAAACAGTTTATTGTGTGTTGTTAAAAAATTATAATAAAACCACAGCTGAACATAGTATAAAGACAAACATTGAGTGACAGACACTAGAAATCTACAAAACTTTGCAAACTCCACAGTGAGTTTGGCAACACTTTTGCTAACTTATTCCAAAAATGCTTCGTATTTCTTCTAATTTCAACAGAAGGAGAAAAAAAATAACCTCTCACTTAAAAATACACCTCACCATGTTTGTTATAAAGACTGTTGAAATGTCTTAAGAGTTTAAAAGTCCTGTCGAATATTCTCTTTGTTCTCCTCGCCCTGCTGCTGCTTCATCTGAGCCACTTCGTTCTCCAGCTGCACGATGGCTCGCTCGATCTCATAGTTCTTACTCACAAGAGACACCCAGCTGCGAAAACAAGTAGAGAAACATCAGCATCGGAGACGAAACAAATAGAAACAAAACGCTCAACTGACTTTGACTCAAGCTCTCTCAGCTTGGCTCCTCCGGTCAGCTGATCATTTTTGCGTTGCCAGTTCAAGTCCTGTATTTGCTTCCTAGAAAAGAATGAAAACATAAGCTGTTGAGCAAGAGATTATTAACAAAGATGAAAAACACAGACCAGTATTTTAACATATACAAGCATGGAGACATTAAAAAGAGGTTGGCGATGTCAAATTGTTTACCCTCTCCCCCCTATGTTATGTGATGGTTACTCACATTCTCACTCATTCTTAGCAGAGTGGTATTACATGACGAGAAAATAAATGCTGCCAACCCACATATAAAGTCCTTCTACGGATGGTTTTAAACAGTGAGGTTAACCACTACCTCATCATGATGTTTGATAAGGCTCTAGAATCCTTTCCATCTAAGGAACTTCATTTTCTTTTGATAAATGGTCAGACTCTAGCTACAACTAATATCTTCAAATAGACTGTAGAGACTAGAAGTTATCCTCTTACCAAAACCTTTAAGATTGAGCTGATTTCATGAAAAAAAAAAAAAAAAAAAAGAATTCCTGTTAAAAAAAAGCGGGGTCCCTCTGGTATTAATAAATAATAAAAATTGTACTATTATTGTGGAAGTCGGTAATTGTAACATTCTTCAGCAGAGAATGAAATGTTGGAATAAAATATTTGTGTGTAAACCCAGTGAGTTTTGGTCTTGCTTTGGGTCCAGATCAATCACTCTGTGCCCCCTACTGGACACCATCTCCACTGCAAACGACAAACTTTGGCTGAAATAATTTTTTGGCATCTCAACGTCTTTTAAATGCATATCTAATTTCAGTAGTTGTAATATTACTACCAACCCAAAAAGGAAGGCAATGCATTGTGCTTCAGCTGAACGCAATAAGCAATTATGGAATGATAGATTAGAGAACAATCCTTGAGCAACAGTCCTGATTTGTCAGCACTGCTTCTTCACATCAGAGGCTTCAGAGACAGTTTCTGGATTACTTGCCAAACAGAGTCTTCACTCTTCATTATCCTCTTTCTATTGGTTCTTCTCACCGTTGCTTTTCCAGCGACATATTTACATTGAAATGGACCACTGGATCACATGCAGCCATTTCAAATTCAACTATAAATACCCACATTGTAAACCTTTTTTATTTTTAAAAGGTTATCTCGGAGAATACTTTGGAATGAAGACATACAGAAAATAATACAAATTAGGATTTATATTTTTGGGGTAATCAATCCCCTTTCTTTCCCCTTAATTCATTCCACAATGAACAAGATTGACATGGAACTGCACACCTAGCCTTCTGAAGATCCTTCTGGGCGTTTTCAATCATGAAGCCCAAGTTACTGTTTGAAAAAATAAATAACAATCATGACCAGTTCAAAGTCCATCACAAATGCATGTTTCACCGATATAAAACCTATTTGTTGTCATGTTCCCCTTACTCGTTAGACATCTTCCATGCGTTGGTTCCATACTGTGCCATGAGCTCCAGGTTCTCAATACGAACGGCTTGGTGTTCCAGCTGTGCCATGGAGTTATTCACACACTCTTGCCATGCCGTCATGTCATTCTTCTGCCCAGATGTTGGAGCAGGAAGCTCGTATCTACAAATGAAAAATGTTAGAACAAAAGATTGAACACATTCACTAAAAATGTTTACAAGACTGAAAGACTTAGTTTAAGATGTGTTTAACCAAAAAAGCTCAAGTTAAGTCACGTTAAGCCAGCTCAAGTTTGTTTTAAAATGCTGTGTGCTGCAGTGAGTTTTTAACTACATGTTTTCACTGAACAAACAAACTCAGGCTCATGAACAATTATGAAATATTTATAATGTTTTAACATTGGTTAAATGATACATCACAGCATGTGAAGTTGGCTCTAAACCCAGTAGACAAAGGAGGGAAAGAGGGTAACAACCCAGTTTTTCCATTTATTAAGCTAAATAAAGAGCAAAATACCTCTAAATGTTTACATCTTTATTTGAAAAAATTGTTGCAGCTAAACTGTGTCTGCTAAACCAGTGGTCTTCCAGAAATAGAGTTTGTCACATTCAGTGACAGAAGAACAATTTCACCTTTTCTGGTTTTGCAATTTACTTTGGTAATATAAATAAACAAAGACCTGGCACAAACATACCAATAATAAAAATGCCTTCAATTTATATAGCACAATTTATATAGCACTTTTTCACACTCAAAGACGCTTTACAATGATCAGAGCATTACTCATTCACTCCACATTCACTCTCTGGTGGTGATAAGCTACCTTGGTAGCCCTCAGCGGCTCTGGGACAGTCTGACAGAACATGGCTGCCATTCTGTGCCTACGACCTCTGCCCACCACCAAACACCCCCCACCAGTCACTCACATCACCAAACCCCCCACAGTCACTCACATCCACCAAACACACCCCACCAGTCACTCACATCCACCAAACACCCCCACCAGTCACACACATCCACCAAAACACACCCACCAGTCACAACATCCACCAAACACCCCCACCAGTCACTCACATCCACCAAACACACCCACCAGTCACACACATCCACCAAACACACCCCACCAGTCACACACATCCACCAAAACACACTCCACCAGTCACACACACCATACCACAAAAAACACCAACAGTCACACACATCCACCAAAACCACACACAGTCACACACACACCAAACACACCCCACCAGTCACTCACATCCACAAAAAAAACCACCAGTCACTCACATCCAAAAACAAACCAGTACAAACCACCAAAACCCCCACCAGTCACTCACATCCACCAAACACACCCCACCAGTCACACACATCCACCAAACACACCCCACCAGTCACTCACATCCACCAAACACCCCCCACCAGTCACTCACATCCACCAAACACCCCCACCAGCCACTCACATCCACCAAACACGCCCCACCAGTCACTCACATCCACCAAAACACGCCCCACCAGCCACTCACATCCACCAAAACACGCCCACCAGTCACTCACATCCACCAAACACGCCCCACCAGTCACTCACATCCACCAAACCGCCCCACCAGTCACTCACATCCACCAAAACACCCCACCAGTCACTCACATCCACCAAACACCCCCACCAGTCACTCACATCCACCAAACACCCCCCACCAGTCACTCACATCCACCAAACACACCCCACCAGTCACTCACATCCACCAAACACACTCCACCAGTCACCACACATCCATACAGGGCAATGAGGGTGAAGAAGCTTGTAATGATTCTTGCATTAAAGACTCAGAAAAACGGATTAAAGAGGACACGAGACAGGAACTAGAGGAAAAAATCGTTCATTTCTAAAACAGGATGAATTTACCTCTTCATACTGAGCAGCTCCATGGGTTGACGGGATGCCAATCGTTCAAATTCATTCCTCATGATTTCGGTCTAATGGGGACAAAGTCATTCAACGTTTGCAATTTATGTACGTATTGTCAGATAAATGTGGAAATTGCAATTATAACCTCAAAGGATGCGAAATCGGGAGTAGCTAGATAGCTCAAGTAGTTCTTCGTTGGTCTGTAACGTCTCGTCTCTTCTTCCACCAACGCAGCGGCCTGAGATGATAAAACAGTTCATTTCCATCATAAAGTAAATAAATGTAACACTCAACTTCAAAGAATCATCAAACATATACGTTGATACACACGTTTACAAACAATGAACTCGCCAACTCTTCTGAATGGTAACGTTACCCGCACGTCTACGACCTCTACTTGGTTTTAATGGCGGTTAAAACAAAGAGAAAGCACACAATGCATTTTTTTTAGTACTTACGGCTTCCCTGACACCTGGAGCATCGTAACCTTGGTCGAAGTACGGCAGGGCATCAACAAAAACATCCCCAGCAACTGAAGCTGGTCCTGCCATCGTTTCCACTCAAACACGCTCCACTACGTGATCTCCTTCTACGGTGAGCCAATGAAAGAAATGTTATCGCCAGCGCCCTCTCGTGTTCAGGAAGTTCGAGCTTCTTCTTCGGGTTTGTTTATTGGCAGTTTGCAAACCTGACTATTGTCACATTACTGCCCCCCACTAGAGATGTGTTTAGATCAGGGTATGAGGAAAGGACTTTTTTTAAACATTTTATTAATCACTTTTATATTCTGAACGTATATTTAGTTCTATGAAGGAAGATTAGTATTCCCTTATACATCCTGGCATCTCTTAATAGGTTTGTTGCTGTGAACGGTTGTATTTTATTGTTTACTGCAATAACCATTTGTGTCTGTTTGTTTTTTTTTTGTAACAAATATTTAACCAGTTAAAGGCATAAAAAAGCGCATCTCTAATAACCAATCAAACTCCACAACTCCGCCCCCTGAGCGCCTCGAACCTTCAGCGCATCAGTAAGTCAGAGGAAAAGCAGGTGACCGTATGCGTGTAACGGTAAAATAACTTGTTTTTTTTTAATAACTGCAGCGTTGTCTTTATGAAATACTTGGTATGAAACACTAATATGTCTATAAAGGATGATACACACCGGTGTAATGTTGGCATAATGTTACACCGTCGTTTTAAAGACGAACAATCGCGCACATTCGCTATTCCAAAACACAAAGCACCCGAGTAATCTTTATCCGCTTGGTAAGATGATATGATAAGAAATGTATGGCTACCTGCAGGAATGTGCTGATGCAAGTAAATTACATGACGTAGTTTATTAACATTTCATCGCATCTGTTAAAATGGCAGTAACCTAACTTTGTCTCAGCCTTATTGTTTTTTCATTCTAGCACGGCTGGTCTGTGAACCAATCAGAATTTTGGGGTTAACCTATATTATTGTCAACATTTTGTTCGTCCCAAACCTTTTGATTCTTTTTCATCGTGTATTTCATTAAATGTACAACATAGCGGCTCAGCCATAGATACTAAAGAGTCATGGCATTTATTTCATTAATGTGCACTAATTAAGAGTTGTCTGTAATTATTGCAGTTTAAAGACAAAATGTGTGATTTATGTCATGCTCAGTATTGTTCTCTTTTTTGTCATTGTGTTTCGTCTTTGCTCTCTGTAGAAAACCACACACATAAAGAAAACTTATGCAAGATTACATATGCACCACTTGCATCATAAAAAACAACTCTGAAGAAGTTTATGGCCCTGGAATCAACTCTAACAGCTTTCAAAAAGTAACTGAAAACTCTTCTCTTCAGGGAACACCTACTATAAAAAAAACTTTTTTTCCTCCTCTGTCTTTATCTTCTTCCTCTACTTCCTCACTGCTTTAGTTTATTGATCAGTTGATAACATTTCTATTATGAGAAGCTGAGATAGACTTTGACGATGTAACAGATCTCATATTGTCTCTCCTCTAATGTAAGACGCTTTGGACAAAAGCGCATACCAAATGCAAAAATGTAAATGTAAATGTTCTCATCAGACTGCATAAGGTTTTCTGCTCAGCATTAGTTAGCATTTACGGTTAATGTGGAAAACTTTTCATCACATCAGAATTCCTTTATTGTCACTGTACCGAAGTACAGAGTGAGATTGAAGCTGACGCAGGGTCACCAAGTAAGCTGTAGAGCAAATAAATGATTTAGTAGTACTGAGATTTCACCCAATCACAGATTCAAGCAAAATTGGTGTAGAAAAAAATACTTAAATTGTAAATAAATTATTATAAATAAATACAAGAATATTGTACAATAACGAATGTATTACACACGCACGCACACACTTCATATATAAATATAATTATATATATATATATATATAAATATAAATATACATATATATATATATTTAAATACATAAATATATATATATATATATTTAAATACATATATATATATATATATACATATATAAAAAATATATAAATATAAATATATATATTACAGATAATTGATTGCTGCTACACAGTAATGCAGCTTTTAAACAGAGAGCATTCATGATCTATTGAGGAACTCATTATGTTGTTAATAACAGAAACCAACATTTCACATTTCACAAATGAGTGATCTAGAAAGGTAAAATATGCAAGTTGGTGCACTATCCAGACTTTTTTATGGGTGTGAAATGAGAATTTGTGTCCCAGACCATATTGCAGGTTTTAAAGGTATCTGAGTGGGTCCCGGATCTGTACTTTTTCTGGTTAGATTCTGAAATGCAGATTGATAAATGCCCAACCAGCAGATATTACCCACAATCCACTGCGCTCGGGTGGAAGGAGTTTTCTCTTGGACCTAAACAAACGAGCTCCACCTGTAATACAACTAATTTTAAAGACAAAGCACATAAATAATATCAATATAGAGTGTTATATTTATTATTAGAAAAATGTTTTAATGAAGGAATGGAATGAAAGAAAGAGTTCTTTCGTGTGTAATAACGTGGCACAACTACTTCCATCACGTGTCATTTTAAGTGAAAGTGAAAGTAATTTTAAGTGAAACTATCCCAGTGTACACACACACACACACACACACACACACACACACAGCAGTGAACAAACACACCGTGAGCACTCACCCGGAGCAGTGTGAGCCATGGCTGCAGCGCTCGGGGAGCAGTCGTGGAACTGGTGCCTTGCTCAAGGGCTCCACAGCTGTGGTTGTTGATGATGGGAGAGCAAGTATTTCATCGCTCACACCCACTTCAACTCGGTGGATCTGGGAATCGAACCCAGGACCTTCAGATCACAAGTCAATCTCCTTATCCACCGGACCACAGTGCATGCTAGATTGTGTACACGCTCATCTTAAACACTAAAAACTATCCACATTTTCTTCAGAAAATGAGTGTCTACTTTAAGCGTGCAGTGTAAGTGTTTAGATTGGGACGGAGCACTATCCTCTTTGGGTTGCCCAGCAACACAGTTAATGACCTTCAGAGTCCCTGACGATAAAAGGAGGGTAGATGGAAAACTATTTTATTCAATTCAAGCATAGAATTCTAGGAACGGGTTAATCCACTACAGTTTGCAAGTTGCACGGTTTTATCGATATGCGACAGCGTAGTTTTATATCCACAATCAATATTTATACATGTTTGCAATTATGTATGTATGCACTATTTTAAATGTTGTTATAACGAAATGTGAAGTTTGGGGAATAAAATTCAATCCCCTTTGACATTTCTGTTACATGTCTAAAATAAATGTCTGTTTTTCTTTCTATGTTGAATGCTTATATATAAAAACACACTTGTTAAGCTGTAGTCTTATAGTCTTAAACGTATCAATGCTTGTTTATTAAAAAACTAAAAAGGTTTACCAAGCACATCTGCTTCAGAGAGATTGGTTTATTTCAAATGCTGCAACAATGATAGTTTGTCAAATAACAAAACTGTACAAAATGTAAAACCCTAGAAATCTGAAACATTTCGGTTGAAGTTCCAAAAAGAAACGGAAATTAAATTATGCTTAAAATAAAGATTTCAAAGCATAAATAAAGTATTCAAGTGGAATATTAGTCTTCCTTCATCTTAATCTACACACTGTTGGATTTAGGTTAAAACACATGCTTACCTTTTTGTCTTATTAAAAAAACATATATATTAATAATAATAATAATAAAAACCTTTGTAAAGGCCTCGCTGTAATGCATTCATATTCCTTTCTCACTTTTTAAATCATGAACCAAACACCTCCTTTTAATCTTCGATCTACTTCAGTCCTCTTTGCTTCCTGTGCTGTTAAACCGGGTTCTTCTTCACTCCGATTGGACGAGAAGTGCGAGCCAGAGAGTTCTCAGGGTCAGTCTTGACCTTAACCTTCGAAACCTTCCATCCCTTCGACAGGAAGTGACACGTTCATCTTGAGCTCTTGACCGAATCGGTAATGCTCATACTTGGCTTCTATTTCTTCTGCAGAAATTTCATTTTATTCCCTGCAAATAAAACAAAGGAACATTTAGTGGGTTAAACATTGAAGATTCATACTTTGTCAGGGTTCATTGCAGAGAGTTGATGAGAATGTAAAGGGTCACCGAGGCCTTTGAGGAACCTGTTGACTCCACTGGGTTCAGGTTCAGGATACGAATCCAGATATTCCGCAGCTCTCAGTTCGAACAGTCCTGTGAAGCCAGAAGGAAACGGTCCTCTTGAAGTGTGCATGTGTTATATAGATTATATATTTTGCGATGCAAATTAGTTCCTTAGTTCCATACAGAAACACTCAACTGGATAACCTAAAACCCCTTCTTTCTACGGAGTAAGAAATCTAACGCACGCGGAGGAACCATTGAAAAAAATGTTTTTTGTTGTCAAAGATCATGAAACATTGGATAGCTATGAGAGAAGTCTATGCTTTTTGTATCCGTCATAACACAAAATAGATATTTTTAGTTGTCTATGTAAACTGAACTCTTATGTTAGGCTAGGGGTGGGCGATATGGGTTAAAATTCATATCACGATATTTTCCACTGTTCATATGTATCGGTATTATATTGCTATATGACGGGAAAAATTGAACATCACATTTTAGTAGACCTTAATAACATTAAAGGCAAAATTTGCATTATTTTACCTTATTTAAAGTTTGAATTTAGACAGAGCTGTTGAGAAATGCGCTAGCGTCTCATCAGCTCCAACATCTCCTTGTCAAACATCAAATAAATTGAGCGTGTGCAAGCGAAACATCAGGCTGAATTCATGAAATTTAGGAATGTAACGGTATCTATGGTATTGGAAAGGTCGCTTACATACCCAGCCCTATGTCAGGCTTAAGTTTATTCTATTCTACTGTAATTTCAGGACTATAGAACACAACTGAATATAAGCCACAAGTACATTTAGGATAAAAAAAAAATTGTTCCTACAGGTTTATAAGTCACAATCATGCATGTTTTAATATTCACATATAAAATATGATAAATTGATTGGATGATTAATTGGATAATTTTTATACATTGACATTATTATTTCCTCTATGTTTATTTTGCATGGTTCGATCCACATTTTCTCAATCAAATATACATCAGGGGGCGCTAGAGGATTCACCAGATAATTAGTCTAATATTTGTGAATTACATTAATAAACAATTAAATCTAGAAGAAGTCAGAGTTAGTAGTGATTTAACTCTTTCGACTAAACAAAATAATTGTGTCTTCTTCTGTTAGAATACCAGATTTTACTAGTTTTGTTTTTATAACAATTTTAAGGGACAATGTCTCATCTAAGTGTTTTTTCTCTTTTTTTATATATTGATATCATAAGTTGCCTAGCTGTAGATACATTTTTTTTTACATGATTATTCCAGCCATGGGCCCTTTCATTTGATTTAAAAATGAGCTTTGTCGTTTAAGTTGTTTTGCAATGCACGTTCTCTTACCTTTAACGCCTCCTTTCCTGAGCTCACGGTCCTGAATGAATCCGGCGAACATCTGGGTGTCCATGAAGAGCTGGAGAAACTGTCTCACTCCTCTGGAGGGATGAGACTTCCGGAAAGCATCCCTCTGCAGCTCTCGGGGGCCACCGGAACCCGTCTCGGTGATGTAGAGGGAGTAATGTCCCACCAGCTCCACCAAAAACCACACGAAGGCCTCCGACACCAGAGAGCTCAGCACAGACGGATCTGCTTAAAGAGCAAACCACAAGCAGCAACCTTTTTTATTTGTATGTTAACCAATTCAAATACTAATTTCAGGATTTTTTGTAATTATGAAAATGAGTGTAATTTCAGGAAAACACGTGTTCCTTTATCTCTATCAACTATAAATAAAAATATTGTCATCTTCATGTGATTTTAATAAAAAAAAATGTGTTTAAAATAAATCTGATTAGTTTTCTTACAAGCATTAAACACTCATTTATTTTTTAAGACAAGTAAAATATTTTTTTTCGTATTAAAGATTGGGATGGAATTGTTAACTCGCTTTCTTGTAATATATTTTGGCAAGGAGAAGTGGCATTGTCTGTTTCCGAAACAACTTTACGAAGAGAATCCAGTTTTACGGTTCGTCAAGCCACGAAGGTTCTAGTTTGATGCTTGCACAAGAATGAATAAAGCCTCGTCTTTCAGTGTCTGGAGGCACTCTAATAATCTGTGTAAGATTTGTAATCCGTGTCATTTTGATTATAATTAAAATAAAGAATCGCTTTGCTGTTCTTCTGATTTCTGACTCAAGTTTCTATTTTCTCGACTGTGAGTTGGATAGTTCAGTCGATGTAAACAGTGTAGCTGATCTTTAAAGCACTCCTAAAGCCAACTCAAATCTGGCTCTTCTAAAACCTTAATCTTCCTAAAAACAAGCTGGCATAATAACTTTGATGCATGTTTTTATGTTGAGTTAAGAGCTACACTTAGTTTGCCTCTGCTGTTCTCTAGAAATTCAACCTTTACATCCTGCTCTTTATGATAGCTGACCAGATATGAATATTGTCCACCAGGAGGCATAAGACAGTCAAAAATACAAAACTAAACCAGCTGCTTTTTCTCAATCGCAAACCCTTAGTTCGTGTTTTTGATTTTTGAGTGAAGTTTTAATAAAAAAAAAAAGTGGGGAAAAAAGAAGGAGAAAATAGTTCTTCACATCTTGTGCTTTTGTTAAGATTGTTTCCACTGTTTCAGAGTGATTTAGTTTTTTATTCCAAATATATTTGCTTTATATTAGAGAAATCAACAGGTTGAAAAATAATTTTGATTAATATAATCTTTGAATATTGCCTTTTGAAAGGGCACCTTTTTTGCACCGATTTACACGATTTGATTAGATTTTTACACTTCAATGAGCGTGCGAAGCTAAGAATCTGTTTAAAATGTACTTATAATATTTTTTGATAATGTTTTATTAGATTCACATTTTGTGGGCACATTCAATACACACCATTTCAAGACAATATGTGAAGTGTAGTTTATAAGCAAAGGATTAAATAAGCGGGAGCTTATGGTAGTGCTCACGGTAATTGCATTACAATCCTGTGCGGTCTTAAAACTGGCCAAACCATGTGTATTCATGCAATGTTTGCAAAATCATGCATTGGTAAGTTGTGTAAAAAAAAAAAAAAAAAATTCAACTTAATATTTTTAGTTTTGTTACTTTGCAGCTCCACAAAGATCCGAAGGTGCCTTTTCTGTGGCAGACAAAAACATTATTATTATTATTTATATATATATATATATATATATATATATATATATATATATATATATATATATATATATAATTATTTTTTTAAATAATTGTGTTTCAACCTAAACCCAACAGTGAATACTAGTTCCACTTGAATACCTTATTTATGCTTTGAAATCTTTATTTTAAGCCTAATTTAATTTCACATCGCGTCAAACAGCTGGGAATTATGTCGAATTTGACGAATTCAGGCCACTCAGTGTGTTCACATTGTTTGTACACACAATCATAGACAAATAGCCTCTAAACATGGTTTTGCATAATAGGAGCCCTTTAAGAGGCATTCGATTCCCTGCGCAAACCTTCTTTCAACGCAATTACATCTACAGAAAACAAAGCTAATCAGCAACTTCTCTGATCTCAAGGATTCTTGTTTTCAGAGATGGCGGTTGATCAACTGTTAAATGAAAATGTGAAACTAGGTCAAACGCAGTCAGACGCTCAGGATCCTGTCGCCTGTGAAGCGTCTGAAGGCGCGTGAGAGCAGCGGGCGGGTTACCTCCTCTCCGATAGTGTGTGCTGTGTTCCAGTATCTCCTCCCTGTTCTCCAGAATCTCCTGAAGCGCTGCCTGCAGCTTTCTGGGTAAGATACAATCCTCGTCTCCCAGCTGCAAGACACAAAGGAGAGACTTTCAAAGCTCATGTGATTTACTAAGCCGAAAGCAGCAAACAGTCATTAAAGCGCCGACGTCTGACTAATCTAAAATAAACCTTGTTTTCCACTGAAAGCATATCTGCCCTGAAAAGAAATGATAGAAGAGAATGTTTTGTGTATTTTGCTGAGGTTTTTACATTGATCTTTTTAAACATATTGGCAGACAATTCCTGAAAAGACATAATATATCTATGAATTGGAGTCCAAGATTCAAGTTATGGAACCCTTTTTAAAAATTCAGCTTTTTTACAATCTTGCAGTCTAGTAATTTAACCATGACTACTTTTAGAGGTCTACTATTATAAAAACACTCAATCATCTTACTTAACACATTTTTAAACATATAGTATGTTCAGAGTTGATCTAAAGCCTCCAGCTCGGCGAGCATTACAGTAACCCAGACGCGAAACGAAGCAAATAGGAATCAGATAGAAATATATATGATATGCATGAATATAATGTTGGACTTGTGGGTGTAACGTTTAGCAAAGAAAATCTCCTCATGATGCGCATAATTATAACCAAAGAGATTTCTTGAAAGCATCATGTTTATATCTTTCTATAGAAGTACAGTACATACATCTGCTCAGGTCCTGACTTGAGCTTCAATCTGCTGCTTTACAAACCCATACTCACCCGCAAAACATTCAAAAGGGACACACCCTTCTATTATTAGGAGCTAAACCTGCATACGCACCTGAACGACAAACTTGTCTCCACACAAATCCACAATCAGCACCTGCAAGACACAGACAAAAAGACGGAAGGTCAGAATTAAACAGGATTCGAAAACACGTGTCATGCAACAAAATAATTTCAAGCAAAACAAGAAAGAAACTGCCTAATGTCATTTTTTAAGAGATAACAATAATGAAATCGTGCAGTTGTTTAATAGAAGAGAAATTCACTCTTATTTGCATAAAAGTTGGGTAAAGTATCTAAAAAGTAAAGCATAGTAAACAATGACTCTGATGTAGATTTTTTATTGGCTGTGATTTAATGTTATACTGAAACCATTTGCAGACAGAAGCTGTTTCAAACAAGCAAACAATTCAAACCAATATTTTATCATAAATCCTTTTGATTGCGTTCATTTTTTAGTTTTTGTTTTACAGAGCACTAAGTATTAAAACTGTTGAAGCAACATAGACCGCTCTTTTACAATATAATATTGCAGATTTTATAACCATGTCTAGCTGATCTAAGAAAATGAGTCCAGCATTCCAAAGATAACCAAGAACACATTCGAATATTACATCGGTATTTACATATCAACATAAAATACTGGCTAAATGTTAAATGGCTTCATGAGTAGAAACAACTGGCTTTATCAAATATTAATGTTACAGCTAAACAGTAATAGAAACAAGGCCCTTTAACTGAAAAAAAATCAGGTTATAATGAGATGAGATCTTTATTCAGGTTATAATGAGATTAGAGCTCCTTTAGAGATCTCAAAAATGAAGACTTCATATTTTATAATCACACAGTACTCTACAGTTTATCAGAGATCATTGATCCATCCTCATGATTTCTGTTAATTAAATGTTTTGCGATTTAAGGATACTGTATGTGTTTTATCAGTTTGTTATCCTGTAGGTGTCTTTCATTCAGGGTTTCTTAGTTGATTTTAAGAAGTTGGAAAAAAGTTGGGATTTAAATACATCCTACTATAAACTTCAAAAATGCACCTGTAAAAATATTGGGGTTTCCTTACACCCAATTATGTTGGAAGTTTATGAAAAATTTACTTGTCTTTTTGCTTACATTGACAGTTCTTTTTTTGTGTGATAGCAATTGACCTTGAAACACTTCACAGCTATGGGTTTGAACATTCTTATGGCCATCACCATGTCTTTATTTTGAGTGAACTACCCCTGTGATTCCAAATGAAGATGACAGACCTCTTCAATGGGCATCTCCAGCACCTCAGCCAGAGAGGGAGACAGCGCCCCCATTACAAAGGGAGTAGGGGAGCAGCAGATGTCTAGCATTCCTGCAGGAAGCACAGGAACGAATGTGTGTTGCCAGGTGAAGGGGTACAGCAGAGCCAGCACAGCGTGGGCACATCGGGAAAGGACACTAAAAAGAAACACGACACCGCTTTAAATATAACTGTATCTTCCATTTGAAAGCTGGATTTGCTGATCTGTACCTGAGTTTGTCTGCAATGAAGATTATCCTCCTCTCCAGAAGCAGAGAAGCAAATACCTGAAGTGAGAACAAGCTCATTACCATCATTCGTTCATTCATTTTCATGTCGGCTTTTTTCCCTTTCGGGGTCGCCACAGCAGAATGAACCGGCAACTCTCTAGCATATGTTTTACGCGGCGGATGCTCTTCCAGCCGCAACCCATCCCTGGGAAACATTCACACACACTCATTCACTCTTTAACACTATGGACAATTGTTGTTACTCAATTCTCTTATTCTGCATGTCTTTGGACTTGTGGTGGAAACCGGAGCACCCGGAGTAAACCCACGCGATCACGAGGAGAACATGAGAACTCCACACAGAGATACCAACTGACCCAGCCGAGCCTAGAACCAGCGACCTTCTTGCTGTGAAACGACCGTGCTACCCACTGCGCCACCGTGACGCTTCATTCCCATCAATGGGACCTTTATTGAATAAATAGGTATAATGAATCTAATTATCATACCATTCGATAGTATCTATTTAAAATATCATTCTGCATTTTCATAAAAAACCTCATGTTAATTCAAGCAAGCATCATGCTAGTCCAACGCTAATTACTACTAATCATGTGTTAACACATACCCAACGTCTCAATGTGCGCACTATTCACACTTTTATGGGTGCGAAATGAGAATTAGGGAGTCCCAAACTGTAGAGTACTGTAGGAAACTCACAAATATAAGACCAGGAGATATTTGGGGTATCACAAGTTTAATGTTGAGTGCTGCAGTCTTCCCAAAAATCTAACTAGATGATGTGTTACATTGGGTTTTAACAGTGTTAGAATGCACCCCCAAGGAGGAGCCCAACCTCACATATTCATGAAGTCAACAAATGGTCAGCCTGACTTAACACGAGAATGTTCTTATCAAGATGTTCCCAGACCTTAAGGGGCAAGAGTCTCAGTGGGGTTTGTTCCCCATCAATCGTAATAAACAATTCCTAAGCGATCTAGATAAGGTCACAAACACAAATGATACAATAGTGCTAAAAAGTGATTGCAATATAGAAGAGTTATGTTGGAAAAGCATAGTTCTTAAATTTGTATTCCTACAGTACATATAAAAGTCTCCGAGCTGTGCTCGGATGTATACTTTTTCCAGTTAGATTCTGAAGTGTAGATTGATGAACGCTCAATCGGCTGAAATTACCCACAATACACTACGCTACGGCAGACGGCGCTTTCTATGGGACCCAAATAAACGAGCGACTCATTTTTAAAGAAGATGCAGATAAATGAACAATATCAACATAGAGAGTGTTATTATTAGAACATTTTTAATAAAGGAATGGAAGAAGGAGTCAAGTTCTCTCTCAAGATGTGCGTAATAACGTGGCACAACTACTTCCATCACGTGATGTTTTAGTGCGTCTAACATCGTGTACACGCTCGTCTCACACATGTGCATTTTCTTCTACTTTAAGGGTGCAGTGTATAGTGTTCGGATTGGGATCCTAGCAACATGTTAACAACAACAAAATGTATATTAATAAACTATTTATGCTAATTACTGCTAGTATGCCATCATACTAATCACATGCTTGCTCATATTAACATGCTGCTGATTACATTTCTTATATTGCAATTCTAGTAACACCCAAATTACAGCACATTTTATACTAATAATATGCTAATTCATGCTAATCACAAGCTACTGTAAATCATGCTAGCACTTCTTAAATGTTTCACACATTACTGCCATTTAAGTTTAAAAATAAACTATTACTTTAAACCCTTTCAAACTGTAAAAAATAGGAGCTTTATCGAACTGTACAAGATTTCATCTCAACATTAAGTTTCTCCTGCAAAAATTTATGTTAATTATATCAAAAACATTCACATAAAAGATGCAATTAAAAGACTAAAGAAATAATGAAACCTGGAGAAGTCTGGAGACACTGAGGCATTGAAGTAAACTCTCAAAGTCCACATGCTCTAGCCGAGAGTCCACCGGACGGCACAGAGTCAGGACCTAAATGCACATCAAAATCAGATATACATTGACTCATAAAATTATAAAATTCATAAAAAATGGAAAGCTGTTTTGGAAATGCATGGAAATAAAAACATATATACTAAGGATGCACTGAACTTTCGGCCGCCGAAAATTTTCGGTTGAAAATAGCCCAAAAGTGCATTTTCGCTTATCGGCCGAAAGAGTTTTTCCACCGAAACAACAAGTAACTGCAAATAGCGCAGATCACGAGCTCCCCACGACATTCACTGAACACCTCTGAATAGAGAACATTCTCTCTTATTGCCCTCTTTGAGCAGCTAACTCCAGAGAGCAGCTCCTCTGATGCGTCTGTAGCAGACGTGATTCCTTTAATCGCAGCGCTAAAGCGTCTCTTAAACAAAGAGGTGGAGACAGAACACGGAGTGAAAGCAATGAAAAGTTGACTCTTAGAGTCTGTCAGCACACGTTTCTCTGAGATCTATTCGGATCCTCTGCACTTCATCGCGACTGCTTAAACCGTGTTATAAAGATCATTACTTGTATGCGGAAATAAAGCAGCGCGCATGAGAAACGATCCAGAACGCGGAGAATGCAGAGAACCTGCAGAGGTAGAAGGCCTGCACATTATTATTGAACGTATTGAACATTAGTGTGGTAAAGTTAAACATTTAAGTTAGAATTTTATAAAATTTTTTACAAATATAGAAATATTTTTATAATTTGTAAATGATTAATTCTTTGAAACTTCATTATGAATTTATGCAATTGCAATACCTTGATTTGAGTAAGGTTAGTACACAGTCGTAGCCATAAATGTCATGCTACTAATAATTGGCAAAATTTCTTTCTGTGTTTTGGTTTTCAAGTTTTGGCCAATAATTTTAATTTCGGTGCATCCCTAATATATACAGAATGTGCAGATCTGTAAAATACTTAACACCCCCAAAAAGGTTTACTTAAATTTAAACTCGATGACTTAAAGGAGCAGTATGTAAAATGTGGTAAAACCGGTGCAGTAATCACATAAAAAACAAAACTTTTGAGCATCTAGCTAGAGGCTGTCAGCAAGGGTGCAGAATAACTACCATGATAAGTGATGAGTCACTCCCTGAAAGGTCATCAGGCATCGGTTGTGGTTATAATACAGCAATAACTTCAGTCTTTTCCTCACTCTATTCCTCCATCTACCATCTTTGTTTTTTTTGTTGTTTTTTTGCATTGTTTTACATGCATTTGCACTAAACACATTCACACCTCAAGCCTGACAACTTGTATAAAATAATTAAAGTTAGACAGTAGATTTGTTTGAATATATAGGTTTTTATCAGTTTCAAAATCAAATTGTGTATCAACTATTATCAAAATTTTTATTTATATATATATATATATATATATATATATATATATATATATATATATATATATATATATATATATTCAAAAAACCTTGAAAAATGTTCAATTCAAACACTTTTAAAACTCATATCAAGCTTTTAAATGAAAATATTCTATATTTAAAAACATTTCAGGTAAAAAATATCTTCTTTATTTTACATTTTGCATTGTATTCCATGCATTTGCACTAAATATAATCCCACCTCAAGCCTGACGACTTGTTACCAATAAGAATAAGCTATCAAAATAGAGACATGTGTTTTGGGAATATCAAATGTCGATACCGGGTTCCAAAAATACTTCTTTTTGTACCTTTAAATTATGTACCTTTAAGTTCTTTCGGACTGTATTAACTTTAACTGTAGGATTTTAACATTGATTTAGGAATGAAAACGAGGAGGTTTATGAGGAGAATTGTATATCATTTTAAACCCTTAAATATATGAGACAGTATGCAATCTACGAATAACTTTACAAATAAAAACAGTGTCGCACCTCGTTCCCGGACCCCGGGAGGAAGCTCTTAACAGAGATTGTGCGTCCAGGTGCAGGAAAAGGGGCTTCCATTACGCTGTGCATGAACGGAGAAACGAGGGCTGGAGAAATCTCTCTCCTCCTCTCAACTTCCTCCAGAATCTGCTCAGAAAAATGTCCAGTTAGTCACAACTCAATCTGATAAAAACAAACTAAGTGAATATCTCACTGACCTTAGAAAAGAGGTTAAAGCAGCCCAGTCTGCTGATGATGCAGTGAACTTCAGGCAAGCGCTTCCCTTTGCCACTGGGCTGCAGGACACAGGTCAAAATCAAGGTTCCCCATTTACTGCTTGCAAAGCTTTTTATGAATATGTGTATTTATGTTGGTTGGAACAAATTAATCTTTTGAAACAATGTAAAAAAAAAATATATATTTTCAGCAAATATTAATAGAATGAAATTCTGTGCTTCATCACTATCTGTTCTTAGATCTCCAACGCTGCATCAACTGTACAGACCAATCTTTAAACTATCTTCATTTAAGATTTTGTAAATTAACAATATCATTAAAATATCATTATATTATACTGTGACACAGAATCTCAAGCTGCTTCCAAACCTAAAAAAAAAACATACAATCTATTGTGCAGCTAAGGGTAGCGCTTTAAAAATTAAAGTGGGCAAGGCAAAGTATAGTCGAAGAAAAAGTGCACCGAAATTTTACACATCTAGAGAAAAATCAAAGTAATTATTCCTAAAATACAATCATTAGGCAAAGCACAGTGAAATGTATTTTCTTAAAGTCGTGATGTTGACACTCACCAGAATTTTTCTACAGTATCCAAACAAGCGACTCCCGTCCTCTCCCGTCAGGACAAAAGAAAATGTTTCGCTGTTGTTGATCAGAGATCGTCAGAATAGTGAACTAGATCCACAATCAAAAGAATTATTCACTTTTTACCTGCTGTGGTCTGAGGAGGGGCACCAGTCATGAGAGTCAGGAAAACAAAACTTGGGAATGGCCCTCAGTCTGTCCTCAGCCTCACGGGACAGACGAACAGACTTCTCAAACTACATGAAAAACCATGTATAATATTAAATCCTTTCTGCATCATTATTAAACAAAGTTAGAGAGTAGATTTGTTTTAATAAATAGATTTAATCAGTTTAAAAATCTTGTTGTATATCAATTATAATAAAACATTTCCAAGCAAAGATTCCAGATCAAATTTTTAAGTTAAAAACTAAAAACATTATAAAGATTTATTAGCATTTGGGTTTTCTAAAAGGAGCTTTAATCTCATAAGCATTCCTCACCTTCGTAGGGAACTGTTGTGTGACCTCTGGGATGTATGTGTTTCCCGGGGATCTTTTTCTAAGTGACACCACCACAAACTGCTGAAAAAGCTGCTGCTGCTGCAGCTGGATCAGGTCTTTCTCTAGAGTACGGTACCCTGGTCGTCGTTTTAGGGTTGATTGAACGTAAACAGTCCGCCGTGATCGATCTACGAGAAAAAATATGTAAACTGACTAAAGGGGTTCTAAAAACAGCTCAAAATCATTGATATCCACACTTTAAACTGGAATAAACAAAGGTGAAGCGAGTGTGGAGGCCTGAATGAGACACTGACCTTTTGAGCCCTCCTCAGGATCACTTTCTGTCCCGCTTGTTTCATCTGCCACAACAAATAAAAAACAAACATATCAAGCAGTTGTTACATTTGTTTTCAAGATTTAATTAGACTCTAGAAATTAGAAATTACCACGGGTTGAAGTCACCCATACTCGTTTCCTTCCTCTTTTTGAGTCAAAAATCTCCTGGATCCTGTTTACAAGCTAAACGAAAAAAAAAAACACACAATAGAAAAGTCGAGTTCAAATTTTATTTGTAACAAGCAGAGCAAGTCTTGTGTCTTTTCTATTCAGACAACATGCATTTGAAAGCATGTTAGGGATAGAAAAACAAATGCTGGTCTTGAGAGTCCGCCAGTTCGTTAATAAAAAAAGAAGGAGAAAGTTACCAAAAGCTAAAAAAAAAAAAAAAACCTTTATTGGTGCATATCAAATCTATTAAGTTAAATTCCCGATTAACAAGATTATTGGTTAAAAGTCTAAGACTGTATATATCATGGACGTAGTATGCATGATGTTTCGTGTGAACAGGAAAGCAATAAAAAAAATAGGGTGCAGCTAGCCTTCGCCAGCTGCTTCATGTCCTGGTACCCAGAGAGCAGGGACATGGGCGTGGTGAAGACATGTGATTGGCTGAATGTTTAAATTGAATAAACCTAAAACAAAGTAATTCTTAAATAATTCACCCCCCTCAGAGTCTTCATGAACTAATGATCTGAACAAAAAAACATTACAGCACCAGGGGTGTAAACATGTTTTTTTCAGCTCCAAAGTTAGGCAGTTTTAACATTGGAGTGAACGAATCACTTCTGACCCCACCCCCTTGCTGCCAGTCGAGGTACTACAGTTCAGTCACATCATAATGCGTAGAGGCAGGGAGAGTGGAGGGATGCCCGTTGTTAAAAGTTCATCATCACCTGCTGGCCTTACGTATCTGTTTATCTTAGTCGACTTCAATGAGGGAAGCTAGTAGTGAATATTTTCATTTGAGAAGGAGAGTGTTTACAAGACATTCAGTCATGGCTATAACCAGGTTTGCATCATAACATGATATTAGGAAGTTATACACTGATCTCAGTAATGCTTAATTTGCACAAGAGTATGTTGCAAGCATTGCAGAGTTTCCTTAATTTTTCAATACTCTTATTGGTTGGAAAACAAACTCAAAATAAATGTGTTATTACAATACCACAAAACAGAATCAGGTGCCACAGCCTGTGGTTTGCAATCCACAGAGAGCAGCCCTTTTCCTAAAAATGTCCACTATTATTTTACCACAAATAAATTGTGTGCTTCATACTGCATGGGTTGCTCAGAAGTGTGTTCCCTGCTGAGAAGGCGAAATACACCTCCATCAGTGTTCTCTGATTGCCTTTTTAATGTTCAAGCAGCTGTGAGCTGTGAGGAACCACAGGAACGTCTACAAAGAAATAACCCCAAAAACATTACTACATTAAAGAACCTAAAAAACAGTCTACTCAAACCAAATTTAGCTAATCCATCCAGGTTTCCTTGCTGTACTACATGTTGAGAATAAAAGAATTTTTTTTGTAACTATTATAACTAATAAACTCAACATTTGGGGGTATCACAAGTCAATAAAACCCATAAGCCCCTCCCCAATCGTCCATCAGAGACACACTGCATATCTAACAGGGCGTTCAGACCAAGCGCTAAACACGCGGACAGAACGCGTCTCCCGTGTCTATCTGACCGCTTTCAAACCCGGGGTGCACTCGCGTGAGGACGTCCGCTCCGAGAACGGCGCGGTGCTCAGCGCGAGCTCGATGCGTGGCGTGGCGATGACGAGACCAGAGCATACCTGCAGCTGACCCTCTCTTTCTCTCCTATTTCTTTCTCCTCTCCTTCAAAAAGTGTCCCTCAACCAGATTCAGCTACCTCAGCACCCACTTAATTCCAAGCAACGTCGTTTTTGCTTCCACATGGATAATAAAACAAAGTTATTAATTCTGGCTGGCCACAAACTGTGACATTTGTCTCCTCTATTGTTGTTGCTCATGTTCCCGCGTCACAGAACAACCATGTGACTACAAGAGCAAGCCCTTGATTGGTTGTCGCGCAAACGAACTTTCGGATGAGTAGAAAATATTCCTACTCCTGCGATCAGTCCTGTGTGCCACACCTCGTCTCTCGCGTCTCGTATCTCGTGGCATTCGCGTCCCCTGCGCTGTGTGGTCCGGACCGTTTGTGCCGTCGGGTGCCTTATCGCGTCTTTACATAGACTTTACATTGAAATCAGCCGTTCTTACCGCATCACTCGCGCTTGGTGTGTAGGCAGCATAAGACTTGCAAACTGGGTTTCAATCAAGAGGGTGATAAGGCCAACAAATGCATGCAAGGGTAAAGATGTGACTGAAATATATGAAGTAACAAACATAACTGACATAGACAGCATTGAGAAACAACTTTCCCAACCAAAAAACACAGCTTGATGTTTGACACAACAGCTTCTACATATATTTTACACTATTTTCTGTAATTGTATTATATCTATATTAAGACTTCTTACCTAAATTCTCCAACCCTTATCCTAAATTAACAATCTCCCACAAGTCCAGTCTACCCTTGTGAATAAAGCATGAACTATGCTTTTATTGAACAGCTTCTGTATATAAGAGATCATTTTGGTCCAATACTAAACAGAGCTGATTAGTCAGCATCTTTCAGTTTGATGAACAGGCACTTAGTGATAATCCTCAACCTCTCGTGCTCCAGAAGTTAGTGTTTCCTGTCACCCTCCATCCATCTCTCAACCACTTCCTGTCTGCCTTTCCCTCTTCCTCTTTGTGCACCCCAACTGAAAATCCTCCTGTTTCTCTTCGACTACCATTCGTGCCATCGTGGACTGGAAACGCAGCTAAAAGTAGAGTTTAGTACACATTGAATCCACTGTAAGCAAAACATTTACAGCAATCTGCATAATTAAAAAAAAAATTTTGCCCAAGGCTTTCATTTCTTGAGCATTTCAAATGCAGCATTGTTGCACAATTATTAATGCTGTCTGGAAAAACAGAAGTGTCTTCAACACCACAGATACCACCTAAAAAAGCATGGAAAAGGGAACAAAAGTCTTTCCCAAACTACTGACTGAATACAAGTTTGAACACATTTTTCATGGCTTTCAGGACATTGAGCCGTGTTATCAGCCTTTAGATGCAGCTCCGGTTTCTGTTTTGAAAACACTAAAGATGGATTGTAAAAGTCAGGGTAAAGTTGACACAACTACAATCATTGAGACACATGACGCACACACGTTTCGCAATGTATAATGATGTCGGTGTCACGTTTCTGTGTATTTGATGAGGGTTTACCATGTGTTGCTGGCTCATCTTGGATGCCGCGGCAGGTTTGACTGTCAGGGATCTGGGCGTGTTGGTGGTGGAAGAGCGTGTAGGTGATGTCAGGGAATCTTTATGACCTCGTCCTACATTATACAACCGGTCCTCATTAGGTGTTAGGGTGAAAGTTTTCGGTGAGAGCTAGATCAAGGGAAGCAGATGGAAAGCAGAATTTATAGCCTGAATTCATATTTATTACTTTTTATATATTTTTTTTATATTATAAACAATCTTTTCACAATGCAATTACAGCATATGGATGAATTATCATATGGAAATATCGTTTGAAAAAACAAACAAAACAAGAACTGCGTCTTGAATTCTAAGTGTAATGAGGATCAGATGAAGAGTAAAAGATTCTGATTTGCACACACATGAATGTTTCAGTCCCATGAGCCAATGTGGGATTTTTTTTTAAATGGACGCAGGCACTGTAACTGACTCAGCTTGGTCACATGATACCAAACACATAACAGATGTCCAACACTTCTCAATACAGTCACATATTTTTAACAAGCATACATTTATACAATACGTATATAAATACATATACATTCAAATTTAAGTGCCAACTTGTAGTTCTGAAAAAACAACAAATTGGTTATCTATTCATTGCTAATGAAAACAAATCAGACTAATATAACAGTAAAAAGGTGCATTTTCAGGACAAAAATAAGTGATAAATGCAATAAGGATTTACCGGCAGACTCACTTTGACTTGAGACCGTTCTCTTTGTCCAATAGTGAAGTTTCGTTGGCGTTTTATAGGTAAACACATGGGAGAAAGTCTTATGTCTTCGTACGGGTTTTCTTTAGACATATCCGCTGCAAAAGATTGGAAATGAAAGATAAGTCATGCAATAAAAGGTTTTCAGCTACCTGAAAAAAAACTTAGGATAGCAATGGTTCCACTTGTGCTCTCTCACTTGTATATGACATTTTATTACACATGCAATAATTGTACTGAACAGAAAAAAATTACTTAAAAATGCTTTTACTACATCTTTTATGTTTTTCTTTATTATAACGTCTTCTCAGGCAAACAAACATTTGTTATTTCTTTCTTTCTTTCTTTAATTCTTTCTTTCTTTCAATCCCACATTTAATGTGTAAAATTGTGATTTATAAAGGTTTTCTTTTTCAAGCTGAAGATTTGTTTCGATGTTTTGAAAAAATAATAAGCAAATAAATAACAATAATCCTTCAAGAAGAAACACATACTTTATTTAAACATCTGTGAGTAAATTAAATATCCAAAGAATCATTTAAAGTGTAACTGGCTCAATAATTTCCTCCTTGAACATAAAATCTGCAAAATTAGATTTTTTTTGACAACTTTTGAGAACACAGTCTGACATGTTTGTAAGATTATATGGTTTGCTAAATTTTAGATAACTAAAAGGGTCGAATTACAAAGTCAAATTCAAAGATAATCCTAAAACGCTCTAACATGTGAGCCAATGAGAAGTTGAAAAGCAGACAAGCAGGCCAATCGGGTTTCCTGTCCTGATGATGTAACTGAACTCCACCTCAGAGTCAGTGGCAGGGAGGCGAAAACAGAAGACTTCCTGCAGAGAAATTCTAAATATCAGGAAGTCAAGATAGAACAAGTGATGATCTGGACGTTGATGTCGGCTCAGATTTATGAGTTTAGATGATTTGTTGTTTTGCCTTTGAAGGTGAAGAGCTAATTATCTTTGCTAGATACATTAAACAGGGGTCCCATCAATTCCAGTCTGTACCCTGATATAATGTGCAAAAAACACATGTATTGGTAAAAACTGGTTAATTGAAAGATTCTGTGAGATTTTTAGATAATTGTGATTTGAGCCCCGGCTATATAGAGATTTTATTAGAAATCCCATAATCCTTTTTCGAGTCTTATAGTATAAGCAATCCTAATAAAATACATTGTGATTAACAAACTGCGGTTTCTTCTGATCAATTACATACAAGGACACACCCTTAAAACACTTTGGATTGAACACTCACAAAACAGACTTTTTAAAACATTAAAATAAGTGATCTGAAATGTAATTTAGAACAATCAGAAGACCAGTCAGATAAGTATGGTGTCAAAACCCCATTTAAATCAAATTACTGTATACCAAAACTAAAAAAAAATTGTATTTGATGGTAAGTTGGGAGATGAAAAATTATTTCTAAGAAGAAAAAGACATCTATCTCTATTCTTTATCTGCATCGACTTCCCAAAAATCCACAATCCACAATGAATCCCTTAATTTTATGTATGACGCTGGCTTGCTCCTCAATTAGTTTTGAGACACAACATCCCAAAACCACTCTGAATTGAACATCATCTTAGAATAATTTTTTTAAACTTCTTGTACAGTAACATCTGATGGATGACGAGCGTCCTGAATTCAGAAAAGCACTCACAGAGGATGTCCTCATACAGGCTGTCTTCAGAGAGGGCATGGTAAAGGCCTGAGCGCCTGCCCTGCTTCTCCCTGGAGGCCTTTAGAGCTGACAGGCGCACCACATCCTCAAACTCGAATGACTTCCTTTGGAGAAGAGCAAGAGGTTCAGCCATACATAAAAAACCAAATACTGTGTCTCACAAAGCAAATTCAGTAAACATTTTCTTCAAAATCTTACTGAATGTTAATGTCTGTAAATGTGACATAACACCTGCAAAATCTAATAGAGTCTATGATGCTATATCTAAATGCTTGGATAAAAGAAACAAAATGTGAACAAAAAAAAAACTACAAGATTTGTAGTTTCTATTGTATGAGAATCTTTGGGGAAGAAATGAAATGGAAGTCACTTGTATATCAAAGAGTTGGGTTTGATGAGACACCAGATAAGATGTTTTAAAGAATCAAGAACATACAATTAGAGGAAGAAGTAAACAAAGCAGTGTGACGCTCTGAGAGATCAGAGAGCACATCTGTGACCTCTGTGGACTTTTGAGAAACAGAAGTAGGCCAGGAGTGGACAATGGATGCTGATTCTGCCAAAGAGCAGCTGACATCACCGCTGGGGATGAGGCCAGACAGCTAAACGATCATCTACTGGCAGTTAAACTCTCCCCAGTGTGGACTGACACAACACACAAAGTATGATCGAATGAAGTAAACAAGGTTTTTGCATTTTCGTCATGGGGAATAGACACAAGAAATAAAGTTTAGAGGGTTCCGGTGTATTTTCTCGGCACAATGCGATGAGGTACATCGACAAAACCCAAACTTATCTTTGAGGCATTATTGATGTAACAAGCAGAAAAGTGTTTTGATGCATAAAATTAATTACCATCATGCATTATTGTATCTGTGCAAGTTAATGCAGACAATAAATATATGAGGCAGTTATTGTTGACATGCAACTGGAGTTATATTTCAACACTACTTTTGTGCTCTACTGACCAAAGTTCTCTTTTAGCTGTAGGCAAAACTATGGAATCAGATCGTATGACTACCAAGAATAAAACAATTTACACAGTTTCTTTTAGTCTACTGCTTTTTTCTGAATCACCAATCTAGCCTAAAACTTGATTAATTATTTTATGTAGATGGCTTAGCTAAAGAACCTATCCTTGAAATTCCAAAGTATCATTCAAGGCAAGACATGTTCAAATACGAATGACGCTTCAGGACAACATCTATTGTTCAGGAGACATTGTTTGAGATCAGGTTAAACAAGTTTTGAAAGCATGTGGATCTTATTTATAAACTTTATTTAACTGCTTGGTTTGTTCTAAATAATCATTATAAATAATCGATGGCTCCTGGGAGTCTAAATACAGGTCACAAATTCTTTTGAAACAGTTTTATACTATCACTAAAAAAAAACAATACTAAAACGCAAGTTGAAAAGATGTTCTTCGCTTGTTATCACCCATTCGGCCATTATCAACTCCATTCATATGCTTCAATACCTTCTCCCCAATGTCCAGACAAAGTTGGAGTAACTTTCATCAAACCATAATGCACAGACAACAACCCAGAACACCACTAGAGGCGTAGTTTCATTTACTTGGCTGAAGATTCAACACTTGGTGGAGAAGGAAACTGTTGATCCCTAATGTTTTAAAGCTGTGCACGTTGATGTTTTTAACAAACACTTGGATTATCCTTTCCACATTTACATTTACTTATTTTGTTTCAATATTTGCTTTTAAAAGATCCAAATCCAAAATGAGCAGATCAATTAAACCGGTGATTTGAAATTAGCAACAGAAACAATTATGATTACTTTGGCTAATGCTGAACTTTATGAACGGTCAACCTCTATGATGCACTTTCCCCCGTGAGCCTAATGTGAGGTGGGATATTGACCAGACCCTCTTGATGCTAAGTAGGGTTCCAAAGCAGACACAGAACCCGAAAGAAACATGTGAAATTATCAAATCTAAAACCACATTACCACTAAAGAAGCCTATTCCAAAGAACTTCCCTTTCCTGAAAGCTGAAGAAAAAAAACACCTCTTCAGTTCTGGTTCTGATTAACTATGTAATGCAATCTGCAGGGTGAGAAAATCATTCACCTGTTCTTTCTGTTTCTGGAAAAGTTGTTGATGGTGTCAACCGGACATGGAGGAGGGGGACAGCTAGGAGGCTTTAAGATGACGTCACGCTTCCGAACCTGATTTGATTTGCGGACTGATGGAGTCTGGTTCTCCAGCTGTATCCACTGTCCGGGTGGACTGCTTGCTCCCTTGTACTGGAATGTGCGCTGTGGTTTTGGCGGAGGAGAAGAAGGTCCAATTTCAAGGCTCTTACTCACTGAGGTGGAATTCTTCTCCCTCTCCCAAAAAGATTCATCTGCCTCCAGTTGTTTCCAGAAACCCCTGGAGGTGTAAAAGCTCCCTGGAGGTAGTGATGCCTCTGGATCATCTACACTCTGAGGTAAAGGACTCGTTTCAAGGCTTGACAAATTGTTGTTTTTGATACTGCTGCATTTGCCATTCTGTTTACTCACATGGCCTTGTCTCGCAGTGTTTGAGGATTTAGTTGCAGTATTTACCAATTTACACATTTGATCTGTAGGGAAATCAGAAGTGATTTCACTGGCAACTGGTTTGAAAGTGATCTTGTGTTCTCTGAAATCCAAACCAAGACTTTTTGTTTTTGATACAAATACCTTATTTTGTCTGCTTTCAACAAGGTCAAGTCCATTTCCAAGAAGATCCCCAGAAAGCCTTCGAGGAGCAATAGTTTGTTGTGTCTGAACCTTCCCATAGTGGAACTCCTCTTGCTGGCTCTTGGTTTTTGATACAGCAACTTTAAGAAGACCTGCTTCACCAGAGTCGAGTCCATTTCTAAGATCCCCAGAAAGCCTTTGAGAAGCAAGAGTTTGTTGTGTCTGAACCTTCCCGTGGTGGAACTGCTCTTGCTGGCTCTTGGTTTTTGATACAGCAACTTTAAGACCTGCTTCACCAAAGTCAAGTCCATTTCTAAGATCCCCAGAAAGCCTTTGAGAAGCAAGAGTTTGCGGTGAATGAACTTTTGCATAGGGGACATCCTCTTGTTGACTTTTAAATTTTGATACAGCAGTTTTACAAAGACCTGCATCCCCAGAGTGAAGTCCAACTTCACCAGAAGGTCTCTGTGAACTAAGAGTTTGCAGTGATTGGACTTTGCCATTGCGGACATCCTCTTGCTGGATCTTGGTTTTTAATCCAGTTGTTTTGCTATGACATCCTTTATCAAAGTCAAGTGCATTTCCAAGAAGGTCCCCAGAAAACCTCCGAGAACCAAGAGTTTGCTGCGTTTGTACTTTCTCATTACGGACTTCCTCCTGCAGGCTCAGTTCCTCCCACTGAGAGATTTTCTGTTTGATGGTGAGGCTACGGTTCCCTCCTGGACCCCCCTTTTGTACATGATCCACTGCAAGAGCCAGCATGACGATGAGCCGTCACACTACACTGTGTACCAACATTGTGACAGCTAGCCTATCGAGGATGACTGCCTTCCTTTGCCGTGCATTTAAGTGAGTAATTCTGCTTCCTACAGAAAGGCTATGTCTTCAGTATTGTTAGTTTTATTTCCTTCATTCTGGAGTCTGCAAATAAAAAAAAAGAAAGTAGGTTCAACTGAAAGAACATTTTACACACGTAGAAAAGATGAGTTTCTCATCGTCACCATCACCATCAAGGTCAATCTGGAAACAAAAAATAAAAACCCTCAGAAAAAGGGGTCAGGCTACGACAGGAACATGGAAGAAAACAAAGCATTGTGGGGGCCTCCGTTCCCAGCTACACCCACTCACTCCAGCAGGGCCCGTCTAAAGCACTGCCATGCTTTAAGACACTTGAGTATAATGCAATTCAATTTCACTCCTCTCCAAAAGCTTCTTTCAGCCATGGCACAAAAAGGAGGGCATTCCAGCTATTTCCACATCCACAGAAAGCACTTCATTGTGGCACCAGAATGAGCAGTGAGCATCTCAATGAGGAGAATATGCAAGATTTCATGCAAGTTACTAAATGCTGGTCAAGTTTACAACACAAAGAAACCACTTGAAATTCCTCTTTCCAGCATCCACTGTCTTCAGGATGGATCTGGTGGGCCCAGCACAAGCTCTGCAGCCAAACATGCTTCTACGTTAAGAGTGAGGATAAGCTGGGGTATCTAGCACGACTCAAATATGAACTGGTAAATATAAGACTGTAAATATGATCACATTTGATCAGGCCGGCCTGAAAATGATGCCTTTGTTCTGGCTGACCTACATCTAACGTAGGCACAGGAGTCTCTCTGTGATTCAAGCCAGACCCCATCCCCCTTGATCATCACATCTACTGACCCATTTGTGTCTGCGAGCATGTGCAGGAAGGCCTCAACTGTGTTTCCTGATTGTCAGGAAGACTAGATCAGCAGACTGTGAAAACCTGATGGTTTTACAAATTAATCAGGTGTCACATTTCAGTGCTTGTTTTTGTGTGCAACTCCGACATCTGGAATGACATCAGAAACTCTCACTGCTGCACGCTCAAAAGCTCTTCAGTCGTCGATGGTGTTCTGATAAACACTTGGCTGATGCTACCTACCGTTCTCATTCACTACCATCCATTTGTCTTTCTACAAGCATCGTATAAAGGGGAATGCTATATTTTCATTCAACACAAACCTAATCACCCATGGTTTTCTCAGAAGCTAAACTTAATAGAAAATGCAATGCTACTAGCCTGGGTGTAAACAATTAAGACTAGTTTCTCTATGAGTAGATAAACTTTAAAGCTAATGAGAAAGATCAGCGGTTCATAACAGCTCTGTGGTTTGAGGTAAACCAGCTAACTCCAATCGTCCGGAGTTAAACTTCCCATCTGTACACTCAGAGAAAATTCTCATGGCATTCCCATCATCCTGAAAGACTGCTTAAACCATCTCTTCTTCTTCTCCTCAGCCCACCTGCCTACAGTTCAAGCTTCGTGTTTACTGATCAAAAGATTCATCAACAACCGCAGACATAAACAAGACATCCGAAGAAGTGCCAACATCGACCAGACACTAGCATTATCTCAGCCCTCAGATGGTAGATAATTAAAACATAAACTTTAATATAGTATTACACTTGACAGCTTATCCACCCACCCCTGCTACTTAAGCATGAGGGGACTTGTCTTTGAGTGGGATGAGAAAGTGTGTATGCTGTAAAAACGTACCTTAATCACTTCTAAAAAAAAAAAAAAGACCATCCTTTAAATACACATGAATTATGGCAGTTTAACATCCTGGCATTTGTCACATTACATTCAAATCCAACAACAGTAATGTAAGCACCATTAATATGCTTTTTAGCATATTTACCTCTTTAAGCAGGTTGTTATGTGATGCTGCAGAAGAAAATACTTTACGTTAACAGAATTTAGGTCCCATTCCAAATCATTAACACTTTATATTAAATAACATAAAACTTTGGTACAGCTACGTACAAGAAGCGAACGTTAAATAATAAAAGACATGACTTAATATAACATGTGTATACCGTTGTAAGCATGATTTGAATATGGTTTCGATCAACGCATATTATTCTGTTTGTCGGTTTGAAGAAAAAAATAGGACTTACTTAAGCAAACGTATTCGCTGTTTCACTACACACATTTCCAACAGTTGTCTTCATTTGTGACATGAGCAGAAAAAAAGGTTAAATTCGTGAATAAGTCCGCGGCTGTGTCGTGGTCCAGAAGTCTTCACATCTCGAGGCTCGTTAGCCAGTTGGCTAAAATCTTCGAGAAAAACTTTGTTTCCGTTCACGTCCAGCGACAGAACCGACGCTTCTTCAAAACAAAAAACTAAACTATTTCCCGGCAACAATGTACCGCTGGTAGTGTTTACATTCCCAACAGAAAGCGTTATAGTGTTGTTTCTCGGGGAGTAGAAGTGTTCGTGTGTGTTGCCGCTCCTCCTGTCTGTCTGTCAGTTCCTCTTCTGAGGCAGCGGAGCTTCGGTTCCTCAGAGCGGATGAATCATCTCAAGAACCAGCGCTGCTGGAGCCGAAGCAGCTCTTCTAACAGCTCGTGAGAGTTTGTGAGATGGTTACTCAGCTCAGGTGCTTCTATGGAAACCTCACAACAGTTTATAACCTGGAAAAGGCAAAGTTGCTGTTCTCTTTTGTGCAGCTTTTGGATTGTTCAATTTCGCCACAAGAGGTCACAACTGCTTCGAACGTGAGTGTGCCTGTCATCAGCCAAAAAGCGGTCCAACAGATTCTTTGTATTGTTATGAAAAGCTTTTAAAAATATATAGTTAAAAATTTTGTTTGTGGACACCATATTTGAAGTTGATTATTTTTCAAGTTTAAAAGTATTTTTTTTCACAAGGTCAAATGTTACACTTTTTAAAGCCCTTTTTACATATTTTAACATTTATGAGCCCGATGTCAAAATCTGGCAACCCCAAAGATCGCTTTTAAGATTTGGAGCATTTATGAGTGTCCTCAAACTCTGGCAACCCTGCATGACTTATGTTTTTAAGCATTTATGTATATTTTCTTAGACTATGCTAACTCTACTTTTTATCATTTATAAACATTTTCTGCTAATTTGATAATGGAAGACCAACAATGAAAAAAAAAGTACAATGCCACACATCAAATACTCAGTAATTCTGAGGAGAACCCACAAACTGCTTACATGATATATGTTATATAAACAGTGATACAAAAGCAGAAGTACCTAGCTTACACTTAACACACTTTATTTTTTAGACCGGTTGGGTTTCAACCAATACAATAACTAAGTACACCCCCTCTCCCATAAACTGAGAGGACATATGAGAGGAAAAGTATCTGTTTAATGTTTGCTTATTTTTATTTTATTTTTTGTTTAAAACGTTTTACAAATTTGGCACAACTTGACAATTTTTCAGTTGGAGAAAAAAAATCTTTATTCCTTTAGAATAGTCAGATTTCACAGGTTCGGTTTGCTTTATGCCATGACTCTTTAAAACAAATGATGTAAACAATTCCAGTTGTAAACTTCCGTAAGACATTAGGCAAACTAATTCACCAATGATTTGAACAATGTTAAATACTTTCTTCGTCAGTCGTGTAAGCAAGTCAAATTCATTTTATCTCTTTACATCCATTTTAAAGACATCAGAAGTGAAACTCCCTGGCACAAAATTGAAGAACACCACAGATGAACCCGGTGTTCAGTCTGCCATCATGCCTTCCCTGATGAGATTGAGCTCATAGCACTGGGTCTCGTACCGGTACGCCATGCGGATCTGGGCCACGTTGGTTTTGCGGATGTCATTCCCCTCTGGACCATCCTTCAGGTAGTTCTCTCCAAGGAAGTGAATCTTTTCCTGTTTAGAAAAGAAATGTAATGATTCAATTGGATAAAAATGAGGTTTCATGGAGCATATTAAGATCATGTGAATGTGAATGATGCAGTACTAAGATGACCCCTCAAGGTCACTTCGTTAGGGATGGACAAGCCTTTAGAACCATGTTATTGAACCACAGCCAATAATAAGGTTCTCGTTCCAAACATGCTCAGCCAAGATGAGCAAACATCAGTATGTTCAAATGGTTTGGAAAAAATACAAATAAATGTAATCGTTCCAATAAAATAAATGTGTTAATCATTAGAAATCCAACTACTCCGGAATACAAACAATTAAATTAAAAGTGCAAAACAAATCTGTTTAGAGTGAATCATGGGATTCAGGGTCCTTTGGATGCATTCTATTGGAATCGGTACAACCATCATCATGATGAAACAGCATGATAGTTTTAGAACTATTTAAAGGCAGCTTTCATAGATTTGTGCAAAGAAGCCAGATACAGTTGGACTCAAATGAGCAAATGAGAATCAATGGAATAAGCTGAACACTTGTCCATCTGACATACAATCTTTGTTATTGTTAACCTTTCAGATTTCCCTCACATCAAGGCCACACAATTTTGATTATCTTTTGGCCAGTTGTCTCCTTATCCATGATTCCATGTATCAATCACCCTACGCGCTATGACGATTCAGTCTGATGAGGCTGCAATCATCTAAAATGGACACAGATTGAGTCAGGGGCTACAAAATAGTGTTGTCTGGTGATGCCGACTATTTCAAATCGCTGTAGCCATCCAGAGTTCTATTGCAGATTTCATTCAATATATACTACATAATATTTCTTTAGCCTTATTAATTATTTAAATTAGAATGTTTTTGTTAAAGAATGAGAAAGTTACCTAAAAAGCAATTTGCACACCAGTTTGAAAACCGTTAAAATAAAACACAATCTAGCTATCTGACCTCTGAGGACAAGCCACTCTGGAGGACACTGTTTCTGGCGATCTCGCACATGTCACAGGTGCTGAGTTTAAAGACCTGTGCAGCGATAGCATACTCTTCCATCAGAGGCTCCTAGAGACAGAACAATGAGGAGATTTGAGGACTAAAGAAGAGCTTAGTTTCATTTTAGTTGATAAAAGTGTTTGCAAGAGAGGTCATTAAAAAGCAGCAAAGCCTCACCTTGGTGTAGTGGAACTGCATTGGGTCGTCGGTGGAAAGAGAGACCATTAGACCCTTCTTGTGAAACTCTGGCAGAGGATTCTTGTTGTACTCCAGGAACAGGCTGTTGTTGCTGAGTGGGGACATGGCAATTGGAACCTGGGCCAAGTAATACATGTACTGCAGCACTGGGCTCTGTTAGACAGAAGAAGTCAAAGACTGTCACACTGCCTGAAGCTTTATATGTGGGCTGAACAATTCTTTGCACAATTCATTAACTAAATAAATAACAATTTGAAAAGTCACATGATTACACTCTTTCCAGTGACATGCAAGAGTTAAGCAGGGTAAAGAAGAAGACTGAACACAATACTATAATTTGAAACAATGGCTTAAGAAAGAATTATTGAGACAGAGACTGTATCGAAGTGGAACTATACGTCTGTCCTAAGGAACGATTGTGGCTGCACTGCACAGCAGGTAAACCTGCTGCTACCAATTCAACCAATGCATTTCAGCATTAATAAAACCTGAAGTACTGTATGATAGTTGCATGGAAAAATGCCGACCATCAAAGTTTCAATTTAGGAAAATAACATCAGACTGAAATACCAAATAAAGTATAAAAAAGGTACATTACATTTAGGAAAATACCATCCGACTGAAATAGCAAATAAAGTATAAAAAAGGTACATTAAATTAAGGAAAATTCCATCAGACTGAAGTAGATCATAAAGTATAAAAAAGGTACATTAAATTTAGGAAAATACCATCCCACTGAAATAGCAAATAAAGTATAAAAAAGGTACATTACATTTAGGAAAATACCATCCGACTGAAATAGCAAATAAAGTATAAAAAAGGTACATTAAATTAAGGAAAATTCCATTAGACTGAAGTAGCACATAAAGTATAATAAAGGTACATTCAATTTAGGAAAATACCATCAGACTGAAATAGAAATTGAAAGTATAAAACGGTACATTAAAACATAAAAAGTAATAAATACACTGGATAAGCAGTAGATCGTATCATCCTGCATATTTGAGCAACAATGCTGAGCTACATAAAAAAAGTAAATACATTTTAGCTTTGGGCCTTCACTGCTGCTACAGACAGCTTTAAGGGGAAAATGCTTGATAAGTTGAAATCACGATAAGAGTAAAATACATGAATACACCAATATAAACCTTGCTCTACTTTATACATTCTTAGATATATTCAGAGTAAGCTGAATCCTGATTTTTTTTTTAGCTGATTTAATCCTGATTTTCTATTGTTTGAGACATAATCAGTTTTTTTTGTATGTTCTACACTTAATGTGTGTTTGAAGTAGATTTAGTATAATTTACAACCGATCTGTACCAAGATCAACAAAATAATTTGTGAAGTTGGAATAAAAGAATGAGGATCATGTCAGTTATTATCTTCTTTCGAACAGAAACAGAAGATGCTGTTTCGAACAGAAATAGAAGAGAGATTTGTAAGTTTCTAGAGAGACTGCAGTAGAAAGGAGTATGGTGCCCCCTGATGCTCGGAGCAAGTTGTTGCACTAACCTTCTTGAGGTTGAGACCATGAGAGATGTTATCTGCAGTCATGAAGCAGGCCAGCAGGTGAGTAACCGCTCCAGCCTCACCACAATGAGGTCTGAACTGAAATGTGTTCATTCCTCGCTCCCTGGACAGCACAAAATATGCAAATCAATGTAGACCAAAACATGCATACTGCATCGATGAACTAATTTCTTGTAGCTTACTTTTTAAAGTAAATTCCTTAACAATCCCAAGGAAATAATTCATCTTTGAAAATATATTTGTCAATACTTTAGCTCAGTTTGGAATTCTTCAAAAGGTTGCTCCTAATCTCATGTGTTTAGATACTTTTCTAATTACATTTCTTACTGTAGTATTTAAAATTGTTGCGATCCATTATTGTTTTTCTCATAAGTATTGTTTCAGAATTCCGTTTTGTGAGGTACTTTGGGAAAGGCTGGTTGCAAAAATATGTACCGATCAGGGATTGAAGCACTTGATAACATAAAATCCTGAGAGCACATTTAACTCTATTCAGAGTGTATTTGATAGAGTACAAAAACTCTCAAACGGAGTTAAAATATCTAAACAAATAGCCAGAAATAGCCAATTTGTCACACAAAAAAAAAAAATAATCACCTGTATTTTGCTATACAAAACTCAAGATTTTTTGCTTGTGTCTTTCTCAATATAACAACAAAAACTTAATTGTCATTTTAACTCTACAGAGAGAAGGACCAAATAGACTCAGAACAAAGTAAATTCAACTATGTTTTACATTGTACATTTCTAGATAATAGTTTTTCTCCAGATAAAGATTTGGAGATTGAATGAGCACATTTTGGAAATGGTTTCATTCCCCATCTCTCCTAGAGAGGAAATATATTGAAAATCTTATAATAATTTAAAACCACCTACTGGTCTAATCCAGTTTGAGGATGTAAATAAAAGGATAGGTTAAAAATGACAATCTCAACAGATTAATGAACAGTCATTATCAACTGTAGATGAAGAACTTGGATATTTCCTTAAAAAGTGGACTGCTCCTTTAAATTCCTATTTGAGTAAATTCACAGTTTTTGATTCAAAACTAAGTATTACTAAGGGAAATAGTTCCCAGACACCCCAATTTACTCACTTGCGCAGCTGGTTGAGTCGAGCGATGTTGGCGTACATATAATATATCCAGTATGTGTATGACGGGTTCTTCACAATGTCCCACTCCTCAGGTTTGGGGCTCTTTGTGGAGAACATGTGACCACTGTGTTTGGACTCATCATCCACGCTGTCAAAGCCAGTCACCTGAACAACATCACGTTTCAGTATTTGGGATGCCGACCATTTTAAGCACCATTTCAGTTTGTATGAAGAGAAAACAAATGTTTGGACAGCTTCAGGTTTGTCTGAGAATTGAGGATCAAATACATACTTACAAACTTTTTATACACAGAAATATAATTAATGCAAATGATCTAAAAAAAAAAAAACATTTAGAAACTACAATTTTTCATTCAAACGAATAAATGACGGTTATTAAGAGCATTTTGGTGGCAAGTTGATTCTGTTAATTTGTAGCACCAGAAATTAAAATATATTGTAATTATATTATAATTCTATATTTTTTGTAGCCATAACATGGGTAATGCAAGGCTTAAGTAGGCTTACTTAATCAACGACTTTTACATGGCAAAAAATCTATATAATATAGTTAATAAAGGAACTAGTAATCTATAGTAAATAATTTAAAGTGTGATGAATGATCTAAATTAGATTAAATATTATATGCTAAGATATCATAAAAGTGGTTTCTCCATGTCAGGAGAATGACAGAAAAAGGCTCCACATGGTTTTTATTAACAACTAAATAACTTAAATGGGTTTGAAAAATGACTTGAGTTCAGTTGTCTTAATTACAGAATATTCTTTTAGCAATGAAGACGTTTGGCAGGCTGACTCACATGCTTCAAGAAGACGCTGAGCTCTGGATTAGCGCTGGGGTCAATCGTGGCCTGGAACACCGGGAGGAAGATGTTTTCCAGCATCTTTCCAAAGTGGGGCACAAAGTTCCTGCCTCTGAAAATGTCGCTAACAAAAGATAAATAAAAATTTTTTTCCATTCAATTATGGAATAATAACGAGATAATTTCTCGTAAAAACAACATAATCGCCTCATAGAAATACCATAGTTATGCTATAAATACGTCACCATTGTACAATGATTAATTTCAGCTTTACGGAAAGCACATCAGTCATCTGACAAGCCAACCAGACAACGTGGATATTTTATAACTTAAAGTCTCAAACATTTAAAATGTCGATGTTTAGACTCAATATGATATGACCAGTTAATTAAAATGTGCCATGTCTAGCCAAAGAGTAGGAATGGCAAAATATAACAATGTCACCAATTAGATAATTATGTTGTTTTAACAACATACTTATATTGTAAAAATTGTCTCATAAACATAAAAAATGAGAGGTGGCTCATATTTAATCACATATGTTTGTATAAGAAAACCATCAGATCAGGTTTACAAGACATGATTTTGACCCTGTTTACAACTGTATGCAGATAAAAGGTGTGAGTGGCTGTGGAAGACGTGATGGAAAGAATAACTGAATCACATACTAGATTCTGGGCACTTGAATCATCCACTTGAGTTGAGGAGAAAACACTCTGTGCTTGTTGAACCAGCTGGAAAGTTTCGTCCACTCATTCGGATTGCAGCCATAGATGGACAGTCGAGGCTCAGCATACTGGTATCTGGCATCCTCCAGGTCACTAGCAACTTCCTGTCATATATCAGAGGTTGAACTAGCTTTGATTAGAATCCCAGGTCTGGATGTGCCTCGCTCTAGATATTAGAGGAATACCTTTATGATAGTGGCAAAGTACTCTCCAGAGATGTGGTTCTCAGTCTTTAAATAAAGATCACGCAGCTCGCTGGCACCAACAGGGTTGTACTTGGCATTGAATTTATCGAAACGCTGGAAGGTTTGTCTTCCCTGTGGGAGGACGAGGTGGTCAAAACTTTATAAAGCTCTTCAGTTATCACACATAACTGTAAACAAGCAATTAGGTGTGTGTAGAATGCTGTGATTACAGTGTGAAGGTCTAAAAATAACACATTCGCTATCTTTGCTATCTAGTATGAATATTCAAATCCAAAATAACATACCATAAAATATTTTGGGTCACGAAACAAACATTGGTCTAATGCATTTGCATTACAGTTTACCTAATAAAAATAAATAGTGAGCAATATAATTTCACAAACTCCCCAATTAGGTTTTGTCAGTAAAAAGGTTATTTTCTCCAAAATATATTTTTATTCATATCTTTGATAAAAAAAAGTTTCTTTACCCTTTACTATGAGTTCTAAATACATTTTATTCCTTATGGGCATAATTTGTATTTACATAAATACAATAAATGTTGTCTTGATATTATACAGCAAAAAAAGGTTATTATAAAGGTTATAATATATGACACTTATCATCTCTTTTGAAAAAAAATAAATAAAAATGTTCATAGGTGAGGACTATCACACACTACTAACTCCTCTGATTTAGCTCTCTTAAGATTACAATTGCACAACTTGTCTAACTAATGTCTTCGGTTTTAACTTGTCAAACAGTTAGACATAAAAAAAATCAACACACAAAAAAATAGTACCACAAATAATAACAACCTAGCTTTGTTTTGAGGAGTGCAACCCATCGTTTTCTAATTATTAATTAGACTAAATACTTTACAATTACCAATTTGGCTCTTCCGGTTCAGCTTTCCTTATGACTGACCGTCCTGTTTCCTGTTCTTAAGTTTGTATGTTCTTTATGCTGGGGAGGTGATTAGCACCTGCCTCAGTCAGCGAGGCTCCCAGGGGCCTCACAGAGGGAACTCATATTTACTCTACCTGATCCTCACGAGGACTTTGTGAAGCTGCTTTGAAAGCAACTGCTAAAGAAGCGCTTTATAAAAACTTGATTGATTGAACTTGATTGATTACATAAAAAGTTAACCTTTTGGTTTAACTAGCCTTAGAAAGTATTGAGTGTGTGATACTCACAGCATGCACATCCAGAGAATCCACAGTTAGATCGTAAGGGTGCAGGTTCAGAGAGGCGAACACCTCCTTCATGGTAATTTCTTTTCCCTTCACAACATGAACCACACGATCGCAGTCCACACGGTACGATTTCTTTATGAAGCGCAAGAGATGTTTCTGGTTCATGCAGGCTGCAGCGTGGATGTGAGTGTCAACCTACAACAGCAAACAAAATTAATTAAGTTTGTGTTTATTTTGTAGAACATGTTTGTGAAGTGACTTGTACCTTCCTACAGTTGTAAAAGTCCCTGTGGGGGTTTTTCTTGAGTTCCTTCATTTCTTCCATCTCGTTCAGCATCTCATGCACGTTGAACTTGGACATGAGGAACTTCAGACGGCGATGAGTGTATGTCTTTCTGAGGGACAAAAATGACCAGATCTATTGATATTTTTTAAGAGAAAAAAAGTATATTGTTCCTGTGGATGAATAATTGGTGGCAGATGTGTACGCTGTTGATTCCAGGATTTGTTATACATTTTGCATGCCATGGTGTAAAATATTGAACAGTAAAAACTTGCACAATGTTTTAATCCGATTTTCTAACACTGATCTTGTTCATACTTAATTAACTCACGTTGGGCCCTGAGCGATCAGGGCGATGAGGAAATTCATGTCATCGAGGAAGGTGGTGTAATCTGGACCTGGGTGGCTCAGAGGCTGGTGCTTATCTGCTGAAGCTGCATCTTTGTACACGTAGATCACACCATCCTTCATACGAGCAACATAGCCGACAGCAGGAGGGAAGTCCTTGGTGCAGAATGGATCTTCACCAGGCTTTGGAAGAGGAGTAAAGACTGCAACACAGGAGTAAATGGAGTAATTTGGTCGTGATGGAGTGTTTTCATTATTGGAATAATTTCTGATGAGTTGTGAAACCAGAGTTTTGGGTTTTAATGTACAAAATGTCAGTCATATGAGCAGTAATGGCATACATCGATTGCTGACAACACAAGAGTCATGTTTTTACACGCTTTACTTTTCATGTAAAGAAATCAAATGAATCTTTTAGGAATTCAAACCTTGTGCCATGACTTATTTGAAGTTCAACAGTGGTCTATTTCAGATCCACACTGTAGATGTGGAAAATAAATTTGTCTCATAACTTTTTTTGAGCATATGGGGTCCCGGGCCCTATGTTCGGTGCGGCTCAGTCTTTTGGACAACCAATGGAGGAGCTTGCTTTGAATTCCAGGAAGGATATAAAACCTTTCCTCATTGCATGTTTAGCAATTCTGTTCATTATTTTATAAACAAATCTGTATGGTTTCAGGGAATACAGGAAATGCTCTCTGTTCCCTATCAAAGAAATGCCTTGTTGGCTGTCTCAAATCAGAACCCTCTTTCAGATAAGATGTTAGGCCAAGGTTTTGATTCTCTGGTAAATAAATGTTGATGTTTTTTTATTGAAAAGAAAGCGGGTGGAATTCCTGGCCACATTTGCCACTGCTTTTTTTCACCATTAGTGACATTAGTAGTCTTTTGGTGCAGAATGTATGTTGCACACTGGTGGTGGATTTAGAGACAGCTATTTACATGTTTAGTAAAGCGCTGTATAAATGACATGAATGAATTAAGTCTGGGGTAGCTGCTAGGGCAGTTTGAAATGGCTCGGGGTGAAGATGAGAGTCTCCGAAGCTGAAGCCTTGCTTGTCAAATGAAAAAGAGTGGCTTGCTCAATCCAGGTTGGAGGGGAGTTCCTCTGTGCCTCAAGTGGGGTTTTATACATGAGTGAGGGAACATGAGTGTGAAGAAGGAGCTGAGACAAAGGAAAGGCTCTTGATTCACTTGTCAAGCTACATTCCTACTCACACACATGCACGATGGCAAATATAATAAGATAAAACATGCAAGTGGCAAAAATATGTTTCCAGGCTTGCATCATATGATTATGAGGCCCTCCCTTACAGATGTGAGAGAGTAGGAGCTGCTTACCCCTCATCATCGAGAGGAGCCAGATGGTGGCTCAGACATCTGTTTCAAAGTTGAATCATAGTGAAATTTTGGCTTCTAATTTCTTAATGGAATATAAATACCAAGAGAGACAAAGTACTCCTATTTGAAGAAATAGCCCGAAAAGAGATTAGAATACACAAAGCTACAAATTTAAAACACAACTATGCAAGATTGCTTCGATATTGTAACAATGATTTGGAATTCTTTTAATACCTGGAAGAACTTGCTCTTCGGGTTTCCACTGTTCTCCTTCAATCTTTCGTAAGAACTGGGATGGAGTGTTGGGGAATCTTTGGTAGGCCAGTCTCATGTACTTCTCTCTGATGGTTAGGGCTCTGTACAGTCCTTTACAGGCCAGCTCAAAATCATCCATGGTTACCTGAAGTATAGCAAGCAAGGGAGAGATTTTGATTGTCATAATGGACAAACTCATTATAAATCTTCCTAATGGTGAAAAAATCACTTTGCATGTGTTCCTCTGACATGTGTTCCTCATTCCCAGTTTTCAATAAGGTTCCAACAACTTCAATTCCAATGACATTGATTTAAATATTTTTTTTCTACCCCAAAGAGCTCTCAAGGTATTCATTCATTACTTCATCAAGCATTTGAATAAATTGCTCATACTTTCAGCAAAAATAATTAATGCTAGAAAACCCAGTCTTCTTCAAAATTGCCGTTTGGGAGAAACATTTTTGATGCAGTAGAACTACCTTGTGTCTTGTTGCTGTGCTCAATCTTTCGGTGACAATAATCTCTTCTTAACCTCTCCTTGATAGCAGATTTTGACTGTTCCTCGCCTAGTTTTAAGCCTCCTACATAGCTGTTTTTGCTTGAGTTCATGACTAGGTGTCAGCCTACATGTGACATATATGATCATTAGTACCTTTTTGGAATAATTAGTTGATCATAATGCCTCGGTCACACTATGAAAACAGCTTGATTTACTTGAATAGGATCGCAAATGACATTCCAGCAAGATTTTGGATTCTACTCTGACGAAAGTTCAGCTTATTTTAACTTTGACCTGTGACTTTTAACATGACTACCAAACACAGATTGGAGAGGTGAAAACATGTGTTTACTGGAATCTTGTTTTAAAGCTAGATTTTATTTTGTAGGGCTTCAGTGTTGGTGTGAAAAACATTAGAGTGAAACCTGCTCCCGTTTGGACCATTTATATTTACACTAGAAAAAAAAGTTCTAACTGCTACCATTCGGTGGCGTTCGGAGCTCTCAATAGCTAGTCTATCATCAACCTTACAAAATACCTGAATTTGTGAAATTGTACCTGATGCTGGTTTGACGGCAAAATTTAGCAACGCAATATTGATTTAGATTTTTCCTTTGTCCACTTCGATTGCAGTTTTAAAACTCTATTTAAACCATTTACACCTATTAAACACTTTTGCACAGTACAATATTTTATTTAACATCTCAGGAATTAGTAATGTGGTTAAAACATGTGGTAACTGATATTTAATTTTATGGCGTTTAAACTTTTTCAGTGGCCAAATCCTATTAAATTTGCTTTGTCTGAATAAGGTCACAAAATACTTCATGTTCAAACTCATAACAAAAAATAAATTCTAGGTTGTGAATGACTGTGATCTGGTTCACAGCTCTACCTTTCTATCTGAGATATCACTTTAAAACACTCCAACCTCCTCTTAAATATCAGAAATCAAATCCGCATGACAACGATGCAGCCGCTCAGATGAGGAACTTCTAGATTGATCAGTTTCAGGTGGTCAGTTACAAGTAAAGCTAAACCTGCATTACAGTTAATGTCTCCTTTAGTTTCTTGATGGTATAACCTGGAACGCACCCCAGCAGCGTAGTCTCCAGTGATGGACACTCTCTGAAAGTGTGGCACCTCCAGATAGGTGGGTTTGTCCTCTATCTCAATGTGACCACGGCTGACATACTTCTTCCTGTTTGGAGAGAGGACAAATCAGTTTGATTAGCAGCAAGAATAAAAGTCCTATTCAACAAGTCAATAAAGTTACCACTTTAAAAATATTAATAATTGATATCCTCATTGAACTTTGCTTAGATTTTCATACGAGAACAATTTGAGATCAACTATAAGGGAAAAACATATTGAATGTTAACCTTCACAAATATTATGCTTAATGAGTAACTTTTGGTATTGCAATTCAATACACTGCAATTCAATATGCTGAACTGTCCCTCAAAGACAAAAACTATAAAATACAGATACTTCCTAGTCTTCATTTCATAAGCAAATCCAAATTATATTTATTTATTCCACATTTAATCTACAACCTTTTGTGCTGTTGTTTATTGTTTAAAATCTACACATACAAAAACATGGGTTTTTACTATAAAATACATGTATTAAAATAATGAAATACAAAGTAAATTTTCAACAGAATATTAACAAAAACACTGTAGATAACTTAGCTGCAAATTTAATATTTTGTACAAAAGTAATATCTAAAAAAAACATCTTTAATAAAGAAAAGTACAGACTTAATCAGACTAACCGAACGCATCGATAAGAAAAGGAAATCACACCATTTTTTTTTCTCGTCATCTTTTTTCTTGACATTACCAACAATCCATTTTTTTATATTGGAACATTCACAACTGAATTCATTTCAGCGTGCTCTTGTATCTCAGTAAAATAAGCGAATAAGGTAATGGCTGCACGCTGACCGCTTCTCTTCATCATCATTGTCAACCACATGCTGCGCCAGCTCCTGGTTGAGGATAGGACAGTCTTCAGCCACATCGAACAGAGAGATTTCCTCTCGGACATCTTCATCTTTAGTGGCCGAAGCAAACACACGCTCTGCGATTGCACGTGTGCTTTCATCCGTCTCTGATGGCAGCAAAGAAAATAGCACTAGTTTAATATTAAGTAATTTACTACACAATAGAGTATGGATAGAGGGAGCATTGATAAAAATGGCCAAATACCCAAAGACATTCCCAAACATGTGCATTTTCCACTCTAAATCCCCACAAACGCAATAAGAAAAGTACATTATTTGAGCAAAGCTCATTTGAAGTTCTGTTCCAGAAACCTTCAAACAGAGAAGAGCAACTCTTGACCTGTGAGCTTGACCTCTCGCAGACAATCCCATGCAAGGAAGCTCTTACAGCCATTAGGTCAAGACAACACTATTGGCAGCTGACTGAACTCAGTTTCCAAATGAATTCCCAGAGAGTGATAGATCCGGTGTTAGATTAAGGTTGCAAATAAACTGTGTCAAAGAACCATAGAATACATCACAAAACTTGTTACACGTGTTACAAAAACCACCATGGGGCATGAGCATTAAAAGCTCATTTAGTAGCTATGCATATTTTTAAAATATAAAATTCAGGTAAAATCAATTATTCTTTTATTGAAAACAATTGAAGTACTTTTAACCTAGTGATTGTTTTTTTCATCAGGTAAACGTCTTCCTTTAGATTTTGTACTATTAATTAAATGGTACTCTTTTTTTATGTTTATCCCACATCTTACAAACAAATGAATAAACATGAACAACATTCAAACCGTGTAAGCAATCCAATTTCGGGGGGATGCCTTCATACTTACTCCCTTCTGATTATTCATTCATTGAGGATTGGATGTGGGGGAGAACGATCCAAACATTGGGAAGAAAAGAGGCTAAACGTTAGCATGAGTTAAATAAAACACATCTGTGAACTTACCCATGCAGTATTTCTTACAGATTATTTTTCAAATAAAAATAAAGACCGACATATGTATATAAAGAGCAAGCAAACCTTTACGAAGGACAATGAAAAGAATGAAGAAATGTTTTAAAACCAACACAGACCATGCAAACGTACATGACAAATATTTTTCATAATGGAAGAGTATCTCCAAATTCTAAATTTGCAATAATTTTTGTTCACTTTGCATCATCTTATATACGTAATATAATAGATTCTGCTCCAGCGGAGGCTTCTAAATTGGATTGTTGAAATCTGAAACAAAAAATATTTTGGGTCTGAACCATTATCTCATCTATTTGAAGTTTGAGAGGAACCTCAAAGTAAGGTATCAAAAGACATTTTGAGGCGTCTTGTGGTCTGGTGCTCTCTGGAACAGAACCGCCTTCCTGAAAACTACTAAACACATTCTTCTAATTAGAGTCAGCCTTCACATTCAATCTCTTCCTTCCTAAAGATTGAATCCCAGTGTAGTACTCTTGAATGGACCGATACAGGATCTAAACCCTCATAACAGTTTGTGCTCAAGCCCTCGTCCCTGAACAACCAAGAATCCATTTCTTTAAATACTTCTCTTTTCTTCTCTTCTGGTAGGTTAGTAACATGGCACAGGAACCATGTGGAAAAGGGCAAATTAACGTTATGGTCAAACAATGCTAACAAAAATGTTATTTACAGGGATGGTTTTTTTGTAGTATTTTTTTCGGAACTGGTGTCCATGCTTCTCTAAAGTACAGGTGCTCCTACTTCCAAAAACACAATCAACTTATCTTGCAGACTCATTGGCGGACATTGCATGTTATCGATTGAGGAAAACATTTAATAATTTTTCATTAATAGCTAACTGAGTAGTTTTCAGATTTGGTGATCAGAAGGGGATCAAAGTTAAAATCTAATAGTGTTCTGTATAGAGAATACTAGAGAAGGGATACATGCGCCTTCAACCTTAGCTCTTAAGGTTTAGAGTTCTGTCAGGATTTATAACAATGTGTTGTGTCTAATCTGGCATGCCCATTTTAAAACTAGTGTTCTCAAGTTGTATTTAATACACACTGAAGAAAAAACACGATTGATTAAAACTTAAACTGTATTTTTTTATGACGAATAAATCATAAAATCGATGTGGATCAAATATAATCTCATGAATGTATTTGTGTATAGAATGTACTCGAATTTATTAGGTTTAGGTTTGCAAACAATACAAACTACAGTTCTGTCTAACAAGAGAGCACTTCCTCAATGGATTTGACTTGTTATCCTCATGTTTGTGTGGATTTTCTTCAGATACTGTTGATTCCTAAAGGCTTAATGTGAATTTAAAGCTATAATGTGTGAAAGTGGCCCTGGAATAGCCAGTCCAGGGTGTTGCCATGCTCTCAATGTAAACTGGAGGCACCAACAAAACACCATTTAAAAGCTTAGAATAACTACACAGCTGCTAAAGTACATTGGGTTTTCAAGATTATGTAAACATTGAAATGGCTGTCAAATCTCTTTTAAAAGTTTATACTGCCCTGTCTTTCTTAAAATATTATTCTATTTCAACTTGGTGAAATCATTAAGTGAAGCTCTAGATCAAACTACAAATTCAGACTATTAATATCCTGCACATGTCTGGAAACACATCTGAAATCAAACCCATACAATCTCAAGAGAACATAATCATCCATGTAACAGACTATCGCTGCTTAAAAGTCAGTTTTTAATGGTGCAGAAATGTGAAAAAGATGCTACATTTTATAATGATCAAATCCATAGTCCCTTCATCCTTTCAAAGAGAACGTGTGTTCCTTTCAGCTGTTTCTTATTTTTTATTCTGACTTTTTATCCAGGTTTTCGCTTGCAGAATGTACGGCAGCATTTTTTGCTACTTTTGTAATCATTTTATGTTTTAGTGATGAAAAAAAAAGTTGTATTATTTTTGTGTAAAATGAAAACCTGAAATGTTTTATGGGATACCTTGATTTATAAGGATAACTCAATACACATTTTTTTGTAATGAACTGGTATTGCAGTTTAATTTTGTGGTTTTAATATCTTCATATATATTTCCCACTGCCATGTGGTTGAGATCTATGTTTAAAAAAATAGGGCATATGTAAAAAGAAACATAAGAGTGATTAGTGATAAAAATAGATAAGAATAACAATAAAATGATTATATAATTGCCTTATTGTTGGTGGAGCAGTCAAAGGGTTAAAAACCATACTATAACATACTGGAATAACCACCGATAATAACCACACCACCCAAAGTTTAGAACCACAAGGAGCGTTAGAAACGGTTTCAAATATCCATGGAAACATGAATAAGTCTGAATAGTAAATAAGGAAGGAGTAAATAAGGAGTCTGCTGGATCTAAAGTATTGTAGTGGACTGTTTCTCATGAGAATCGAACTAAATTTGACCACATGTTCCTGGAGTATCTTTTACCAGATGAATGGTTTGTAAACTCCTCTTTTCCCTACTCAATCAGTCCCAGAACTCCCTATTTTTAGGGGCATTTGTTTACTAATGTTGGAAATAAATCCCACCAATTTCATCCACCGTTTAACTGTTTGTGACCATCTAATTTTTCTAACCGAAAACTAGAAGCACTACATATTAGGAATTTTGCCTTTATTTCTGCATATAACTTGGTGCAGTAGTAACATAGTAGATTCTGCTTGGTGGAACCTGCACACTTTTAGAACTTGAAAACACACCCTACAATCATTTACAGAGTAAAAATAAATGGCAGCGTTATACGGCATGTCAAGAATCGCTGACATTTGAGCCACTAGAATCCGTTGACGAGTGACCGTTAACTGGATTTCCAAATATGTCTGTAAGTTTGAGGAATTAATCATGTTTTATTAATTCTATCCTGATGAAAATTATCTTTCACGATGTGGCAGTTAAAAAAAATGTTAAATTCTATGTAGTTGAAAAAATAAGGGCACAAATACTACATGTTAACACCTTCATTTTCTGGATCGCCTATTTATCAAAGCAGTGATGACAAGGTTGCTCCAAAACTATAAACTTAAGTCTTAAAGGTATTTACTTGCAGACTACGAACCTAAAACGCACACTCCTGTGCAAACACAGAGCTGGTTATGGGAAAAGACAAAGTTGTTTTTTATTAGTTGTGCCAATATTAGTGAAACTCATCCAACATTTTATGTTCAGATATTTTTTGGATACATTTAAAAACAGATGTTACGCTGTTCATTTCAAATGATGCAAATGAAACTTCATGTGTTGAAAGAACACTCACCTGGTACAACGACTTTGGGCATCTTGGCTGTCGGTTGGAGACTTCCTGTGGAAAGCTGGCCACTCGGACACTGCTCCTCTATTGCAGGAAAGTGTGCAGCTGGGCACTGGCGCAGGGGAATATGAAGCAGCGGTTGCCCAGTGTAATCAGAGCCAGTGTTCCCGCACTGGATACGAGAGGCTCTAGGCTCCTGATTCACAGGGTACAGCTCTATTTTAAGTTAACAGACTGGCCGTTTCAAGTGACGGCTCACACATGGCAAAGAGGAATATTATGCAAGCAGACATGCTCAAACCCATTCAGCGATGGGCCAAACTATTATGAACGTGACTAATGATCTCCGTAGCAATTCCACTTATAGTCCAAAGTAATTTAGACAAGAAGCAAATACCAGGTTAAAGGTAGAGAAACAGAACCAATTATCCAAAAGTGTATTGCAGGGAATTCTGGAACAGCTGTAGTCAGTTTCTCAGTCTTAAAATAATTTGCTCGTGTTGAGTAACTAATAAACACCATTAAATAATTGTAATTTGATTGACAGGCTTACTGATGAAGCATCTTGCTCTGCAAAAATATCCAAAGAGCACCAAACGTAGATGTAGAAGCACCTCTGTATTTGAGCATCCACTGGAACCATCATCTACTACAGTGGCTATGACAACCCTGTGAGCTGAAGCTAGGTGGAAGATCTCTATAATAAATCCAATCTCATCCTGATGTCTGGATGCACCAGTAAGTGGAAGAGGAGAAGAGGCTTTTCAAACAGAATAGAACAGATTTCGAACAGATTTAAGTGTCAAAATAGGTTCAAACATATACAATCAATTATAATCAACATGACGGACATTTAGGTGAGGCAACCTTTACTTATTAAGGACTAAAATTTGAGTCTGGAGTGTCCAATCCAGCATCTGTGTAAACACTGAACGTTTTAGTTTTTTTTAGTGTAGAATGCCATGATTGGTTTTTATAAGTGACTTGAATCTGCCATTGTGTTTGTTCCTGAGTTGTTGCCTTTCTGGCAATCCTACTAGAATATCATATGCCTGTAATTGTCACAGACACCCAATCCAGTTCATAATCGCAAGAGTTAAAGACACTCTACATAACCAATCACAGCAATTTACCACAGCACAAAATAACCAATCACAGCAATTCTATACAGTGCATTGGAATTCAGAATGGAGGTGGATGCCTTTGCTGAAAAGAAACACAAAAACACAGTGTTTTGAGCTAGTTCGTAAGGGTACATTAGTGCTCTTGCTTTGGTGAGACGCAGTTACTGCATAGGTTTTTAAATGGCTTTGGAAAGCCTGCTGTGAGGTCTTCAGAGTCAGATAACAACCCGTACATTCAGGGTGTTTATAAGGCCCTTTCACACAGGGGTCTGCGATCCATTCTCGAACACATGCAACTACAAGAAGAGGAATTTATGTAAGTAACTGGGCAATATTTCTGTTCCCAGGAGTTTACGGTGATCCTGATTTTTCTTCTAAATCAAATCTGAAAGTAAAAGGGTTCTGTACGGTGGTTGAGAACTGCAAAACACTTTTACATAAGCATCAAGTTATTTTCTGAACTTGTAACTAATTCGAACTTCTAACTGGAAGTTTTTCGGAATTTGTAATTGTGTTTTCTAAAATGTACATTTCTTTTCTAAAACGTAAATGAGTTTCTGAAATGTAAAAGTGTGTTGTAACTTGTAAATGTGTTTTCTAAAATGTTCATTTGTTTTGTTATTTGTAAAAGTGTTTCATGTTATGTAAATGTGGTTTGCACCTCTTGGCCACCGTAGGTTCTGCATTCATCTCAACAACTTAGAAAAGATCACAGACTAAAATTTGTCTTATTCTCATTTCTTTTACTGGTAAAACACTTCAGAATATTGTAGGCACGTTAAACTTTTGGTACAAACTCCTTCAACCCCACCCATTGAAAAAAAAAAAAAAAAAAAAAGACATGATATTCTGATGAGCATCGGTCGATGAGCAATCATGAATAAATTGCGCTATGATACATTTACATGATTTTTTTACTAAACTAAAGTGTTACTGTAATAAAGTTGCTATTTTCCAGAAAATTCACAGCCTGCTCGTTTGAAATGCCAAACGTATCTGTATTTATAAATGAATATTGAGAACTTACTGATTTCCCTCTCCATAAAAACCAGGCACAAAAGCTATATAAATAACATGAAAGTAAACTAGAAAAATCATTGTAACTTTGTAAGAAAGCTTCAGCGACTTCAAAATTCTACTTTCAATCAAACAAGACTTAACTTACAGTTTTCTTCTGATGATTTAAGACATTATGGGGTAAAGGACGTCACGCTAGGAGACAGAAGGTGGTATGCGGATTTGGCATAAACACCAGCAGCACCATTAATCAAAAAGCCCTTAAATATGAATCCACCTTAGTTTTGAAACAAAAGTTGAGCAACTGAATTGTTAAGTTCGTAAAATTTCATTAAAAAAGTTCAAATTTTGAAATCAAAGGGAAGGACATTCCAGAGCAAATGGAATTAAATTAAAAATCTTTTATAAGTAAATTCCAATAAATCTTTGGCTGTTGCAAAAAAAAAAAAAAAAAAAAAAACGCAACAAAAATGTTCCACAGATTTCAGGAGAATCTAAGCATTCACAGTATTCCTGAGCATTGATGCCCTAAAGGGCACCTCTACCTCTCTTTTTTTCTGAGATATATATAGTGAAAAGTTTAAAACTTAAAGGGAAACTGATGTTTTAATAACAGAGAAATTTTGCCCCCCAGTAGTAAACTTTCAAAATGCTCTTAAATTTTGCCCACTGAAAGAAAAATCCTTACTGGCAGTGAAACTCATAAAAGAGGATTATGAAAAAAAGTACTGACGTATTAAGAAAAAAAAAAGCCCCAAAACAAGAATAACATTCTATCCTGAAGCCATATTTGGTGAGATGGATCCTGCTTCAATTCAAAACTCATTTTAATGCATTGTGCTTAAGTTCCTCATGAGAGAAGAAAGGGGGGGTTTAATGCCCCATCAACACCAGTGTAAGTATTTCTCCCGAGAGGCGATAGATAACCTAACTGTTAAAGCTTTGGGCCCCTACTATAAGAGCAGGCCAAATCAGAAAGACTACCAGAGGTGCAGTAATCCCTTTCATCCAGAAGAGGGCAGACTCTGTGCATGCACATGGTCATGAGGCTTCCAGTGGGTCAAAAATAATAAAGTAGGAGAGGGTGCAGTCACATGACTTCGCAGGACACTCCAAGGCAGCCCTGCTTCCTGTCTTCTCTGCTGTTGAGCTTTTTCATGCGATAATGCCGAATCTCACGAACAAGGGTGTAAAAGGCATCCTCAACTCCCTGAAGTAAAAAAATAAATAAGTAAAAAAATTAAATTCTAGGTTAAGCAAATAAAGCTTACACATGTGTAGCTTAGTATTAGCTTGAATCATACAATTAAATAATAATGGTAACAAACACATGGGAAATAAACACATTTTCATTCTCACAGATGTCATGTAATCAAATTTAGCAAAAATTATTTGTTTTTGTCAGCGATAAAAATGGACCGTTTTACAGGACCACGAACCATTCCCTTATTTAGTTCAAGTCAAGCCATGATTCCTAAAAAAATAAAATAAAACTGATATTGACAGGAGTGTGATGAACGGAAAAGAGTAAGTGAGACAGTCAGTTGTTGTTGGTGAATGATTAAGCGTTTTTATTGGATGAAAAAAGTCAGGCTCATGAATACTGAAAGAGACTGACATGTTAGGCAGCACAACTATGTAAAGTGACATCGACACTCTGCAATTAAAATTTTTAACCAGATGTCAAAGGTAGCAATGAAGAGAGAGAAATAAACCAGTTATGCAAACTATTAAAATATACTGAGTTTCTTGACTCTTTAGCGTTAATGATGATTGAAAGTTGCTCACGTCTAGCTCCTGCCTCAAGTGGCCGGTCAATGAATTGCAGTTTAAAACTTTTTTAAGCCTCAAAAACAGCAGCAAGCCTACATTGTGAATCACATGATGCCCCAGCTGTGGCAGTCATGTGCATGCCGCTTGAATAATGTTAATTAAAACAGATTTTGTGCTTTTGTGTTGCGTTACCGATGATATCTTGCCTTGCATGATTTGGGATGAGTGTTAAACTGAGGTGTGCTTCAGCAAGTTGTGTTATCTGCAACTTTTGTATCCGCACACAATTACATCACCAATATAAACATCTGAATAGTTTGTAATGTGAAGTGTGTAATGTTTGTAATGTGAAAAAAACGGTAGAATTAATATAAAATATAGATTGGATGGCTCTTTGTTATTGTTTCTGTCTCATCTGCTTTCACTGTTCTTTGTTGTGCTCTGTTATTTTACTGCTGTGTGAGGTGAAAAATATTATTATTATTATTATTATTTATTTCAAATTTGAGAATCTATTACAACTGTCAAATAAAAAATGCCAAGTGAAGGAACTTTGAAATATGATTGAATTCTTCCTCTACCTGTCGGGTCTTGGCAGAAGTTTCCACAAACTCGATTCCGTAACTTCTGGCAAGTTCTTGTGCTTGTTTGGTGTCTACTGTCCTAGCCAGATCACATTTGTTCCCCACCAGGACCATGGGGACATCATCAGAGTCCTTCACACGCTTGATCTGCTCCCTGAAAATTACAAAGAATTTTGCAAATGCACCTTCATATTTTAACAGCTTGTATTGAACTACTTATCAACAAAAAAGGTAAGATTTTCAGGCCATTTTGGCACTCCTAGGTTTGAAATGAAAAGTCCACAAGATCTGCATAGCAACATTCCCATCACTGTCTCAAAGCGAACTTTGACTTTCTGTTAATATGCAAGATTAAAACTGTGAGCTATCCAATCAGCAACACATTTTAAAACTGCATTAATGTGCACACAATGTACGCTTACCTATATTTGCATTCAGACAGTGGTCTCTCTCCTTAGTCAACAACATTAGTTTGTTAACACAAATTTGACTAAATCTTGATTTAGAAGTGAACGCAAGCAAATGAGCAGTTGTTAATGTTCTCATTTATTTTAAGTCCGGCTCCCAGGTATTTCTCAACTCATGGCTGACTCTCTTCCCCGGGATTTTCAAACACTCAGCTGAATCAGGGGGTGTGTTGAGACGCCTTTACCTCATAGAACAGATCATTTGAAATGAACATTGCCATAAAATAAAAACTGCTTATGATAAATCCTCGAAAGTGCACATGTGCACACTCGTAATATATGCAGACGATAAAAAGGAGGAGATATATACAAAATTGAGAGGAGGGCATCACTTGCATCCTGCACTTAGAAAATACTAACATAGATGTCTAAAGCTGCTCTTACAATGCAGACATTTTTAATAATTAGCAGGCTTGCAAAAATGACACGAATGCTTCAAGTGATCAACAATTACTCCCTACTACATGTATGTATTTGTTTAAATTAAAATATGTCTTGCATTTTAAAGTGAAGTTAAACTACGCCACAAATTTCAACCTGAGCTAAATGACACTTATATTAGAGGGTCAGGTATAATTAAAAAAATATGCATCTGTCTCATAATTAGAGTCTATTTGCCATTATTGCAACAGTTTGTTGTTCTGCTGATAGCTATGTACATTTGTTGCACAATCTTGTAATACCTACAATCTTGAAATTCTAATAACGCCACAAACGTGGAATACCTTTGAAACTGCACAAGAAACCAATCTGATGCATTTCATAAGATCCTCTAAACTAACTAAATAAACTAAGTTTGTGTCTGGTTTTGTGAGCGTATAATCATCAATCACAATTTATTCTATTTATTTACTTCGATTTGCTTTATTTAAACTGACGTTTGATTTTGAGCACCTCTCAGTTCACAGTTCCAAAGCAGGTTACGATTTAAGTAAAATCAAGTGCCTTGAGACTAGAGGAGCATTGACCTCATATTTAAAATAGCACTTTCAAAATAAAATGCTCTTTGTGTATAAACTATTCTGCACTCTTAAAACGTAATTGTTTCTACAGCCTCTCAGACCTGTACAGATGCACGTCTGCGAAGGATTTGCTGTTGTTGATAGCAAAGACGCAGAGGAAGCCCTCTCCGGTCCTCATGTACTGGTCCCTCATCGCACTGTACTCTTCCTGCCCTGCAGTGTCCAGGATGTCCAGCAGACACGTCTCTCCGTCAATCACCACCTGCTTCCTGTAAGAGTCCTGTAGAGACGTGCTCCCATTTAATACTCAAGGCAGTTTTACATTTTCAGAGAAATATTCAAAACGCCAATTTTTTTTTTACAAATCTCACTGGTTAGTGTTGGTTGTACATGAACAGTTCCCTCAATGTTTAGCAATCCAAAGTAAAAATATGGAGCTCTATTTCAGAAAATATTGGTTTTATTCAACAAATATAAGTGAGATAAAAAAAAAAGACTAAAGAAAATCATGATACCTCTATAACCGAGAGGTGGTTCTGTCCTGAACCCGTGATCAATTTCTGATAAATTCACTAGAACAGTTTACTTCAAATGTGATATTTTGTTCGGTCGCGTTGACAGACAGTCAGCTCCGCTACTTTGGTTAACGTGGTAATCGCTTACCTCGATTGAGCCAATCCAAAGACAGCTCGCTATGGAAAACCATAGTTTTAAGGCTGAATAGACAGTGTAGTGTTTGTTCATTCTTTCGTCAAGTGGCTCCAAACCAGTTTGTTTGATAATTCCAGAAACCATGGCATTAATTAAAAGTGGCGATGTGTGAAAGTGTCACTATGAAACGAAGCTCAGCTCGTTTGAGCAAAAGCTTCCCCTGAAGTCTGAGGTGAGAGCGCAAAAATTAATGATCTGCGAGCCCAGTATGAGCGATCTATGAGACTAATCACACATACATTTACAGCCCAGCAATGTACGAATGATTGTTTACTGAGTGAATTTTGGGGCAACATTAAAAAAATGGGTTGTTGTGAAACAGTGCTCAAGAAAGCTGAGTCAGCTTTTTCAGAAATAGGATTCTTTATTCATTGTTTTTTTTTCCCTCAAAATATTAACTTTTTTTATTAAAATAGTTTTTTGGCTCAGTTTTGCATGTTTATTAGTTTCATGTAGGCTTGTGTTACAAAAATAAAGGCCTTACTGTACGTATCTTTCTGTGAATTATTTAATTTATGCAATTGTGGAAATAGGATAGGCCATAAATTACAAGATGGTCAGGAACTTTTAATTGGAGAACGTTTTAATAACTGGACCTTAATAACTGGTGACTTAATTGAATACGCCTGCTCTATACTAATAAACTGTTAACCTTTCAAAACATTCTAAATGGTTTCTAATACAGTATAAAAACTGTCGTCATGAGGATGTCTACAACAGAACCAATTGATATTGAGCAATGAGAATAAAGCACTTCAGTATTTAAAAACACATTCAATTAGTAATCGAAGTTACAAAAAAAAAAAAGATGATTAAAATCTTTGGGTACCTCAATGGTAGGGTCGTATTCATCCACAAAGTGATTCTGAATGAGCTGGATGGTTAAAGCACTCTTCCCAACACCTCCAGCGCCGACAACCACCAACTTATACTCCGTCATCCTTCAGTCCTGAGAGAAACCTCCTGTGATGAGACAGAGGCGTCTGCCATCAGTCCACAAAAGCTTTCCATTCTTCATTTTATCACAATTATTCAGTTCTAGTATTGATGCTTTTTTCAAAGACAAAAAACTAAAACGTATCAGACATTTTGTTTCTCGAGTGAATACTGAAATGGAAGAAATGTTAACCCCACGTCATAGATGGTGGAATTAGGGTTTCTACACTTTCTGAAGGATCAAACTCAAGTGCCTAAGAGACTCCACATGATTGTAACAGTCATCAATGATGAAAAACAATATTTGCGCAGCTACAAATGTTGAAGTAAAATGCCAGTTGATGAGTTTCTACTGGAAGACTGAAAATTGCGCCATTACGTCACAGAAAATATTTACATAACTGTACTCATGTGTCAAATCTGAGTACATTTCTATATTTCTTTACTGAAATTTGAGCACAGACATCAATAACTGTCTAAGAAAGCACACTCTCTGTAAACATTACCCCTGCAGTCTATTTATAGAGCAGCTAAATGTCAAAGTCACTCTTGGCGTTGAGGCAGTTCATGAACCCTAAATGTTACATCACACTGAACGTTGACAAACTAACTAAATGTTCTGACAAAAAAACTCAATCATTATAAGCAAATGGATTTGCCTTCGACCGCTGTGCTGGAAATGTATTGCAATCCTGTTTTCACGCAACTCTAGACTTTCCATGCAACTCTTGATATAAATCCCAAAGATTCAGATTTCTGTCCAGTCGGTTCTTCGGGAATCTTCTAAACAAGTGGATGTTCTGCACGTGTGTTTGATGTACTTAGAGACACAAATTGATGCTGATGCAGCAGACAGACTCAAACAACGTTTGCTCATCAGACTCAAAGGATGTTAAGACTTGTTCATCTTCAAAAATCTGTTCAGAGAAGATCTTGGATTCAAAACTTGAGCATTTTGTAAAACATTTCTGTTTGCCACAATTGGATCAAACACATTATGCCAAACTTATTATTTTTTTAAAATAGGTTTTAATTATGAAGGCAAGATTTTAAAGATACTTTATTTCTATCAATTACACACCACCCATTCAAAACCTGGCAAGTTCAGACATTGATGAATGCGTGCAAACTTAACCAGCGATAAAACCGACTTAAAAACAACTTTGGCGATTTGGAGTGCTAGCCTGGGAAGGCGTGTGGTTATCAGTAGGTTAGCAGGTATTGTTTGAGGTTATCTTGTTTTTGAACATTTCAATTGTGATATTACATGTTAAGGAAGATGCATGATACTCTTTTCATAAACATGACCCTTTCACACAAATGTAATAAATTGTAATCAAAATGACAATAGTCAAAGACTGGAACACTTAAATTATATTTGTGAGCCAATTCAAATAATGAGCAGATTTATTTCTTAAAGTTTTAGCAACTAAGCTTCAAAAGGACCTCGGATGAAACAAGCATATGTGCAACGGTTAATGCAAGGCACTAATTGGGACAGTAAATGCCATAAGATAACATTCTTTACCATTAGTCCCACCCAACATGTACCATCAGCTCTGTTGTACATCTCTGCCTTTTAACATGATCAAAGGCAATGTCTTCACATAGTAATTTTTGGAAAATAAAAGTATATCAGCTTGACCATTCGCGCAAATACAATCAATAGCTGCGTTTCCTTTGTATACATTTTTGTCACATTTCTACCAATGCAAAAAAAAAAAACTAAACTAAATTCCACAATTTCACTTTTTTCAGTAAATCCTAATTATGTGATAGATTATAACTCGGGTGATAAATCACTTAAAACATTGGAGATAGGTGTGAACACTACTATGATTTAAAGCAGATATGTTCATGTTTCAGCCACAGCATTATAGCACTCATCATGTGACAAAGGAGGCGGCGTCTTAATCAGGCCATGGAGCATCAAACCACTTATACATAGGAGAGGTTACATATGAAGCAATTTGGATAATGGTTTGTGATTTTTCAGAGGAGCTGTATATCAAACAGTTCTGCATGGCTCAGCTTTTGATGCGCTGTGATCATTTGTGATGTCCGTGAGAGAAGTTTCACTTTCCCTAATGAGGACGAGTGCAGCAGGTCATGTGACTTGATTAATTTGAAAAAAGTGCATTGTAGTTTTGCAAATTATGTCAGTTTCGATATGCCTGAAATACCACCTCCTCCAATCACAATTTATTTTTCCCAAAATGATCATACTACAAATTTATTATCGCAAATCCAATTTGCGTAATTTCATGGTCAATGGAAATGCAACTAGTGTAAACACACATTTCTGAAACTAGTTTCTGGTTCAGGGTGCAAAGAGATTTTTCTGTGGTTGCCCCTAGGCTTTGGATATCCATCTGTCAGTCAAAAGTGATTTTTAAAACTAGATTATTTACACTTATTTTTACTCTTGTTATTTTTTTACGATTGTATAGCACTTAGAGCAGTTCCACTGTGAAAAATGTGCTTTATAAATCAATTTTACTTACTTAAATCCAGCAGGTGTCAAAATTAGTTTGTAAACATCCGTCTAGCCAACAGGCCAAGGGGTTAAGAATACATTGCACCCTCTGAGAAGATATGCTTTTGAAAAATCAAGAGTGAAACCTTGCTCGCGTAGATGAGATGTTTTAAGTCCAACAAAACCCAACATGTGAGGAATGGGAATCTGATGTCCTTTTTAACATTACACAAGTAAGACAAGACGAGTAGCACAACGACATTTGTACATATAGCAGTTGGGTGGGCTAATGGCTAAAGCTAAAATATTTAGGCATCATTCTCTCAGATGCTCCTTGGAGAATCCAAAAGACTGCCAAAAGTTGAGATACCTAGACAACAAGAGAGGAGTGCATTTAAACACGTCGAGTCAGGACTCATATCTTTAACTCAAAAATACACTTCTGTTCTAACATCAGTATCTCAGTAAAATAAACTGCAATAAATTAAACGTAATTAATATCCACTAATAGTGAAATATCCTTGATATGTTTTATATAAAATTCTGGGGGCTCGTCCGGGATGACATTCAATCTTCGGCTGAAGATTGATGGCAGGAACAAGGAATGAGCACTCGAGGTGGCAGCGTCAATTTACATCTATGTAATTTTTGTTCAAAGCGACTTACATCATGGGAGAGAAAATATGCAATTTTTTTACATGGTCACTGTTTGTAGTCTATCTCAGTTCGCTCGTAGTAGAAGTTGAATCAACTGATCAATCAACCACAGCAGGAAGAAAAAGAGAAAAGAGGTAAAAGGGGACCAGGCAAGTGTTCCCTGAAAAGAAGAGTTTTACGTTGCTATTTGAAAGATGTTAGTGTTGCTGCTTTCCTGATCAGGGAGTTTGTTCCACCAGCTGGGGACAGTGAGCGGAACCAACAGAACTCACAGAGATAACGCAAAGCAGAAATCTGAAGAAAACTAGAGGATGATCAATAAAGTGGAAGGAAAAGCACGAGAAAATTACACACATTGCAAACAAACTTCCAACTAACACAGTGTAGTGCGTAACAATCCTGTTAGCATCTGCACAATGTTAACAGAAACCACATCCACCAAATGGAGAAGTCATAATGAATAGTAACGAAATTGTTATCGGTTGCAAATGGTACAATTTTGTAAACAGTGGAAAGCAAGTTGAGTTCTCTAAGTTTTTCTGCGTTCTGAGACCAGCGAATAATTAAGGTTGAAAACTGTTCATTTTTTTTGGCAGGAAGGGACAATGGTGAGCAAAATGCTTAAAAAAATCAACACTGGGAAATGTAACCTCACTTTTGAAACTGAGATGGCATGGTTACTTTAATTTTATTCATTTCTGTTTCCATGTGGCCTCTTCATTTACATAAATTTTTGCCTTGTAGTTGCAATGATTCACAGTAACACTCGAAGTCTGGGGGATTTCCAATAGATGCTTACAAAGGAGGACAAAGTCGAGGAAATAACTCAAAATTGGTTCTGCTCTTGTTGTCTAAGTTAGTTCCTGAGAGTCTGCCTAGAGGTGTGAGTTATACACAAAACTGTTGGAATAAAAACTGATTCAACACAGTTTTAAGGATATGGCACTATCACTTCGATTTAAAAAAAATACAAAGTAGATGAATATAGTCAGAATATACAAATCAGAAGACATGAATCCGATCAGAAACTTAACTTGTGAATGTGTCTCATAGGTGTGTCTAAACAGAAAGCACAGCCTTCTCGTTGCACAATGAAGGAAATTCGCTTAGTGACTATATTTCAAATACTCATACGTGTGAAATTTTGTTAAGTATTATTTAAAATATTAAGGCGATGCTCTTTTAGGTGTGGAGAAAGAAACTTACCGCTTACGCTGCAGTTCTGCGACCTCTGTCTGATCTGATCAACAGGACTACTAATTACTGTTCCCTCGCCCAAAATAGTGCCATGAGGAGCGCTTCAGAAGTCACTTGGACACTGTCACCAGTTCGAACAGTATTTGTTTGAAATTTGTGCGTTCAGTTGTTAAAATGCAGTTAAAAACAACAATTTCAAGTTTTGAATAGGATTGGACTAAACAGTCTGCTTCGTCCACCAGAACTTCAGGATACACGGACTTCCTGCTTCAGATTCAAAATAAAAGTCCTTCTACGAAAAAAAAAAAACGGTAAACAAAAAAAAAATATTTTTTTTTTACGTAACATTTACTCATACTAAGTCCAATATTTCTAAATTACAAATAACTTTAATGAAACACAAAGGCCAAACCATATTTGGTTAATCATATAAATATTTGCACATGTTTTTAGGTTTGTTTTAATTAAAATAATGTCAATCACGTTTGCATAAGAAAACAGAATAATCCTGTTATGCTTGCTTTTTTTTGCTATATGTTTTATTTTGCAGTATAATTTTCTGTTTTAGTTTAGCAGCAATATTGCTAAACGATTTTACTATTATTGTAGGCTTTCAACCTTTAAAATTAAAACATTTATGTTTTAAAACAAAGGCAATTTTTGACAAAAGATATTCTGCTTTATTTTGCAAACATTTGTTACAGGTTTTCTTCAACTATACAACAGGGAAATATATGCCTTAAACATTGTAAATATATAAATGTATTGTTCACATACACAAAAAGCTATAGTAAAATGTGGATAGTAAGTGTAATAGTAAGACTCTTTACAAGTATATTACAGTAAGATGCTTTACAAACATCATAAAATGGTTACAGAAAAAAAAACTGTTATGTTTACATAACTTCATTGTGATGCTTCAGTTATAATCTTAAGCAAAATTTATCTCAAGTCCAGGTATTTGACAAATTTTGCCAGTAAACTACATTAACGCCACCCACAGTTTGTACCCTGCTGTAAAACTGAGCCAAATATGTGACAAATATGTGGTAAATACTGAAAGCAGCTGTTACAATAAAGAATCTGCTTTCTCAGGGATATCAATCAGTGAAGTCTCTGCTCTTAAAAAAAACAGTTTACGCAGAAATGGTTTTATTTCAATCTCATTCTTCTTTCATTCTTGGAGACTGTTATATCAAATAAAACCTGAGAGTAACCCAACATAAAACTGTTTGGAACTAGAAAAAGGAGGATATATATACAATAATCTCTGAAAACTTCAGAAGATTGAGTTTAAGTCAAGTGGGTATAATTGTGGTTTTTGTCTTCAGAGCTTTTTAACCTTAGCTTCGATGTTCATCTGTTAGAGATTGAACTAAAAAAAGGAATGATTTCAAAATTAGTGACTGGTTAAGTTGTTGTGACAAAAATATTGTGCTTCTTTAAAAATAAGGTCTGAAAGTTCCTGGCTTCAGTTCACGGATATCTTCAAATGTCTTGTGAAAGATAAGTGAAACTTTCAGGGGTATGGAGGAACAATAGAGCAACTAAATTGTAATTTCTGCTTAAATATAGTCAGTTTTACACTCATTTTCTGAAGCAGGATACCAACTATGCCGAGGTGGGTGGCTTGCGAAACTTGGCTCCACTCCTTTATTAAGACATGCGCTCCCTTAAAAACACGATGAAAATGTTTAAAAGAAAACATGTAAAATGTGTTTTTTTGGTGTGCAATTTCCATTTCGTATAATTTGATCACAGTGAATTATAAAGTGTAAGATAAAAAAACATGATTAATTCATCCACCTAATTCTCTTGAATAAATACATGCTATTCTTCCGTCATGGCCTCAAGGGTTCTCTTCACTCTCTCTGCGATGGGCATCAGTGGCACTGATCTGGCACTGGTCTCGACTGGCTTGAGGTAGATCTTTCAGTGTCAGTGGGAGGGGTGAGGTTTCCAACACTCATCGAGGTTCCTCAGAGCTCACTCTTTGGTCACATTCTCTTCTCCATCCACAGACACAGACACTCAACACTATTTGTCGTTTCCCGCGATGACCAATCAGTAACTACTTGCATAACAGACTGCCTGAACGAGATCTCTACTTGGATGAAGAACCCTCACCAACAGATCAACATAGCCGAGAAAGACAGAAGTTTTGGTAATCCCGAATATTCCCTCTGTGCATCACAAACTCACCATTCAGTTGCAATCCTTAACAATAACCCCTTCTCTTTCAGTCAGGACTCTCAGAGTAATTCTGTATGAAAAGCTGTCTTTCAAAGATCACATAATATCAACTCGAACTTGTAGGTCCTGGTTTAGGCTCTAGTCCTCTCAGGTCTGGACTACTACAATGCTCTCCTAGCAGGACTTTCAGAAAACGTGCTGAAACCTCTGCAGATGACCCAGAACTCGTCTTATCTTCAAGGAACTAAAGCGAGCTCTTTATCACTCTTCACTGGCTCCCCATCGCAGCTCATGTTAAATTCAAATCACCCCTCGGGAAGCCTGTGCTTTGAGAAGGAACAGGGCCTTGTGGTTCTGTCCCACAAAGGCAGACTCTCTTAGCAGAACCTTCTCCCTCACTGTCTCTGGATCAGAGAGTTTTTTTCACAAGCCAGTCAGGAAAGCATCAACACAAACAGCTTTCAAAAGCAACTGAAAACTCTTCTCTTCAGGGAACACTTACTATGAAAAAAAAATCAATTTTTTCTTTATTTTCTTTTTTCTATCTGCTTTGGTGATTGATCAGTTGATACAACTTCTACTTTGAGCGAACTGAGATAGACTTTGACTTTGTAACAAATTGCATTTAGTTTCTTCCTTACTGTCAGTAGCTTTGGACAAAAGCGTCTGCTAAATGCATAAATGTAAACGCAAATATAAAAGTCATCTGAATGTGGTTTGAAGAGCAAAACTGTTCAGCAGATCGTCAGGATTGGTGGAGCTCTAGTGGATGAGTGGGAACATAAGACAGGAAGCAGACGATTGTATTCGGGAGTCCCAGCTGAGTGAATGCACCAAGCGCTCTTCTCCCGAGGCCATTTCTCAGGGTGATCCTGCACAACTGCTGGAGGCTCAGAGGAGTGGCTAAAGCACATAAAATACAAGATGATGTCACTGAGAATAAATCAATCCATGTCAGAATTGGGTACAGGATACTATAGATTTTTGTCTGTGGCATAGACAATACAATCAAGAAATACTCACAAAGGAAATCATTAATATTGAAATGTTCTCATACACAACATAGAACCTGAGCGGGACATCAACTTACCTTCGTAAAACTGGAGGCACAGTGCAGATGCCGAACCGGGTCGGGCGTACTGAATAGGTTTATTGCCAAGGTTATCCCGGGCAAAAATGTTTCCACCGAATTGAATCAACAGTTCTATCAGCTCCAGATTTTTCACTTTAGCAGCATGATGAAGCGCAGTCTCATGAAGTTTAGCAGCATTTACATTCGCACCTAAAAGAAAATACATTTCTTTTATAAATAACATTAAAGGAAGCATGAGTTCACACATGCAGTGTTTCCAAAGTTGAATATCTCTAAGACTACATTCAGGCCGGAACCTAAATAGACACAAACATGATTTGTTTGCGTATGTGTGGCTGGATATTTTCATAGTAGCTTTAATAGCACAATTCAGTTTATATTTTTAATCCAATCCATTAATCTGGCTCACTTTTCTAAGCCTGAATGAGAACTGAAACAGCAATCATGGCCAACTATAGCATTTAAACAAGTAAGTAGAAGAAAAGTAGAATTATAGTTAGTAAGTGACAGATATTTCAGAAATTAAAATAAAATCAGAAATTAACTTAAATGGTAATTTGCATCAATGCTTTGATCAACGCCGTGTTCCATGTTCACACAGTGGAGAGATAAGAGTCGCATTAGTAATGTGATTGAGCACACCAACAAGTTTGCCACTCAAGTCTTAACAGAGTCTTTTCTAAATTTGTCTTTCTCTGTGTTGTATTGCAACAGAATGCCTATGTACACAAAAAAAGAAAAGCAACAAAGAGGACAAACAATGCTTATTCTCTTAAATAAATTGCTGTATAAAAGAGCTTAAATAAACTTTCTATCGCCATCTAAACCCACCCGTTTATTCCTGACAACTAAGTGGCATTCTGCACAATGTCAAGTGCAAACACAAAAAAGAATTCAATGTTAATTTCACAAATCAAACTGTGTTGACGTCAAAACTTATGAAAAATGAAACAAAAGGTGTAAGCCCACAAAACTATAGATATCTGACTCAGTCTGGGCAAGTACTTGGCTTTGTTTGTGGGCGGGTAAGAACTGTTTGGATTATATTTATGTTGCACTGTCCCTTTTCTGAGTAACCCATTACTTTTGTTTTCAAAGAATCTTTTCAGGTTGCTTTTTTGCTAAAACTGGACAAAACATCTAAGCCTTGTCTGCTTAAACATGTTTTTGAGGACATAGAAGGGCACATCTTACATATTCTATTATAAAGAGGTCATGCCATGTTGAACCTTTTAATGGCTTTTACAGTGATTTATGAGAGCAGACTGAATCAAAAAATTGAACCATAGATGTTCCAGGAAAAAGCACGAGTCAAACAGAGGGAAAGACAGAGCAAGCGGCACACAACTTAGTCTTGTGTTATTTAAAATGGCAACACAGATTACAAGAAGATGGTTAGTTCCAGGATGTACAAGAAGCAAACATCTATATGGCTTTAGCTCATAGAGGTAAGGTTGTATAATAGTGTTCCCTCCAAACACCATTACAGAGTCCATCAATTGCTGCTAGCTCTGTGTTAAATTTGCTCATAATTAATCGCTCTAATTTCTCTCACATCTACATTGACCATCAGACAGTAACTTTGCATAAACGTCATGATAATGAAAATCACTAACCAATAGCTGATTAACAGGTGGTTACGAAGTTTGCCGAATTAAAATCTCAAAAGCTCATTTCCGGAATAAGTCTGAGCTACAAGAAGAAGAGATTGAATACGAACTTAATTACAAATAGAGACTTCATAAGTTAATAAAATCACATTTCCCATACAATTAGACCAACGCGAACAGCATAATATTAAAGTAGCGACATTTCACTGAACCTTTAAAGTATACCAGACATCTAAAAAGAAAAAAAATGAGGAAATAAGAGTGCAGACCATTGTGAATGAGAAATACAGAGAGATACACTGGGTGATCATGTGCTCACTCAGAAATTGAATCAGGATTATTTTTAACCAACCACCAGACAAACTGTAGTACATTCTCGGGATGAATAGGCCTCTCTTTAAAGTAGGAAGAACTCACCAGCTTTGAGCAGAACTCTGACACAGTCGAGATGCTGCCTGGCACATGCAACATGCAGAGGAGTGCCAAAGTGACAGTCATGAGCTTCCATCAATGCCCCTTCGTCAATCATGAGCTGAACACACTTAGAGTTTCCTGACAAACAAAAAATATACATCGTAATTGGTCAGATTATGTCATATTCAAAAATAATTGGGAGTACTTCTTTAGGTCATCTTGAAGTCTTAGTTAGTTATGTTTTTAATAACAGTACAGAACTCTTAATAACAAATAACAACATCACAACCTCCTCTTTCATTTATTTTTGCACCGAGCAAAACCAACTTTCTCACAACGGTGACGTGTAGAACTGCTTTACGACAAAGGATGGAAATGACACTCGTGTAGTCTCAGCCTCAGGTTTGATGGGTTTGGTGACTTTTTATGGCAGTTCCAGGAATTCCAGGAGGAGCGAGGGTCGGATATGTTATTTTTTTCACTTGGAAACTAAGTTTAGCCGTACTATCAAAAAATTATGATTTTACGAGATGTGTCCTCTCGATTAGATTATCGAAGATTAAAGTTCTATTATTTTAACTAAGCATTCTCTCGTCTTCTGTGACTTTTTTCCAATGGTTAATTTTGTCAATCAGTTGATGTGGGGAGATTTTCACGCTCAGAAACATGATGCTATGCAAAACGACATGGGATTGGTTGTTTGTGATGTCAGTCAAACGGCCTCATGCGCGGGTCTTGACCAAAAAAAACTAAACCACCAGAACGCCGTTCATGTAACTTCACTACAAGAGCTCTTTGTAGATGTAGACTCACAAACTTCTATAAAAAAAGAATTATCTGGAAAACAAACAAATCGTATCATGCTATCCTTTCCCGTAATTATCCAATGCATTTACATTTATTTACATTTATGCATTTGGCAGACGCTTTTGTCCAAAGCGACTTACATTAGAGGAGAGACAATATGAGATCTGTTACACCGTCAAAGTCTATCTCAGCTTCCCATAATAGAAATGTATCAGCTGATCAATAAACCAAAGCAGTGAGGGAGAAGAGGAAGAAGATAAACACAGAAGAGGAAAAAAGAAAGTAGTTTTTTTTAGTAGGTGTTCCCTAAAGAGAAGAGTTTTCAGCTGTTTTTGGAAGCTGTTAGTGTTGCTGCTCTCCTGACTGGATCAGGGAGTTTGTTCCAGCAGCCAGGGACAGTGAAAGAGAAGGTTCTGCTGAGAGATGTTCCAGCAGCCAGGGACAGTGAAAGAGAAGGTTCTGCTGAGAGATGTTCCAGCAGCCAGGGACAGTGAAAGAGAAGGTTCTGCTGAGAGATGTTCCAGCAGCCAGGGACAGTGAAAGAGAAGGTTCTGCTGAGAGATGTTCCAGCAGCCAGGGACAGTGAGAGAGAAGGTTCTGCTGAGAGATGTTCCAGCAGCCAGGGACAGTGAAAGAGAAGGTTCTGCTGAGAGATGTTCCAGCAGCCAGGGACAGTGAGAGAGAAGGTTCTGCTGAGAGATGTTCCAGCAGCCAGGGACAGTGAAAGAGAAGGTTCTGCTGAGAGAGGTTCCAGCAGCCAGGGACAGTGAAAGAGAAGGTTCTGCTGAGAGAGGTTCCAGCAGCCAGGGACAGTGAAAGAGAAGGTTCTGCTGAGAGATGTTCCAGCAGCCAGGGACAGTGAGAGAGAAAGTTCTGCTGAGAGATGTTCCAGCAGCCAGGGACAGTGAAAGAGAAGGTTCTGCTGAGAGATGTTCCAGCAGCCAGGGACAGTGAAAGAGAAGGTTCTGCTGAGAGATGTTCCAGCAGGCAGGGACAGTGAGAGAGAAGGTTCTGCTGAGAGAGGTTCCAGCAGCCAGGAACAGTGAGAGAGAAGGTTCTGCTGAGAGATCTTCTGCCCTTGTGGGACGGAACCACGAGTCGCTGTTCCTTCTCTGAGCGCAGGCTTCTGGAGGGCATGTAGGAGTGTATGAGTTAATGGAGTTAAACAGGGGCTGATCTGGAGATAGTTTTGTATGCCAGCATTTGAATTTAACCCGAGCTGCAATGCAATGCAAGTTATAAATTGCACTATTTAAGGGGAATGATGCTGCCTTTGTTAGAATACTTTACATACCATTAAAACAGCATGTAAAGTAATTCGTAAACATGTAAAGAATATCTAGAAGAGGAAGCAAGTACTGTGTTCACCCACTACTTTTCTAAGTGGGGAAGAATTTGGTATGGTATAAAAAAAGGGTTAAGGTTCGATTCTGTCAGTACTGAAACAATCTTGCAAGTATCCAAATATCAAAAGGTGGTTTTGGTCTAAGAGCATGTTGTTTTGGGGAGTTCAAATATCAACGTCGAATCCCAAAGATTGCGTACAGCATCTTCACCTTATAATATAGTTTTTTTCTTTGCATCTGTATGTCTGTGGTGCCATTTTGTGGAGTGAAATTCATTACCAAAACACAAGCAAAAGCAAAAAGTGAGAGGAACCTTTAGGACACTCACCGCCCATGCAAGCCTCATGCAGAGGTGAGAAGGTGAACAGAGGTGGGTTCACTGTCGCTCCGCGTTCAATTAACAGCTGCACACACTCCAGACTCCCAGCAGCACAGGCGTCGCACAGCGGGGTGCTGCCGTCGATGTTACGTGCATCAACCTGTCAAACAGATACACAGCTGTTACGCCTGCAGTGTAGATCTGCTACAGGTCAGCAACGGCTCGGACTGTTCACCATTCCAAAAGTCAACTCACTAATCAGATTGGTAGTTGACTATATGAAGGGGCAGACGGTATGTTTGGGGTATAGTTTAGGGTGACCAAGCATCCTCTTTTGCCTGGACATGTCCACTTTTTAAGTGCAGTCCAGTCCAGGATTTTAATAAATTAATGAAAATGTCTGGTGTTCACTCTTTTTCATTGGACCATTACGCGTGTACGTAAATTTACGGGCGCTTTACATACAATACTACGGCGCAACCTAATTACCGAGAGGCTGCCTTGTGAGTGGGTCTGCGCCATGTGCTTGCACGCGCGCGCACACACACACACGCACGCGTACGGGGCAGATCAGACAATGGAGCAGTATTGCGCAAAAAAGACCGAAGCGTATTTGCATCTTCACAGATGAACGCAAAAAAATGTCCCACATACCGTCCCGGTCGGGATGAGTGGAACTGTGTGTAAAGCTGCCACATATGTCTCAGTGTCTAATAAAGGTTCTGGAGAAAACATAGATCCTTTCTGTTTGTTAAGTTAGTATCTTTGTGAGACTTCTTTTATTGATCTTATGACAGTTATTAAAAGATATATTGTTGAAGCTGGATTTTCTAACAGTTCCTATTTAGAACATCATTTCATATTATTTATTTGAAAAGATTCTAAGATAGCTATTATTTTTTTCCAAGTTTTTACAGATTTAAGTTGATTTTATTACAGAAGTAAATTTTGCACCACACAAGCATTATAAAGTATGTTCATCAACCACCAAGAAGCCTGTCTGAATTTGTGTCTCAAGGCCGTGCCGATTGTCCTCTTTTTTGGAAATCAAAATATGGTCACCCTAGTATAGTTCATATAAAACAATAAAAATTTTATATTTGTTTAGATAAGATATGCTAATTTTAGCTTTGATAAAAATGCCAAAAAATATGATTTAATATCATTTAAAAACGTTTGAGTATAAAAGTCAGTTCTAATGTGGGAAAGTGCATTAGCATTAAAAAGTATATTTTTGATGAATTGCGGATGTCCACAATACTAACACGAAGGATTATCTTGCTGTAATAAAAAACTATGTGTAACTCTCGGGTGACCATTTCTACATCTAGTAAAAACAACTTGTTCATGTCAGGATTTAAAACCGAAACAGTTCTACAGTTAACTAAAGGCTGGAGCTAATGCAGCGAGTTATTTATACACACCTGATTGCCATTTAAAAATATATACTTGACAATAACTGGCCTGAAGCCAGTTTTTTTTTTATTGCTCATTTCTTTGTTAAAGGCTTTCTTGGCTGCACTGTAAAAAAAATAATCATAAGGCGTGTAATTGTCATTAACAAATGTATGTCATCATTCAAAATAATGTGTATGTTTTATTAAAATAATAGGCTTTCTGGGTTTCTTATAAAATATTGACAGTATTTCAACCAAAAAATTAAGAAAAACAAATTTGTTTTAAGCAAATTTGTGTAATTCTTAAGCTTAATTTAATGAACTAATTAGTTTCCAATTTGTTTGTTTCCAAGAACCCCAAAGAGCAGAACAAAATATCACAATAAAATAAAATAAAAAGTTTAGTTAAAATTAATACAATTAAGGGGTTGTCTGTTCTTAAAATTTCCAAGCCTGTATACATGACTGAGTCTGTGCAGATTAAAATCTCTTTATGGTTGCCGATTTTTTATGTAGTTGAGTGCTAAAAATCTTCAATCCTAATGCTAGCCTGCAGATTCTAAAAAATATTACCTGCTAAATATATATCCACCAGATAGAACCTACATACAACACAGTAATCTTTGTCAAAGTTAACTGTCTCCAAATAGTTCTGGAAAAAATCTTTTAAAAGCTTCTCATTGTCACATTCTTTGTTTGGGCAGTGGAAAAGTTCTTGCGCAGACCGTGTCAATTTACACTTGACTACACCATCTTACATTTACAATAAGAGCTTCCAATTCAGTGAGCAGACACTGGCAACAATGACGAAGAGAAACTAGCTTTGTGATAGAAGGAGAGGAAGCATGTCACTCTAAAACTAAAATTTATTATAAGATTTATTATAACTAACATAACAATATCTAACATAGAATACTGCATTGCTAGTATTTATGGACCTAATATTGACGACCCCTCTTTTTTCCACACTTTCTTCACTGCTCTATCTGCTCATTCTGGTGCCAAGCTTGTAATAGGAGGGGATTTCAACCTTGTACTTAACCCAAAATTGGACAGGCTGAGTACAGCCGCAAATTGTAGAAACTCTCAGTCGACAAGAATTCTCAAACAATATATGAATGATTTTGGTCTCTGTGATGCATGGCGCTCTTTTTATCCTACCTTAAGGGAATACACCTTTCATTCATCGGTTCACCACTCACAGTCACGACTAGATTTCTTCCTAGTAAACAACTCGGTTCTATCAGATATCTCGCTTACCAGCATTCACTCTATCACAATCAGCGACCACGCACCAGTCTCTTTCTCACTGTCCAAAAACTTTTCACAATCAAGCAGAAGCTGGAGACTTAACACATCACTACTTAAAGATCAGGACTTTATAAATTATTCGAAAGAGAATGGGCAACCTTCATGGAAATCAACGACACCCCAGGAACCTCAGCATGTGTTCTATGGGAGACCGCAAAAGCAGTAATGCGAGGTAAAATAATCTCATATTCCTCATTCAAGAAAAAACAGGATATTAGGCAAGAACTGGAATTAGAAACCAAATTAAAGCACTCGAAACTGCCTACGCAGACAATCCTCAAGAAAATATCCTGAAAGAATTAGGGAAACAGAAATTAGCGCTTAATAACATAATCGATAGGAAAACCCAATTCCAGATAGAAAGGCTACGTCTGGATAACCTTAAACATGCTAACAAATGTGGCAAATTTTTAGCAAATTTACTTAAAAATAACAAAGAAAAACAAACAATCTCATCAGTAATTAACAAAAAGGGGGAACTCATTCATGACCCCAAGAGATTAATGATACCTTTAGGGAATATTATAAAAATCTATACACATCTCAAATTGACCCATCTGTGCCTGACATTGACTTATTTTTAAACAGTCTAGAATTACCAAAAACTAACAAATGAACAAGTAGAAAACTTAGATTCGCCATTATCTTCCGCTGATCTTCACGAGGCTCTAGAGCAAATGCCAAATAAAAAAGCTCCAGGGCCAGATGGTTATCCAACTGAGCTCTACAGAGAGTTCTGGAATGTGCTAGCACCCACCTTCTGCAGAATGGTGGATGAAATTAAATCTGAAGGTAAAATGCCATCAAATATGAACTCAGCATTTATAAGTCTGCTCCTCAAACCAGCAAAAGACCCAACAATGCCTTCAAGCTACAGACCAATCTCTCTTATAAATGTAGACGTAAAAATAATTTGCAAAGCCCTCGCTAAAAAACTGGAAAAAATTACCCCCCATATAATACACCCAGACCAAACTGGCTTTATCAAGGGTAGACACTCATCAAATAACATGTATAGACTAATTAACTTGATTGATCTTACAACCAACCAAAAGCTAGAGTCTACCATTATCTCTTTAGATGCAGAAAAAGCATTTGACAGAGTTAACTGGAAATTCCTATTAGCTACACTCCATAAATTTGGATTTGGCAATTCTTTTATAGAATGGATCAAAATACTTTATAGCTCTGCAAATGCATCAGTTAGAACAAATGACCAAACTTCCTCTAGATTTAACCTTCAAAGAGGAACTAGACAAGGCTGCCCACTCTCTCCCTCACTATTCGCAATCTTTATTGAACCACTAGCTGAAGCAATTAGGCAAAACATTAAAATTACTGGAATAAGTACAAAAAATATACATCACAAAATAAGCCTTTACGCAGATGATGTGTTATTGTTCCTACTTCACCCACATCTCTCTATTCCAGCAGCTATTGGTGTTATTAAATCCTTTTCAGCCATTTCTGAATATTCCATAAATTGGGGAAAATCGACTATTATGCCAATCAACATGGTTTTCCAGGACACCTCCTCTTCAACCACATTTAAATCAGGGAATATCAGGTACTTGGGCATTGAATTCTCACCTAGGCTGTCAGATCTGGTACAACTAAATTATTCACCATTACTTAAAAAAATAGAAGACGACCTCAAAAGATGGCAGCCCTTGCCCATATCACTTATGGGAAGAATTGCTAGCATTAAAATGATGGTTATGCCCAGAATTAACTATCTGTTCTCAATGATTCCTAATCACCCATCACAGGATTGGTTTAAGTCATTAGACTCTTACTTTTCCAGATTTTTATGGAAAAACAAACCACCACGCATTAGCTTACAAAAGCTCAGAAATCTACGGACTGTGGCGGCCTGGAGCTACCGAACCCTTACAACTATTTCCTCTCTTACAGACTGCAACATGTCCATCAATGGATAATTCTAGCCCAACCGACCTCGCCTGGCTTGACATTGAGCAGACATTTTGCAAAGACACCAAAATAGCAGATTTACCATTTATAAGTGTAAGACTAAAACATCACTACTGCTTTCAGAATGTGAGCATACGTACTTCACTAACAGCCTGGTGGGAATTTATGAAAATGACTGGTTCACCGCTTGCTCCTTGCCAACGCACACCAATTTGGAACAATCCAGACTTTCAACTAAACAAAAAGGCAATAAATTTTCCAAGCTGGCAAAATAATGGAATAACACATCTCAGACATATCATCTCAGACAATAAAATCATTTCATTCGAAGAATTGGTTTCTACTTTCGGTTTAGCTACAAGTAGATTCCTGGAATATCAACAGCTCAAGTCCTTTACTCACTGAAACACACAAAATAAATCACCCAGATCTACAGTTAACCTCAGTACTAGAAAAATTTATTGGATTGACAACACCTAAGCTAATCTCAAAAATATGTATTTTATTATTGAGAACAGACAATTTAATATGTCTACCCACTACCAAATGGAAAAAGATTTATCTACAACTACAAATCAGTCATTCTGGAATCGTATATGCTCAAACATATTTAAAGTATCCACAAACCCCAAACTTACAGCTAATACAATTTAAAATTCTTCACCGAACACATTATACAGGTCAAAGAATGTTTCAAATGGGTTTCTCTGACTCCAACATCTGCCAACACTGCAATGAGAATGCGGTGGACAACTATTTACATGCTCTCTGGTCATGTTTACAGTACAAAAATTCTGGCAAGAAGTCTGCGGACAGCTATCATCATGGGTTAGACACTCATCTCACCAACACCAGCGCTGTGTCTATTAGGGGACCTAGATAGTATTGAGTCTGATCTTGAGGTCAACCATCAGTCTTAATTTTCAATGCTTTGCTTGTCGCAAGAAAATTATTCTGATGAACTGGAAAACTAAAAGAAACTATGCATCACTCAGTACACTACATTCTAATAGACTACTTCACCTTGGAAACGTTATCTGCTTTCAATTAAATAACTGTAAACTTCTCTAATTATTAATGCCCCAGCTACCTCCAGTTCTAGTTAGAGACTGTCTGCATTGAGCTGAGTCCTGTATCTGGACTGGATCATCTGGGTTAAGGCTGCTGTCACCCCGGGGCGGTGGGAGGTGGGGCAGGGTGCCTTAAGATGGGTTGGCTGGCTGCTCCTCCCGTGGCTGGCGGTGGCCATGGGGGGTGGGGCTGGGGGCCTAGGGGGGCCCGGGCCTGCGGGGTGCCGGCCAGCTCAGGGTGACGGGGTGGTTGTCAAGGGTCGGTGAGGGGGGGGACACACGGGGGGGCCGGAACTCACGGCTGCTGCTATCGCCACAGTCTCCGGGCGGGAGGCTAGCCAGCACCCGTGGTGCTTCCGGGGCTTGCGGGTTAGGGGGGGGTATCGGTTCGGGGATCGGTTGGGCGCGGGAGCGATTCCGGTCTGGGCGGGGGTGTGGCTTCCTACCGGGCTGGGCCGGCCCTGTGCATGCTCAAGCAGTGGCTCCAGTTGTGTGTGTGTGTGTGTGTGTGTGGTGGGGGGGGGGGGGGGGGTGTGATTGAACATATGTGTGTGTGTGTGTGGATGGGGTGGAGGGTGTGTATGCGAGTATGTGCATTTGAGAGACGGGTGGGTACGTAAGTGTGTGGTGAATGAGTAGGACTGGTCCCGAGGGGGGGGCAGCTGTCTCCCGGCTGCCCGCATTATCCTTCACAGGTCTCCCGTGGCCCCTGCGGTGGGGGGCAGTGCTGCCCCTGGGGGGATGGACGGTGTGGCCAGTCGGCTGCTCCCACTCACCACACCAGATCCCAGTACACACACTCTCTTCACTCACACAAATAGAATCATGAGGGTCCTGTTCCCATGGGGGATCAGGCAGGCGGGGTGACCTATCGGCGATCCCGCCCTGCCTCCTTTAGACGGGGACTCTCAGTTTTAATCACATAGGACACAGAACATCTTCAGGGCACCAGGTGGGCCTTTCATCCCGGAGCGGACAGTAAGCCAATCTCACCTGCCACTGCCTCGCTTCCGGGGTTGGGTAACCCCTGGGCCCCTTACAACACTTGCAAGGACACACTACATTTAGGCCTGGAGGGCTAGTCTCTCTGTCTAAATCTTGGTGGGAGGAGGCTGCAGATCTGTGGCACCTCCCACAATATACGACGGAGAAGGCTACCCTCATTTTAAATACACATTAGATATGTAGGGCGGGGGGTGGTGCCTGGACATCATCCGCCAAACGACGGTGACACTCCAGGACACCATTCCCTATTTTATTGCATTTTATCTCTCCAACACACCCACATATACCTGCATTACATGACAACTGGGAGCAGATGTTGGGGAATGGGTGGACGACTGCCCCCGTCTTCCCTCTTGGAGGGTAAGGGCCCACCATCGCGGGGGTGTGGGTAGCTGTGGGTGCGGGCTGCAGGTGAGTGACTGGCTACTTCCCGGGACAGGAAGACTGAATGAATGGGTAGATGGATGGATGGATGGATGATTGGATGACTGGATGGGGTTGATTTAGTGGGTGGGGGGGGCTGCTGGTAGGGGTGTGCGTGGGGTTAGGTTTGGGGGGTTGCTGGTAGGGGTGAGTGTGTGTTTGGGGGACTGCTGGTTGATGTGTGCATGGGGTCCGGGGTGTGGCCAGGGGGGGGGTCCTGCCGCGTCTGGAGTGGTTGTCCCTACCCGCACCCATATGGTCCCTTGGCCATCCTCCCTTTTTTCTTGCGGTCCACGGAGCTGCCCGGGACTGGGGGCCTACCGCGGGGGGATATAGGCATGGCGGTGCTTGTGGGTGGGGCCCTCCCAGTCTCTGCCCGCACTGTCAGGCGCTGCATTTCCCGCCTAGCTTTGGGCTGGTCGACCCTCCTGCTGCAGCGGGGCCCACTAGGGCCCCGGGCATTGCTCTCTGGGGTTGTCGACTTTGCCAGGGGAGGTGGGGCGGGTCCGGCTCCGGGTCCCAGGCCCCAAAACTTGTCGTTCTGTGGGGGGTGGGCTGGATATCTGGTAGTTCCTGACCATATGTGCGGACTTGGCTTGAGGCAGATCCCACATTTCCATTTGGGACATAGAAGGTTAGTCACGACACCTGGGATGTTTGGTCGCTGCTAGATGCTTGAGGTTTAGGTCATCTGTCCTGTAACACTCAATTACTTATGTGTATGTGTATATATATGTGTGTATGTGTGTGTGTATGTGTGTATGTATGTATGTATGTATGTATATATGTATAGGTGTATGTATGTGTGTGTATGTATATATGTATATATATATATATATATATATATAGATATCTATATGTGTCTATATCTATAATATATCTATATATATATATAATATATATATATATATTTATATATATATATGATACTAATTCTATTTATTATTATTATTATTATTCTGCGTGTTTATCGCCATGTATGTATGTATGTATGTATATTTATATTTGTATGCATATATGTAGAAAGATGCGAAACTACTTGGATGTAATAAGGTAGGTATCTATATTATTATTTTACTTATTCTCATTTTCAACTTAATCTGACTCCTTCCCCACAATTACCTCTCACCTTCTCTTTCCCCCTCCAAAACTTCTCTACCTCTGTTTTCCCTCAATTACTTCTCTCCTCTTTCCCCTTTTTTTTTTTTATTATTAACCACTGTCCTGTCCTGATGTATGTTTATATGATTGATTAATGTAATTATTGTGATGAATGCGAATGAAATAAATTAAAAGCTTCTATCCAGAGGAATACTCAATATATAATATCTTCAATTCTCTGGAAAGAGCAAAACTGACCAACTCATACGAAGCACCTCCCTTCTCATGGGGCTGCTTTGAAGTAGGACAGGACAGGTTAAAAAAAAAAAAAAAAAAAAAATAAAAAAATAAAACTAAAATTTTTTCCCAGCCTGACACCCGCCTTTTCAAATCCAAATATTCTTTTTGGAGATTATATATGACAGTTGTGTTTTGTACATATTGCAGCTTTAACACTGTATACGCAGAAGCCCCTTACATGAGCTCCAGCGTCCAGAAGTAGCTTCACACACTGTGTGTGTCCTTGTATACAGGCCTCATGCAGCGGTGTAATGGAGTCCACGGCCACGATGTTGACAGAGGCTCCATTCTCGATCAGCTTCTGGAGCTGCACGGCTCGGCCCTGTGCAGCAGCTTCATGCACTGCGGAACGATCCGTCCAGAAGCCCAGACCATGAGCTGGTGGAATAAATAACTGACTGTAAGAGCCTAAAAATGTACATGTGTCACACAGCAACAACTAATGGATCCAGATCCCAGAAAAAGAGCTTCTTCTCAGGGCCACACGTTTAGATTTATAATGTGGAGAATTTTCTTCTCTAATGTCTGAAAGCAGATCACTTCAAGCAAAACATTCAGTGAAACCAGTTAAATATAGTAACACACTCCCCCTTTTGATCACTTGATGACGCGTGGTTGGGAGTGGACCACCAAGTTCACCTTGTTACAAAGAAATCCAAAGAATGATCCTCTTGTAACCATTAAAGGAGACCTCAGATGAAAATCAAAACTTTCCAGCAGTTTAAACAGAAATGTAGCTCATTGATGAGTGTGCAAATCCCTCCTAAAATGTCAAAAATCCATCCAACGGTTTTATTTTAATAACAACAAATATGTTATACCCTCTGAGAACAAGCCTGTGTGAAACTCTTAATAAATGACGTCAGGTACCGTAAGACCCTCCCATTAACGTGTGAAACTCTCAATAAATGATGTCAGGTACCGTAAGACCCTCCCATTAACGTGTGAAACTCTCAATAAATGATGTCAGGTACCGTAAGACCCTCCCATTAACGTGTGAAACTCTCAGTAAATGATGTCAGGTACCGTAAGACCCTCCCATTAACGTGTGAAACTCTCAGTAAATGATGTCAGGTACCGTAAGACCCTCCCATTAACGTGTGAAACTCTCAATAAATGATGTCAGGTACCGTAAGACCCTCCCATTAACGTGTGAAACTCTCAGTAAATGATGTCAGGTACCGTAAGACCCTCCCATTAACGTGTGAAACTCTCAGTAAATGATGTCAGGTACCGTAAGACCCTCCCATAACGTGTGAAACTCTCAGTAAATGATGTCAGGTACCGTAAACCCTCCCATTAACGTGTGAAACTCTCAGTAATGATGTCAGGTACCGTAAGACCCTCCCATTAACGTGTGAAACTCTCAGTAAATGAGTCAGGTACCGTAAGAAACCCTCCCATTAACGTTGTGAAACTCTCATAAATGATGTCAGTACCGTAAGACCCCCATTAACGTGTGAAAACTCTCAGTAATGTGGTCAGGTACCGTAAGACCCGCCCATTAACGGGAAACTCTCAATAAATGAATGTCCAGGTACCGTAAGACCCTCCCAATTCAACGTGTGAAACTGCTCAATAAATATTGTCGCATGTACCGTAAGACCCTCCCATTAACGTGTGAAACTCTCATAAATGATGTCAGGTACCGTAAGACCCTCCCATTAACGTGTGAAACTCTCAATAAATGATGTCAGGTACCGTAAGACCCTCCCATTAACGTGTGAAACTCTCAGTAAATGATGTCAGGTACCGTAAGACCCTCCCATTAACGTGTGAAACTCTCAATAAATGATGTCAGGTACCGTAAGACCCTCCCATTAACGTGTGAAACTCTCAATAAATGATGTCAGGGTACCGTAAGACCCTCCCATTAACGTGTGAAACTCTCAATAAATGATGTCAGGTACCGTAAGACCCTCCCATTAACGTGTGAAACTCTCAGTAAATGATGTCAGGTACCGTAAGACCCTCCCATTAACGTGTGAAACTCTCAATAAATGATGTCAGGTACCGTAAGACCCTCCCATTAACGTGTGAAACTCTCAGTAAATGATGTCAGGTACCGTAAGACCCTCCCATTAACGTGTGAAACCTCCTTTAACCTCAAAGTTGTTTGTTTTCCAAACAATTAATTTAATTCTCTATTTCAATTCATTTCATTCATTCATTCATCTTCATGTCGGCTTTCTTCCCTTTTGGGTTTGCCACAGCAGAATGAACCACCAACATCTGGCATATGTTTTACGTGGTGGATGCCCTTCCAGCCGCAACCCATCGCTGGGAAACATTCACACACACTCAATTCTCTTATTCCGCATGTCTTGTGGGGAAACCGGAGCACCCGGAGTAAACCCACGCGATCACGAGGAGAACATGAGAACTCCACACAGAAATGTCACCTGCCCCAGCCGAGCCTAGAACCAGCGACCTTCTTGCTGTGAGACGACAGTGCTACCCACTGCGCCACCGTGACGCGGTTCAATTCATTTATTTTCTTAAAAAAAAAAAAAAATTCAGAATACATTTTGATTTCTACTAAAAGATTAAGAATATTTGATCCTATGACTCAAAGTCTCATTCTGCCACTGACAGGCACTTTAGTGGTGTTGTGCTCATTAAGAAGAAATTGGAACTATGCATAAGGCCAGGGCATAGAGCTTCCAAGTTTGAGTCTCCTCAGTAAATTAGGATCATTTCACCAATGGGAAAAAACTAAATAACAACTAGACGAGTTCTGGTCAAGCATACAGTGTGGGGAAACTAGAGCCTGAGAAAATTCAGCTAAAGGAACGTTCTGTGGTTTTACCGACACCAGTGTAATACTGTAATATCTACGCGTCTAAATCAGACAGTTCTTCATACAGTAATAGACCAATGGCTTATTATCTAAACTGGCACACAGGTTCGGGAGTCTGTGGCTGGACTCAGGTCACACTGATCCACGGTTTAGGAACTAATTGTCATTGCTGGCTGACTCAAGACCAAACTGCGTGTGATCGCGTTAAACTGCTTTTATATCAAGACTATTTTTAAGTGATGCTCATTAGTACAAAAAGACGAAAAGGTGCATCGTGAGTTCTGTTCTAAATAGACACATTTCTACCGTTCCTATTCCTGGAGGAGACTAATGCTAATCTACGCGCTCACTTACCGATGTCCCCAAACAGCGAAGGCCTAGCTCGCGTTATTTCAAATTCCATCCCTGATGAATATTCATAGGTTTCAAGTACCGATATGCTTTACAAACAAAGGCGGCATGTAAGTACAATAAGCCATAGTTAACAAACACGACCTAATTCAATACAATGGCGCAAGGTTGTTGCTGTGTGTCTTTATTTGTCCCCAGGGGGGCGCTATGCGGCTCAAAAGTGTTCAGAAGGTTCAAAGGTTTTCATTATGCTAATTATTTATTATAAAAAGTTTTGTTTTAACGAGGTTTTCCCATCTCCTTTTCTTGAGCCAGTTTTTAAGTAAGTTTTAGTACGTTTTAAGACTTTAAAATTATTTAAATTGAGCTATTTTAATAATTTATGTTTGATTTCTAGACCCACTAGGAAGCTTTACTAAAGCTTTACTTTACTTTAAACCTTCGATTTGCCGTTTTGAAATAATATTTTTGAGATAAAACTTTCATCACCGGTCCCCTTTCTGATCCCCACTGATGAGCTTTATGCAGATAAAAGCATTGTGATGATCTGAAGAGTTTTGTTAGGGTATTAATGATCACATTTCACCCAAACTGACTTTTCAGAGTCCAACTTTATATATGAAAATGATAAGAGGTAAACCACAATTCTCTTCAACATTTCGAAGTAATAATTGTACACGGAATGTTCAACATCCTTCAAAGTCAGAGTTGTTTTTTACAAGTGCAAAGCATTGATGTAAAAGCAGTCAACGTAACGGAACAATTACATTACTTACTCGTACCATTCACAACATGAGCAAATTAAAGTACATTGAAATGTAATTATAGAACAAATAAATACATTATTATTCACCCCCTAAAACTAAGACGCTATCCATTACCTTCAGCAGCCACATTCAACAACAATTCATTCAAGTCATCAAGTGGGTACAATAATTTAGACTCAACACCGAACTTAACAAGAATTTCACTCATTTTTAAGCTTTTAACCCTTTTTGAGAAACTCTTTGAGCTTCACAGTTTCCAAAAATCTATATTTTTAAATGTAAAAATTGATTTCTTAAAAGTTTTTTGACACTTTTTACAATTCATCACATGAGCATTATACTTCAGATCAGTCATATTTTGCTACACTATTATTTCAGTCACTAAGCAGCATTGTAAGGCCTGAAGCATTTTTTGCATCCCATCAAACAAGAAAAGCATCAATCAAAGGCTAAACCATAAAACAGTCTGCAGGTGAAACTATTCAAGGATCTAAACATCAGTGGTGCGCAGAGTGTTGAGATCGACAGGAAAGTCTGAGCTGCTGGGAGCGAGATGAGGCTGCGAATGGTGCCGCTGCCGACTCTGGGCTGAGCTCGCCGTTTGAGATATTTCTCCTCTGAGGGAGAGTGAAGGCAGAGAGCTGTACGGCCCTTCTTTCTCACCATCTTCCTTCAGAAGGCTCTCGTGACTGGGCACTGGGGTCCACGGTTGCCATGAATCCACCGTGGAGCAGGACTTGGTGAGCTGAAGCTTTCTCGGAGTGGAAAACCCTCGGATGGAGGGGCGAGTCTGTTGATGAACAGAGAAGAGTAAGACTTTTTTTTTATTTTTGATTTGAGGATTGGCTCTTTGGGAGAGACTATTGTGTGTGTGTGTGTATGCGTGTGTGCGTATGAAGCCTTGTGGCTATATGTAATTAGATAAACTGACATATGATAGTAAAACCATTACATTTATTTACTTTGGGAAAAGAATAGTTTTTAATGAATAATCCTCATAATGTACAGAAATTTTTACCTTAGTCGGGCCTCTAAAATCTTGAATTTTTGAAGCAATATCCTTGATCCAACCCTTCATTTCTTCTGGGGAGTCTGTCTGAATGTACATTCAGAAGAGCAGATGACGTTAACATTTATTTCTAAAGGATAACAATACAGAAACTGTTTTTAATTGTGCTACCAACTCATAGCATCAGTTCATATCAACTGGTCAAGATTACAGGACCTTTATTTTATTTTTTTTCAACAAATTAAAAACAAACATAAAGTTTACATTGAAAGTGCTAGTATAATGTTCTTTCAGTTTAATCCAGTGTAAGAAGCGCAAGAGATGCGCACTCTAGTCTAAGTAACTTTTAAAAAGTTTTGAATGCTTTATCCTCTGCTTTTTTTTTAAATCTCTGATGCGGTTTGTCTCTGTTTTATCTGTTTTATGCCTTTGTAAACCACTTTGAATTGCCAAAATCTATGAAAATGTGCTACACAGTAAATCAGTAAAATGTCTAATTAATGTTCAGATCAAAATACAATTCAGACCCTTAATTATAATACTTAAAGAAAAAAGTCCACATGAACCTCATGAGTAACTATGCATTTATCCATGAGTGATTTAAAAAACAGTTTATCTAAAAAAAGCTGCAAACTGTTCAGTGCATCCACCTGCATCATCAAACTTTTCTCCTCATGTTTTTTCTTACTCACGCACGCTATATTCTCCCAAAACATTAATCATGAGTCACCTGGACATAGAAGGTTCTGGCACTGGTGATGATTTCAAAAAGGTTATCCCGAGAGAGTAAATCTCTACAAAATAAACACAAAAATGCAAACTCATGCACAACTTAGTCTATCTAATAAAGCAGACATCATTGTTTTGCAATTAAAATCGTACCCTGATTTCACAAGACACTCGTTCACTTTCAGCACATCCCGCAATCGAATACTGCGCAATGGTTCCTTATCCTAATCAAAAATATGTGTACATATTATTGCTTTTCTTGTACAAGTCAAATTCTCTTTAATCAGTCACTGTTCTCACCATTTCAGATTTGTAGTAACTCACAGTTTTGTCGTCTAGAATAAAAAACCTCCTCTTCCAGCTTTTCCTCTGAAAGAACATGAGATAGATGGCTGTAATGTCAAAACAACTTTCTGAATGGTTTTAAAGTGAAGGCCCTGTTTTAGAAATGTTTATCAGACATCGAGCGACATATAAAAGCTTATTGATTATTATATTAGTATTGAGCATAAAAATATGAAAATATCGCCTCTATGTTGAGTATACTCACCACATTGCCTTGCTTGACACAGTATCCGGACCTCACGGCGTTTGGATGTAAACTCTGGGATCTTCTCAAAGTGACGTGATGTGACCCAGGATCGCCCTGAAAGACGTCTTCGGATTCACTCTGAAAACATCCCACAATCCTGTTTGTTGTTTTTCTGATCCATTCAAGACAAATAAAGTGATTGCAGTGCTCAAGCAACACTTACCGCCTGCCGGACGGGTGTTTGCACCACCACTCCTCCAACGATCTCCGTTTTATACGCCTGTTTAGACGTCGACTGACTCGGATTCGATACATTCCTGACATCAGCGCTTTGGGATACTGGTAATACTTTTGGAACCTAAACGTTTATCAATACAGTTTTAAATTTGCAGCACACAATCCCATTTACATAAAAGTGAATTTGCCATCCATTTTTAAAGAAATTAAGAGATCCTAACCATGTAATCCCAATGTATCTTAATATTTTATGTGTTATCAAAGAAAGTAGTTTCTGATTATTCAAGCAAGCTTCATTGACTATATCAAGGCTACATTGATTTACATAAGAAAAAAAAAACATATGTATTATGTGTAAATTATGCATATTATGATTATGTATATTATGATGTAGATTGATTTGCATAAGAAAATAATCCATATGTTTATTATGTGTATCCATATGTGTATGTATATTATGTGTGGTTTGTCAAAGAGATTTACAGTAAGACGGGTTGATTGGATTGATCCGTTAGGAAAAAAACAAACTTGCTTTCAACTGCAGGTGCTATCAAAATATCAACAAATATATCAAGTCGATTGAGCAGTTTTACACATGAGTGTTTGTTCTTCTCTGCTCCAAATACATTTGGATTATTCTTTAACAAATGCTGTGTTCGTTCATTTTACAGAACAGTCCTTCTTCCTGGTTTTTCAGTTGTATCTGTATTTGAAACTCACATTGAATTCTGGGTAGTCTGCTGATTAAGGGGGTCATTTCCCTACTTCGCCTCTCTCTACTACTGTCCTGTCTTAATTAAGACAAAATGGCTTTAAAAAAAATAAACAAAACTTGATTTACCATTTTTACATTGACAGAATTTCTGTTTGTATTGTTGTATAATTCCAAGAATTTGCTATTCTCCTGTCTTTTTGAAATGTTATTAATAGTTATCTTAGTGCTACTTCAAAGCGTGTTTAAATGATCTGGCAAGAAATACATTTAAGCTGCATTCAAATGAGATTTAGAGTAAACGTCAGCTGTGAACCTCTGTGAGACCTGATTTGTGCCTGATGGACAAACGGGGCTCTAGTGAGGAACGCATGAACGTGGCATACTCTGTGCATGCACCAACAACATGAACAGCAGCTGGAGCAGAAGCCAATGAACTCTTGAGTTCAGACTGAGTCAAAAGGTATAAAAAAGTTGACAAAAAAGATGACAAATGAGGGGAGAAGCAGCAGCTCATCTCCGGAGCCAGAGAAGCAGCTAATAATGGACGATAAGAACTTTCAGCAGAGACAAAAAAACGTGTTCTACATTGGTTAGCTGAGTACTGTTTTGCTTTATGATGAATAATATATTTTGTAATATATTTAAGAAGTGATTTATTAAAATAAACTTAATCGATTGCAATAGTTGACTATCAAGTTTTTTAGTTTTAAAATGTCCAATTGTTAAGCAACTAAAATGCCAAGAACTTAGAGCAGATTTGACGTATCTAACCTAAAGAACAAGAAATAAAAAGGATTAACTGACCAACATAAAACAATATAAATTAAACATTATTCGCGATAGAAAAATCCATTAAATAATGCATTTTCCCAGTAATTTCCTGCCAGTGCTTTCTCTGTTTTATTTCTATATTAATATAGGGTGTTTATTTGTCCAAGTTTGTTGTTTGCAAGTGAAAGTTGGGGTCTATCTTATGAAAAACTAAAACAACATTAAATCAAATGACTTTGTAAAACCAAACATACCGTAATTTTTGTGGCATTATTTAAAGCTACGACCCATTCCTTCAAGTCCAAAGCATCATTCGCCTGAAGAAAGTACCGCCTCGACAATGCATTTATTACTGGAAGGAAAAAGGATGGTTACTGGTTCAGAAAGAAGACATTTGACACTTTTTCATAGACTCTGCGTACCAAAGCAAAACTCAGCTTTTGGTTTTTGCTTCACTGACGCTTCATTAACCTTCAATCAAATAAATACAAATTGCATTAGCAAAACAATGATATGTTATACCCTTAAAATGAAGCATAGATACAATACCTTTGAAATGTAACTGAGCTGTAAACTACCAACTGGCTTGGATCCCTCAGGGAGGTTCTGTTTTTTTGAGGAAGCGGATAAAAATAGTTATGCAAAAAGAGCATGATCATTTTTCGGGTGTAAATTTGAGGTAGAGAGCATAAGCAAACAAGTTGACCTCCTGGATGTTGGACACTAACACATGTACCTGTGGATTATCCATATACCAGAGGAGAAAATTCTGATGAGTGTCTAAGATGAAGTAACGTCGCCAAAACCTCTCACTCTTCTCATTTTCTTCAATGTCCAGAAAGCCACAAGTTCGATTTTGTCTGTCCTGGTAAGGCATGTCCCAGATCTGTTACAATAGATCAACAAACACTCCATTACATACACAGCATGAACTATTAGTGTTCATCTCTCTTATTACTTTCACACTTGGCCCTAGATAGGGCTGAGGGGTTCTGTCTCCAGCTCACATTGGGCAAAGGAAGGGGTATACCGTCTCCTTAGACAGGTTGCTAGTCCAATCACATGGGCGCATTCTCTCACACATTCCGCCTGGAGGAAATTTAGTCCTCAATTGACCTCAAGCATGTTTTCTGGCAGTGGGAGTAAATGTAGAGTCACACTATTAAATTAATTTCCTTGACTTGAAGGTTGTCATATGTGACAGAAGTTCAAACTTAGGCAGTGCAATCCAGGATTCCGCTCCAATGAAAAGTTAAGCTGGACTTCAACTTTGACTTGCGATATCCTATCATGTGATGCAACTCGGACCACCTGATTGGAGAAGTGAAAACAAGATCTTACTGGGTGGGTCTACACTGCCACATGTTTCTCTCAAAAGCCAGTGTGAATGTGCTTTAAACCTTTTGAGTGGTGTATAAGCCATGAGTAAAAAAAAAAATACTAACTCCTCACAGAAGAACCCAGAAAACTTTTAAAGTAGCCACACCTGTACAAAAACCATGCTTTGATATTCCAGACCGATATTCCAGAGGTTATCTGGCTTAACACTTCAAATCTTTTGCAAATAAGTGTAGGTATATTTTACAATGCGGCATCACTCTTAAGGTTAACGTAAATTCTCAGGTGGACTACAGTGAGATGCCAAAGTTCAAGTTCAAGAGATACCAAAGTTCAAGAGATACCAAAGTTCAAGTTCAAGTTTGGAGGTCAAGGGTGATAAAACTCAACTCAAGTCCACAACAATGTCAGCCATACTTTTTCCCTTTTGTCTGTGTTTCAATAATCCATGTAAATTAATAGAACAATTCTCGATGATCAGACACCAGCCTGATGAGCTTTTCAATATTCATATTCTCTTCCGTAAACTGCTCCATTTCCTGTCGTAAGTCAACCTGAGAATATGCATTGAACAACACCCGTGGTGGCCACAAGAAAACGTTTTTATATCTAAGCATTTGTGAAAACTAAAGTTTTTTAGAGATAATGTTAAGAAGCGTTTGAGTCAAGAGAGCGAAACTGATCGTGTGTGGGGGAGATTACGTACAAAATGCAAATTAAGAATAACTTACCTGTTCTTTTGAGACTTTTGTCTTTTGAGTACGTACAAGTTTTAGAATTCTGCAGAACCAAGTAATTTTTACATTTACAGGTAACATTTATAGTATATATTAATATACTAATTAATATATTAATATAAATATATTACATATTAATATAAATAAATATACATATTAATATAAATATATCTAAAACACATCTTAATATAGCATACATATACAAGTTAATAATATGGGGTTAAATTTTCAAAACATAAATTTACACACACAATATGCTGCAGCAATCCAACTATTATCAGCCAAAAGCCTTCCAACGTCTACATAATAAAATTATAAAGCATAAAAATACATTTTTACTCACTTTAAACATTGCATATCGTTTTATGACTTTAGTACATAGATGACTTGTGTACTTACAGTTATTGTTTTTAATCCCTCCAAATTATAAATGTGTTACTACGTGTTTTCCTTCTCTTTCGAGTCAGGAGAGCAGCAACACTAACAGCTTTCAAAAAGCTACTAAAAACTCTTCTCTTCAGGGAACACCTACTATAAAAATAACTAAAATAAAAAAAAAACTACTTTCTTTTTTTTCCTCCTCTGTCTTCATCTTCCTCTACTTCCTCACTGCTCTGTTTATTGATCAGTTGATACAATTTCTAATATGAGAAGCTGAGATAGACTTTGACGGTGTAACAGATCTCATATTGTCTCTCCTCTAATGTAAGTCGCTTTGGACAAAAGCGTCTGCCAAATGCATAAATGTAAATGTAAACGTGTTGTACACTAGATAAAACGACAGACATGTTCAGGGGAGTGAAGCATCAAAAGCGATTATTCTGCTAGACCAGGGCTGTCCAACGTCGGTCCTGGAGAGCCGGAGCGCTGCACATTTTTGGTTCTACCATGATGAAACACACCTATTGCACTAATTGTGGTCCTCTGATTGGCTGAAGTAGACTAGTATGCATACTACAGCAGGGTTGCAACTAAAATGTGCCGGGCTCCGGCTCTCCAGGACCGACGTTGGACACCCCTGCGCTAGTGCTAGTGCTGTCTGACAGGTGCATCCAGGTGTTCTCCAGCCGGAGCTTCTCATCCTCTCTTTCTCTCGTTGAAAACCGCTCAGGTAGCGAGTAACTCGGCCCAGGGCACGAGGAGAGGAAGTGTCTGAAACGGCCACACCTAAAGTCTACTTACCTCACTTCCAAAATCCCGAAGGCGAAGACTCGTGACTCATCTGCGGTCCCCTATTCGAGTAGTTCAGAGCACAAAACATTCACAAAGAATTTTCTGAGGAAACAAACGAGGGTTCATCAGAGAGAGCCGAGCCCTGCGCGGCGAGCGAAGCCTCTTTCCGGGTTGACAGCGAGCGGAGTTAAAACCAAAACTAACGCATCCGGTAGAGGATCTCAACTTCTTCACACGCGGAAAGCGGAACCCAGCCGCCCCGTCATACTCTCAGATGACCAACAGCTGCTGTAATAACATTGTTCTCTTAAGAAGTTGTTTTAGCGTTTATGGTACAAATATGTAACCGCTGTATTTTTACAATGTTGACAATTAGATGTGGAGGCAGCAGAGCGCGAATCATTCCCTCAGCCGTGAAGCTTGACTGTCATATTATTTAGGGACCGTCTCAAAACTATCGTAGTCTTTCTGTCTTAACTTTTCAATAGATTTTGAACAAACTCTTTATAAAATAAAACTTTTTGGTGCGTGTTCAAGTACAACACCACTCTGAGGTACATGCTTTACATTTTTGAGTTAGTATTCAGAAAAATGGTGAAATCAAGTGCTGCATTTGAAAGATTTTCCACAAAATTAATAGACTGATATAATTCACTGTTTAGCGTTCTTCTATTTACCTAGGTTAGTTTTTAGTAACCAACAGGGAATATTATATTTAGGTAGCAGTTAAGCAACATTGTGGAAATGTTATTTTAGGTTCTTGAAAAAGTAACCAAAAGGGAACCATAACTAGGATTAGGGGAATGTTTGTTTCCTGGAATGGTGAAGGATAGGCAAATTATATTGAACTGCTTCCTTGTGTACAAGACAAAGGTGATGTTATTTCCCTCCCCAAAACAGGGAAGTTGTTCAAATAAGCATACAATTAATAAAATATTTTCCCTGTTGCCTTTTATTTGCCTGAAAAGTACAAATCATTAAAATAAAAAAGAAAAGTGCTTTCTTTCATTTTTTAAACTAATTATATATTTGTGGTAAAAATAAATAACAAAATGTGACTTAGCTTAACTGTTAAATGCTGATAATAAAAATCATTTTATTGTTTCTATGATTTGTTTCTGGACTTGTATATGTATTTTTGACCTTTAAGCAAGACTGAGTGGCTTGTATAAGTATGGGGTTATTGTTAAAACATTATTACACGCTTGTGACTTCGCCTTGTAATTAGGACAGCAAACTTCACCAGAAGTAGAGAGTTTACAAAAGAAAATGCAATATAATCCAAACATAACAAATAAATACACTAAACACGTATATAAGCAAACTTCAATAAAAAAACATAAGTTATTTACAACATATCTTGATTTGTTTTGATCTGTAAGTATCTCAATCTATAAATGAGCCTTGCAATCTGGAAATTGTTCCATTTTTAGCTTAGTAAGTTAGTTAAGTCACTTAAATCACTTACTTCCGGATTCTTAAGTGTGCTTAATAAATGCTTAATGAGAACTTCATGTCACAGATCAAAACATGCAGCCAATTAGACGAAGCTATCAAACTATTTAAGAGCATTGTCACACACATTTATGTAATAAGTCGCATATTTAAAGATTTAGACATATCTTCAAATTAAAGACCCAGAATTCCACCAAAAGAATAACTCTCCACACAAGTCTACAAATCACATTGCTAAAGAAATAAATAACCTCATAATCTATCCACAAAAATCCTCTATCATTTAAAACTCACTTTAATTAATTATAACTATAGCAATATAATTGCACAGTAGCAATGTACACTGTCTATAAAAACATATGACATAAATGAAAGAACAAAAATCATATAATCATGTTTGAAATCAGTACAGCAAACTTCTTAAAATTTTCAGAATTCTATATTCTATAACAAAAATAAATAAAAACTCAAATAATAACAAATCTGCAGACTATACAAGATCAGACACAGGCATACAAATCCGCTTATTTATTTGTTTCTTTCAATTTTTATAAAAACATCAGATAAAAATGAATGTTTGTGACCTACATTTGCACAGTTTTTATTATACACTGAAAAATCTGTATAAACTGTTAGAGATTGAAATAGACGGTGTTCCAAAGATATACAGTATGTTCTTATGTTAAATAAATTATTTATATTCACAAAGTTATACCTATCAATGTTAATAAACTGGTTCTAAGTGTTCAAAAATGAACAAACATATCTAGACTTATGATACAGAACAGTTTTCATTTGAAAGAATCCTGGAAAACGTGTGAGGGTTCATGGTTAAAATCCCATTTGTTCCAAAAGATTCGGATGGTGTGTCTGGAAAACAGAAGAAAAGAAGAAAGCAATGTCTTATGATATTTTAGGTTATCTGTAAGAAGTTAATTAAACAAGTTGATTAAACATTCCTAACCTAACAAAGATAAGCATTGCTGTATGCTTTAGGCTAGCGGTCCTCAACCCCCGGGTCACTTGGTACCGGGCCGCACAGTAAGAACAAATAACTTACATTACTTACGTTTTATTTATTGTGGAATCTGAACAATGTTTTATTTTAAAAAATTACCCGATTCACAAAAATTACCCATTCGTCGATGTCACTCTTGAAATGAAGCCCAGGAGCTTGCAAAATGAGTAAAAAACAAACGTTCTTTGCGAAGGGGAAAAAGCCCAGCGAGGAGACAGAGGAAGAGCCTACAACTTCCAAGAAAAAGAAAGCAGCATTTAACAGATGATATCAAGAGTTCTATCCCGAGTTATTGCGACAGGAGATTCCCACGCAGCAAGCCCACTCTGCATAATATGCAGGAAATGTCTCGAATGAGGCAATGAAGCGCTCAAAACTCCTTCGCCACATGTTGTTACGATGTTCAGAGGACGCTGTAGTAGCAAACAGCTAGAGTGGATTCCCGTTTATTATTATGTTTAGAAAATACCACAGCTCGCATTATATTATTTTGTTGTATTTATCCGTCACAGCTCAAAGGCCGGTCCCTGAAAATACTGTCTGACATTAAACCGGTCCGTGGCACAAAAAAAAATGTTGGGGACGCCTGGTTTAGGGTTATAAATAAAACACTTAACTGCAAAAAAGTAAGCGCAAAAAAAGAGCCAGGAATATAATTTCAAATTATATTTTAGAAAAATTATCATCTCAATTATTTAGGTAATAATTGAAATCACAATTTTTTTAAACAATTATTTTTGCCTTAGAAAATATTATGCATTCATATTAATTTTTATGTAGATTTATAAAGATATTTCCAAGTATTTTAAAAATCATTTATATAATCCAAGCTAATCTCCACTCTATTAGTGTCTCTATGAATAAAACCCAATACGAAAAAAGAGATGATGGACTTTCAAGTAAAAATATATTTAGTTTTTAAAGGTGTTCATTTAATTGTGATAAATTGTAGATAATAAGTCAACTAAAATGAATAAATAAACTTGAACAGCTAGATTAAATAAGAAAGACATTTTCACAACAGGAACATTATTTTGTCATCAAACACAGAGATTATTTTCCTACCAAAAGGTAGAGACTGATTTTTTTTCTTCTTGAATAAATAAAGAACTAAATGCTTAATATCTTTTCATCATCAAAACCTTAACATGCTAATGCTATTAACTAGCTGAAATCCCAAAAGTATTGCAGTCATCACACAAACATGCTCAGGACTGTTAAATTATTTTGTTTTTAGCATTAAGGTCTGAAATCTATATCGTAATCAAAAATTGGTTTAATAGATAGCCCTGGCCGAAAGGCTTGACACAACAACATAAACATCATAATTCCCTACTTGTCGGGAATATATACCCCTGCTTTTGGGAGGGCTCACAGTAATGAAGATCTATTGCTTTATTCACATCGCTCACTCCTTATCTACCTGGTTTAGGGGTGGTCTTTATCCCTGAACATCTCATAACTAAGGTTAGCGAACAGCGTTATAAGTAACTAAAGAACAGTCTGAATATGTTAGCAATGGCAAACCAAGAAAGGTACCAAGAGCAAAAACACAACTTTAAATAACTGTAAACAATTTCCTACTTGTTTGTTCTAGAAACAATTGTATGAGCCACCTCTAAATGCAAAAAAAGTTCAAACTCTCACCTGTGATGAAGACAGGAAAGCGTACTGAGACATTCTGTATCTGGAGACGAGTCAGACAGACGAAGTAGTCTGGCCAATCCCGTGAAATCAAATCACACTCGTGATAGGGCAAGACATCCACGATGCCAGTTCTCTGACACACCTCAAGAAATTGCTGCTTCTTCCCCAACTCGGGACTTGACCTGCAAATAGCAAATTGTAATATCTACACAGGGTTTTCACATTTATTTTGCACGATAAATTGCACTTGTTTATTGAGGACTGGAAAAAAAAATCTATAATTTTTTTATGATTATTCGAATCCTCAGACCACTTTTTTGCAAACTACTTGAGCTGGTCTTGCGCCTTTGTTAAAAAAGAAATCACATATACTAATTGCATAAGTGTAATGTAATGTTAATGTTCATGTCTTACCGTGCAGATTCCCGAAGCTTACGACTGTCTCTGTAATGCAGAAACCATTTCCATTTGCCTTGCTTCCCCAACTCCTCCAAGATCTCAACAATTTTCTTCATGTCATCTTCAAATAAATTCAATACACTTTTGATAATACGCTAATCAATTTGAATGAAATTAAATAATTTCTAAGCCCCATCTGGACTACCTAGAGAAAGTGTGTCAAGAGCCAGGTCATCACACACAATAAAGCCTCCTTTAGCAAACAGCTCTTGATGAGTGAGGTTCACCACATCATCAGGTCGGTCAATGCCAGCAAAATTGACACTTGGTGACTTCTTCAGTTCCAGCAAATTAGGCACCTATTGACAAAAAAATAGCATTCTAATGGACACCTCTTTTGATTTTAGAACTGATCTATTCCATAGAAGGTTCTTGTTTATGTATCAATAACGTCAACATGCAATTAGTTCATCAAAATGTATTTAAATAAGTTTGGATTTTGTCAACTCCATACACCCATATCTACAATCAAACTTCTATATGCAACAATTGATTTTGCTCCCAATTAACTGAACTCAAAGATATAATACATTTTCTTTTTCTATGGCCGTCTTACAGAACAACTGTTACACTACTCAGTTAATTACATTTGTTTGAATGGAAAAGGATTCCCGAAGCAGGAACATGTGCATTTTTGTAAATTCATCCTACCTGTAAATCCTTTATACTTTTTCTCATTGTGCGAGCACAAATGTCTAACAATCTATTATGCTCTTAAAAGCGATTATTTTCAGTGTGAGGTAGGATAGCGTCATGATTTACTTCACCTCACAAAGCTCCACTACCTCCATTTTCAATGTGTGTTTGAGCCTAGGAGGTAAGATTTTTTAGGCTCAACCCATAAATCTGTGCTTCTCCGAGATGAGGAAGTATGTTACGATGACATGTTTTACTCCGAAAACGTCTACGCTGACATAACATTTCATTTTTAAACTGGCAGCAGTTTAACTGAAATGAGGTGTGTTTATGTGACAAATTAGTAAATATTAAATCGTTTAATTATGTTTTAATTTTACTATGCATACAATGAAAAAGAAATAAAGCAAAAACAATTCAATAGTTCTAGGCCAACAACAAAGTTATTATCTTGGGCTTCAATCAAGGTCCTGCAAGCTTTCGACAAAGTGATACAAAATTAAATCCTACATTTTATTTGAGTTGACTCAAAAACCCTACTATGAACCAAAAGGTAATTTTTTTTAAGAAAAAAACATACCTGACAAATGTGCTTTGCAATGTCCTCATTCCTCATAATAATAAGAAGAGACAACTGACCATCATTTTCGAGGTCAAACTTCTCTGGTTCAACTAGAATATGGCCCTCGATCTCCATCAAGTTCTACCAATGACACAGTATCACATTAACAAAGGTTATTCTTCATGATGTGCACCAAATACTTTTTCATTATAAGCCTTCTTACCTTGGTTTCCTCAAAGAAGGCATCTGTTGATGTTTTGTGAATGTAGAATCTGTACTTTTTCTTAGAGGCGTCTCTCACTGTAGACTTTAAACCATCATGTGGACTGTCGAAAACATTTTTCTTGAATCTACAACAAATCCTTGAATTTCGGGAAGCATTCTCCCGATTATAATTCCTCTTGATGGACTTGTCTGATTGGGAGCGACCCTTCCCACTGCACACATCTTTCATCATGGACTTGTAAGACACAGCACATTGCTGTGTGATCTTGGAAACTCCAGGAAACTCCCCCTGATGAGCTTTCCCTAATCTAAGCTTTTGGTGACCTGCTTGGACATTTTTCATAGAATCCCTCATCTTTTCTCTGTCAGACAGGTCCACTTTAATTTTAAAATTGATCAGACTTGTCTGTGCTTGTTTTAGATCAACTGCACTGTCCACTTCGCTGAGACTTGAAAACTGAAGAGTCAATGGACAGGAAGCCTTGTCTGAATTTGACTCATGAGATATGTTGGTGACACCACTCTTACTTTCCTTAAGAACTTGATTAATTTTGTTGGTGAAGACAAGGTACTCGTTTTCAATTGTTGACTGGGTTCCATCAACTTTATTTTGATCTTCCTGCCAACGATTAAAAGAGCGCTCAAGTTCTTTATTTGAACATCTTTCCAAACCAGAAAGATTTTTCGTTGAGGAATTGCTAAATGTTACTCGACTTCCTTCCTGGTTCAAAATGGTGACAATGGATGAAGGTGGAACATCAAATATGTCTTCCTTGTCATACAACTCTAATTGTTGTTTCAAAGTCTCCTCTCTTCTGAAATACCTCCGCCAGTCAAATCCATGCTTGCTGGGGGCTGGAAAAGGCCCTACATTTAATGGCCTGTGAGCAATTATGTGTTTTGTTTCAAAACTAGAAAAACTCCTGGAAGATTCTTCATCATACCACTCCATTCTCTGACCAAAGGCTTGAGCGATTTTTCTTTTTCTGGACTTCTTTTTGGGATTTCTCTCTGCAGTACAAGTTACTGTTATTGGGCATTTCATAGATAATGGGTCTGCTCTATAACGGCCGTTTCTCCAACAAAAATCCTCAATCATCTCTCTGTTTTTGTCATGCTTGTGCACAAAGGAAATCTCACTTTCACATGCAAGATATTTAGAACAAGTGGGTGAATCATTGGCAAAACTTGAGTCCTTCTCATATGGGTAAAATTGATCAGCTTGCTCTTCTGATTGGTGTTCACGCCACAAGATTCCATCATAGCCATGATGATCTTCATCCCAATCACCAGCATCATTTTCATAACAGAATTCAGAATCATTCAGAAATTCACCCTTTGAGAAGTAATGATCTTTTTCTCTGGAGCAAGGAAAGCTTTTGTGGAAATATTCCCCAGTTTTCGAATGGTCAGAGATAGACGCTGGTTCCCATTCATCAGGGGACTTACTCCTCCCCTGATTTGATTCATCACTGGCAGCTTCCTCATAAACATCCAGTGAGACAGACAATTGCTTTATTGTGGAAACACTAGACTGAGTGCTTTCGGGACTTTTTGGTGGAACGGTCTCTGCATGTTGTACTACACGAACGGTGTTCTCGGGAAAGTGAAGTCTGCGTTCCAAAGCTTCTGCTCTTAATTGTTCATTACCCTCAAGATCACCTGACATTTCATCTTGAGTCGGAGTAGAACATGTACTGTTGTGCTCTACTTTTAAGGGTTTCACAAGTGTTGGGTCAGCCATACTTTTAGAGATCGAAGAATCAATTTTCAAAGAGAAAAATGAGGATTCCTTCTCCAGAAGTACACTTCTCTCACTGGATTCAAGGGTGTTGTCTACATCTATGCAATCATTTGGAAGATCGGAATCTCTAATGCACAATTTGAACGATTCAACAGTTTGTGATGAGACATCTTGACAGGTCTCAAGAGTCTCCTGCTGTGTTATAGCTTCAGCAGAGGGATATTCATTTAAAGTTGGGGTTTTGTTAGCTTTACCAACTGAAGTTGGATGATCCTCATATGAGTACATGTTACATGTTTCATACCTGGTTTCGTCTTTCCACTTTACGTCACTGCAATCATTTATTAAAGAATGTGTAGATGATCTGCGACTAGCGTTTGGCATTTTTTCTGAACGTCTGTCACAGATCTCCATGTCAAGAGTATTGTTGTCATCATTCAAAACCAAAAGAAACTCTTCTTCAGCTGTTGCAGTCTGCTGTTGTTCAGTACTTTCTGTAAACATCGTCTCCTCTACTTTCGCTAGAGCAGTGTTGACCAATTTTGAATCTTTCAGGTCAGACAGTTCTTCTGGACTGCTGATCTCATCCTCATTAAATGTGCCATCTATAGAACTTTCTTTCAGCTCAACTCCAACAATTGCAGAATTGTTCAGATCGAGCACAGGTTCATTATCCTGTGCATCAGAAAGCTTGTCACGCTCAGATTCTGTATTATGTGATGAAATATCCTCAGCGTCAACATGTGCCTCTGATGAAATTCTACCATCAAGTTCTTCCACTGAAGAATTACTCTTCTCCAAAATTTGAGAACTTGTGGAATACGTTGGATCATCCACAGGTTTAAAAATTCTGGTTTGGTCTTCAGTGCTCATCTCGTCTGATGAAATATCACTTATCTTGTCAAGTTCAAAGAGCTTTGTATCATCTAGAAATGATTTTTGTTCTTCCGTTGCCAAAGAAGTGGCTCCAAAGCTAATCTTATTTGAACAAGCGCTTTCATAGTTTGAAGGATCTTCTGATGTTATTGGAGTAGTCTTGTCACACTCCACAGAAATGCACAGCTCTTTGTCAGATGATTCATAAAGCTCATTTTCATCATCGATAATCCTCAGACACCCATTCTGACTGTCCTCATCTAAGATGCTTTTATGTTCTTCAGATTCATACACGTGGCTCTTTTTTTGGATTGAAGTCTCTACACACTCTGTCCTTTCAGGCTCTGCCACGTTCTGAAGTGCAACTGATGATTCATGAAGCTTCGTATTGAGAACAAAAAGTTCATTATCCAAGATTAGCTGACTTGGATTTGAGAACTCTGCCGGTTTAATGATTGTATAAAGCATGCTGCTTTTAGCATCAGTATCAGTAGGTGTAACTTGGCTCAATGCTTTGTTATTTGCAACAATTATGTTGTTCCGTAGAACACCTATTCTCATATTTGATGTTTCCTCACACAATTGGAAGTATGCACTGTTTCCTTCCAAGAGCTGAGAGTATGAGCAGTCAGTTGTGTTGTCATTTTCATCATCAGTCTCATGATCGGTGTCAGGTACTGAGTCTTCCCGTTGTGTGTCGACAGCAGATCTATACTTCTGTAACAAGTAAACAAATAAACTTAACTACACAGACAGGAGTACTGTTACTTGAAAGTTGATATGAATAAATGTAAAATAATTTTTACCAAACTGTTATACATTTACCATCAACGTTTCCACTTCTGCATCAGTGTAGGGACCAGTTCCAGCATGCCTTTCAACCATTTTGTATTTATCAGTTGGCACTGCAATGCGACGTAATCCAGCTCTTCTTGTTCTGTTTTGATTTGAGACTAAACAGAGACCCAAAGATTCCTCATTTCTAGCAGAAAGATCCAAAACATCTGGTGCCAAATGTTTAGGCAAAGATGCGACCTGACTTGGGCTCAACTCAACATTGAGCGATGATACTGCATCTTCAATGGCATTTTTGTCCAGGCGAACCTTTTCAATATCTTTCCCTTTAGGAAGTGAAGTACTGTTTTCAAGCTGAAATAGTCTGGAGGTGGATCTACTATAGAAGAGACCGATCCACATGTGAAATATCAGATGGACATCTTCAAAGGTGTCTTCAATATTAAAGTTCCACTTCCTGTGTGTGGATATAGAGAAGAAAAAAATTAGTGTGGTACACTGCATGCCCGTTTAAACTGTAATAGGCTGGTTTCTTCAGAACAATAAATGTATATTTAGCAGGTGTGTACTTCCTATACACTTTTTATTATATATAAAACCTTATTTAGAACAGTTTGGAATTAATAAATCAGTAGATTTTGGAGTTATCAATGCTAAATTCATAGATAAGTTATTTACGGAATTAGGGAAAGTAAGAACTGAACAATTTTTTTCATTGTTTTCATCAAAAAAAAAAAGACAAATACATGCATTTAAAAGTCTATTTTTTTGCATTAAATTTTTGCTCAACTTGGTATTTTTGAATATAATCTTCTTTATCTTAATAAAATGCTTTTGTTAATTTGAATCCTAGTTTTCACAATAAAATAATAAATTCCATACATTTCACAAAATGTCTATCTCTCAAAACATGCTCTCTATAATTATAGACTAAACACTTCATTTCCTGGATGTATATTCATTTTTTGATTTCCTTATCTATTCTCAATTTACACACAAATGAACAAAACAAAGGTACATTTTGCACTTTACCAGCACCTAAGGCCTTCACACCTAAAGGCTGTTGATTATTTTTACCAGCCAGTTAAAGCATGGTGCATTGATGCTTCACTTTTCAGGAAACATGTAGTGTCTGTTTTTCCCACACAGTTAAATAAAATCCCTGTTGGTGAACTTTTGTTACTCGTATCTTAAAGACATTGATCGATCACAGAGCTCTCTTGAGCTTAACCGTCTAAAAGGTGTGCATCCGAGCCGATGTTTGTGAGTGAAAAGATCATTCCGCTCACCAGGAGCATCCTTTCTCAAACACACATCGTGTCCCTTTCCCGTTTCATTAAATGTTAAAGCAATGTCTACGGTGTTTATGGGGTCTCTAAAAGGACATAAATCCTCTCACTTAGATTTGCTCTCTATCTCCTAGGAGCGCACTAAATCTGTTTATACATTGTGAGGAGAAAACCTTTCTCTACAGGTGAAAAAGAAATTATGCTGCTTTCCATAAATTTAATAATTAATAAACCTCTGATAGATAAAACATAAAATGTAAAAAAAAAAATTATTAATTTCTCAGTACAATGTTGTAACATCAAGGAGAAACTTTGCTCTCTCATCTCTGACCTAAAGGTTGAAACACAATGGTGAAACAGTTTTTGCAAAAGTAAGCAGGAGATTCATAAGTACGTAGTCCTTTAATCAAAATCGCAGAAAATTAGATTTGTTAGAGTTCCCAGTGGTGTGATCAATATTTATTCATGCTCACTCAATCAATCCTGTGGACAATTTAAGCTCCAGGCAACCAGGGGAAACTGGTTTTTTTGGAAGACAAGTAAGCAAGCACTAGTGGAGAATGTAAGATCCACAGTTCCCAATGAAGTACTAACCCTAGAAATATTTTCAATCATAGCAAAAGCTAACTACTCAACCATCATCCTAGCCTTAGTTATACTAACTTGCTAAGAATGTGGTTCTAAAATGGTTTACTAAATGACAAGTTGATAATTTTTTTGGTGTATATACAGTTTGGTGTATGTGCAGTTATAACAGGAAGGTAATAACTTCCTTATTTGTTTTAGTGAGTTTATGTGAATTTATGCTTACCCATGAAGTGCTCGTGTGACAGTTTTATCTAAACTGTCATTGGTGAACTTGCTGTCAAATTTAAAGTCATAGGCTTCTTTCCACGTCCTCGTCACCTGAATTAATCCATCATTCTGCGTTATTCTTCTGTGACGTAAAAATCTTTTCAGTTTAGTTTTGGTGAAAGATGCTGACTGTTTTAGAGAAGCTGCATGATTCCATTCACGTTTCCCTCCTTCCACCTGATCGTGTGAGCCCATGCTATCCTTCAGCTCTGTTCCACTTCCCGATGGGGAGGAGGGGCCTGACACACCTGATGATGAGGTGGACTGCGAGTATGAATGCTCTTTTGATATTTCTAAAATCATTTCCCCAGTTGCTAAAAGACTCTCTGGGGAAAATGATCTAGGTGGCAACTTAAGTCTTGAGGCAGGATAACGCAGAAGAGCATGTAGGACTGACTCAGGGGAGCTACCAGCTTTGACTACATTGAGGTCCTTGAGTCCTAATTTGTTTTCTGGGTTTGATAGCATTTTGTCATTTCTTCCACCAAGAGCCAAGTCAGCCAGCAAACTCAAAGCATCTGAGGGCACAGGGGGGCTTGAGTAGAATGTCTCTGAACTGACTTTTTCATCAATGCCATTTGTTCTCCTTGCCAACTTCTCCGCAATAAGTGAAGAAATGAAATGCTTATTGGTTTGCTTGGTCATTTCAAAAGGCACTGATGGGTTAAAAGTGAGGGACCCTGTAAGAAGTAAAGACAAAGCAGAATACATAAAGAAAAGTAGAAGGTTAAACCAATAGCATTGTCATTTATCAGTCAAAATCGCTGTGGACTTGAAGAAAACAGAATACCAAGGCAGTATACGGGTAGATTTTTTGATAAGCTAGATTCTTGTTTTTCCTGATTTGCTCTCATGTAAGTTGTGGCTGACTTTGTCATATAAAATAGTTAAAAAATTGTTATAAATGGATCAAAACAAATGTTTCCTAGACATTAACTAATAGGACATTTTAGTTCTTTACTATGTATAACTAACCATTACATAGACTTTCTTGGCCGAAAAACTGCTGCGGGGTGGCTCATTTCTCTTGTATTTGAGTACAATTTAATTAAAGTAACAATACGTTTTCTTGAGTTCAAGATGTGTGAATTTTCGGTGATTAATGCTGAGATATGCTAAAAGTGCATATCTCAGGAAAATATCTAGATAGATGTTAAAAAAAAAGAAAAGTGTTCTTCCAAACATTACTTGTAAGAACATTCCTGAGAGCATTAATGAGAAGTCCCTTTCTTACCATTTTCTTTTTCTGTTCTCTGACCAAGTCTTCCCGGTGACATGAGTTGTTTGGCTGACTCCAAGGTCTTCATTGGGAGTTCTTCATCGTTTACATTTTTAGAACCATCATCTGTCAACACCTTCTTTGAAATATCATACATCATTTCAACGATGGAGCTCAACTTCCTTTTTTTCAACTCAGGCCCTGAGTCTTGTTCGACTTTTGTATTTTCACAAGAGGAAGGAGGTGTCCTACTTGTTCCCTTCTTGAGTACAGTCTTTAATTTGCTTATAGATATTGCACTATACATATGTTTTGCTTTCTTTTTACTTTTCTCTGAGGAGACCACTGGAACGTCTGACTTGGTGGATTGGTCCGAGTTTCTGGGAGGGCTGAAAGTCGTATCTGCTGGAAAGGCACTGGGACTGTCTTTGTTAGCTTGTTGGAAACCATTAACCAGGTCAGAAGAGTCACTCACTGGGTTTCTGCATAATGGATTTTCGCTGTTTTGGTGATGTTTTTTCAAAATCCTTAATGCTGTTAAGAGAGCACTTGGCATTTCTTTTGAAGTGCTGTCCACCGAAACTTCTTTATCCAAGTCTGGTAAATCTGCAGAGGGAACATCCTCCTTCTCAATCGATAGAGACCTTGAGTGAGCCTTCCTTTCACCTATTTCTACTAGCTTGTCCTCCACAGGGGGAGTTTTTGGTTTTTGAACAGCTTCAACTTGAGTCATTTTACTTTGTCTCTTAATCAGACAGTCTGCATCAATATCTGACCCATGAGGAACAAAGACTCTACCACAGTTCGTGATTATGGTTTTGAGACCCCTCAAACTGTATCCCTCCACCTTTCTCTTTGTTGTGCTTGGCAAACGTTGTTTTGTGGCCTCGTGGTGTGTGTCCTCCACATGCTCACTTTCTACCTTCCCATAACTTGATCTTAAAGACCTTTTCAGAGAATCATCGGGATTCCACACTCTTTTATTCCGGGGAAGAGAGCGCCACTCTTGTGATGAAGGACTTGCCTTGTCACATTTCATACTCTGCTCAGGTGGCACTTTTAATGAAGGGTCTTGTCTTGTATCACTGACATCTAGTTTCAAATCCTCTTGCATCCTTCCTCTTTTAGATGGCTGTTGGGTCAAGTTGACGTCATCAACTGGCATAGTCTCAGTCTGGTCTATTTTGGGAAAATTGTTAGAAATTACTGGCTAAAAGACAGATGCATGTGTGTATACCAACTTTTGCAATTGCAAAGATTACCAATTGTCATTGTGCTTCTTACCTTTTATCCTAGACAAGTTCCTGTGATTTCCTTTGTTCTTAGAATCATCTTTTCTTCCTGAAGAATCGTCCTCAGTCTCCTTATCTTCTGCAGAACCAGTTTCACCAGAAGTTGTGGCGATTCGTGCACTACATGATTGGATGGGAGTCTGTTTTGAAGAGAGTTCATCTTCTTTTCTTTTCCTTTGAGATGTTTTCTCAAGTCTAGTGTCAGAAATTGCTCGATTCACAGCAGGAACATCAACTAATTTGGGTGACACTGTAGAAGTAATATTTTCATATGCTGTTCCTAGTTTTCTAAGCCTTCTTGGGAAAGTTGACGGACTCAATTCTGTAGGCAAATTCTCATTTTTTTGTTTAACAGGCTTCCTTGTTACCTCTACTTTAATTGGGCTATCAGCTTCTGGCTCCTGGGGTGATGATTTAAAACCGCATATATCTTCGCAATCCTCTCCAGCTTGTTGTACACCAGTATTGAGCAACTCTAATGCCCTCCCAACTGGAATTGTAAATCCATAAGGCTCATCAAAATAAGATTTTAATCGAGTGCCTGTCTCCTTTGTCCATTTGGGTGATATAAGAGTAAAACCCCCAGGTACATCATGCTGATCTGGAAACACACTGTCTTTGTGATCCTGAGTGCCATATTTGTGCAAACGCTTCTCTAATGAAGCCCAAGAGGTGTCCCGAGTGGTTTGAACACTTTTTTTCAACTCTTTTTCTGCAAAGTTGAGAGCAGGGATGACATGTATCAGTTCTGCTGGCAGCTTAGAGTTTTCCAAGCCAGGCTTTGAATCTTAAGATAAAACAAAATATACTTTAATACCAAATAAAAACACACACATTAGAAAAAATCTAGTAAGAATGTGTTGTCACCTCTTGATATGGATCTTGAATCTGGGAATATAAACATGCCTTGAAGTGCTGCTGCCTTACCTAATTGTGCATCTAGAAATACAAATATAAATGAAAAAGAAAATTGGAACCTTAGATATAGCTGCAAGCAGCGATTTAGAGCTTGATGCCGTCTAACACATCACTGCCAAAAGCAAACCACATGAGATTTCAAAAGCCATATTGAGTGGCTTCTCAGCATCTTTGGTGGATTGAGGACAAAAACTAAGGCGTTTATTTTAAATACCAAGCATGTGTTTTTAAAACTGCCCTAAATAACTTTAAAAACTGAAAATTCAGAGGGCACATTGTTCAGCTTGAGATTTACATCTGATTTTAGTTTGGAGACAGTAGGTGAAACCATTTGGGTTAGGGAGCTAAACTGACTCTTAAAAAGGGTACAATGTGGATCGACCTGCACCGTCCTGATGAACACAGATTACAAACATAAAGGCTGCTGAAAATGCCCGTTACTTAAAAAAGGAGTTCCAAACTCTAATAATCAAAGTGTACTTTCTACAGATTGTATTATTCAGGAACTTGAAAAAAAAAAAGAACTGTCAGAGATATGGTTTTTGGACCTAAAAAGTGACCGGAGCCCTGCTAATAAAGATGTGATAAAGGCGTGGGGTTTTGCTGTTTAACTGACAAGCAAAGTAAGAAGATAAAACATAACAAGAAAGATAACGAGGACTATTAGGTTTACTGATGTGGCTGAGCGATGCAAATCTCATAAAAATTATCAAAGTAAAATAACAAGTAAAACACAAAAAAAAACAGAACAACAAATTATAACACAAATTGGTTTCGAATTTAATGTAGAGATGAAATTGAGTTGTATTGAATTGTGTTGTAGTTTTTCTTTATTCACCGTTAAGGACAACCCAGAACTAAGAATTTTTTTTTTAACTGTCAGTAAATGACTGTGATTGGAGTTTAGTTTGTGATAGATTACCTTCATTCGAGAAGAGATGTGAAGAGTGTAACAGAATGAGAAACCCAGAATCTTCCAAAGGTATAACAAGAGCCTGTAGAGTGTACAGGAAAAAAAACTGTTTAGTGACTCATTGAATAGTTCTAGTACTGCCATGTTCCGCCTCTTCATTATTACCATGTCTTTCTCCTTCAGCTCCTGTGCTATTTGAGCAAGATCATTTTTTGCTTTGGATGACACAACATCATACAAGTTGAAACATCTGCCATCTATGCAAACTGTGAAGAAAATGGAGAAATCACAGTATGTTGCATGTGTGGTTTTTATAATTGAGCAAATGGTTTTTTTTTTTTTGTATTAAGTTGTAAAAAGGAACACACCTTCGCCCACAATACAAGTTTCAAAGACTTCTTGTGGCAGAGCCCTCTTTAGTTCAGACACACCAATGGCATGGTCGATTTTCACTGTTTTTGGACTGAAAACACAACATTGATTCAATTTAGTATATTGCATATTCATTATCAAATGTAATCAGCAAGATTAATTACGAGCAGGGGTGGCCAAAGTATGTGCAAGAAGACAATAAAAAATCAAATAATAAGTCTGTATATGGTGCTTTTTGACGTTACTTCAAACAAATAAGAGGTCTAATGTGGAATAAAATAACTAGTGTTGGCTAGTTATATAGATAAAAAAATGGAATTACAATATACAGTTAACTTAGTAAACCAGTTTCTTTTGAAAGTAGGAAATATAATTACCCTTGTTTAATCTACGTGGGACAGGTTAATATTAGGAAAAAAATGTTTAATAACTTACATTTTATATGAACCTATTTTGTAGGAAATGTAGCGTTTTCAATTCACTTAATTGCATGTTGTTAATGTTGTGGAAGAAAAAAAAAACAACAACATCTGTGTACCTGCTAAGACCTTTTTATCTATCTTGACATCACAAAAAAAGTTCACTGAGATCTATAGGCACCCCTGAGCTAGCGGATGAAAACATGCTTGCATAAAACTCACAGTTTTGTAGGAAAACAGGCTCCATTTGTGGACTGAAGACCAACATCGTAGATGATGGATTCTATTTTGAATTGGCCGCTCCATGGTTGGTACTGAAACACTGTAACATAAGGTATAGCTTTAAACACTATATGCTTTGACACCTTAATAGTAAATGACAATTACATGTCAAAATGAGACAAATATATCTGATGATATTTCTTACCAGTTTTGTCTTGGCTAGAATAAAAAGAAAACAGTTATTAAAGCTTCACTACACTGAAAAGTCAGCTTTTCTTTAGTCACTTTAAATATGCATAAAATAACACTTTTGATAACCCTGAGGTTAAGGTTCTTTACTGGTCCCTTGTTCTCATTTCTTTCCCTCTCTTTCTCTCCCTCTCCCGCTCCCTCTCTTCCTATCTCTCTATCTCTCCCGTTAAAGGCAATACTGCTCCACAAAGATATTTTTGAAAGAATATATGTAATTGCTTAACCAAAACATTTTTACAATCTCCTACTAAAGGCACAGCTTCAGTTTACTTTTAGAGGTACATTCTAAAACACGGTCATGTTAAACATATTTTTTGTTCAGGAAACTGATGGACAACTGTATCTGCCACCTGTTTTTCCTTTGGATCCTTTATAAACAGATTTTGTTAATAAAAAATTTGCTGAATAAATCAAACCTGGTTTGTTCTGACTGTGAAGATGTGCTCATCTTGCCATAAGAAAATTCCACAATGGCAAATGGACAGACATGTCTTGGACATAATTTAGGCTCTCTGCTTTGGTCATCGAGTTCATACAAAAAGAACTGTAAGAAAATGAGCCTAGGTAAATAAACGGACAGAAAGAACAATACATTTTCTCACCATAACTCTCACCTGTGTTCGCTCATAGGCTAAAGAACAACTAGTGGATGAAGCTGCAGAACTGTACAGATTTGATGTATGGCAGTCGAAGCCAGGTGTTGGAGGAGTGACTTTTTTCTTGTAATTAGACTTCACCTTTTTTGTTCTCCCCTAGTTTGAAAAACAACAGTCAGTTGGATTTGCGGAAGACCACACACCAAAAAGAAACTGGTTTCAGGTTAATGAAGGAAAAACTTGTCAAATGTGTACCTGGGTCAGCTTAAAAAGAACTAAGTAGCCAGTTTTGCCATCGCACAAGGCCTTGGGGCCAAGGCAGTCAGAGTACTTTGAAATATAGACACCTAAATTCATAAAAGAAAAAAAAATACTCAGAAATCACCATTAGGAACCATCCAAGTTGACCAATATAAACAGAATTAAAAGTCCCAGGGATACATTAAAGCTTCAAATTTGTTGGAAACTATACAATCAAAAAATATGCTGCGATTAGAACTTTCACCTACCTTCGACACCTCCAACAGAAGAGTTTCTAAGTAAGGAACATAACCCCTATTTGCTTTTTGATGAAGTGTTTTGAGTATGAACTTGTGTGTACTTCTTTGTGAGTAAATTCACTGTCCCTGAGTTCACACCACATATAATGTATCGACTGAAGGTGTGACACTAAGAAGTTCGCAGAAATGTTTTCTCAGCCAATAAAGCGAATTAACCGTGCAGCTAAAAACTAGAAAAACCAGCTCCTCTGCATTTTTGTAGATAAGCAAAGACTTGTGCCTAACGTTCTTGGAAAGATCTGACTGCCTCAACATGTTCCTCTGAACCAAGCAGCTCCATTTTTTGTTTAATTAATAACCAACCCTCCCACAGCTTGGCTATCGACAGAGAACATCAATGCATTTCAGATTGCAGTTAAAGAACTTAAGAGACTGGTGCCTAAATAAAGGGGATTTTAAGGTGATGTGATTAAACTGCAAATTCTAACATTTGGTTTGAATCAATGAATCAACATGACAATGTAGGTCACAAAATGAAATCTTCTGCATCATTTCAGGGTTTCAAAACTCTGATAATAATTAACATCCTCTAACTTAAACGAAAATGACCACATGACCTTTACTCTTGTCAACTCTACACTGACACCCAAAAAATAACACTTAATCTTTCACAAAGTCATAAGTGTGACCTAACATCACAAGACATTTTTGCACCGGTGAAAATGGCAAATTCAGAGGTGTGACATTTGACATGTTGATCTAAATCTTTCATTTTAAATTCATGACAGTTATTGATAACGTATATAAGCAATTAGTAACTAAGTAACTCAGTACAGTTTTCCTTAGGTGCTTTTTACTGAAGTAAATGAAATATATATATTTTTTCAAAAGCAACAGTCCCGCTTTCCTATAGTAACTATAAAACGCATTTTATTCACAATCTATTCACAAGCAATTTATTTGAATTTATTTGGAATTTATTTACACGTAATTTATTCACAATCATATCTTTTCTTTTACTAACTGGCGTTCATAATAAACTCCGCTTTATCTTCACTTCATGATACTTTCACCACGTGGTGAACAATAAGACTTTCGGTTTGAAAGGCATCAGGATAAATCCCTCCACTAATCTAAACACCTCCTGGTGTACAGGAAATTAGAGAAGGCAGTTAAATGTTTAATTCGGACTGTAATAAATTATTTATTACCTGTTATTTGAGCTCATGAATGATTACAAAAGTGTAAAAGCTTGGCTTTACTTTCTCTTTCTAATGTAAAGACAAAGAATGCCTCCAATGCAGGGTTTCACTTTTCCTTTTCTATGATAAAACAGAATATGGACCAGAACATGTGCAGTTCCCCTAACCAAACCAAAAGCTCTCTGGTATCAATAAACTACATTGTGTCACCACTTTACTTGTTCACATTCAAAGCTTGAATATTCTGTTCAATGGTAAAAAATCCAATCCTTAACCCTTGTGTGGCCTTCGGGTCAAATCGACCCGTTTCTAATTTTTACAAGAACAAAAATGTTACAAGTGTATATTCTTCTCTAGTAGCGACTGGTTGTAATACTTCAAAATATGTTCTCTATTTTGTTTGAATTTGAGATATGCCATATATGTTAATGTGTTATGGAGTAAAAAAATTTATTTTTAATTGCTTTTAAAATGGGAATACCCCACAAAGGTTAAGAGGTGACCAAACTCCGCTCTGCCTTAGTTCTTCTTCATGGTTCTTTGCTACTGTAATGTTTCTCACCGCTGGCTAATTAGGTGCTGCCTTTCACTCATTTTTTTTAGTTTGTATGCTGTTGTGCTGACTTGTGTTTTCTCGTACTGTTAATCCCTCTACAAAGTAAGAGAATTTTGGTTGCATTTTGCTGTTGCAATGTTGTTTTGTTTTCACCCCTCATGGAGTTTTGTTTTCCCGTGTCACTACTTTCTTTTTTGCATTTAACTGTAAAAAATAGAATAAGTTTTGTTGTTATAACTGGTGTCTTAACTTCATTTTGGAGCTCTGCTTGGATTGTCTCCCCCAGTGGTGCAACTTGTGACAAAAATAGTAAATTGCTCCAGAAAGAATTTGCATCTTTTAATGACACGTAAAGGATAGTTGGGAATACTTATAAAGTCTTTCATTTTAACTTTTTATTCAAGTGAACAAACTGGGAAAAAAGGGAAGAAATGGTTAGAACTATGTTTAAGATGCTTGAATGTTTTTGAGGGTGACTTTAGTTGTATGTTACATAACTATGAACTGAGATATATTTAGCAAACTTTTGTGTACAATAATGTCTTAGGTATGTACTGTTTTTAATCTATAAAGAGAAGAACTGCTAGAATAGCAGAGTCCATACTTAGGAAAAACTGAAAGCTTTAGAATACATAAAAGTACCCTTATGCCTTCAAGTGCACCTGTTATGGCAAAACAAAATGATAATATTATCAAAAGTTGACTTTTATGACCTTTCGAGGGATCTCCAATGGTTGTGCGTCTCCCTTGTCTAACCTTCAACCCTGTTTCACCAACTTTCCTTGCCTGTGGGAAAAAACACATTTGAGCACTAAAATTTAGGAAAAAACAGACACTTTCTTCAAGACTGATAAATTATATTTATACCTTGTTTGCGTCATCAAACAACAGGAAGGCAAATGACTCTTCAAGTTCCTGTTCAGAGTAACCTTTTTCCCGTTTCTCTGAACGAAAAGCAGCATACTGTTGAGACACAAAATAAAACTTATGACAATAGTCTCATTGAATTGCTAAAAATGGGCAGAATTAAAAATAAAACATACCTGTTTTTCTAAAGTAGCATTTTTAATCAATTGGGCAGAGCCATATGTGAAACATTCTTTTGATTCCTTGAACAAATAGCTGTTAGAGAGAGGAGCAAGGATCCTTTCAGCAAAGGTTACCGAACCTAGCTGAACAGGCTCCAGAAGTCCTGGTGAGATGACAAATAAAATTAAGTTAACGATCTCCTTAGGTTCAAGAACAAATTGACCATCTGTTTAACTGCCTTTCACCTAAAAAAAGAGGTAAACTCAGTACATGTTTTCAAGTTATCAGAAGCAGGTTTTTCATGCATGTAAAGCTAAAAACAGAGCTGAGTGGTCAAGACTAAAATTAACTCAACTTTACTCGCATTTAACATTTCGTTTAAGAAGGAAGTGTATTGTTCACTTCTGCTTTTGAACCACTTAAGAATCCAATAATCACAAACATACGAGAAAATGCATTGAGAATGTGCAGTAACAATGTAAAAGCATAGGAACTGCATGTGTGTTCGTATCACATTAGTTGGCGATACCAATATAACATTTGGCAGGTTTGGGAAGTGTACTTTGCCTTAATATGTAAATAAGTTTTGATTAAAGTATATAATAGTCCTGTTCATTTAAAGGCATGGTTGATGTGGCATAGTAACATCAATAACCTGATGAAGGTTTAGCACGTGTAAGTTCACCAACCCTGGTAGAGCTAGGATTTAACAACCAGCTAAACCAGCCCCCGTGTCCCGTTTCAACCAAAATAGACTGCGGCTTTTAAAAACACTAGTGTTCATGAGTTTCAAAGATAACTTAGCTGACAGAAATTCCCAACTAGGGACATATTAACCAACGTTCTCTATCGCTTGGCACAAAACACATACGTTGTAATAACACACTTTAAATATATATGGTTAAAGATGATTTCATTTTACGGTACAAACTAGCCTAACGTTCACTGACGAGCGCCAAAACAGAAAGTAAACTCGTGCGTTGGTCCACGAACCAGGTTACGTGAACGTACCTTGTGTTGCTCGCTTGGTCTCATGCTCCATGAAGACGAGGCATAGATCCCAGATTTTCCCGTTTTAGTCGGTGAATTAAGTGTTTCTAATCTTCTGTGGATCACGACATTTCAACTAACACATCAAACTCTGTATTTTATGTGAAGTCGTCTGGCGAGGTTTGTTGGACGCGCTGAAGACGTTTATTAGTCTCGACGACGAGACTCGTTTTGAAGGACTTGGATTCTACTGTGAGACTGTGTTGCAACCAGGAAGCGAATCCGCAGGGCAAGGTTGGGCTGTGAAAAACGGCTACCAGCGATTCCTTGTGAACCTTATTTGCGTTTTTAACAGAAGTCGACTGTTAACTGAGATTCGAATCCATCCCTGTGTCCGCTATCAGCCCACAGCGCTAAATAACGGCGCGAGCAAAACCGAAACGAAAAAGAAACAGAAAGTCATAAGTTAGCGTCCATCTTGGCAGTCGCATGCTGTTGCGATTGCTGCCGCTAGTGGGCGCAGCTAGAGCATAACGACATCTGCTCAGATTATCGCTTATTGTAGCTCACGTTAAAGATTAAATACGTCACATAGAAAGTGTTACATGTTAAACATACATTTTGATCAGATTTAAGCTCCTAAAAGAAACTAAATGCATGTCGCTGTTTTAAGAAGACACCTTCACTCTCCGGTCTGAAGATGGCGCTCTTTTGATCTGTTACATTGCAAAACGTTCACGCCAGACAGAAAGAACATTCAGTTCTAGTAGATGCCCTAACATAACACCCTCTGTACTGAGAGCCTTAAAATCTACATTTTACTTCATTCACGCGAATATTTATCGCAACCATGTAAGAAAATTTAAGATATTTTATTAAATATGCTTGGAATTTCTTTAAAGACTGTCAGGCAGAAAGACAGGTTCTTTCTATTCAAACTAATTTATGTTCTGTTTCCTTGTACACTTATGACTTTTGTGATGTTAAAAAGGGTTAGACTATATAGAGTTTAATAAAGCTGTAAGTAAAAGGATAGCCTAACATTCTTAGTCTTGCCTGGCTTGTACCATACCGGTTTTAGAATATCTTCCTTATTCTGAAGCTCAGAGGAAATGTTGTCTTGAAATCTTGACCTCTTCAATAAATAAATTCAAATAAATACAAATACCATTCATTGGCACGGAGTAGGCCATACAACACAGGGATACAATTAAGAATGTGACTTTATGTGGAATTGAATAAAAACAGACTTGGGTAAAATAACTGATTATATAAATAAAATGATTTCCATTTTGCTTCCTCAATAATTTAATCCCAGAAAAAGCTTCACATGAAAATACATTAAATAAGAAACTAGACCATTAAATAAACGCCACAAACCAGACAAACAGGCAATCTACAACAAGGTAATATAAAAGAAACATAAAAAACAAAACATGTTCAAGATGGTTTGCAACTTTCCCAGAAAGCAGACCAATCGCCAAAAAAGAAGTTTTAATTTGTAAATGGTTTTATAAGTCCGTTATCCATGGCTCTGGAGATGCACGCTCGGGCTGCATTAATAGCATCCTGCTTCTTGGGGTTGTCCTCAAGTTTAGCCACATACGTCATGATTTCCAGCATATCACTTTCAATGAGCTTTTTAGCCAGTTCATCGTCAGCATCCAGCATGTTATAGACAGTCACGAGACCTCTGTGCTGAATTTCAGGGTTGTCATGAATACACAGCCTCTGGAGGATCTCAAGCCACTGCTGAGTCTATTGAGGACAAAACATGTTTTTAGATTCAGTGACATGCTCTTTAAATTACAGGTCACTCCAAACATGTTAGAAAATAGCTTTTTTCTATAACTGCTATGTGTTTGTTTCCAATGTAGACAGAATATACAAATAGTCTTGCGATGCATAAATGTAAAAATAAGGAAAATATTGTTTATTAATTAAGTTTAAACACTCTGGACGTACCACTTTAGTCATCTTCAACGCCAGTTTCTTCTCTGCAGCTGTAAGCATTGCTAGTGCGCCTGCTGCAGCTCTCTGGAGGTGCTCGTCATCTTCCCCACACAGAAGGATCAGAAGCTTGAGTTTATCATTGCCATCCTGCAGATATCGTTCTTGAACCTGATAAAAGAATCTGCGGATTAGTTGCACTAAACTAATCTAAACACTAAACAAAGAGAAAAAATAGTTGTTGTTTGGTACCTCTTTGCAGGAAACCAGATTGCACATGCACTCTGTGGCAGCTTGTCTGATCTGATCATGATCCTCAAACATGTAATTCTCAATCTCCGGGAGAGCTTTTTCCTTCAGGATTTTGACTCTTTGAAAGGATGGATGAAGGATTAGATTTATTGAGTAGAGAACTTTGCTCTTAATAAAGTCTAATTTGCATGAAAACAATAGCATTGCAGAGTCACTTAGGAGTCTTCAATTTCCAGTTCAATTTTACAGAGCTGTTTGATTGAGACTTAAATTACTGATATTACACAACACACTCCAGATTGAATGCGGACTAAGTGCAGGAGAAATTCAAATCTACACAGACAGCAGTCGATTCAGACACATGTTTACAAGTTTATATGATTTTTTTTATATTTAGGTTATATTTAATCTAGAACTTGTTCAATAAGCATGGTTTTAAAATAGAGGGACACATGAGTATGTGTACAGGATGGCAACTGCCTATATCAAGAGAATAAGCTGATCTGAATTATGTTGAGAATATGAAAAAGCAGTTCAAGTATTGGTCTGTGTGGCTTGAAGAACAGTGTTTTGTCAAAGGTCCCAAGGGTTTAATCTGAGTAGCCTACAGGACAGTTTCCCAGGATATTTGAGGACATGCTTTGATGATTGGGTTATGAACCAATAACAACAATGTCTTTTTTTATTGCTGTTGACGAGTGAATTAGAGCAGATTTTTAATAGGCACCCGCAGCTCTTCTTTCAGACAACCAGAGGGAGAGTACTTGTGAATTTCATTTTTGTTTTGCAAAACAATTTAAATTTCAAACTGCACAAGTTGAGGTTTCATTGTCCATGTTTTTAAGTTCAACGCCATTGATGTTATTATTATTATTATTATTATTATTTGCATGAAGAGAGAAGCACCAATGGCTGGGTTTTATTTTTTTACTGTAGAAGGTTCATTTAATGTTTTTACTTCGCTGAGCCTTAGAAAATTCCAGGACTGTTTTTCTTCTGGCTCCAGAGAGACATCAATATGTTTGTTTTTTTTTTTTTTGTAGTGCAGCTATTGTGCATTGTCTGGTTTTGCTCCTTTCTATATCCATTTTTTACTGGAAAAACAAGACACAGACATTCACCTAAGTTTGTCATTCAAGGCCGCAAGATTTGTGAGACCAAGCAGAGCTTCAAAGTTTTCCATCCCATCTCGATCTGTGCTCAGCAAGGTAACCAGTGGGCGGACAACTTCATAGATCTGAACATAAAAAAATCATTATATCATTCAAAACGTGAATTAAAATGGAAAAAGTGAATTCCCAACCATGTACAAATGGACGTACCCTCTCTCCAGGGAAGGCGATTTCAGGATTTGACACTGCAGCGATTTTAGCCAGAGCATGACAAGCCTTAACTTTTCCTTTATCAGTTCCTTCCAGGGCCAGCGGAATCAGAGCCTGCAGCACAGAGAAGTGAACAGAGAAGTGAGGTTTTAATTATGAATGAAACCAAATAAAGTGCTAGCAGGTCTAGTGTTTGGTCTATACTGATTTACCTTTCCACCACCTTGAGCTACAATTGTGCCACGATCTTTAACATCCTCGGACAAGGCAAGAAACACTCTGAAGGGACAAAATAGTGTGTTAGTAATGACAGCAAATAATATGAGTAATAATCACCTATGATGCTACAAATTTGAAACTTTGCTAATCTGATCATAAAACTGTAAATATCTCCATGTAAATCTGTTTATAAATGTTTATATGTTTACATGTCTTCAGAAAGTGAGTACAGAAGACATTACAGAAAGTTTTCTATATTTTGTCTGTAAATATTTACTGAATATTGAATTGTTAATGAATGAGTATATTATGATTGAGAAGGTTGAGTGGTACATATAAACTTTTTTAACATTTAATTAATTAGTAAAGAGCAAGTTAGACAGTAAAACCGTTTGAAACATCTTATTACCAAGAATTGTTCTTTTTCTACAACATGTAGATGTCACATAGATGTAACACAGTGTCGGCCTCTAGTGGCTGACTGACATGCACTCTTACATTAGTGTTGTGCTGTGAATATTTACCGGAGTATGAATTTAATATGCTTTTATTTTATACCAGACAAATTATAAAATGTAATATTCAATGTAAGTTTTGTTATTTAGACCTGTGTAGATTGTAAGTGATTAAACTGTTATTTAACATTCTTCACTAAAGTTTCTTGCAGACAATCAAGTCATGCCTTTTTTAAAAGTGACTTAAAATCACTACTTTGGGTCATTTTTGTGCATACATATCAGTTAAAATGAGACCCCAGATACTGAATCAACTGAAAAACTGAAAAAAAAAATGCGGTGTTGAGACATTTAAAAGACAATTGTAAAAAATATAAAACAACAGCTTGTGCAATTATTTAAATTTGCACTTAATAAATACTTGTTTTTTTGTACTTAACTATTGGCCATATTCTCTGACTTTTCACATTATTTTGTCATACTCGGTTAAAAGTTATTAAGTCAGATAAGCATTGAATCATTAGTTTCTTACTAAAAAAACGAAGCCAGAATATGTGACCAGTTTCTGGTTCTTTAAACAGTTTTGTTTTTACCTTGCAAGCATCTCTTTGGTCTGATCAGTCAGGATGGAGTTATCGGCTTTGACCATCACAGTAAGTGCTGAGGTGACTCCGGCTTTCAAAAGCCTTTTCACTCGCCTCATGATGAAGTCCTTTTTATCCTACAGCACAAGAGAAAATAAATGTAAAGCGTGTTATGACTAACACAATCTGAAGAGCAAAACGAATAAGTGGAATTTACCTTCGGGTGCTGCTCAGGAACGTGCTGTTTGGAGAACTTGGCAAGCTGCACCATCTCAGGAATGATCTCTTTCTTATCGTACGTGTTGGTGCAGTTGACCAGCGTGCAGGCCACGGCGTACAGGATGGTCTTATCATTCGACTAATAGAGAGAAATCAGCATTCAATCACGAGGATCTACAGTGGCTAAAGTGTATTCATATTTAGTCTTTCTGTTTACACAAACCTTGGCAAGTTCAAACATGGCTCTCAAGGCTGGTTCGTCCTCAACAAAATCATCTTTCACATCAGCATCATTGGTAAGATAAGCCAACCCTTCAATGGCCCATTTTCTAGTGCGCACATCAAGAGCAGGATTGCAGAGCCATCTGAAAACAACACAAGGAATCGTCTTATATGAAGATGACCCCATGGGTAGCAAGCACAAAAGCAAACCTGATGAAAAATATTTTAATTTCCTTTACACTGTTGGGTTTTATATATCTGCTGTTCATACATCAAACAGAGAATAACTTTCAAATGACTTTTTAGCATCTCATCCTGGACAAGGCCATACATTAACTCATTTCCTCTGTTTCCATTATCTGTTATTGAAAGCCAAACACTGTGTTTCGCATCCTTTGTTGTGTACTCTTGTGTTTTGTTGCTTGGCTTTGAAAGTATTCATCACTCCTTCCGAGAGATACATTTACACTACTGTACTTTGAGTGTTTTTTCTAGCCTTTCCAGTTTCTTAAAGAAAACAACACAACCAAACTTACAGTTCACATTTTAAATATTATTATAAAGTGTTTTGTAAATGCAGAGTGAACAGCATCCAACATCAGCAGTGCACATCTCTAACAGGACCTTGAGCTTGTCCTCTTCTTGACCGTTTTGATCACAAATTCAGACTCTAATTTTGTTGTTTTAAGGAGTCGATATCAATGATGTTATCTCAGCGAATCCAGATGCTGTGAACAGGACTTGGAAATGTGTGTTTATAATTAATTCCAAAATAATTACGCTTAAACTAAATAAAGAGCTTTACTTCTTGCACAAGCAGACCTGTGTCACTCATAAGAATGTGAAAAAAACAGTTTATAAACTAATTAAACAGGTCATGAATGGAGAAACCATGACCATCCAATATTAAACAAAGTTGTTTCTGCGTGGTACCTTTATTTTCTGACAGTGTACCTAAAATGGTCCACAATAGGTCCTTAAGGTACAAAGTTGTACCTTAAGTGTTTGCAATTTACTTCTTGGGGTGCAAAATTGGCCCTTTAATGGTACAAAAGTCTTAATATAGGAACAAAATAGAACCCTTCAGGGTACCACACCAGTGATGGCCATTGTACCTTAAAAGGTACAGTTTCCTACCTTTTTTCTGAGAGTTTATATTGGTAAAATATATGAGCACATTAAACTGTGACAAACAGTGACCCTTTGTGACGTTTTAAGTGATATTTACCCAATCCTTAAATGTTTATGGTCGGGTCTGTCATACAAAGGGCCTGAGAGGGGTCAAGCACAAATAGGATAAATGTGTGAATGCACTAAAATTAAATAACTTTTTATCTGTCAAAATTGTGTAAAACTGCCTTAATTTGACAGTAATTTTTTTTACAACAAGGCGAAATTCAAGGCTGGATTTTCTCTGAAGATCATCCTGAAAATACTGCTCTGTTGACAATAGGTGTGGTGAATAGACATTTCTGGAAATAAGATTTTAAAAATTCGACAGCAAGGAAAGGAGGTTTACTCAATCTCACCATCTCACACTCAAAAAACATTTTTGATGTAATTATTAACACATGCTTTTTCAAACGTCCAAGTACTGTTCAATGCATCTTGATAACAAATTCTGCAACAGTTTTTCATGATTGTGCACAACAATACTTCACTTAATCAAAAATACGTTTTCTGTTAGGTAGAGCATCCCAGCCAGGAGCTAGATGCAGAGTTAAGAATAAACTAAACACTTGACCAATCAGAGAGCAGTACCTGAATATTTCAGATAGTCAAGTTACAAGCCTACTTACATCTAAAGACATTGAAAGTAAAGTTTATAATTTCTTCAAAATTTTTTTAGCTTGTAGATGTATCCCAAGTGAAGTCATCGTAGAAAAGTATTTTTCAGGTTATTTGTGATATGTAAAATCAATAAAATAAAACATTTAGGGTCTTCTTATTAGAGGGGGATTTCAATCTGAATAAAACAGAAATTATTCTCTGAATGTTGCAATTTCTGGACCTTCATGAATAGTACGAATATATTACAGAGGTTTACAACCGATTTAAAAACTTGTTCAAGCAAACACAGCATTCTCACTTTCTGCACTGCTTGGCCAGTTTCTCCGTGGAGCCTTCAGCAAACTGTCTCATGCTGTAATCATCTCCTCCAGCAGATCCAAGTTTGCAGAGACCCTGAGAAAAGAAACAAACCCGCTCACTTTTACACCACAGCAATATGAGCATTAAAGCAGTAAAATCTATGCCTACCACCAGGGCTCTGATCTTTATTTTCTCATTCTTGGTTTTCTTGTACATGTCCTTCAGCAGAGTCACCCCGTTGCTAATGAAGAACGAGGCTTTGCTGGTTTTGGTAGAGGCATGAATGAGAGCCTCCACTGCTACCAGCTGGTCCACCTCTCGCTCGGATCCGCACAGAGCAACCATCATCTCCATCACACCCTGACGACCAGCGAGGGCATTTCCCACCTCAAAAGGGCCCTGCAGGAGGCCTGACAGAGTGTTGATGGCGTGGATGTTCTTGTCCATGTCGTTAGGGTCAAACTTGCCCCTGTGGATGAAACATCATAAACGTAAACAATGAGAAACTCAAAAGCAATACGCAACCATGAAATCTCTATAGTATACCATTATAGGGAACATTTTATTATATATATATATATATATTTGTTATATATTATATATACATATTATAAATACATATATAAATACACACACACACACACACACACACACATATATATATATATATATATATATATATATATATATATATATATATATATATATATATATGTTATAAATAATAAAAAAGATCCATTGTTTCAGTTTTCAGTTTCAATTCTTTTTTTAATAGTCAAACTATTAAAACTTTTATAACTCCTCACTTATGAAAAACGTTCATGCATAAACTGCTCTACCTTTATGTATGAATGAGAACTATGTATATTGCGTTGCTTTTATGTAGTTATGTAGCCTTTTTCAGTTTGTCAGAATTTGTCATTAATAAACTGCAGATTATTGGTTTCTGTGGGACCCAAATACTTTTTAAAATTAAGTTATCACATGCAAACTACATTACCCACAATGCAGTGTGCAAAACGTTCTGCCAATTAAGTATTCTGCATTAAGCAAAACAAGTTTCAGCCGAACCCACTCAAACATACCAACTGAAATCAATTATGTTACAATCAAACACAATCACATTTCCCAAATATACAAATACGATTGTTTTGGTGTTTTTAGTTTGATTGTCTCATGGGGTTATTTTGCCTTTCCTGTAGTTACATCTTCAACAGAACAAAAGATTTTTACCTTTTTTTCTTTGTTTGCTTTAAATTTAATTTAAGGATACAATTAATCACATTTTATTTGACCTATTATCCCCATTTGTCTATCTGCAATTGATTTCTTTGGTCTGAAACTACATTGCTCACATACATCGTTCTCTCTGTTTTAATGATTGCTTCCAATGTTTTAATCACTGTTTTAAATCTGCTAAACTTTTAACTTGTTAACCTTTATTAAACACTTTTGAGGCAGGCAATCATATATGGTATCGTTGTTGAAATCATGGGTATATTTAACATTTTAAGTCATAACAGATCTTGTAATATTGTCCATTAGCCTACAGTGGATTGATTAGCAACATATAAAAGTTGTAACATTGTAAAATTGTAGTTTTTAATTTATTTTCTTGCAAAACACATTGAGTTACTCAATTGCATGTCATGTGGATAGAGTAAAACTAGACTAAAGTTTTTGATTATTGTCTTTGATAAAACATTATATGATGAGAAGTGTAAATCACAAAGACTTTACATTGAACACAACACATTTGTGAAAATATATCAAATTCTGTATTTGTGACAAGAGTGGGACTTACTTGATGTACTCATCACAGACATCTCTGAAATTATCTCTCTCGGGGTCACAGCGGAGGTCATCGTAGAGCTTGTTGAGGAGAACGCTGGCAATCAACTGAGTGTTTTCTGTCAAGGGCAACTGATCGGGTAGATCTGGAACCTGACCGCACACCTTCAGGACCTTCCTCAAGCCTGGTTAGAAGCATTCAATAAAAACTTTAAAACTGGAAAAACCAGGGGCAAATCTTTTCAACAAAGAAGAATATTGCACCAAATAAAACAATCATAAGCATCTATAACAAACACAATTTATTGAAAATAAATCACTTTTGTACCAATATACAATTGACAATAACTTTTACAAAATCATGTAAGAAATTCTCCAAACCGTGGTCAATAGTGAAAAGGCACTTGGAGTTGTCCTGGCTTTTCTTGCATTTTCTGGGCACGTTCCTCATCAGGAGGTTCAGAGCCTGGTCTCGGCCGTGTCCAGACACGCTCTTGCTTGAGATCATCTCTAGCAGGGCAAGGAGGACGTCCTTCAAATCCCGACTTGAGTCTGCCAGACATTCAGCCAGAAAATAACTTTTATCCTGATTGTGTACGTCAAATCAAATCAAATCAAATCAAAATATCAACCACGGATGAAGCAGAAATCTCTGAAATAATAGTAACTAACTCCTTTCTGAAAGATTTACTTTAGTAATAAATATTTTTTCCCTTAATAACTTCACGGTCACAGATATTCTAATGCAAACACGCAGTTTGATAAACAGAAACATACTGCTATTTCCACAACATCCAAAGCTTTTTTTTTAAATAGCACATTGAAATATAATGGTTAGAATCGGCTTGAATCCCCTTACTCTTAACAAAATAAGGAAAGTGTTGAATTTAATGATCAACAAGCGATTTATTTAATAAAGAATGTCCTGATCCGCCTACACAAGCTCAAACCGGCTCTTGAGCTGAAGTGAGTTTCAAAGCTGACGCTGAAATGTACAAACAAGTCCCAAATTTTTGCAATCATAGTGCTTATTACCGAGCACAAGAGCCTCTTCTTTCCCATAATTCCTGTGGTCTCCTCCAGAAAGAGAGTCATAGATGCACTGGAACAGGTTTGCAGCGGCCAGAGCGATCTCCTCGTTGTTCACAGCCATAACGCTGCACAGTTTGCTGATTCCAACCATGTGCATGATAGCTGTCGCCTTTAAAACACAGACAGCTTCAGAAGAAAGCCGAGAGACACCTACAAATGGAAGATTTCTCTTTGCAGCCATGAAATACAAACCCTTAATGACAAATTAAACGAATACAATTGTGTTGCTTATCATTTGTTAATGTTCACAGAGAATTAAGGAAAGGCTTAGATGATAAGGCTGTGATTGCGGGCTCCTCACTCGTGCTCTGTGTCCTGTGCACATTCCTGACATTGTCCGGACGGCAGCCAGGACCATCTCTGCTTTCCCGGTGTCCATTAGCTGCTGGAGCAAAGGCACGCCATTGTTCTGGAAGATTCTCTCAGCTCCGGCATCTTCTCGGGCCAGGACGATCAGGTTATTAGCGGCCTGGCAGAGCCAAACACATGATGTTTAGCTTCTCATTTTACGATTCTGTTCAGACTACTTGTAGTTGTTAATCAAATTATTTGTGGCAAAAATAACAAAACTGTCTTAATATATAAACAAATAGTAGCTGGATTTCATTGGAATTTTTTTCCAATGAAGTGAAGGAAAGCGTTGAAACCTTTTCTCTCTTTTCTTTATCAGATTCATCTGAGAACAGGATGTCAAACATGTTCTGCACTCTGGAGTCTGTTGAGAAGCTGGTTTTTAGCTGCAGAAGGAGTATACGGTATTAGATGAATACTCGGATACAGTAGGTTATTCTTCTTGAGAGAATCAATCCACACCTTCTGCTGGATCTCAGCTCCGAGCCTCCTGAGGGTCTCCAGGAAGGTCCTGTTTTTGGGCTCGATGGTCGCACATCTCTGGACGTCTTTAAAGGCCATGTCTAGTTTGCCTAACTTCTCAAATGCTTGACATCTTCTGAAAAGAGCCTTGATGTCGGCAGCGTCCACATCAATGGCTGCAGGTGTACAGAAGAAGTCACGTGTTTTATTGTATAATGAACAGAAAACGTACTTGATGAAGATTTAAAGGGTGTACTTCACCTTTAGTGGCGTCAGATGCAGCATTGCTGAAGTTTTCCTGGAAAGCAAGATATTTTATGTCATTCACAGATGACTTTGGTGTGTTTGTTTTGGCCCTATTAAGTAACACATATTTAAGAGTCATACCTTTTTGAGAAAGCAGGCGGATCTGTTCCTGTAGATGACAGCTAATGCATTCTTGTCTTCTTTCTTGCAGGACTTTATAGCTTTGGTGTAGCACTCAATGGCTTGGTCGATTTCTCCAGCCTGGAAGTGCTTGTTTCCTTCTTCCTTGAACTGGACTGAGTCTCCGATCTCTCCCATCTAGCAGGAAATTGTTTCACAAAATGTTTTTATTTTTATTTTATATCGCTTTGCTTTGATTTGATTTGAAATCTTGGCTGTCAAATACAAATATTTTTTTCTTGTAATTTAAAGCCTATGTAAAGTATTTTTAACTATGTAAAACTGGTCACATTTACACCACAGTCAGAAATGATTGTGACCTGAGGGGGCGGGGCTTAATGACTGGTGCTGCAGATGCTTCATGACTCATTACATGGTCTATGTGCTCACACAGAATTCCAGTGTATCTTCTTATAAAAGCGTGCATAATTGTCTATTTGTGTCCAAAAGAACACCATTTTCTTTCTATAAAAAATTCCGTATTCAAAAATATTTTGACAATCAATCAGTGAATTGTAATCCCATTGTTCTTTTTCTTTTGTGTTTGTGCGATTTGTTGTTTGGATGTCAATAAATATGCTTGGGGTCAATAAAGGAAGGAATTATAGTGTTGTTCAGCCAGGGATTTTTATTGGTTTTATCAGAAACCTTTAAAATGACACTCAAATGCTTGAGAGCAACCACAGCGTGCAATTTGGTAGAATTTTCTTTAGTAAAATACATTATATGCTCTGAATAATCAGAAACTTTATGTTCAGGTTAAATTTGAAGTAAATTTGTGTTTGATTAAAAATACTCTCAAAATATTTGACAAGTAAAAGAAATATAATAGGGTTTGTACAATCAGAAAAATAAAAAAGAGAAAAGGAACTGATCTTGAAACTCTGTGATGAAATTCTTTCTATTTCCTCCACTAACCTTTGTGTTGCCCGTCACGTGATGTTCTCTGCCTGATCACGTGATGTCAGGTGTAAAATATGTAAAGTTTATGTACATATTTACTTGATATCTTAATTAATGAGTCCTTACTGAAAAGGTATAGAGCTGCCACATTTTTTAAATAAAAAAAATATGGAATTAAACATAAAATATCCAAAATGTTTCATTTAATTTGAATATTATTCTTTTAAACAAATGATTATTGTATTGAAAGTATTGATGAAAATGGTAATGTTTTGAATGATTGATTATTAAATAAATGACAAAACAATTCTTTTTTTAAATAATTTTAGAAGTTAAAAGACTTTTAAAAATAAATTCCATCAAAAGTGTAGACAGATAAATTAGTTGGTTGCTATTCTTACTTCAGTTGAGTTAACTTGATCTGATTTAGTTTTGTTCCTATGCTCTCAAAAATTTGATCATTGTTACAAACAGGCAACCAAGTGAAACCAGGTGTGTAGGATTGACATGTTGAAAAGCTGAACTAAATTGATTACTTTAATGTACTCAAAGTTTGCAGCAGAAGTGAAAGTGTACAGTAAAACACTTGTTATATAAAACACTTGAACTCAAATGAGTTCTTAAATAAAATAAACTGCAGCCAAAGTTAAGTAACTTATGCACATTATGGTAGATGATGATGATGATGATGATGAAACGCTCACTCAGTTTCACGGTTTATGATGTAAGCGGTGAAATAAAACTGTTAAAACCCAGGAAAATTGTTCACAAGACAAAACTAAATGTTCTACAATTAGTTTTGGTATTCTTGTTTCTTGAAGACATTTCAAACATGTTTAAAATCTCAATTTCGGTACAAAATCTCTATAAAATGTGAATACAAGCAAAGGGTCAAGCACATGGAATATCTGACCTCATGCCTTATTTGGGCAAAACTTTCCTACGAAGAGTCCCAATGCTTCTAAAACTGTACTTTACATATATTCACCACAATTAATTCTGTTAATTGCACATAAATTTAAATAAATGAATAAATAAGCGAGTGCTGTACATACCATCAGCAAAGTTCTGTTTCGTCGTGACAGGAAAGTCTGTTGCGTGAGTCAGTATTGTCTTTTGGGTTAATCAGCACTTACAGCACCTCAATGGTCACTTATATATCTTACAGATTTTTAGGGGGCCTACTAGGATAAGGGAGGGGACCATTTCAAAATGAGGAGGGGAGGGGGGCGTTCTCCTTTGTGCCGGCTGCTAAAATTAAATACTTTAAACTTATTTTAAATGGTATCACGTGAGCTTATCTGGAATTGCTTTTCATGACTCTACATCATGTTGCTAGTTAACCGCTGTCAAGCGAGATTAAACGAAGACCAAAGAAAAGTGTTCACCCCTCGTATGAGTGAAATGGGTTTTCTGGGATCTGGTCTATTTGTGGAGAGGGCCTGACAGCTGAGAAATCAGTGGCAAATGTCTGAGGGCCGGGGGGTGGAGGTGTGCGCCTGCCAGCAGCTGGTTTGGTGGAGGACTCACGAGAACTTTCTAGAACTCTCCAGATACAAGGGGAGAGCAGGGGAAGGGGTTACACCAAAACAGAACATCTTACAAGCTACTGTGAGGTCCTGTAACTGGTGTGAAATACTTATAAAGAAGCAAATGGGGTAGAAAATAATGTTTGTTACTGTATGGTTCTTGTAAAGTTCCAGATCCAAAGGGAAAGTGTGTTTTTCATTTGATTTCATGTGACATCAGTGACATTGAGATCGCTAGCATCTAAAAACAAGAAAATGAGGATGAACAAAGTAGTTAGAGGTGTGAAAGAGGTTTTCTCATTTCTCACTTTAAACGTATAGCTGTTCTTGTTGTTCTTTTTACATTTTAGACATTTAATACAATTCGAAATGTATGCAACACAGGCAGAAATGTCACTGAAGAGGAAATACTACTGGCGAAAATAATTAGGAGTTTCTGGAATTTTTTATCTTAACTTCACTAATTCATAAAAATAAATCATAATTATGTGATAAAAGTCTTAATTTGGACATTAAAGTTCTAATTCTGAGAAAAAGCCTGAGAAGAATTCAGAATATAACTCCGATATTCAAGGTAAAACTCAACGAAGAAAAGTTCAGATTTCTGAAACTAAAAGTCAAAATTCTAAGATTAAATTCTGGACAAAAAAAATAAAAATGACTCTGAGATTAGACAGAATTATGATATTACAGTCTGAATTTTGTAAAAAAAAAAAAAAAAAGAGAGACAGAGAAAAAAAGTCAGAATTCTGAAATAAAAAGAAAAAAAGACAAAACATTTCAAGAAAAAAAAGCAGTGAAAACTATTTGATTAAAATCATCTCATATTCATAACCCAATCTAAGAAAAAGGATTAGAAAAGGTATTAGAATTCTGACAAAAAAAGTAATATTCTACACGTAAATGCTTATCGCTATTTTAAACCTCTAATCACTATTTACAATGACTAGGTTAAGTCTGTAATGTTGCAGAAATGTTATACCTAAAAACTTTCCCACTGTACAGTACTGCTCTGACACTTTATATTCTTTTCTTGCCTTCCCAAAGTTCAAGTAATAAAATACTGCTGGAGACTTTCATAAATTCAGTCCTAAATGGATGTTGATTTATTTTAAATCGTATAGTTCAATATTAGTCAGTAAACAAATTCAATAAATGAATGAATATTTATGTTTTGAAATGTTAAAATGTATATTAATGTGCAACAAAGTGACTATAAAAAGGGAAAGAGCTCAAAATATGATGTAGATAAATGTAGATTCCTGTCAATACTCCATCACTAAAATACCAAAAATGTACTGGCACATTTATCCCAAAGACAACCAAATACAATGAATATGAAATTCACACCACACAAAGTTCATCTATAATTAAGATTTAATAAATTATGGCCTTAAAACAAAACAAAGGTGCGATAATAAAACTTAAAAGACAGCTCAGACATGGCATTTCAAATCAGAAATAAACTAAAGTTGTTTAGAAAAAAGCTCTTGTGAGAGAACGTGTACGTGTACCCACAAAGCATTTCTGGCTTCTAAATACATGTAAATAACGCACTTCGCATTTAGATTTGAGCCTTGATCATCAGGAGCTGATTCCTCAGCAGGAACCGATCTCTCTTCTAGCTTTACAGTACATGACTCCTCTGAGCTCGGAACTGATTTCAGACGATTGCAGTCACACATCCACGGTGCGACTCCAGAGATGCTGCGTCTAAAATGTAGAAAAGTTGCACTAAACAAGGTTCACGGAGAAAGAAAACAATCTTACTGTTATCTCAGCCTTATCTTGTTCGACACATCTCAGTATATACTTAAAGAAGCTTGTATTCAAAATAGAGCGAATCAACACAGACCCTTGCATGTGGAAGAGCATGAGAGGGAGTGATTTGTGCTCAACGCTTAAAAACAGCTCAGTTACATACAATCGAAGCATTGCATCTATGTCAGTAAAGGACGTGTTAATAAAGACATCTATGTCTTTCAGAAAAATGCACTACAGTGTCTCAGAAACCTCTCTGTCTGATCCCAGGTCTGCTACAAAAGCACAAGGTGAATTTGGTTCGGGTCCTCTGCACCAGGCCAAGGACATGTTCTGGAGTGATTTCTCCTGAAAAATGTGTGAGATGTTTCTTGGCGCTGTTTTGGCAAATGACTTGTCTTGTGTGTTTGGCAGCAGGAGGCGCTCTCAGCATGTGATGAGCTGATGAGGAGGAGGAGGAGGAGGAAGAGATGAAGCTTCATCATCTATCTGTGCTTTTCACTGGAGAAGAAACATCGATACGTCAAGAAGTGGAAATAAAACTCAATTCATCTTAAAAAAACATTGTCAATATTTGTTATTACCTCTAAAGAGTTTACATATTTTGTCATTCAGGTTATATGAAATAATGATATATTAAAATGTATATAAAATAAACAATAAATGTAGTATAATTCTAACAAATGAAAACAATGCATTTTCCCCTTTGTTTCCTTTTTATTCAGTAATTATATTATATAGGATCTAGAAAAATATAATAAATACAATCAAGTCTGATTTCCTCGCTGCATGATTTTAACTGTAACAAAGAAGAAATTGGGGAGATTAATTTGAGAGCCATAGTTAAATTTTGTAAAAAAAAAAAAAAAAAACTATAATTGCATCAATGTTTTAAACTTGATTATTATTACAGAACTTTTTCACATATCTAATGATGAAAACAAATTCTTAATTTAACATTGAACAATACAGGCAACTCTACATTGTTTCAAAATAAGTCTAATGAACGTTTGATAACCTTTTTAGGGATTGCTGACAGATGTCTCCATAATACAGCAAGTGTAATAAATATAAGAAAATAAAGAATCATTTATTATGTATGTAAACCCTTAATAGCAACTTACACGTTTATTTATCTTGTTTAGCTCTTGTTGTTCTTTTCTCTTTCTTATTTGTTAATTGTACTTTATATCACTCTTCCCTAATGAGATTATCATCATAGTTTGTTGTGAGATTTGTGAAGGTACAAGTATTGTACTTTAAAAATGTGTTGCTTTTTCTGTAAAGTGGGTATATCAATTTAAAAACCGCTCATTATTTATTAAAAACATGACATTGTACGATCTTCATAACATGATTTTATTAAGATATCAAATAAATGGATAGTAAACAATAATTAATTTTAACCAAGAGTACTGGTATATGTTGAAAATGTATTTTAACTCATTACAAACTCACAAAGTAGACGTCGAGTACAGAGTCGTCATCTCGGTCCACGTCCATTGTGCTTTGCTCTGACGTTAGACAGATGGCGCTGTCCTCGAGTGTAAAAGTCGAGCATGCACACCTGAAAAGAAATCAACAACAAGCGTGTGAGAGCCAACCAGCAGCCTCCTGCTTTCTCTCTCGTTGTGCAGTAACAAGAGACTGAACTGCACTTCCTCGAGCGACCACTTGAGGCTGATTCCAGAAGTGAGCAAGTTCTCATTCACTTCTATGTTAAAACGGACCAACTTTGGAGCTGTAAAAATGTTTTCTCCAATGGCTCTATGGTTTTTTGATTCAGATCGCTAGTTTTGGCCTTCATGAACACTCTGAGGGGGTGAATTATTTTTAAGTTTGTTTGTTATATTAAAATTGAAACCTTCAGCCAATCAGATGTCTTCTCTAAGGTTAATCGCACAAAGATAATTCACAAAAAAATTGTTAACCTGTTTTCATTTTAAATGGGTACACCAATGGTTACACCTGCCAACTAACACTGAAAAAACTCTGTACACATTGTTTTAGTTAGGTGGCCCTGAACATGCTCATAATAAAATTCTGCATTCAGTAACAAAAGACAATACCTCTATTATATTGATCCTTAGCACACAGTTGAAATATTTATGAGGTCTTTTCCCAGGAATTCCTCATAAAACAAGAGTGTGTGTGGAAGGTTAGGAGCTTAGCAGAAACTAAACACAATAAAACCAATTATTTTAACATGACAGCAACTGCAGCAATATACCAGAAATTGATTATATTGTTTCACTGTTTGCCTGGACCTAGAGACTTTGCTGGTTTAAGGAATCTGAAAAATGTGGGTTCAAGAACCAGTTGTTGTTGTACAGTCAAAATACGAACAGTTTTATTCCAGCACTTAAAGGAACACTTTTAATTGATGTTTCTTTAATGCAAGTTAATTCCAATCATAATTTAACATATATTTCAGGAGATAATAAGAAAAATCTATCACTTCAATTTGGTTAATTTAAATAAAATGATTTGGATGAACTGCTTTTAATGCAAATTAAGGCCTTTACACACTTATGCAACTACTGAAGTTGCATGAGTAAACACTTGGTGGCGCCACCATTTCAATGCTCCCTTCAACTGAAAACAAAGGGAAAAGAACAAACTCAGACAAGTGCATCCGTGTCTGTGTCTCAAGGTGAAAACAGTGATCCGCTCACCAACAGCATAATCTCTCAAACACACAACATCTCACTCAATAAAAAACCCTACATGCAGGAAGTGTGCTGCAGTCACACAAATCCTGCGTGAAAGGTGTGTAAAGGCCCTGTACATACAGTAGACCTGTGAAGAGAAACTCTCAGATGTGTGTGAGGTTCATGTGTCTGAAGATTTAGTGTGTGTCACCTCTGGTTTGATTTGGCCTCCAGGCAGCAATCTGTGAGAAGGATAGGGGGTGAGGGGAAGGTGCGGTTCAAAGACGAGGCTTCATGTGGATAAGGAGTCTGAGGGACCAGGTCAGGACGGTGATAGGACCAGAAGACTGTGAGGGAGAGGGAAGAAAACATCACAAGGTGACCTGGAGGAACCATATACAGGGTCAGAGGCCTACAAATGGTCTTACAATTTTAACGTTTTGAGTGCGGTATGTAAGTGTTGCCATCAGTGTGTAAGCTTTGCATTTACTGACTAAGTATAAGTAAAGTATCTATATTCAAAAGTACATATTTTAATATATAATATATAAAGAGGAAAATAAGCTCACAGACAATGAAAGGATCAGTACACATGTTTAGATGTAGGAGGATGGGTTCAACGAAAGAGAATGAAGAAATTAAGGCTTTTAACATCTGGTTAACCATGCCCAGATGTTTGCAAATACTCTTCGACATCTTTGAGCCAAATCTGCTCAATCCGAATTTCATCACTTCTCAAAAGAGGTTTATCTTGGGTATCTTGAATAAATCTAAATGCAAATGGTTTCTAAAGAATTTACTCTGTGAAGGGTTGAAACAAGAGAAATGATCAGCGGTACAGAACATCTCTGCCGCCTGGTGAGCTCTCAACAACTCCTCAAACCCAGACTAACCTCCGGCCTCATGTATCAACATAGTGTGTGTCAGCTTACACTTCCCAGTTTAACAGTGCAACTGACGTGGATTCGTACTATATATATGCAATGTTTCAGTAAGAAGTTAACAGAAATGATTGTATATGCCGTCTCTGATGAATGATGGCCCAGATTAAACCCAGACGAAGCCCCAATACACCTTTTACATTGATAAAGGAACAAGACGTGCCTGCTCTAACAGCAATCCTGTAGTCACTTCCGGACTTAACTTGGTCTAATCAAGACTTCCTCTGGGCCAAAATCCAGCTTGACCTTTCTGCACCGGTATTAAACCTTTATTGCTTGTTTTGAAACGTAAAACATATGAGCTAAAATATAAAATAAGTATTTAAGATGGGAACAGTCTTGATATATATTTGTCCACTCTATTATTCATAAACTAAAATCTCTAATTAAACAGAACAGTCTATTCCCCTTTTGAACGATACAATATTGATCATAATTCCTGGCCAGCATCTGCCCTGGACCTCTGACTGATGAAGCAGTACAACCTGTCACAGCAAGGACATTGGCTTCTGTGCTCAGATAAAAAATGTGAACTGAACAAAGACGAAATTGCTCTCTGGAGAAAATGAGTGGCTAGCTTGCCAGGGTTTTACAGTAGATTTAGCAAGAATCAAGCCCTTCGTGCACTTCATGTAACTAAACAATGTCAATATTTGCATTTGGGGACAGTACAAAAAGACAATGAACCTTTTGCAGTTTGGACTTATGAGTATGCAATTATGGACTTAAATAGGTATACATATTAGTTTGCTAATAATCAGCATTCAGTCACATAAACTCACCTCGTTATTATAGAATATAGTATCTCCTTATTATAATAATACAACATATATTAATATAACAAAAGGTATTTAGATGTGGCAATACCAACAGCTACAAAAAGTATACCATTTTCAGAAAGGTTCAAGTTTGGGAGAAAAAAGTGAAAATACATACTTTTTTCTGATGCTAAACCATATATTTTGTATTTTACTACTTTTATATCAAATCAAAAGCTTTGCTTTTGTAATGCTGTGGTAGGCAAGGAGGGCCATAGTCCTGAAAAGTTTCACTTCAACCTTCATGCAACACTCCTGATTCCACTAATGAAGTTTCTTTTGGCTTGTTTGAAGCTACTGGTGTGTCTCTTGACATAGGATTGGAACAAAAACCAGCAAGGGCCGTGGGCCTCCAGGAATGACTTTGCCCACTGCTGATGTGTTGTGAAATCGACTTAAATTAAACTGAAATCACTGATGAGCCACAAAGATGTACTAAGTGGTTGTGAACATGAGTAATGAATGAGAAATCTCTGAAAAATGTCTACCTTGGCCATCCAGACTAGCGAGACTCCGTGCACCAGCGAGTCGGTCGGTTCGTTCCTCGTTCTTCTCACCTTTCTGACCAGACAGCAGCTCTTGAGAAGAGCACTTGAGCGCTGGGATGGAGTTTCGGGCCCTCTTGCTCGGAGAGAAGCGGTTTGCTGTAGAGAATAAAACTAATTAAAGACACTAGCCTTACTGGAGTGAAAATACATTGATGTAACCATTACCTGGCAGCAGACAATTAGACCGTGAAATTAAATGTCAGTTCGGTGTCTAACTTTCTTAGGATGGATAAAAATAAAACTACCCTCTGCCCTATGAATGTAGCTTATAAAATCAGATTAAGGGCAAAGATAACTTTCTGAAAGCGAAAGCCATGGAATTGTTGTATGAAACCAAATTATGACCTGAGAAAATATAACTCTGTCGTTTTTGTGTGTTTAAATTACATTATGGTTATATTATGGACATTCACATGAACGCCAGCAGCAGTAAACCACATTTCTTCAGAGCGCTTGCTTTAGTAGAATATTAAATGTAATCGGTCGAGTAGATAACAATCAGAGACAGTTGAATTATCTTCTGTACAGTTTGTGACGTTATAAACCAAGCAGTAAGAATACCGCTAAGACATTTGATGCCATTTCACTTTAACTCATTTTATAAAAACGACTTGATGAATTTAAACCAATTTAATAAGAGTGTGTTCAAGCCATTCACGCACACATTTATGTCTAAACATAAATCCTAATAAACACCCTTTAACATTAACAAATGAAAAAGAGCACGATAAAAACTATTGTGTAATGTTAATATTAGTATACTTCACATATGTCACCTATTGACAATAAACCAAAATGTTCTTGTCTATCTCTTTAAGGTTGAGATTTCAGAATTTAATAGAAACTAAAATATAAAAGACTTCTAGGCTGCAATGAGTGATTGAATATTCTTTCCAGACAAGTTTAAAAAGAGTAGTTAAAGAAAAATCTTAATACAATATTAAGAAGTTTACAAATAATAAACATATTCATTATTAATGGCTCTAATTCACACTCATGCATGGTGAACTCTGAGATGTGAGTCTGAAATAAACAAGGTCACATGATGCAATAAATATTAACTTAACCTAAACTTGTTTTTTAGACTTAATCATTGATCTGTCACGTGCAAATCATTTTATTTTTATGTGTAATGTCAATAAAGACACAACAAATCGAGGTGATCCAATCACCTCGTCAAGCGTTAATTTATATATCGGTTAGTAAAGTTCAGAACTTTTTTAATGTTTTAAAGGTGACTTTTCTCCCAAGAAAATAAAAAAATGGTAGCTAGAAACACAAAATATTATTTTATACCCAATAAAGATTTTCATTCACTAAAATAAACCTCACTTCATGTGTTTCCTTACACAACTAACTATAGAGTAGCATTAAAAGAATCAAATTAATGTTTAACATGAGACAGTCATGCAACCTTTTGCCTCACACATATTTGCTCCTATTGTTCTTCTTATTGACTCACGTTGGCTCTTTCTGAAGACTCTGGCGCTCATGAACTTGAGGAATCTGTTTGCATAGAAACTGGGCCTGTGCACGGACACAGTATCCTAGGAGAAAGAGAATACAAGACGATCAAAACCAGGAAGCCTCTTTAATTCCCTGGGCACGGTGAATAGTCTATTCATAAACCCCAGCGCACAGAGACATCTACACTTACACCGTCATAGACCAGAGCCTTCCAGGTGTGCTCCAGCTTCTTGATGAATCTGAGAAAGAAACAGGAGCGAGATTGATTTAGAGCTTATTTTAAAAAGCCGTGGGAGAAAATATGATCTGCCGCTTGTGTCTGAACTGAGAGCAGTTTTACCTGTAAGACTGCAAGATGTCAATAATGCCAAGAAATATAAGCAACTTTTCATCTCGATGAGTTTTTGCAGGAATTCCTCCCATTCTGGTAGAAAAAAAAGTGTTGGGAAAATTTTAAAAACAAAAGAAATTGCATGTTTTGCTACAATTTTACACAACGTATACAACATTTAAGAGAGGAATCGTTACAAAATTTAACTAAAGAAAACCTATTTTTAGAGTTTACAGTTAAGCCAAGTTAATGTATTTTTTACACTACTGTTATTAGTTGCTTTGGATCAGCTTTACAAAACAAGGGCTCTGATGTAGTACATTTTCACCCTTTCTAAAATTCACTAAAGTGAAATAGTAAATACATATGGTGTAATGAAAGGTTCCTGTTTCTTTTCATTTAGAAAAATAATGCTATTTGTAATGAAGTACTTGGTAGTAAAAGAAACATTTTCATCCATTAGAAATATCCAATGTTCTGAAGTTGCAATCCAAGTTTGCACACATCTCAAGAGAAACGTTTGCATATACAAAAAAGGGACTAAATACCCCAACGGTTTATGTGGAGTAAAAGCTGTTTTCTAAACATATCTGTGCGCTTTCCTTTAAATGAACATAAGATAAGATGTGCAATCCAACTGACGTGTTGTCGGTGGTCAGGGCCTCCGCTGCTTTGCCGTCTCCCTGAATGGACTCCATGGCGGTGGAGTACAGCACTTTCTGACCCACGGTTCTCTTGCCATCACCGGAGGTTGGGTCGCCCTCTCGCTGACGCTGGTCCAGAACATGAACTCCCAGCAGCAGACTGTAGTCCATGATCTTAAAGCTCTCCAGCACCTGCAGCCCAGAACAAAATGCAGATATTTATATCTCTACGGATTATCTTAAAAATCATTACAAAAATGTTATAGCTAACTGTTTCTGTACAAACTAGTTCAAGTGCCTAGAAAGGAACAAGGATTTAAGAGTATTTTAGGTTTACATTTTTCGCTTCATGAATGACAAAAAAAGACAGTACATTTTTGTTGTCTTTAAAAATGTGTTCCTCTAGAAAAAAAATTCTATATGCACTTCTACCAAAAAAAATTTTATTTCCTGTACTATACTGTAAATTGACCAAATCTAAATACTGTGCTGCCAAAAAGTTTCTTAACAGTATGCAACTGGGTTCTTGCCTCATCATATATGCAAGTACACCTAAAAAAAAAAGCCTGACCGTTTTCCGTTCTCTTTATTCTACAATGCTAATTTTGGTTTATAAGAGCACCAGCAACAAAAGAATGAAAAGTTAAAGCAGGGTCTGCTAACATTGTGGCTTTAAAGAGGAGCAACAAATCCAATCTAGCATCTTTAGAAAAACAAATCAAATGAGCAAACACTCTTTAGCAAAGAACTTGAAAACAACCCGCTTTTCCATTCAAGTTGAGCTTTTTCTGACAATAACTTAGAATTACGTTTTAGCTTTTATTGTTGTAACATCTTAGTGTCATGCTATGACCTAAAGTGGGAACAGCGATCATTTTAATAAGAAATACGAAAAATGTATAGTAAAGACAATTCTGCGCTATTTGGCTTCTTAGAAAACACCGGGAATACATCAGTGCATTTCTAGGAACACAAAATATGTATTGTACAGTCTGGAAAGAGCAATTCGAATAGCTCTTAATTGTGATGGCTGTAAATATTGTGATTATGCCTGCAGAATAGTTTTGACTAAACCCAGAGGTGAGTTAGTGAAAAACAGCTCGTTTAACAGCACTCATATGTACACTACAGTACTTGCTATTATATTCGTCATTGATCAGTTTATGATGACATATCTCAAAAGGGAAACACACTGTGAGAATATTATGAAACTATATACGCCAGCGTTATGGTATTGTTTGAGATGGTATGCAATATAAAATGTATATAAAATGTTAATATTTAAAATCAACATATAACACATAAAAACAAAATAGAAGCACAAAAGTAACAACTGATCCTAGCACAGTGGTAATGGTAACAGGTAAGTAAGAGGAAGTAGCAATGTAGTTTTGTTTAAAACCAGACTACGAAAAACACACTTCGAGTGCAGAGGTCCCTTCTAAAAGTCACCTTTGCTTAAAAAAAGGTTATATATATATAATGGGCTATTTAATAAAAGGGGTATAAAGGATTTCTAAACAAACGTTTCTCACCAACACTTGCACAGCTGTCAGCTATGACCATCATAACCAACACAAACCTTCACACAGGAAAAAACATGTGGAACATTCCTGAATGAATGCAAGAAATTCTCAAATCCCTCGCTTTTCCCGTAGGTGACCTTTGCCTCCCTCTTTTGCTTGTTTCGCAGCATCTGCGTCAAATTGCACATTATCCACACAGTTCCAGCATGCTATTCACACAACAGTCACTGAAGTACCTGCAGTTAACATGTGCAACCACTTGCAAACCGCACAATCTCCTCACAACAGTCTAGGTACAAACGAGCAATGACAACTTTTTTTACAGTATTAAATTAAATCCATATATAGTGAATTGTACATTTGTGTTCACAAATTAACATATTTATCAACCTGGTAAATATTTGTTCTTTTATAGTTCTGTAAAATATACAGCAAACAATGTTCTAAAACACAATTGTTCAGTTTTAAAAATGTGATAACAGTCACATAAGAACAAAACAACACCATGAAACTCTTAACTCTCAATCACAAAGTGTCCAGATGTCCAATCACTTAGTACAAAGGTGTCACTTGTTACCTCTTCAACTCATCAGCCATTTTAATAAACTGAATAATTTTACACACTCGTTGCCTGATTCAATGATTAATGATGAAAATATTTAGCCTCCACACTTATCTGTCTCCTCCCTGCTACTTGATCTACCGTATATGTGTATTACCGCAAAACTTGTTTGCTTGTATGTCTGTTCACAGTCACAAACAAACTGTCTGTTCCCTGTTCCCAAACAAAACTGCAGTTGGATCGCCTGTGTCCCAGCTTGGATTTATGATGAGATAATACATTTTTGTTGTGGTGGAAATTTGATGTACAAATTAAATAAGAGAAATGTAATAATATATTAAACTCTTTTGATTTCTTGTGATGCGAGTCCAATAATAAAAATTCAAGTCTGCAAAAACAAAAGGGAACAATTGAAAAGGCTTTGTGTAACGTGAAAGATCTTCTTGTTTTGAGAGTCATGTTATATAAGGGATGTTGTGTTTACCACAGAAAACCTCCCGGGCTTTGAGCCGAAGGGTCCACAATAATGGCACGCTCTGATTACACAGTGAACGTCAGAATTTTTACATTTCCTACCATGCAGAAATGAGTCTTTACAGTCACTGGGAATTCATTAACATCAAGCCAGGAGTTCAGAGAATTGTGTCACTTGGGAGTGCAACATAGGAGCCAGTTTGTTCGACCAATCAAAAGAACCAAAACAGCCCACCCCGCCAATCCTCCTGCGTCTGCCTGAGAGATCCTTCGGCTTCAAACACATCAGAGAATCAGCACAGTTTAAATTAAATCTAGCAAACGGATTCCGTCAAACCTGTTTTGTCTCATGGTGTTGTTTGATGTTATATCCAAGTAAAATATAATTGCAGTTCAGTCCATCCACTCTGTTTTCTATCAGTTAAATGAAAATGTCAGTTAGTGCTAACTTAAAAGGGTCACGAATCAATTAAATATACGAACCTGACTGTTTCAGAATTAAAAAAAAAATTCTGAAATACAGCAACTATTTGAGCTAGCTCCAGAAACACACTTTCAAAATGTAATACCTAGTGACATAAGATTTTTATTTAAGTAAACAAACTTAAAATATTTTTTTTCTATTTACAGAGTAACATCAGCCATTGGATCATCCTGAAAAATGATTCAAGCCCTTGTTCTGACAATTGAAGTTGAAATTGAAATGGGTGCTGTAGAATCTGAATAGACTAAACTTGATTGAAGATTCAATGATAAACCAACTTGCCAACTCAACCCCATAATTCTGAAGACTACCGTTTGATGAGCAACCAAAAAAGACTAGAGGATCATTCATAAAGTTAAGTCTTTGAACAAGTTATTGTTGAACAAGATAATTATCAAAAATTTCCCATTTTATAGACATCATGTTTAGATAACTGTATTATCTCATTGAAAATGACCCATAAAAATGTAAATTAAAACATTGCAATAACAAATTAATCCATAAAGCACTATGTTCTCCTCAAAGGCTAAAGTCAGATCAGAGGGAGGTCAGAGGCAGGGAGAATGTTTCCAAGTACGGTCCGTTTTGTGTGAAACTTGGGTTCTGGTTTTTCCCTCGGCCCTCTTGTGACTTGCATTAGGAATCAGGGCTGATCCTTTCACTTGGTCTGACAGAGACTCACTGAATCAGTCAGAATACATTAAACAAGGAATAACAGCCAAAAATAGAATTTCATCAACATTTACTCTCATACACCGGCTCCAAACAAACTCAATCTTTGTCAAACAAAAAAGATTTTCTGAATTGGCTGAAAATTGTACGCTTCCAAAAATGGATGTTAATGGTGATCAGACTCAAACATTCTTCAAAAAAAGAAACTCAAAGCTTTGAAAGGGGAAGAGAATTAATGTTTAGTAGGTCTTTAGTCTGCTCCAGGCTTAGACATTAAGAGGACATTTTGTCTCAAGCGAGCAGGTCATGCCTGGAATGCCGTCATGTTGGCAGGGTTGTGAGGTTTGCTTGTTTGTAAATAAAACGTGGCTTGGATAAGCTCCAGATTAAGAGAATTCCAGAAGCGCAGACAGTTACTAATGCTCTCCTCAACATCATGCCACACTCATTTAGATAATTCACTTACTGGATTGTTTCTCTGCTGCTTACTTTTTGGGGAACTTAAAAGTTGTCCTTAAAAATAGATGCGTGAAATAATGGGCTCAAAAGTCAGAATTTAACTAATCTTGTGTTTTTTATTTATTTCCTTTCTAGGCATTGATTATGTTGACCTCTGAATGCAAACAACACCCTGTTTTCAAACAAGCATGGCATTGGCACTTTAATTAGATATCACTTTTCTCTCAAAATATCCCATGCTCCTTGATTTTAACAATATACATATTTGTTTTTTGACCACTAGAGAATGTGATGCAGGCAACTACTGGTATGCAAATGCTACTGGTCTAATCTGATTTAAGGATCTATGCTAAGCTATCATAAAAGCGATAAAGCTTGTGAATAACTAGATCCCAAAATGGTAAAACACTGCTAACTAACTTTGAGGAGATGAAGAATGAGCCTAATTCAGAAAAAAAAATGTGATCTACAGTGTACAAAATTTTCACTTTTACTTTAAATTATTTTAATTTGATAGACTAATTGTGTGCACATATTTACAAATGATCAGTTATCTGATTCTTCATTTGTGTTCAAATGAATACATGTTCTCTCTTAGCAGTAATTAGAAGTAACTTTCTTTCCTTAATAATATCTTGCTTCAACAATCATCATGCAATTCAGGGTTATTTTCTGGAATGTTCTGTTGAGACAAGCATGTGATGAACAATAATATTCGGTCGACCATGTCAACAGTCTGATTTTCTGAAAAAGAAAGGAATGCCAGGCTGGAAAGATGCGGTTTGTTTCCCAGCTGAGGGCCGAGTTTTACCACTCAGCACATTCTGAATCTGTTAATCAGTGTTGGGATAGCTACTTGGAAAATGTAGTAAGCTAAGCTAGTAGTTACTCTTCATTAAATGTAGGTCCACTTCACTAAAGCTACTACCATGAGAAACGTAGCAAGCTAAGCTACATTGTAAAAGTAGTTCACTACTTCTAAGCTACTTTTTTATATTGATCAAATTTCAGATCAATGCTTTCTCAGCAATAAAAAAAAAAAAAATTCAGGTAGGCAGACATACGTGTGCAACCGGCTTCTGTAGAGTAAAATTAGGGCATTCAATTTTCTTTTTTGGCAAGTTTTGGGTGTTATTCAAACATATGTTATGGCAACTCCAAATCACAGCGCTTGCAGATATTCAGCAGCATTTGGTGCTCTACTTTGATTTAATAAAAAAAAATTCACTGCCTATATAAATAAAAAAATTCATAACTTTTTCAGCTTGACATGGCTGCTCCAGTACCTCAGTATTAACATTAGTTGTTGACAAGTAGCTCATGTCTGCACGCTGTACTGAATAGCGAATATGTTGGGATTCACCTAAACGTGTTTTCAAATTTGATGACTTTGAAGATGACATGATCTTCTTTGGGCTGCAGGGTAAGCATCTGAAGTCATTTTTTTCCTTGTTTGTCTCATTTCATAGCATATATTTGTCAAGATACGGCAACGGTGACTCGGCATTCTGTTTATTTATCGCGTGTCTGCTAAACGATGCAGCAGTTGCCGATAACACAACAAAAAGCTCAGTGCCAACCGCAGTAAGAAGAAGTCTGTTGATTTACGGATCTAAGATTTGCATTTGCATTTTATCTTTAGCTTCATGCCTTGGTCAGATTACCGTTCGAGAACTCCGAACGCCACCGTATGGGCGTGCAGCAGCGTAGACACCATCAGCCCTAAAATATATATATATAAAATATATATAAAAGCAACTGAACGCAGGATTCTCATGAACTTGTTTTTATTAAATCTATGGAGAATAAACAGATTTATAGCTAAGCAAAGGTCTAAAAGCAGATCTCAGCAGTCTTAAAAAGCACCAATGTATGTTTTATTATGGTTTATTGATCAGTTGATACAATTTCTATTATGAGAAGCTGAGATAGACTTTGAAGGTGTAACAGATTGCATATTGTCTCTCCCCAAATGTAAGTCGCTTTGGACAAAAGCGTCTGCCAAATGGATAAATGTAAATGTAAATAAATGTATAAGTCTGTTTATATGAAATGCAGATGCATATAGATCTCTAAAACACGACGCATGACTAGGTGCCGTGGAAAACATCCCTCAAAACAGCTGGTAGTTTTGAGATTAGGCTCTGGTCAGCATGCGACAGGACCAGCACACATTTTATAAATATAACGCAACCTTTTCCACTTTTATTTCCACTGATGTGACCTTCACGTCACGTTTAGTTATTACAGTGTTGGTTAGGGATGCAAGAGTGATTTTGACCTCTGAGATAATTAGTTTGCTGATTTGATTCTCACTGCTAGTGAAGTACAGGGTGTTGCTGTACAGTTTTTTGGTGTTTAATGACAGTTTTTGTCTAGTGCGTGAATCAGTAATGAGTGTTTTTGTGCTGATCCTTTCATAAACTTAAAATAACATACAATTAGTTTGCTTTTTTTAAGCATGAGGCTGTTGAGAGTATACAATGTTGCATGAACAAATTAGAATATAAACATTTAATTTTTTTATTTTTTATTGATTATTATAATAGAACAAATTGTAGCATATAGTGATTGCTGTCATCCACTACTAAAGATTTAAAGTGTTATCTGATAATGCTGTTAAAGTTATTCAGCACATCACAAAGCTGAATATATCCAATAAACAAATGAAATCTCAATATCAAATGTTGGGCCAAAATGTATAAAATTGTTGTAGTTCCAAAAAATGTGAAATGAGCTCCTGGAGAAGCCCTCTGGAGACCCCAGTCAGTCATTTGGGCATAAACTTCCAATATATTTCAAAAATATTTTAGTTTTTTTAACTTTCATTATCTAAAAACTCAAGATGGGTTGATTTAATGGATATTTCACATTGTAAAGCAAGATTATTTTGCCCAAAATGTGACTAAGCTGCAGAATCTCAAGAGAGTTTTCTGATTTGAGCTCCTCTAGCCTCAAAAGGACTAAGGTTTTTGGAGGGCTGAAAAAAGCAACATTCCGGCCCTGAGGACGCGGTCTCATCCGGCTGTTGGAACACTCGAAGGACCGACACACTTTCAATTGTCCTTCAGTGTAAAACTGACAGTTTTGTTCATCAGCATTGCTTTATGTATCAAAATGTGTCCAAACCTTGCGTATTTAGGAAAAAACTCCCAGTGAAAGTGAAATGAAAATATTTAATTTAAGCTCATCACAGTGAGTTGGTGAGATTTAAGCAAAGACACTCCTTTTTTTTAATCATAATTTCTTGCAGGAAAATAATCTTCGACCATGTAGAAAATAGAGACACCTGACATTTTAGCAAAAAGTGGGACTTCAAAGAAACATTGTTATTTTAAAAGCAAAAAGCTTTTTCTATGCCATTAGGCTTTTCTTCCACAAACAAGCACGGCACCAAACAATATTGATAAATGATTTAGAGAAGAATACAGCATTGAGAACATCTGAATGTTTGAAACATCTTTGAAACTGATATCCAACTTTTTTTGATGCCTTTGATTGGTGGGATGATTCCCTTTTCTTAGTCTGGTGCTTTTTGTATGATTGCTTCGAAGGGTGTTTTCCATTTCAGTGGGTACTGTCGTTGCATGAGAAAAGCAATGGAAGGATAAACTTTTGTAATAGAAACAACCAAGATTCCTTTAAATATTATTATCATTACTGTACCATCGCTTGATCATGGATGGTAATGCTAGAGGAAAACAAACAAATTTAGATGACAAAAATATATCTGATCACTGCCTTCTGTTAGCTTTCAGCAAAACATGAGCTCTATGATGGTAGGGACATCCTTTTATATAAAACTGTGTAATCCAACACTGCATGTGGTGAAAGACTATCAGCTTCGATTAAATCAAACTCATGAGTACATATTTGTGTTTCATTCTCCTCACTCTAATCAATATCAGATCTTGACTTCGAATAGCAGTCTTGGTTTCGAATAGCTGCGTTCTCTATCAGCAATAAGCTACACCAAGAGTCTGACTCTTATATTGTGTAGTAACCGTCCCGTAAAGAGCCAGAACTCGCAGCTATAAAAGATGAGAGAGTGTAGCACTCACCCGACAGTCCCGCTGCAGAGTCTTCATCAAGGCATTATATGTTTCGGTGTCAAAGTACAAGCCATCATGCATGTCCACAAAGTCCAGATCCTTATACGTGGGGCAGGACTTTTCTCGCTCTTTTCGTGAAGCACGCCTCTTGTACGTCGAGCCCTTCAAGTCATATTTGTAGTGCATTTTTACGGATCGTGGCAAAACATTGTTCATAACCACAAGGCGGATGTTGATTCCTCCAGACTGAACGCAGTACAGGCCGTAGAACTTTGGCAGGAGAGTTCTGGGGTTCTGGTTGAGGTTCTGCGAAAGAGATGTAGAGTTCATTGAACAAGAGCAATTCATTTTATGCTAAAACTGTAAGTGTAAACATTTGAGAGCATTTAAAAAAAAATGTCATTATAAATGGACAGAATTTTTGGCAGGCAAAAATGCAACCTTAACATTTAAACATTTACTTCTTATAAAATAACAGCTCACTTGACTGTGCAAAATCTACTCTTTATTACACAGTAAAGCACAATTTAACTTTACAGTAAATAAACACTCTTTTGAGTATTTTAAAGATTTTAATTTAGGCATAACAAATGACCATCTTTTTCAAAAAACAAATTAACGACATTTCCCAAAAAATAAATAAAAACTTTTTTTTTTTTACTTCAATTTAACAAGCTAAAGATTCAACAGAGAGTTGAATAAGAGTCAATTGGTTCTATTTTTTATGTTATTGAAGATCAATGAATTAATATTTTTTGTTTAATCTTCAATTATGACGTCAGTAAGAAAATAAGTAAGAAAGGGTACTTCCTAAGTAAAATTTGGAATGTCCACCTGGTATTTGAGCGTTATCTCGCTTAAAAAGCGTTCGTAAACATTTAGATGCATTAAAGACCAAAATACCCTAATACCAAAATGGCTAATAGTTTCCGTTCTTAACCTTTTACTAAAAGACCTCCTACTAAAAGACAATGACTTATTTTACTTTGTTTATAACAGTGTACTGGTCAAATTAAAAATATAAAAAAGCCTATTCAAATTGAGACTAAATGTATGGAGTCACATGACAAAACCACATGGTAGCTTACCATGTAGTATCCAGGAAGCAGCTTTTGAAGGAATTCGGCCTCTTTGTGCTGTACAGTTTTGATGATGAACTCATCATCGCTGGTCAGGTAGAAGAGCGAGCCACTTGCACCCGGGTTCGACAACTCGATTAAGGGCTCTTTACAGATGGAGTACTGCAGAAACACAATTTGAAGCAATAAGTTGAAAACAGGACCGGACAAATTGGCACAAATCCTAAAGAAAGTTTACAATAATTTCATATGTCAAAAAAATCCAACATTGAAATGAATGCATTATGTATCTTTTTTAACTCTACAAAATGTTATGTTTAATAAATTGGAGTAAAATAACATTCAAGAGAAATGTGTAATGGGATTTTTGCACCATAAACACAATTGTCCCAACTATTGTTTTTAATCCTCATTAGAAACTTGCGTGCAATTTAAAATGAGGTCATGTCAAGCCAAGTATGCTTTATTGTCATTTCAACCATATATAGTGCAGTACACAATAAAACGCAAAAAAATGTTTTCCCAGGACCAAGGCGCTACATTATCATTCATTCATTCATCTTCATGTCTGCTTTCTTCCCTTTCGGGGTCTCCACAGCGGAATGAACCGTCAACTCTTCTGGCATATGTTTTATGCGGCGGATGCCCTTCCAGCCGCAACCCATCGCTGGGAAAGACGCTACAATAACCAACATTAATTAAAATTCACAACTAGGCTAACAACAAATAGCTTTTGTGCTACATTTTAGTCCAAAAAAATAGACATAAATATAGAGTAGCGTACTCTACAGCTGTGGAAAAAAATAAAATAAAAATGGAACCTTATGAGGCTTAGAATAAATAAAGGAATATAAACAGTCAACAATCAGAGAGGTAGAAATGTGTAGGGAAAAAAAGGTACACTGGGACTTTTACAAAAGCCACCTATTTTAACACTAGCGAACACCAGGAGAAACTCTCCAATTCATAATCTCAAGACATATTATAAAAAAAAAATACTAAACAGACCAGCTGTGGTTTGCTGAGAGAATTTACGATCACTTTTAAACCTTACAGACTGAAAGACCAGCTTATTACTGCCTGGAAGTCCTGTGGTTTAATTAGGATTACATAAAACCCGCAAATCTTATGAAGTCCTAAAGCAAACATTGGTGGGGAAAGATTTCAGGAGGACAGGGCTGAACCGAGGCCACACGCTCGTTTTCAGGACTGCCTAATGAAAACAGTCACGTTGCACTTCCAGCCAAAACACATGGGCATTTGCATTGAGGCTGTCTGCTGTCCTGCCTTTGAGAGAGAGCGTGTTTGTATGTGAGGCTCTTTAATTAGCTTGCATTTCCTCAACCCTATCTAAAGTACCCAATCACAAAAAGTACACAACAAACTCAGAAGAGCATGAAGCATCGGCTTCTTTCATTTTCAGCCAGAACCTTTCACATGGCTATACAGGCTAGGGTTTATTTATTTCATTACCAAAGTGAATCTTTAGAAGAACCCGAAACATTTTTTTTACCCCAACTGACTGCTTTAAAGGGATACTCTACTCCACAATCTACCCCATGAACATTTGTCAATGAATGACAGCAAAACATTTTAAGATATTTTGGGACAATAAAGATGGCTGAGACAATTGTCACAAGTGTTTTAAAACCTTAAAAATGGCACTAATTAGAATATAATGTTTCCATCTGCATTGGGGGTCAGATAGAAAAGCAATAGCATGAATTTAAAAAATCCTTTCATAAAGACATTTTCTGAGTTGTGTTGTACTTTTTATGATAGAACAAACAAAACAGAACAGACATGAAGCAAGGTGGGAGTGAGAGAGTGGACTAGGTTAAGTCTGTTAGAGAGTTGTAGACTATGTGTTTACACCATGTAGCAGCCCCCTACTGTGCATTCCCTTTGAGTGCATAATAGGAAGTAACTGAAGTTGTAATTCCTGGACTGACCACTGGGCTGGTCTCAGAACAGAACAGATTCCTTTTGACTCCCAATTAAAAATTTCTTGTTTTTACATCCAAAATTAACGCATGTAATGTCTGGTTGCAAAAATTTGCAAGTCGCATCACTAATCTTGACATGCAGTATAGCTCTAAGGGCGGTAGATGTTTGTATGACTATTTTAATAAAGTTACATTGAGATGTAAATTTTGGCATACTTTAGCATGGGGCTACCAGAGTGAATCAGACACAAGCAATGGATTTCTGACTATCCTGTAGTAATCCTTTGTAAAGAAGGAAGTTTCTGATTTAGCCAAACTCTGAGCCTCATTTGCTCATTTGCTGAAATGTATAGGTGATCGTTTATAACATGGAGGTACCATTCATACCGTCAATAGTTTACACCAGGTTTGCCCCACACTGTTGAAAATATAATGTACTTAGTTTTGATTAGTCTGTTTCAGGGTACAGTTTTATAACGTCTTCAAAGTGTGCGGCCCCCTCTGCTGACTTTGCCCACTGGTGAGTATGTTAATTAGGTAGTTGTGTAGAAGGAAGAGCAGAAAGCTGATTTTTGTTTGTTTATGGGAATTTTTTATGCATTATGGTATTGATATAAATGATGCATGGCCTTAAACATTCAAAAATGTAGTAAATTTAATGTACAACATTGATTACCAAACCACCAGGTATGTTTAATGTGACATATAGTAAAATTACTGTTTAAATAGAGACTAGTAAACATTCACCAAATAAATGGAAAAACTATTTAATATTGTGTTTTTTAATTATATTGATGTTACGTGTGGAACAACTTCTTCCCCTGAAATCAAATTGGTGACTGACATTAAAACAAAGACTATTTGGTTATCTATCCTGAATGTATTTGGTTATATAAGCCTCCTTCAGGAGAACCTGTCACTCACAAGAACCTAATTTAAAGCAAATCACAACTTTCACATCATTCAGTGTACCTTTTAATTAAATAAATGTTTGTTTGAGGGGTTGAAAAGGCTTCTTTAAAAAGCATTAAAACTCTCACTTACCCCAAATGCTTTAAACACTGGTGAATAAGTTCCTTCAGTGCTAACCGAAAACATAACATTGACTCGACAAACACCCTTTTTACGCTTTTAAGCCTTTTTCAAAGTTTTGTAGACTGCTTTAACACTTATTTCACATCATGTTAATTTCTAAAAGAAAAGTTTTAAGTTCATGAATGCAAAACAAGATGATCCTAGATTTCTAGGCATCCTTCAAATGCATTAAAATGTAAAGGCTTAAAAGGTGTTTCCTGGCAAATCCTAGCCATGACATAACACTTATCACACACACACACTGGAAATCTTCATCAAGCAACAGCTAAAGGTGGCTCTAAAAACGGCCCTTTAAAGAGAATGATGTAATGTACCGTAGGTTCACAAATTACCCAGGAACCCAGACTATCAGGCACCTGGGAGTGATATGGGTTCTACTGGGCTAATTACACGGCCATTAGAAGTCAAAGAGCAGAACAGGCAATTAACAATTCGACTGAGATCATATGCTTAATCAGCACCATGCAACCTGACCCAAGCTGCTATTTTAAGATGGAAAATTACACCTCACAACATTGACTTCATATTTAAACCAAATGAGAATTTGAGAGAAAAGGCTTCTTTCAAGAACAATTTTAAATGCTGAAAAAAAAGGACTTCTGAACAGTAGTGCAAGTGCTCTTGAAGAGCTGAAATCTGAATATGAAAACACATTTCGCTACAGAACTTACAGATTTTACAGGCCTGTTGCTAACTCCTAAACATGACTGTGCTCTTAAAATAGATAACTCAATGATCCAAGCTCTAGAAGACAGGGGAACCAAACTCTGAGCCTGCCTCTTCCATTGATAAAACTTCCCTTCTTACAAAATAATCTGGCTCTTTGAGTTATTTATGAAAACTCTGTAGAATACATAAACGTTCAGCGAGTTTCAAAATGACTTGTTTGGGAGTCTGGCCCTTTAAATGATCCCGAGCTACTGCTGATATGCCTCCCTCCAAAGTTGCACACTGAATCTCAAAGACTTTGTTGGGGTAACATCACAACATGGTTGCTTTTTTACATTTAGAGAGTGTTAAAAGATCTGATGTGATAAACAAATTTGTGGTTGTGTATACCAAATTTACTTTAAACAGCAATACTTTCATAAGGTTGGCGCCACAAACAGCACGCTCAACAGCAACTAAAAATTCAATTACAGGGTAGGATGGTAACCTCATGCAAAATGATTATAAATGATCACTATTCGGTGTATTTGGTGACAAGAGGATAGAAAAAAGATGTAAGGCTTTGCCAGTCTCGATTAATTTTTAAAAGGGTCAGTCAATAACAGAAATGGGTTGCAGTGCAGGAAATATAGATTGTTTATCTCTGTAAGTTCATTATTTAATAAGAATGTTTTAAATGCTTGAACCCCTTTACAATAAATTTTTTGTCATTTTTTGCTTTTTTTGTGCTTTTAAAGATTAAAATTAAGCTGTTCAATTATTGATTCTTGGTTAAATGGTTAAGATTTATACATTCCCCTAACATCTGAATGCTTTTTAAATTAAGAAATGAAGCTTTTTTCTCTCTAAGCACTGTATGTATAGTTCTTCTAAACTGAGTATCATTAGGTTAAAATTATCAAATCAGGATTACATTATGATTCTTTGAGGTGTCAATACATTGAAATTAAGTGGATTTCATTCATCTTTATCAATCAAATTCCTCCCACGACAACCTTGAGACAAAACGTGGAAACCATTCGTGAGCTGGAGAGCTGCTGCAGAGACATTGCAGTGTGTGTTATCAGAGCGAGGCAGTGTTGCAGTGCAGCAAAACCAACTCCTCCTTGAGCAGAATGTCCAGGACAAATCAAACCAGACCAAACCAAACCACTAATACCTGCTGGGAATTCACAAATGAGCACAGAGGACTCTGAGCTCTTGCCCGTCACAGTCGGCGAGGTTCAGCAGTCAGGTTGGTTCATGGTCAGCAGGGCTGTCGGTCGCTTACGCTGACATCTGATGTAAGCAGGCAATGAACTTTCAAACAAAGGCCCTTTGTTTTGACTCAGATGGGTGAACAGGGTAAGCAGGATACATAATCATCTTGGCAATCGCAGGAAGGTGAAAGTATGGTGTAATCAGAGCCATAGAGGTTTATGGAACAAAGATGAAAAAGAGGTTTCAAGCATAAAAACAAAGTAGGTGGATTGTGTCTGTTTTTCGAATTCAAGAAAATATTTTGGGAAAAAACAAGTAGCCTTCTGTTTAAAATGTAAGTTTTCAAGGTAAAATAAGAAGTTTTAAAACATTAACAGTTTTACAGTTACCGGGAAAACTTGTCTTATTTGTCCAATTATTATAAATATTTGTTTATTCAGGAGAGCAAAACAATCTTGTATCAGTGGAAGCTATCAATAAAGGACAAGGTGCTATTGATGTAGGGGCTAATTAATTTAGGTCAACATTGGCTTGTAAAGATTGCATACAGCATCTTTTAATGATCATGTGAACTATATAAATTAATTATCTAAAAATTGTCCTTATTAGGGAACACAAGGCTCTACTGGAGCAATTTTCAACACAGGGTAAAAAGCAGTGAAGCACAGACTCAGGACAGGTAACTCTTTCAGTTTGACAAAGACACACAAAGCACACCCATCATGAACAATTTAAAATCCCCAAGCAACCCAGGGTGTTTGCTTGATTTTTTTGACAGCATAGAAACCAGAAACCAATGCAAACATGTAAGATGTACTGTCACAGAATGATTCTCACCATAAAATCAGCTCCACTATGAAGTATTTGGTCTCTTTCAGAGAAATAACAACTCCAAGGTGGTGTATTTAAGCCTCATCAGCTCTAAACAGGAGGGCCAGTTCCACTTCTACCCCTAGCCCCCACCTTATGTGACATAAGATGAAGTATGTCTCAAATTTAGCATATTTATAGTTCATTTGCATCAAACCCGACGTGCAAAAAAAAAAAAAATGGAACTGTGCCATATGATTGTATGTGCCAAGAAAATGTAACATCGATAATTGATTTTACCAAGTAATCATCAGGCTTGATTCCAAACAGTTCCCGGAAGTAGCGGAAAGCCAGAGGTGCGTACGTCTTGAAGCGGAAGTCTGGGTAATGGTGCGCTGGAGTTAGATTGCTTCCCTCACTGCAAAAGATACAACAGATCATTGGATTCCTTTAGAGCATCAACTTGGTGTCATTAATGGGACAGTTCATCAACCAATAATCATTACGCCATTATAGTAACTCATAGTCATAGTAAATAACTAGATAAATAAGAAGTAACTCATAATAATAAATAACTCATAGAGAACACTCCCTAAACTTGCTAAAAAGACTCTTTTATTAGGGAGCTTACAGCCCTATTATTGACTGACATGTTCTGGAACACAAAACCCACTGAAAAGAACTCTGTGAGATTGTGAGAAAGTGTTACCTAACCTAAATGGATCTTTCTGCCTAAGGAACAGAGGCACATTTGATCTTTCTGAGCCCAAATTGAGAGCGTCCTTGTTGCAATGTGACCCAGCAGCAGTAAACACCAGAGGTAATTTTTTCCAGAGACGCACAACAACCCATCGCCTGAGGACAAGGAGGTCCTAGTCTCTATTTACTAGTGCTTACACCACCTAAAACCAGGGTCAGCCACGTCAGCTCTACAGGAAGCAATCTAAGCAAGGAGTCGGGAAAAACAACAGCAAATCCTTTAACCCACTTTTCACCTTTTTTCATAACGAGGACCGTTTTTGGGGTTCGGATTAACCTCCTTTTAATAATTCCAAAAAGTGTGACTTGAAAGAGCTTGGTGACGTCATAATCTCTCACTGCATAAAATGATCAACAAGAGTGCTTGCAATAAGTGGGTTAGAGTGTTACTGTTTTTAGGGCACTTGAATTAGTTATAGATGCTAGCTGTTGCGGAATGAGCGTCACTGTTAAACCATAAACTCAAATCTGAGAACATTGTGCAAGCCAATCCAAATGTACCACTGACCTCTCTTTGGGAGCTTTTCAGTGTGAAACAATAGTAAGCGGATGAGGGTCAGACGACTGACCAAACTCTGAAACAAATCAGGCTTCAGTGTATCTAAATCTGTCTAGTAGACAATTCAGAATTATTTTGGGTAATATGCTCTTTGTGGTCACGGTGGCGCAGTGGGTGGCACGGTCGTCTCACAGCAAGAAGGTCACCGGTTCGAGTCTCGGCTGGGGCAGGTGGCATTTCTGTGTGGAGTTCTCATGTTCTCCTCGTGATCGCGTGGGTTTACTCCGGGTGCTCCGGTTTCCTCCACAAGAACAAAGACATGAGGAATAAGAGAATTGGGTAAAAACGATTGCCCATAGTGTTAAAGAGTGTTTCCCAGCAATGGGTTGCGGCTGGAAGGGCATCCGCTGCATAAAACATATGCGAGAAGAGTTGGCGGTTCATTCCGCTGTGGAGACCCCGAAAGGGAAGAAAGCCGACATGAAGATGAATGAATGAATGAATGCTCTTTGTGGTTTTATCTTTAAATGTATTTTATGTAGATGCTTTTTACTTTAAAAAAGTAAATTTAAATTGATTATAGTATGCAGTAGAAAATATGGATGACCAAAATTTAGACAATGCAATTTTTGAATGTTTAGAACATCACCGCATTATAGTGAATTAATTTAAGTGTCCTTTATTTAGTAGGACATTAAAACTATTTGCAGCCTTTGAAGATTAGCTCGATGCAATGAATGCACATCCAAGTAGGCCAAATTAGTAACTCGCGTCTCAAAATGGGTTTTTACAGGAAGCAAAACAATCAGTCTGTGCAAGAAACTGCCAAATTATTACATCCACAGACATGACAAATAGAACAGAGTGCTAAAATGTCTAGTGTACTAAAATTGAGACAAACGTAATGTGTTTAAATATAAACAAAAATTATCTAAAAAAAAGTTCAAATGGTACATTTTAAATTGTGTTAAAAGGCTGAGTTGAATTGATCAAATAAATGAAACAAAAAACCCCTAAAAACTCTGGTATATACTTTTAAAAGCAATGTAATCACAGTTTTTAATTCTGTTTTTGGACTTAAATGCAGCTTGTTTTACAAATTATTAAGGATAAATTACCTATTTTGCCATTTAAGAGTATACCTATAAATTTTTGTCAATATTTATTGTGATTTTAAAAAATGGTTGTCTGATTGTGAAATACCAATAATTTATACAGAATTCAATGTCGATTTAAACAATGATGACTTCATGACTACAAATAATGACTTGGTCTGTGGGAGTGTTCGGCCAGTTAGGTGACTCCTTTGCTCTTTTATGACTGCTAGTTGTCTGTATAGCATTTCTTTGTTGTTGATTTCTTCTTCCATGTAGTTTTGCATTACTGACTTCAAGTTCTCTTACGGGTCCTTTCCCTTTTGGGACTTTATTTCTCCCCTTTATATTCGCTCTTCTTAGACTTGTTCCCCGCTGGTTGTTTAGCTCAAACTGTAGGTAGAGCTCCATCCTCTGCTTTGAGCATTCATGACTCCTGTACGTTTACTAGGTAAAACTAATTGAGAGTGGCATAAAGGTCATTTGGTTGAATAAGTCTATAAAAAAAGACTCTTTTGTTTGGTAAAAAAAAAAGATGAAATTAAAGATGAAGGGATGTCCATGAGCAACAGTAGAAAAAGTGGAAGCTTCCTATGAAGGCTAATTCTTAAATGACTTTTAATGTTTTATGCTCTTTTTTTTTTTTTTTTTTTAATCTTCAACCTGCTTCATTTCCTGCTTTAATATCTAAAGTATGCGTCTCTAGAGCACTTTCAGTTGGCAAAGTGCATGAAATTATGCAATACAAATAAAATTGCTTTGCCTTGCCTTGTTTCTGCCCTGTCATGTTCTGTAACCCCTGCTTTTGTTTTTTATAAGAACTTAAAAAAGGTACTTAAATGTACTCCTTATCCCCTCATTGGTATTGGTTTAATATCATTCTGTTCCCCTGTACCTCTTTTTGGATTATTTAAATAAGACATATTTCACTGATTTCGCAGCGATGGGTTGCGGTTGGAAGGGCATCCGCTGCGTAAAACATATGCCAGAGAGTTGGCGGTTCATTCCGCTGTGGAGACCCCGAAAGGGGAAGAAAGCTGACATGAGGACATGAAGCTGACATGAAGATGAATGAATGAATAATTCACTGAAGTTATGAACTGATAACTGAAAAAATGAAAACAATATGAAAATAACTGCAAATTGGTAATCAAGACAAAAAGTTGAGGGTGCTATAAAACCAAATGTTTGAGAATATCTAAATAAACCAAAAATATTAGTGTTCTTTTCATACCTGGGTAAAAATACACTCTCCACCACGTAGAAGTCCTGCATGAGCACATCTCGGTCAGGTTTTGAGGTCAGATTCCCCACGGTGTAGCCAATGCCGAGCTGGATCGCTCCTTTCAGGGCAGAAGAAGTAGTCTGAAAGCATAATAAAAAGAGATTTTTATGGTCAAAGTAATTTCTTCTAATGAGGGTCTGTTGATACAATTTGTTAGAAAAATAAACCCTTGCTTTAATCTCCTTAGGTGGAATTAATGAGATTTGCAAGTTAAAACTCTTGAATACGGTTCACTGAATGTATGAGCTCAGCTAAAAAATTAGAGCACATAACCACAAAACTTTGTTAAGTTCATTGAAAGGCTTTTGTTGATACCAACATTTTGGATAATGGACATCGGAAACATGCAGCACAAAGTGAAAATGTAGCTTATTCTTTACTCAACACAGGAGCATGAATGTGTTGAGATGTTTTTGTTTCATCAACATGTGGTGAAACAGAGATCTGAAACAGTCACGAGACAATAGCGTTTAGAGAATTAACAATGATATGTGTACTTGTTTCGTTAGATAAACAGTGTACATTTTCACCACTAGAGGCAGCAATTAAAAAAATATCAGCAGAGGAAGGTCAAGAATGAACCAGTTTGCATGTCATCCGCCAACAAGAGGGTCTTTAGGAGCTACTTTATGAAAAACATATTCCAAGCAAAATGCAAAAGTACTGTGTCAAGTACCATAACAAAGTACTGTAACACTAAAACTGCTTTCTTACATAGTAGGGTTTTAATTTAATCTTTCTATATTTATATTTTCTACATTAAATTATTAAAATAGTTTTTTTACAGACTGAGCGGTAGACACCTAATATAAAGCCATCAAAACTGAACTGATTAGAACAATACCATCATAAAAAATTATCTGAAAAAAAAACTTTTTAAAAATATAATTAATAATTTAACAAACACTTTTCATTGATTCAATGCAAACACATAATAATAAATATGTTTAAAGTAACATCATATCATAAAATAACAATAAACAACTCTGATATAGCAAAAAATTCTAGTAGTTTAAAAGAAGCTTCATTGTGTTAAAAAGGAAAGAAAAACATAGATGATGAAATGACAAAAAAACTAAAAAGTTTTTACCTTTTTGTATGTTTTCTCTCTTCTGTTATTGCTAGACCCACCGACTCCATTTGTATTGACTGAAGACATCTAAAAGAAGCAAGAAAGGGTTAAAAGTCCACTTTACCCCCATTAGCTGAGTATGTAAATATTCACTCCAGAATACACCATCAGATTTGCAAAGGAAGCACAGGAAATACTGCTGGGGTCATTTAGGATCATGCACCAGCAAATATGTGGTTCTGGAAAGAAAATGTGACGTAATTGTGGTTCTACCTTGTTTTAACCAGGAACACAAGTGACGGCGTGCAATTCAGCGCTGTTGCATGGCGCAGGCATGAGGTCACGGCTCCGAAAGCGGAGATTCCTGGAAACCTGAAAGGTTCGAGTCTGGTTAGAGCAGAAGGGGCTTGAAAAGTTTTCATTCCAAACAATAAGACGCATGATGGGTGCAGCATACAACAAGGTGTCACGAACATGAGCCCAAGTCAGATTTAGACTCAAAATAGCTTCTGACATAATTGGCATTATTATCTTTTTATTCTGTAATAGCACATTTATTATCATAACAATGTAAACGTATATATATATATATATATATATATATATATATATATATATATATACAGTGGGGCAAAAAAGTATTTAGTCAGCCACCGATTGTGAAAGTTCTCCCACTTTAAAAGATGAGAGAGGCCCGTAATGTTCATCATAGATAGACCTCAGCTAGGAGAGAAAAAAGGAGAAAGAAAAATCCAGAAAATCACATTGTCTAATTTTTTGAGAATTTATTTGCAAAATATGGTGGAAAATAAGTATTTGGTCAGCTACAAACAAGCAAGATTTCTGCCTCTCACAGACCTGAAACTTCTGTAAGAGACTCCTCTGTCCTCCACATGTTACCTGTATTAATGGCACCTGTTTGAACTCATTATCAGTATAAAAGACACCTGTCCACAACCTCAAACACTCACACTCTAAACTCCACCATGGCCAAAACTAGAGAGCTGTCAAAGGACACCCGAAACAAAATTATAGACCTGAACCAGGCTGGGAAGACTGAATCTGCAATAGGTAAACAGCTTGGTTTGAAGAAATCCACTGTGGGAGCAATTATTAGAAAATGGAACACATACAAGACCACTAATAATCTCCCTCGATCTGGGGCTCCACGCAAGATCTCACCCTGTGGGGTAAAAATGATCACAAGAACCAATCAATCTATTAATCAATCAGTTTTTATATAGCGCTTCTTTAGCAATTGCTTTCAAAGCAGCTTCACAAAGTCCCCGTGAGGATCAGGCAGAGCAGACAGGAGTTCCCTCTGAGAGGGGACTCCCGCTGACTGAGGCAGGTGCTAATCACCTCCCCAGCATAAAGAACATACAAACTAAAAATCCATCGATGAACGGTTTGCCGGACAGGACCTGAAAAACAAAAAACAAACAAAACAAACAAAGACAAAACAGGAACTAAGAAATGGAGAAAACGGTTAGTAAACTGTAACATAGACAACAAACAAGTGATCAGCATCAGCTGCAGGAGGTGAGATAAATAATGAGGATAGGTTAGAGAGGAACATTGAACCACATTGTTTTTTCAAACAGTTTGTATTTATATGGTGCTCAGGCACCATATCTGTTTAGACAAATACCAAGAGATAATTATTGGAATGCCAGTTTAAACAGATATGTTTTTAATTTAGTTTTGAAATCTGTGAGCGTAGTTGAGCTGCGGACAACATCCGGTAGTTTATTCCAGAGCTTTGGGGCTCTATATGAGAACGCTCTTCCACCTCTTGTGGATTTACTAACCTTTGGTACAATCAATAGTCCTGCTTCTTTTGATCGGAGAGAGCGAGCTGGAATATATCGTGAGAGGAGACTGCTCAGGTAGGCCGGAGCCAAGCCATTCAGCGCCTTAAAGGCAAGGAGCAGAATCTTGTAGTCAATGCGATATTGTACAGGAAGCCACTGAAGAGAGCACAAAACCGGCGTAATATGATCATATTTCTTTGTTCTTGTGAGAACTCTAGCTGCTGCGTTCTGGACTAACTGTAATTTTTGTAGCGTGGTGGCTGGACAGCCGGCTAACAGAGCATTACAATAATCCATTCTGGAGGTCATGAAAGCATGCACTAATTTTTCTGCATCTACGATAGACAGCATGTTCCGCACTTTAGCAATATTCCTGAGGTGAAAGAAAGCAGTCTTAGTAACATAAGAGATATGATTCTTAAACGTCAGTTCACTATCTATAATAACGCCAAGATTTTTAACTGTAGTGGAAAAATTAACAGTGTGTCCCCCCAGTTCCAGATGTAAAGCAGAGAGATTCTGTAATTGCTTTTTAGAGCCAATAAGTAATATTTCTGTTTTATCTGGATTTAGCATAAGAAAATTTTCATTCATCCAATCATTGATATCAGCGACACATTCTGAGATCTTATTTAGCTTTAAAAGGTCGTTAGGTTTTGCTGAGATATAGAGCTGGGTGTCGTCTGCAGAGCAATGGAAACTAACATCATGTCTTCTAATAATTTTGCCAAGGGGCAGCATGTATATTGAGAATAGGATGGGTCCCAAAACGGATCCTTGAGGAACTCCATAGTCTACTGCTATTGTGTCCGATGAGTCTCCATTTACATGAACAAACTGACTCCGGTCAGAGAGGTAAGAGTTAAACCATCTCAGAGCCTGGCCCTGGATGCCTGCATCGTTTTCTAGTCTCTCGAGGAGAATCCTGTGATCTATCGTATCGAAGGCGGCACTGAGATCTAGCAGAACTAGAAGAGAGATATTTCCTTGATCCCAATCAAGTAACAGATCGTTTGAAATTTATTCAGCGCAGTCTCTGTGCTGTGATGCTCTCTGAATCCAGATTGAAGTTCTTCATAACAGTTGCTCTTTTGTAAGAAGGAGCTGAGCTGTGCTATAACAACTTTCTCTAATATTTTTGACAAGAACGGAAGGTTAGAGATTGGCCTATAGTTGGATAACTCAGTAGGATCCAGGTGCATTTTCTTGATTAGTGGTTTAATTACTGCATGTTTTAGCTGTTTGGGAACGTAACCTAGCGTTAGAGATGAGTTTATAATATTTAGAAATGGTTCTTGAGCTATTTGTAGCAATTCTTTCAGTAATTTTGAGAAATTTTGAGAAAGAACGACATGAGGGGACCTAGTGAATGACCTGCAGAGAGCTGGGACCAAAGTAACAAAGGCTACCATCAGTTACACACTACGCCGCCAGGGACTCAAATCCTGCAGTGCCAGACGTGTCCCCCTGCTTAAGCCAGTACATGTCAAGGCCCGTCTGAAGTTTGCTAGAGAGCATTTGGATGGTCAAGAAGATGACTGGGAGAATATCATATGGTCAGATGAAACCAAAATAGAACTTTTTGGTAACAACTCTACTCGTCGTGTTTGGAGGAGAAAGAATGCTGAGTTGCATCCAAAGAACACCATACGTACTGTGAAGCATGGGGGAGGAAACATTATGCTTTTCTGCTAAGGGACCAGGATGACTGATCCGTGTAAAGGAAAAAATGAATGGGGCCATGTATTGTCAAATTTTGAGTGAAAACCTCCTTCCATCAGGAAGGGCATTGAAGATGAAACGTGGCTGGGTTTTTCAGCATGAAAATGATCCCAAACACTCCGCCCGGGTAACGAAGGAGAGGATTCGTAAGAAGCATTTTAAGGTCCCGGAGTGGCCTAGCCAGTCTCAAGATCTCAACCCCATAGAAAATCTTTGGAGGGAGTTGAAAGTCCGTGTTGCCCAGCGACAGCCCCAGAACATCACTGCTCTAGAGGAGATCTGTATGGAGGAATGGGCCAAAATACCAGCAAAGTGTGTGAAAACCTTGTGAAGACTTACAGAAAACGTTTGATCTCTGTCATTGCCAACAAAGGGTATATAACAAAGTATTGAGATGATCTTTTGTTATTGACCAAATACTTATTTTCCACCATATTTTGCTAATAAATTCTTTAAAAATCAGACAATGTGATTTTCTGGATTTTTCTTTCTCCTTTTGTCTCTCATAGTTGAGGTCTATCTATGATGAACATTACGGGCCTCTCTCATCTTTTTAAGTGGGAGAACTTGCACAATTGGTGGCTGACTAAATACTTTTTTGCCCCACTGTATATATATATAACTCTTTGAATTAAATCTATACATTTTTATGGAAAAAATGGCAATATTTTTAAACTGTTTGTTTTATACTACCATTGTTTTAGTTTTAAACAACTGTACTCCCTTTTAAAAAAATTATTCCCAAGTGTAATAATAAGTATGTGAGTTATTATTAGAACAATAAATCCTAACAAAACCTTACAGGTGTTTGATAACCAAGAATGAACTCCATTATTTGTCATTTAATTTGTATTATTACATGTATTATATATTTGTATCATTACATTTAATGTTATATTTAATTAAATAGTTTAGACTGTTGAAACATGACAAGAGAAAAAAATGAGAACGCATGCAAAAAAAATTGTATGACACTTGCTTTGATCATTTTGGTAAATCTAATATACGTATACATATTTTTTTTATTTTAAAGGGTAAGCTGCAGTTTTGTAGATGTTGTGCTGAATGGCCAGAGAAACACATTTCATTTGAAATCTTACAAGCACTCAGCAATTCTGATCTTGTGGCCACCTATAAAGAGTGTGTTTGTAGGCAGAGCAGTGAATAACTGCAGCCTGGTGAAGTCAGCAGGGCCTCACGCAGTCTGTGTAAATGAGGAAGAATGGCCTTTCAGACTGTCTGCATAAACAAACTGCCAGCCTGAGCGAGCCCTTATTCACAGTCAAGAGCTGCCCGTGACTCTAAACATCTTTCGTTTATATGTGTGTCTGGGTGTGTGCGCGCGTGTGTGTGTGTGTGTGGAGAGGGAGAACACTGAGAACGTGTGGATTTTTGCTGCTGATAACCAGCTGCTGCGCTGTGTGAGGAGAGTCTCTAACACCTGCGTGGAAGGCTGAGATCAAGATCGACGTATTACACAACGCACAGAGCACTTCAGCAGAGTTCAATTGGCAGCAAACGAACATCATAAGCAATGTTCTAACAAAGCATTAATAAAACTCTTGCTGTTTAAATGATAAATTCTTCAGCAATATCTAATTTCATTTCATTCATTCATTCATCTTCATGTCGGCTTTATTCCCTTTCGGGGTCGCCACAGCGGAATGAACCGCCAACTCTCTGGCATATGTTTTACGCAGCGGATGCCCTTCCCTGCCGCAACCCATCGCTGGGAAACATTCACACACACATTCACACTTTAACACTATGGGCAATCGTTCTTACTCAATTCACTTATACCGCAGTTCTTGTGGGGAAACCGGAGCACCCGGAGTAAACCCACGCGATCACGAGGAGAACATGAGAACTCCACACAGAAATGCCACCAGCCCTAGCCGAGCCTAGAACCAGCAACCTTCTTGCTGTGAGACGACCGTGCTACCCACTGCGCCACCGTGACGCCAATTTCATTTCAATCCTGTAAAAATGAAACATTAAAAACTTCCACTGCTCTCTGATTGATGTTCGTACAGAATAGCTGCAAGGCCCAAATGTTTGAAAATGACATTTTATTCTCAGTACAGGTCTTGAAAGTCCAAAAAGATGGATCTCAAATTGTAAACGAAGAACAGAATTTTTTTTTTTTGGGCTGGTTTTCAAAACAACAGACTTGAGTATGAAATCATCCTGCAAAGCTCTCTGATTGGCTCAGGATTAGCATATTCATGTGCTTCTAGCTGGAGGACAATCTTTATTAATGTATTTTGGTATTAGTAATAGTTTTTGCTGTCTAAATGATGGAATATATTAAATTCTTTGTCTCTCCTCATTTTAATTGTGTAAAAATCCAATAAAACATTTCCATGTTCTTGGTTGATCCAGACGTTTGTTAAGAATATCTGCAAGGAAAATATGTTTGAAAGGGTCAATAACTTTTTTTTTCTCTTAAGAGAGATTTAAAAAAAGTTTAAAAAAAAAGGATCACAAATTTGATATGGAAAAAGTAAACATTTTTTGACTTGTTATCGAAAATGAGAGATTTGAGAACGCATGTAACTTGACCCTTGACCCAGAAACAATGTTCTATGATTGGCTGACGCGACAACGTCAGTGAAATTTCACAGTAAAACTGAACTAATGATTCCGTAAGGAAAAATAAAGCAAATGTAATGTTTGCCACATATGACCCAGCTTTATCGTTCTCTCTTTTATATCCTGGGGAGGAGGTTTGATTTAATTTAACCGGACAAAGAAAGATATGAACTTGATAAATGCTGAAAAACCATTGATTTCAACAGTAGTTACAGTACAGTAGCTAATGGCTTCTGTTTTAGCTAAAGGCAATAAAAAAAAGTTAATAACACCTACATATCATCAATGACATGGCAGTACTGATCAAATATGAAACTACAGGCTGCTAATGATGTGCAGTCTAGAAAGAGCACATCATACGTCACAAAGCTGACTCACGAAACAGAGTTTAAATCAACCATTGTTTATGCTCCAGATGCATCATGGAGCAAGTAAAGCCATAAGAGACTTGAGGCCAAGCACAAGTGATTTCACTGTGGTTAAAGGCAATAAAATTTATACTCCTTGCCTTAGAATATTTGTTTTACAAGAAAACTGGTGATTGTAAAAGATGCCAAACTTTAATGCAAGACATCAAATAACCAAAGACAAATGGAAACTTCGCAGAACAAGAGGAGCAGAAGATGAGGTCATCCTTTTCATTTTGAAAGAATTATATTATGCAAGTCTGAAATGATCCTTAAAGTGTTGTGTTAATGTAAACATTTTACACACTCTTGTTCATTTATCTTCTCAAGCATGATAAAAGTTCACAGAGGGGATCTGCTGGTGCCTGATGCTCTCATTCATCTCAGCAGGGGTACACCCACAATTCAACCATCCTTTGCAAAGCCAGACCCACAAACTACTCATTTCTAGGAGGCATTTCAAACCAATAACCAACCCTTAAAACTCACACAAGCACATAGTGAACAAGGAAACTCAGCTCAGAGATCCTCTTAGCCTTCAGTCATCAATAATGTTCTGACACTGAGTTGTTGCAGTGCAGCATACAACTCCAAAATAAAACACTTGATATATTGAATATTAACTAATTTGTGCAAAATTACATAACAATTTAAAAGTTCTCTTTCTCTCTCAAAAAAAAAAAAACAATCATACATTCACGATGACATAAGCAGATTTTAATACCATCAACTTCTAAATAAACAATTTTCTGAAAGTTTTCTACATCACAAAAAGAGAAATTTACATATTTAAGGTTGAATGAGTTGCGAGTGTACCACTACAAACCTAGCTGCTGCTGTAGCAACTGATCTTGGGCCGTTAGTAACACATCAAAAGTTAAATCAAACAACAAAACACAGTAAACAACTTACTCTCTGTCTCAGAGAATAAGGGCCTTAAGGCCCAATTTTGTTAAAACCAATATCCTGGACCACATTGTAAGCCAATCCTAATGATACACGTGGAACTTCTAATATTCTTGCTTCATTCAGATGCTCATATGAAATACCCGCAAGATCCAAAACTTTTTTTAGTCATGCTTAATCATTTCATAATTTGACTTCTGGGGACCTTTTAAAAACAGGGAAAAGGACATCCATAAATATTATGACTAAAAAAAGATATATATTGAGCTGTATATTGATACATAATTGAGCTGCATCTTTTTGGATGGATTGTAATTTATTTCAAACTCTCAAGAATGGATTTCATTGTTTACTTTAACTAGAAACCCCATGATGTCCTTCAACGCATTTGCCAAACGAAAACCTCTTTTGTAAAAAACAAGTATAGTGTATTTTACAAACAGCACTGTACCTTGAAGTTCAAGAATAGCTGCAATTATCATAAAGGTAGTTTATTACATAAGGAGTGTGAGGCCAAACTATTTATTGATATAAGAGTGAGTCAATATTTAACTGTCTGTGAATTGGCTTGACGAATACGAGTGCGTGCACATGTGTGAAATGAATAACAGCAACACACATTGCATCTAAAAGGAAGACTCTTGGACACGTGCAGAACATCATATGCTCTGCTATAACGGGGTTATGAACAAGAGGAGCTTTACAAGAGGAGCAAATGAAATGTGTGGTGCAGACAGTGGAAAAGACACGGTTCATGAAGTGCTCTCTGCAGAAGCAAGTGCCCTTTAAAGGTATTACAGATATGTGACCATGTGCCAGAGGACAGAGAACAGAAAACACTTATGTTTGTATCTTCGAAACACTTAAGAAACATGTCCTCGATTAGATCTCCTCATCTCTCTTTTCCTCTCACTCTCTCCTCTCTTTTTGGTTGCTACGATTTAAGGTTTAATGACTGTAAACAGTCATTTATTTACTGCAGACAAACCTTTCTCCAAAAATGTAGTAATTGCTAAAAATGGCTTTGAAATCTTTCTCATAATATCGACAGACATATATGGAAACCACCGCTTAGATCGTATAATTGCACTTCAGGGGTTAAAGGGTAACTGGGTTCGATTCTTGTGGTCAATCTCAAGGCATGGACTTTCGATTAGGCAAAGGTAGGAACTGTCTATGGGCCACCCACCTCAGGTTGCCTCCCATTCCTTCAAGTATAGTATTGTGTTAAATGTATTAAACAGTTCAATTGCATGGTATTTATCCAAGTTTTTTTAGTCCCGTTCAGTAAGCTCATTTAGCGTTTTAACATTTAGCATTTAGCCTGAAAATTCAAAGAAGGTTTCAAAATGCTCTATTTTTTTACTCTTTCAAGTTTTTAAATATATGCTTTTATTTTGAAATTTCAAGTATGTAATTTTGCTGTGACCACATCTGGAATCACAGTTTTTATCTAAAACAAATCAGCAAATTAAGGGTTTAACCTGAAAAAAGTAGTAGTTTGCCTTGGGCATCAAAATGACAAAATCCATCACTGCTCACACTAAATGCTGGTTCGTGGCACTCTGGTGCGATGTCTCCACACGAGGGACCACAGGAGTCATCAAACAATAGTCATCTAGTATACTTCAATGATTGTTCCAAAATATAGGACGATTTACAAAACAGTTTCTCGATAGAAAAGTAGTTGTAAATTGTGCCAAAAAGCACACAATTTAAACACACCACAAAAATAAAGAGTGAGTGAAGAGCACACTATGACAAACGAACATTATACAGGTATGTTTACATCTTCTGGGCTCAATTAGAGTGGGTTTGACAGCAGCTGGATGCCCTTTTACATTTTTAACCCAAAGAAAACATGACTACTAAAATAACTTTATTTTTTGCATTGTTGGATGAAGCCCATTTCAGTTCATATAGGTTTCTTTCTATTAATATAAATATTTTATTAGTTCTATTAACGAAGTCACTTCAAAAATTCATATTAACAGCCAAATGTTGATCGTATTGTTGATTGAATAGTTATTTAATGTTTCAATGTACAATGTTTAAGCTATAAAGCACCACAAACAATCCAGAGCATTAAGCGAATGTTTTCTCTTTCTAATTGAGGAGTTGAAGCCAGAGAACAGGATTATGAGCGTACCCCAGAAGAAACAAACCTCTAGGATAGGCTCTTTGTTCTGTCTGGAGGTTCTTTCTTCAGTTCCCTAATTGGATCCAGTGACAGAGCATTATTATGTAACTGGCTCAGGCTGCAGTGTGCAGTTTTGAGTAAAAAGTGGTAATTGTATATAAAGTTACTAAAGCATGAGAATAATTAGTGGAGTTTTGGCAATTTAAATTGCCTCTATTGAAAATGACAAAACTGCAGTTAATTATTGCTGCTGCGCAATGTAAGAACAAATAAAGCTTTTTAGACTTTTTTACTTGGATTCCATCACTATAGACTGTTTGGCTTGTGTTTACACATACCTTATACACATTATATGCAAGAATAAGCATCAGCTAACCCTCACACACTAATTAGGTTTACTCGGGGTTATAATGTATGTGTATATGAAAAGTGGAATATGATACCAGATAACAATTTTAGGGTCATTAAACGTATAGTAAACAATATCATTAATATTCGAAAATGTTTAATGAGACTAAGGACAGGCTGAGCCGGAGGGTGCCAAAAATACGAGTAGCATCAGGGCCATGAAATGATCAATTATCAGTGTCTAGAGCCTTGACAGTATATCACACGAACATAATATGTGTGAAATCAGCCATAGGTTTTAGCAGTAAGCAAATGAGGCTCTGAGTTTGGCCAATCAGCTATTTCCTGGTTAGAGAACCACAATACTGCTGAATCAAAAATGGGCAAAATAACATAATTTTGTATTTCTGAAAAGTTCATGTTGATACTTAATAGTGCTGTCCTTCATTACGTAAATCTATATAGCTTGACATAAATTAATCATATGACCACTAAAAAAATGTAACCCAGTTTTTATGAAGGTCCTCAAAAAAAGTATGCCTCAAAAAAAAACTATTGTTATAATTAAATATTGCTGTCGCTAGACCCATATTAATGGGGCATGTGCCCCAATGTATATCACCCCGTAAAAACTCAAAATTTAATTAAGTAAAACACACAGAGTGCTAAGGATTGCAGACATAATTTTAGCAAAAATTTTGTTTTCGTGAAGAACAAACTGCACTTGATTTCAGAATTATTTATTAAATCCGAACCACAGACATTATTAGCTGAAGCTTCCTCTATATATTCATGCAAGATCTCAGTCTTTTTGCACACACAAAAAAATTTCTGACAGCGTGATGTTAAAATTTAGTTCCTCAATGTTTGCTCGTTGAAACAAGAAAGATGGTATGGGTAGTGTAGTATTTTAACATTTAACTATATGTTATTAAGAAATTCATTAATGTTGTTTATGCTGCCCTTAAATTCATATAGGATTACATAATACATTTAACATATTTTTTATAACGTTACTGCTGACTCAACAGAAAAACACTTCCTGATAAAACACCCAAGATGAATATCTGAAGGGATGTCCGTAAAAACCTGCATGCATTTATCAGCTCTCAGGCCAATATTAAATCAAAGACATACTTCACATCACATGCTAATGAATAAAACGGGCCCATGCACCAAAAGAGATATATATCCAGCCTCTGGATGTACTGTAGATATGTTTTTTTAGCAGTAAAGTCGGGCATTTTTAACATTGGGGTCAATGGAAACCCGCTCACATTTGGGGTGACAAGTGGCTAGACACCAAACTGTAGTTCAGTCACTTCCTAGAACACATCGATCGAGAAAGATGCCGCACAGTCTAGGGTTCAATTTAGTTTGTTACATTTAAATGAATTGACATCAAAACTTTAGCATTGACCACATGACCCCAAATAACATTAAATTCAAACTAAAACCTAAATGAAGCATTAACCTACTCTTAGTAGGACGTGAAGAGTAAATGGTGATGTTGGCAATCCCTTCCCTATCAGTTCCAGGCGTTCTCTCTGTAATCTCATGTCAGCGGTGTCTTCACTCGGCTGTGTTATGCAGCTTATCTTAGAGCTCTGAGGAGCAACAGGGGAGTGTCAGGGGGAGGAAGAGCTAGATAAAGCAAGAGAGTAATGAGAAAGCCAAAAGAACAAGCAACATATCTATTTACTATTCAGAGCGAGTTCAGCTTAGCGTGATCAGAGCGATGCGAGTCAGGTGACCAAGCGAATGGCTGCACAAGAGACTACAACCACCAAGGGCAAAGGGACTAGCTTTGGAAGTGAAAAGCGAGGGCGGAGGTGAAACACTTCTAAAAACGTTGTGTCCACACCAAGATGATAATTTTATAATTACTCACAATCAAGTCATACATTTCACAGTAAATCTTTCACTTCTCCCAACTAGAAATGTAACATGCAGAAAACAATTTGAACATGGTCATGATAAGATGGGGGCATTATTAAGGATTTCGTGTGGTCTAAAACATGGTTTGAGTTTTTAATTGGACAGTCAGAGTCCTGAAAGTATTCGCCATTCAAACAAACCTATGTGTTGCGATATGTGCATACACTCCAATGACTGTAAAAATACTGAGCTAGATTATACTTTTTAAGACTTTGGTCTTGATGTGAACCCTCTTGCCCATCCATCTTTTTACTTGTTGGCTTTCTTCCCTTTCGGAGGCGCCACAGCGGAATGAACCGCCAACTCTTCTGGCATATGTTTTATGCGATGGATCCCCTTCCAGCCGCAACAAATGCTAGGAAACATCCACACACACTCATTCATAATCAAACACTATGAACAATCTTTTTACCCAATTCTCTTATTCCGCATGTCTTTGTTCTTGTGGAGGAAACCGGAGCACCCGGAGTAAACCCACGCGATCACGAGGAGAACATGAGAACTCCACACAGAGATACCAACTGACCCAGCCGAGGCTCGAACCAGCCACCTTGTTGCTGTGAGATGATCATGCTACTCACTGCGCCACCGTGACCCCCAACCCTCTTGCCATTTAAATAATTTATCTTTCAAGTTTAAAAAAAAAACTTTTGCCAACAAATGACCAAATGCCCTCTCAGAGCTCTCCAAAGCCAATCTGATCATCCAGTAAGGATTCGATTCAGTACCGAATTAGGTCCTTGGTCTTTTTTAGAACATAAAATTAAAATTGTGAATGCTGCCTTTATCCTGTGTATGCTATTTAAATTAGGCATTTATTAGTGGAAGATAAACTACTTTAGACTTGAAACTAAATTAAGTGACGAAAACTTGGCATTTCAGTTTCCGTAAATTTCGTATTTAAGTTACAAATGCTTTTCTACACACAATCAAATGCTAATTTGTTTTGTTAAAACAAGAGCTATAGCACAAGCAGATATTTATATAGCAGTTATAGGCGCAATATGTATTAGCCAGAAGCCTTCCTAAAAAGAGTTTACCTGTTCTTTCTTCAAGTGCTATGATTTCCTGCCACAGTTCAAAAACATGCTTTCTTAGTGAATTTGTATTGAACCACCATTAGAGAAACAACAATTGTTATTTTTTCACACTTTTTTCACAAGTTCTCAAAAGATGCACCAAAGTAAATTTAAAAGCAACAATTAAAAGGCACGTGGAACAAAACGAGCAAGAAAATCTATTTAAAAAAAATGAACCTCTTTATGCCGTTCTTGTTGGTTTAAATAGGACAAAAGGTTACCGAAAAGGGTCAACATTACCTTCAAATGTCTGTACTATTCTAAAGAAGTGCTATGCAGTGTCCTGAACAACGCATCATTTTTAGATTGTTAAACAGATGTTTTGTCATTGCTCTTGAATCACCAGTGTTTACAGCGTCACGTCTACAGTTAATCTAATCATCCAGATATACAAACAGGGTTTTGAGACAGTATTAACAATAGCATAAAACATACTCTTATAGAATTCTAACAACAAGACTACTTTGACCTTGTTCTTTCCAAATTCCAAATTGGTAGGATTTTAAATAAAATGTAGGGAATCGAAATTAAAGCAGTAGTATACATCTTTTAAACACAAACTACAAAGTAGGTAGGTAATAGGTGTTGCATATTGTTTTTTATTTACTTATTTTAAATGTATATATATATATATATATATATATATATATATATATATATATATATATATATATATATATATATATATATATATATATATATATATATATATATTTTAATTATACCAACATTTTATATCAACCCCCATGGACACAACTAAAGTGTTTTCATAGCCAATGAGGCAAAGCTGAAACATACAGAGGGTGGAAGTCAACCATAGCCCCATAATAATAAAAATAATAATTCATCTGTGTTTATCACTGCTATCTGATAATGATGTGCCCAGACTGAAGCTGGACTTTCTGTTCCACTCTCACACTGGCTGAGCTCCAGACCTTTGATAAGAAAACCATTATGCACTTCCCTTCCTTTTGTCTTTTTAGTCATTGTGTGTAACAGACAGGACGTTGTGAAGAAGAGATGGGGTAAAATGACTTCTGTGACACTTTTACCATTTAATTGGCACATTTCCCCAAAGCTGACAACGTAAGAAATTCAAGAGAAGAGATCTGTTATCATTGACAATTTAGTATTAAAGTCAGTGTGTTTTACATTTTGAAGGAAAACAAAATGAATTCAAATATATTTCACAGTCTAAAATGGCCATTAATAGCAGAAAATGATGGTTATTAATTTAAATAGTAAATGTATTTCTATACATACCTTTATTTTAAATGATTAGGATTGGAGCTTTGCATTCAAAGAAACCCGTTGCTTTGCTTAAGCATTTCCAAAAAATATAGCATTTTCCAAGTTAAGTTCTTATGAAAGTTTGCTATAGTATGTTAGTTATTTGAACTTGATCAAAAAGACGTGGTCACTAAATAAAAGGCCCTCAAGACCAAACCCCACCCAAGCAAGGACAAACAGCTCCAGCAGACTTGACCCAACAGAGCCTTTCCAGGAGTCCGTTGTTGCTTGCTGGGGACATGTTGCCAATGGAGGCAATTGAAGTTTTTTTTTCTGAATCAAAAGAACAGGATATGCATGTCTAGATTCCATTGTTGGAATGAAAGCAGTGAAACCAACAACATCCCCTGCAGTTCCGTTCCTCTCTGCCCTATACTGTCTCCAAACATTTAGCACTCAGGAACACTCTGACATTTAACACCAAACGTGAACACGTTGCTTCAATCCTACACATAAAGCAGTCCACCATGGAATAAAGTCACTGACAGACACTAGCTAGCAGACTGGGATCACCCTCCCCTTGAGGCTGAGTAATCACTTTGCACTTTTAAGTGAGGCACTTGCAGAGGCAATTAGGCATAACTCACACTAAATGTCAGAATTAATCGAATGCTTCATCAAACTAGTTTAATGCATCCATAATGTACCTCCATCTACTTTTTTAAAGAGTAACTTTTATTTTATAACTGAACCAACTTTGTAATTGCTCCCCATACACATTCAGTGAAATGCTAAAATTATCATTTTAAAGAGCCCCATAATACAAACTTGAATTACAAAATTTCAATTATATTTTAATGTCGTTTCCTCATCCAATGCATACCTGAAGCTGTATTCACATTCGTTCATGCATATTTGTAACTGTTTATTCCTTTTCTGTGTTAAAAATGGAAGTAATCTACATCATGGGTATATACCTTCGCCCACTGACCAATCAGATTGACCTCAAAGGCAGCTCATCTCCTTAAAGTGCAAACTTGCTGAACGATAGAAGACAAACAAACTTTCACTTGCTTCTGCACCCTGTAGAGATCACTTCTTTCATATCCATTGTGATGGGGTTCCATGAAGCAGACTGAGTCAAGCGCATGACGTGACATCTCTTTCAATCATCATCTGTCATTTAAAGATAGCTTCCACGCTCGCCATTATTCCATGTTGGGTGCAAGCAGGTTTTTGTATTTCTGTTGCTGACTCGCTCCAGGTAAGTGGAACTAGACTGACGAAGGAGAGTGGCTCATCTTGAAGGACATGTCTAAAAATTTGTCTGCTCAGAGCTGGTAATGAAAGTCGGTGGAAACACAAACTCGTACCAAAGTGAGTCGAGTGAAATCAAACCAAAGCAATGTCATGTCAGAACTATAACCCAGTGGAAAATTAGCATTGTGTTTCCTCAACAGACTAAAATTCTGCAACAAACTCATTGCACTGTATATATAAGGGATTACTAGATCAAGAATAGTCTCTTTTCTAATATACATTGTGTTAATATGGCTTTAAAAACTGTGAGTTTTAGTGAGTTCTGACTGCAAGGAAACGTTTTCTCAGAAGCGGGTGCAAGGGAAGCATGGCTGTGGGTGGAATCGGGATAAGCTGTACGTTTCGCTGAGACTGAAAATATGAAGTGAATAAAATATGTTGTATACATATAAACAATTATAAATATATTTATATTACTTATGATTTTTTTTTTAAATATTGCATTTTGAAAGTTCTAAAATGTGCAGTGCTAGCTTAGAGGGGTTCAACATTTATTCCAAATACATTGAAAAGGTCAGAATAGAGGACCGTTAAGTAAAAAGATGGTGTGAAGTGTGTTTGAGGCTGAATATTAGAAGCCACTGTCCGAACTTAGCATCCATGGCTCATTTCATTTAGTGCAAGACATCAGAGTAATTACAAAAAGTTACAGAGTTGTATTGCAGAGTATGGGTTGACGGTTACGCAAGCTACATCACCATAAACTGTACAAACAAACAGTTCGTCAAGTTATTGTCATCTCCATTATGTGCGTGTCCATCTAGAATCCTAGCAACCTCAGGGCAAGGCACTAACAACTACAGTGCATACAGTACATCTCAGGATTGTGACAGCAAGTTTACAAATACCACAACAGAGTGGAAAAACATTATATAACAAAAGAGAATTGTGTTTTTAGAAAAAGCATGTGCTTGTTTACAAAGGATACTCAATCAAAATGTTACCTATATAAACAAGAGACCGATTTCTAGCTTTGATTCCCTGTTCTTCACAAAAAGTTTGGCACAAAGATGTTATTTCTAGGCCTGCTTGGTTATTCAAGAAGTTTTAAGCAGAACTATTTTTCTTCTTGCCTAATATAGCATAAGTACACAATGATTCACAGATGCAGTTTTTATTGCAAACGTTAAATAATAAATGGCTTTCACAAAGAAAAATAATCCAAGAATGAATATTATTATACTTTTCTAAATGTCACAAGACACAAGAGATCATGACTGCCTGCTGAACAGCTATGAGGCTGCTCGACCTCAGGGAGCGTGGTTACATAATGTGTCATATAAAACTGTATATTATACATTGGGCCTAAGGAAAAAAGCAGCTAGCTAGCGACAATTACATGAGCATTTCTATCTAGTAACAATCTGACATGGATTGACCAGAGTGAAGGCCAGTTTTCATCTTGTTTCATCACAGGTTTGTTATGTAAACCCTTCAGCGGGAGTTTTTCACAGGATGACCATGATGCTGTTTAGAGTTTGTGCAGTCTTTCTTTGCATCTTCTGATTTTCAATGCAAACGCATTTGCTTGATAACCTTCGGCATGTGGAGCTAAATGAAAAGTTTTCAAAAAGTCTTTGAATGTTTAAAAAAACGTCTTTCAGAAAAGAAAGGTTTTAATACATGTTTTCATGTTAACAGGTTCTAAGTAATCAGTTTTCCAAGCTAAAAAAAAACAAGGACAAGGTTTTTATGACATTTTCGTAATGCTGTTTAGAGTTATTTTTTTCTGAAGAGGCAATATTGCTCGTAAATTTGTTTTGAGTTAATTTACCAAAAACTTATAAATAAGAACGTAAAACCTTTTTTGTTATATTTTGTTAAATAAAATATATTATGTTGACCATTTTCAAGTAGTTCAAATAAATAATATATAATAAGTTTTTTTTTGTATGTTTGATCTTAAACAAACACTAAAGAAAAGATTAAGTGCACAGCTTATAAAAAATAGTTTCATCTGAAAATCTAAATAAAAAGTATGAAAAAGCTTAAAAGAAAGAAATAATTCTGCACTAATTAAGTAAGTAATAGGTAATAAGTAATAAGTACAAATAATGCTAATAAGTATAAAAAAAAAAAAACAATGACCTTAAAGCATTTTCTCAAAATAGAAATCAAAATATTGATTGTAAGAATTTTTTCTGAGAGGTTATTAGTGCATAGTTGTTCCTGTATGACTTTCAGGCAAAGCTCATGTAGAGTTACATATGTTTCAATAGAGTTTCAACTTGTTTTAACTTTATATCACTGCACATCCTGGTCAAAGCAGCATTATCCAAGCCATATAAAGCTCCCTGGAATAATGTACAAAAACACACGCATCATGTGCCTTCGACTTAATCATTTCTTCCTCAGTCACATCTCATCCCAGGTCTGCTGTACAGATCTGAGAACAGCTTAGTTCACTAAATCTGTCTTTTCTCCTCCGCTGAGGGTCAGACCGTGTCTAGAACTGTCTGCTGTCTGTCCGGAGGAATGTAGCATGCAATTGTGGGAGAAATAAAGAAATGATCATGGGAGTGCAAGAGGCAGTCACGACTGCGCATTGTTCAGCCGCTGCTTTAAAAAGATCCAGGGATATTAAAAATGTAAATAATATGATTTGGCTTGTTGATATGATTTTGACAGAGAGATGAGTTACAGACTTGATGGATGAAAAGAACACAAAGTACTTTTTGAGACAACTAACACTATTATGTTAAATGTGAGAAGCCTTCAATGTCATAGCCCATCTTTCATGCAGTGAAGAGAAATATTTCTCCAAAAATTCTTCATAAAATTAAAGAAGAGTATCAACGCCAATGGTTTCAATTATTTTCAAAATATTCGCAGTGTACCAGATAATGTTGAAAGCTGTGAGGCCCGTAGACAACACTGATGTGTTTCACTTGTGTCCAATGCAAGAGCTCAATTCTATGTGAGTCGATACTAAATGAGGAGGAAGGGAAAATTATTATTACATGCATCAGAATACATCCCTGAATCAATTATTAAAGTTAAAGTTTTAACTAGATGTAAAAAGGGCCGAACAGAATCAATAGATCAAAAAGGCATAATGCACTGTACTGTGCTGCGGCATATAAAAATCAAGGCGGGTCCAAAGACTTAGGTGAGCACTTAATTTTGGATGATTAGATTAACTAAAATGACTAAAAAAATCTGGGGTTGCCTAAAGATTCCAATCCTACTAAACAAAGTGCACCAATCAAAGCACTGGGTTTGTTATTATGGTTAAACAAATTAACTAGTGTTTTAACCTGCGGCTCTAGAAGTTATGAAACACATCTATTAAAAAAAAAAGTCCGGGTGAGCACACGTTCCAAACAACAAAGCAGATCGATTGAGGTAAGAAAAATCTGGATGGTGTCTGTTTAATGAACTTTAACGTAAATAGGTACATAAACCTCTAAAAATGGTTTTACCGAGCGCATAAACACAGTCGTTCTTCCTCAGTTCAAACAAGTTACCATCAGAAGTATTCAGCTGCCCTAATTTTTACTCTTTCTGTCTAAGTCATCCAAACAGACATCCTTGAGTTGTGCACACTAAAACACAAAGCACGCAAAGTAGTTGCAGCTAACTCTTAATTCTGCTTCTAAAACAGAACAGAGGACAATCAGACAGACTACAAAAATAATGAATTGCTAGCCTGCATCAAAATGTTTTGTTTTTTTTTGCGAAAGTCCAAGTCAGAGTGCAGAAGGACACCACTACTTTCCATCTTCATTTCTTTGTGGGTTTGTGACCAGTGCAGATGGCTCACAGAAGCCTGTCTAATGAATATGCAAAACTTCTTCAGTCATAGAGCTATGCACAAGTGCATCTGGACAGAAATGTCAATGTATCAGACCTCCATGCACAGTACAAAACACGCACAAGAAAACTATTCCAATGTTTAAAACAAACATTCTCTTGTTTTCTTCTGTGTACCTGAGTGTCAGACAAGTAAAGTTGTGTAGCGCAAGTATACCTGGATATTGTTCTCGATAAAGCTTCATTTAATGCATGTTCACACTCATCATTTCAAGTAAAAACCTAAACACATATTATAAAATCATGACAATAACTGAGTACAAAGATTATTCCAGCATTGGACAAGAGCCTTACAACATAATTCTCTTTTTTTGACAGAGTGTAACCATCAATATTTTATAAGCTACAAAACTATTATTATCATCAGAGAATCCCAAATGCAGAAAAGACTCACGAGAGAATAGTACACATGACACTGCAGAAATACAGACACTGTTCTGCTAATGTGCATTTCTAAATATACCTCTAGCTTTTATTTGTTTATACCAGTGTTTTTGCAAAGAAGTGCCAAGATTGGACAAACGTGAGGTGCAGAATGCAGTTCACTCCTTCTGGAGAACACTTTTTAAGCATCCAGCTGGAAAATCTGAGGCTCTGAGCACAAGAGGAGTTTTTTGTCTAGCTTTCATTTTTCTTGCACCTCCAGGTAAAGCTTGTCTGAACAACTACTATTTAAAAGAGCTTCGTTATGAACAGTTTAGTCACTCGATATAAAGAGACACTCATATCACCAGGAACAGTGATCGGTGAAGTTAGTGCTTGTGTTTACTATTTAATTATCAAATACTGTTTCAACAATTTACAATAACATATTAATAATATTAGAAATTGCATCCTCTATGTGACTTAAAAAAGACTAGATCTAGCTGTCACAAAGTTTAAAGTCATTTTTGGATACGTTGAAGTTAATCCATCAACAAGGCTATCCATCTTCACAATAGTTTTTCATAAACGCTTGTGATCGTTTAAAGTGACACTTGCCATACTAAATCTGCAAGATATTGATGTCAGATTAACATTTTCTCTGTTTTCAGATAGAACAGCTTTATTTCTCCATAAATTGATATTTTAAATTGCTTTGATTACTGAGATTTGGCTCTGGTGAAAACTTCCATGTCACCAACTTCTAAATGTCCCAACAGCATCCAAATGAAATCTAATATTTTAACGTCAATATGATGGAAGCCTTGCTTTAGAGCCATCCAAAACGCGACTCAACTTTTCTCTTTTTACTCTGACTCTGCTGTAGGCTATTGCATAATTTCTGTCAAGAAAAGACACAAGACAAAATCTTTTGTATAGACAAATAAACTAGATGAATTTGCATAATGCTAATTAATAGAGAAAAGAAAACTAGTGTACTGTACAATGTTACAAAAAAAGTACAAAACTAGAATTAATTTTTACACTAAACGTTACATTTAGGTAGGCTACTACATTTTCCACATAATTACACACATAACAAAATGTCAAAGTATGAATTCTACTTCATGAAGGCGGAAGAACACACCTCTGACCAGACAGGTACACGTACAGGTACAGGTGTTTGTCCATCTGACAGCTTGACAGGTAATGTCGCAGTAAACATCTTTTGAAAATGTCTTACCTGTCTTCTAGGCAGCAGGTTTGTCTATGTTTTCAAGGAGATATAAAGGTTTTTGAGTTGTCGCAGGTAGTCCTAACCGCAGTGTTCCGCTCGCTTGAGGTACAATCTGAATGCGCCGAGTACTTTGACGGATCGTTAATGAAGGCGACAGGAGTCAAACGGCAGCGAGTCTCCGCCTTCTCAACCCGCAAACATCACGACTTACGCAGAGTTACGCCACCTGCTGGCCATAGATGGGCTCTTACCATTGATTGTGTGATGATTTTTCTATGTTCTCCAGCTGCATCATCGGAGGCTGCACTACTAGGATCTGTCAAAACCTGCAGTTGTAGGATCCTGGCTTTGTTTGACAGCGCCATCTATCAATTTGGAAGAAAACATGGAATGATATTTATTTGTTCGCTGTGTTTTGTGATTGGTAAACTTTATATTTTTCCTGTATAACGTGCAATTTTATTTATACTTATTTTTCATGGTGAAAATAAATGTACAATTGCCTTGTAAAAAATACAAATAAATAAACAATCTATAGCGACTTTTATTTTGTTGGACCTTGAATTTTGAAATGTCATGTGACTATTTACGCGGCTGTGGGCTAGGTTTGGTCGCATTTCAGCTACACAAGCCCGTTCATTGAATTCTGTGAAGTTATGTCAAGGTTAATGGAGAAATGTCGATGTTTTTTGTATTTAAAAAGTATCAGTTGGAACTATAACCAGAAAGTATCCAGACTGTTAACTATGAGCAGAGCAGCTGAAGTGAGTGATGTTAAGTCTGTTATTTCCTCTGGTTAGCATGATTGTGTTACTACAGGTTCACACACCTTTCACCATTAAAATAATGATTTTCACACATTTTAATGTGTCACCTTGTTGGAGATAGTCAAACAAACTTACAGGAAACGGATTATTTCCAAAATAAATGTTATTGGCCATCAACTCAAACAGGTATCCATTACTTCAGCACATTTCGTCGTGTTCACTGTTTATTTACTGTTTCTACTGTTTAATGCTTTATGTGTATGGATATAATTTGTTTAATAGTGGGTTACTGTATTGTCTTAAATGTATTTTAGTCCATATGTGGTGGCAGATCGTGGAGACCATCCTCAGCATACACGTGGACCAATGTGTGGGGAAAACATACTCAGGTGCTGATCCCTGAAGCCATGCTCGGTTTATTTGAATGTTGCTCCGCATAAGTGACATTTCTTTCATTCCTCTTTTTTGATGAATATACAAGTTTTTAGATGGGATTCTGAACAGCAGAGAGCTTCATTTAAGTGCACAGCGCAAAGAAGAAAAAGCCCTTCAATTCAGGTAAAAACTGTATTTTACTGTAACGTTATTTTTAACTTCTGTCATTGTACTTTGGATTGAACAAAATAAATTGATGTCGGGCCACTAATGATGCATGCACTTTTGTTTACCAGGATTTGCAAGGAACGAAGCATGCTTAAATAAAGATTTACTTCACATTATCAAAATGTTTATATTATTTAGTGGGTTAGAAAATCCCCACTCTTTACTGCATAGACATTTTACATTTATGCATTTGGCAGACGCTTTTGTCCAAAGCGACTTACATTAGGGGAGAGACAATATGAGATCTATCTCAGCTTCTCATAATAGAAATTGTATCAACTGATCAATAAACTAAAGCAGTTCTTTTGAATTACCTGCTAATTTATTTACACTGTTTAGTTTTTTCATGCTGTCATTGAAAAGACTGAGTTTCTCAAAAAAATATATCAGTGGCTTTCTGAAAAACAAATAGTTTGTGTTGATGACGCATTGCTGCTGACTCTTTGTTGCAGAGAGTTGTCTGAAGCAGAGTACGACAAGCTGGCCGACGAGACTTTGGATGAATTATCTGATTATTTTGAAGACCTCACAGATGAGAGCTTTACGGGATTGGACTACGACGTTGTCTTCTCCGTAAGGTTTTATTTTCCAAATTCTCAGTCTTAAGAACTTCAAATTCTCGTTCTTAAGAGTCGAGATGATTCTCACATATACTTAAGTTGGACACAGATACAAAAAGTAAAAAAAATTTTTTTTACCAAATCTCCTGAAGAAGGAAGCGCATTCCCAAGTCTGTTTATTTTTATTTTTATGGGTGGTCACAAATGAGTACTCCGAGAATTTTTATATCTTTTTTTTTATAATAATAAAAAGTTAAATGTAGGCACATCTTTTAAAATTCCACAGACAACAGCACTTATTTAAAATTGATATATTTGTATCGCTGCAATCTTTGACATGTAATTGTTCAGCAGAAGACAGAGCACTAAGGTGGTTTGAAAGAATTGATGATAAAATAAAGTAAATATTTATTTTGTGAACCATAATTTTAATTGGCCTTTATTTAAAACCTTGTCAAAACCCTGTACTTCCCCGATCAGGGTCAGAATCAGCTTTATTGGCAATGATGTGTGTAAGGTACATTAGAGTACTCAAAAAAGTGCTAACACATGTAAAATTAGATGCCATTTCTAAAGTTACATTTGTTACAAAATGTTACAAAGTTATTCAATATATAGTAAACAAAAAAATTAAACCGTTGAATTTACATTTAAGAGCAAAAATAATGAGTCCAGTGTGCTTGATCCCAACGTCAACTAAAAGAGTTTTTTTAGTTTAATTTAGTGTGCAAGAAGTGCAAGTGTAAAAATGTCCTGGTGCTGGTAGCAGAACGGGATGGGGAGCTAAGAGTTGAGCAGTTGAACGTCTTGGGGTAAGAAGCTGTGCCTGTATCTTACCTTGCTAGCATGTACAGCTCTGAAGAGACTGACCAGAGAGTGGGAGCTCAAAGATTTCATGGCAGGAGTGCCTGGAGTCCATAGTTATTTCATTGGTCCACTTCTCTCTCTGTCCAGTAGAGGACAGTGTTCTCTTTCAAGTGAAATGTTTTTATTCAAGTTTTTCTTGCGCTCATTTATTCTTATTCTGCTGCTCCTTGCAAATTAAGTCTCAGAGGGTTCTTCTTGTGTTTGCTCCCTTAAAAAAAACGGGTTCAGCTTAAACAGGTCATGCTTCCACTCACGGGGGGCACTAATCAGAATCCCAATCACAACCTGGCAGCCATGTTTTTGGAGCTGAGAAGAAATCAGATTCTTGATGGATGTTCTTGCAAGCACAGGGAGAACAAATATATTCAAAATACAAACAAACAAAGGCATTTTTTAAATTCATATGTTTAGATCAATAATCAAATTAATACAATAATCAAATTAATATGGACCCTTCATTGTCTTAGCCTGACTATCCTTAGCTACAGTATCATAAAAGAAACAAGTTTTGAATAAATAAACAAACCTGTTTGCTATAGTTACATTTTACTGTTTGCTAAGGTAACTATAGGATGTGCTATTTAATTAGAGTAAGTCATTTTGGTTCTATCAGAAATTATCCTGTTTGTTTTCCTTTGGGGTAAAGACTAAACTCACAATTCTGCAATTTTAAGTTGTTGAAGAATACTTTTTTGATATCCAGTGACTATCATTTACATTAGCTATAAATACCCCAACACTAAGCTAAACTAATTAATGTAAAATGTAAAAATCAAGAATCTTGGGGTGATTTTGAAATCTGATCTGAGCTTCACCAGTTACGGTAAAGCAGTACTTAAATCTGCTTATTGTCGTCTCATAAAATGTATTAACATATTTTGTTTGTGTTACAATTTACAGGACCTAGTGAAAATGGTTCTTGCTTTAATCACCAGCAGGCCGAACTATTGTATTGCTCTCCTAACTGATCTTTCCAAAAAAAAAAGTTTTTCGTTAAAGCCATTTTAAAAGTTTAATTATTTGCGCAGCCCTAGCTGAACTTTTAAAAAGGTGTACAAGCAAACATATTAGTCACATTACAAATTCCAATTTATCTAGAAATTTTATTCCCAGTAGTGTTGGCCGGTATAAAAAAATTTATCTAATTTAATATTGTTCAGGGTTTTCGTTCAAACCTCCTCTATGAGCACTACTTAAGTTAAAGTTTTCCCAGGGGACAAAATTTCTCTTAGTTTCCTCTTTATTGTACATCACTGTCCATCGCAGTTATGAGACGCTCATTTCTCCTCTGATGAACAAGAGGTTTGAGTATTGAGTGTTATTGTTCTGGAGTGCTGCTGCTGCTAGACTTCAACCTTTGTTAGGACTCCAGGCTGTAAAATACTCAACTTCTGCAGGATTTATGAAGCCTACAAACACTCACAGCTTTGTGTTCTTCCAAGACTGGACTGATGCCACTTTCAGTCACACACTCGCACACACTCGCACCTGCACCGATACATTTCTTTGATTTACAAATATCTTTCCCTTGCCAGTGAATGATGAAGTCCTTGCACTGGTTCCACTGAAGCAATTGGCGGGTGGCCCGCCATCCCTGGTGACAGGTTGATTGGTCATTCACGCTCCTCGCTCTCCTCTGGCTGGATAAATGTCAGACGGTGAGCTTCCTGTCAGCTACTTTGTCAGAGCACCCCATTTTACACCTCTCTATAGTCTCGGCTGCTCCGGTGCTGGGCCATTAATGCAACCATCCAATAAAATGGGATTTAGGCTGCTCTGTCTTTGCATACATACTGTGTTGCGGTGGATGGAATGATGTAACAATGCCATGGCCATTTTAATCAAGTATTCCGATGGCTGTGGGCTAAGTTGTGCTTGACAGACATGTTTCTTGTGCTCGGCCTTGAATCTGAATTTGCAAAGACGTAAATCCTTCTCGCTTAGTGTTTTCATATTGGCTTGGCTGACATTTACGTTTTGATACATGGTAATTGTTGCTTTAAGGATGAGGGAGCTGACATTATCAAGTGATACTTTCAAAAATGCACTTGTAAACTTGCCTCATCTTGAAAGCTATTCAATGATTAATGAATGCTACTGGAATATAGAAACAACGACTCAATGTCGGGGGTGTCCAACTTGGATAACATAATGGCAAATCATGGCACCTAAAGAAAAAAAAAGTGCTTGCTTGTACTGTTTTCTTACTAAGTCACATGAACGAACCAATTTCTTTTTTTCCTTCATTTTTAAAGATATTTCCGGGATTACAATATGGGTTGTTATTGGTGTAAAAAAGAGACTTTATAAATCAGGAATTGAAACCTATTAAAGTTGAAAAATGACTGGTCAAAAATCCAAAAACATACTTTTTTTTTTAAGAATTAGAGGTCAGAGAAGCATCACTTCAATGCTCAGTCTGGGCATTGATGTCATAAATGATGTCTGAGTAACATATTTTCATGCCATTTATGCAAATGGTTTAGATGGTTTAGCTTCATTGCACTTAAGTCAATGATTTCCTTGTTAGTCTTTCTGACAAGGACGTTTGGCAACTTCTTTATGACCTTGAAGAAGAATGGTTAATGATGAAGTCAACTGGAGACTTGAATAAACACATAACTATACAATTTAAATGAAACATTATCAAGTCGTGGAATTGCCAGAATACCACATTGCCTCTTGAAAGACTTTAAATTCTTCACAAATTGTGGTAGTTACATAAATTAGAAAGAAAATATGCGGCATCTACCTTTTAAACAGACCCAGATCAAGAACGATGTATTCATGTCGTGTAGGGTCAGTACACAAAAAGCCACAAACTCATTTTTTTTGTGGGTAAATGTCAAATTTTCTAGAACCCTGCAAAATGTAAAATAAATTACTATTTGACTCCCTGATGTGTCATTTTGGTCCACATGCCATTTTCCCTGATATCTTCAGAAAGGGGGAAAAGAAAATACCTAGATTGAATCTTTTATTTTATTCTTTTCATTGTTTGGTCTTTGCTGAAGCACACAGGAACTGAGCTGTGCTGAAGCATCACTTTCAAGTTACCTATGCACAGACTAAAAAGTGTAAGAGGCCAATTTATTGTGAGATTGATAGTGATTATAGACATGAATGAGAATAAATGTGTCTCTCAGAGATGTTTGCCATGCTGTTACGGTGTTAAAGGTTTCCCTTTCTTCCCAGAGTGGAGTGCTGACCGTGAAAGTGGGGTCTGAGCATGGGACCTATGTAATAAACAAACAGACTCCCAACCGACAGATCTGGCTCTCGTCTCCTACAAGGTGAGACAATAATTTGATGATTGTCGTATTAAATTGAAATGTGCAACTAAATAAGCTACCCATAACTTCTAATAGTTTAGATTGTACTTAACATCGGTTCTTTTGATGAGCTTACGAGTAAATTATGGAACACAGAAATTAAATTTTTGAGGAATATATTTATACCTTTTTTTGGGCCGGCAACCAAAGTGCTTATCTTTCTCAAATACATTTACATCTGTAGCAGAAACTACGATATAAACATGGTTAATATCTAAGACGTCTACTGTAACTGTAAGTGAAATGCTTTTAATGTGATCACATTCATTTGAGAGTGCTGTTCAAAACCTCATTTTATGTTTTGCTTTTTAAAGAATCTCAAATACAATCTGACAACAATGACATGAATATGAATTATTTAGATCTTTGCCTAGCCAACAATAAAATCCCTCATTAGGGGTAAATCGATGGAGCTAATTGTAGAAAAAATATATAAAATATTAGTGTAATTATTCAAACAAATTTATTGACCTACTCATAAGTGATCATTGAACTGTGAAAATACAATATAAATGTTTTGTGTTCACTGTACTTGTTATACACATATTTCGTATATTATATTATCCCATTATTCAAATTATCAAAAAATTATATAAAATAGCTGACTATTCATGGGGGTGCAGCTCTACTGATTTTATTTAAATGAGAAATGAACATTAGTGATGAAGACGTGATCCAAACTAATTGCTGGGAAGAATTGAGTTTAATTAACCTTTGATTAACTAGACAGCTTTATAGTATCGTGTTGTATTTGTATATATCAAATTACACATCATTTGATTAATTTACAAACCAATTCAGGAGATATCTCTTAAATACAGCAACTGTCTTTTCAAATTATATCCAACATTTAACGAGATTTTAAAGTGGACAAGGCTAACATCCACATGAACTAAACAATTGAATCAAATGAACAGCACAAAACAAAATACCACGTTATTAAGGAAGTTGTTTTCTTCATTAGCTCTTTTACATTAGCTCAAGCATTTATTTTGGCAATAGTGTCATTTATTAAGATCAATCATTCTTTCAGCTTCTGGGAATGTCTCTTTCTTTAGTGGGCCAAAGCGTTATGGCTGGACGGGGGAGCGATGGGTGTACGCTCACGATGGCGAGGCGCTGCATAGTCTGCTGTCCAAAGAGTTGACCAACATCTTCAAATCAAACATAGATCTGTCACATCTCATCCATTCATGATGAGAAACAAGACTGTAAGAAATGCTTTCCACGACTTTTTGAACAAATGATTTCTCATTAACTAAAAGCTTCCAATACGTCAGTTCTTCAATGCGGGCCAATCAACAGCAGTGGTATTCACTTGGTGGTCTATGTTAAAATCGCATAATTCTGAGCTTTAAATGGAGACAGAGTTAAAGTGCTCACTTTATCAAATCTCTGCAGATTAACCCAGATTAAAGAGTTTATTTTTAATGAAGAGGACAGACTGGTTCGCTTTGGAGGCTGAAAAGAGTTCCATTATGACAGACAGATGTGGGACGTCTTCCTATAAAAGCACATTTGCACAGTTTAAATAATGAAGTTTTTCTTCGTGGAGAATAATACTCCTCTATGCCTCAGTAGGGGTGTTTTAGGTTTCAATTATCAGCCTAATTTATCATCGATATACCCATAGTTAATGCTGTTATTAACTTTGCTGATGCAACTCAGATCATTACTCCCTAGATGCTGCTTAATGTGAAAGCCCATATAACAGTCGCCGCTCTGTCTCTGCAGATTTTGAAATATGTGATTATTCCTTCGAAGCCAATTTAAAGGTCTTTATTGAGGTTGTGTGTGTTGGTAGCGCTCATCTGATGTCTGTTTATATTGTTATTGGTGCTTATGTATTTATGATCTTAAATAAAGGACTGAATTAAAGGGTACGTGTTATGAAAACTTCACATAAAATTTTGAACAGATGTTGCCTTATTGGGGGGTTTCTTATTAATAAACTTAATTTCAGCATTTTTTTTTTTTATCATTTCCATGCTCTGTTGAGAACATATGAAATGTGAAAGGATCTACTGTTTTATGTGCTGAATATTTTTTCTTTATATTTAATTGAAATGTTATGGGAACCAATATTTAATATGATCTGTCCCAAAAGAAATGGTAATGTATCATTGGTTATTAAATGTGATATTTCCATCCTCTTTACTTTTGTAAAAATAAAGATTTTACATGAATAAAAAAACTACATTATATTAAAGCGTCATTCAAAGCCCAATATGTTTTAAATCAAGAAAAATATGAGAAAGGGCACTGTATAACGTTGTTGCTAACTATGTCGACGTATGTGCTGGGAATGTCTGCTGTGTGAAAGCAAAAGAGCGGCGCACTCCGTAGATCTGCTGCCGTGATGCAGACACGAATGCAGTGTAAAACAGGCGTTCGAGTTCTTCAGATACATCAAGTTGTGTTTTTAAATTAGTAAAAGTAAAATGACATCCAACTTTGTATTTGACTGATCGGTTTATGACGTGTGAGCTGTTTAATACACAAAATCCTCACCAACCGGTCCTGTTGGACTAGTCGCGTAATGTCTGCTGTTGTATTTTGTTATAGAACTTTTTAATATTTTAGTATATTTAATGTATAAACAATACATAATACATTTTCTTAATTAATTTATATTTTTACATCTTGTATTATTCATATTTTACGTTTATTATTTAAATGTGCTACATTTAGTAAATATTTTCTTGGACAAAATTACTATAATCATCCAAAACTAAGCCTTTAAAATTTGATCCTTTTTTTAAAAAGAGCTCATGTATGTGTGGCTCTTTTATATGATGAGTAGAATAGAAGTGAATTAAACTAATATTTCGTATAATTTACAGGTGCATTTAAATCTCTGATACTTCAAAACTCTGTCTTTGAGTTAAAGGCTGCTTTAAAATGCAGTTTGATTCCCTGAACTAATGGTAGCTAATTAGGCTACGAGCAGCTTTGCAATCAGAGCTTTCAACCAATGATAAACGCTGGGAGCATCTTGTTTCTCTTTGTCCAGACATGAATATGCAGATGTCTATTATAGAGCTCGACTCACAGGCCTAAAATAGCATGAAGTTTCCATGGGAACATGGATTTATCTCTGAACTCGGATGTCAATTGAGTGGTTTTGCTCCAAACAAGCAATGGAAGTCAGAAAGATTCCCTGAGCTCATAAACGTCTTCCCGGCATTTCGACCCCACCATCGACATCAAACACTGCGTTCTCAGGAGAAAACGGTCTAATGGAAGTGTTCTGGAAAGCATGGAGCTGAGAAATGAACCGGTGTGACCTGTGCCACTTCACAGAGGATGCTATAATGAATTTGTTCATGGGCTAATTAAGGATCAGAAGAAGATAAAAACGTACTGTTTTTCAATTCAGGTGAGTCTTTTTCATTTCTCTCTCTTCAATGACTAAACCCCCGTCTCTGGTTCAAATAAAGGACCGGATGCTCTTCCCGTGACTCAGCTGCACTGTTTGAGATTGCGTGGGACGTTGGAATGAATTCCCCTTCAAACGAAACTGCTTAATTAGAGTTTGTGGGATGTTAATCAGCACGAGTTTTCAGATCTCCAGCTGTAGGTCTGTAAATCTCAATTCTACAGTGAAAACTCCCACTTCCTTTCGTCAAGTCAACATTAACTACTACTGTAGTTCATCCACAACATGACACCATGTTAATGAGGCCAAATTTATAGCTGGAAAGCTGAACTTTGATGGATGTCATAGACCAGCGCGATGTGGACCGATGTCTTCGTTTTTGTTTGTCATTTCAGCACTGCTCATATCCTAGTTTTTGACTATTTTCTAAATTCTGGTATTGAAACGCTGATTTCATGTTAAGCTTTTCAGCAGATAATAAAGGGTGATGTCACAGACTTAAAGTTTTTTATATTATATATTCTGTGATTGTAATGCATACAGAGATGTAAGAAAGTATTCGCCTCTTTCCGGATTTCAGTTGTTTTTTGCATATTTATCACAGTTTTTATTTGTACCCTAAAAAATTCTATCATCATTCAGAAATTGCATTGTCTTTCCTTGGATTGTTTCTGAGTGACATTAAAATGGGTTTGATGATCTGAAAACTTTTTGAGTGATAAATATGCAAAAAACTCAGAAATTGGGACACAGAATGGGGGCAAATACTTTCTCACACCACTATAGTTCATAAAAAAGCTTTTTGAATAGAGTTTGTTGTCTGTAGTTTTCAAAGCATATTTAATCTACAAACATCAACATGTTCCCACAGAAACACTGATATTTCTGAATACATTATTTCAACACTTGACAAGTTGCTGTCAAGACCGTATCAGCAAGGAAGGATGATTTTAACACTATTTAATTCAAACTATAACTATGCTGCACTCAAATCTACGCTGAGTTCTGAACATCTTACTAACAGGTTTGCTTTATATTCAGCAAGAACCTTCATGTAAGATTGCAGTTTGAAGTTTAATTCTGGTTAGCTTTGTTGGAGCGATGTCCATCATTGTATCGCACAGGTTTGAGTTTCCAAGCTTAGATTTGGTTTAGTAGAACATTTGTGGGATAAATTTGATGAACATGAAGGCAACCACACAAACTCCAAAGCAGACCATTTTTAACTCTGTTGTAAATGAATAGAATTAATTCCATCGCAAAACCTCTCAAAAGTTAGTTGTGCATTTCTGACATTGCAAGCTGAAAAAGTGAGAATGATCCCTATATTGTGTATCTGGGGGAGGATTTAGGTTTGCATACAAATAATAAATGCTGAGAATAAATATGACCAGTTTTTAATTTTTCAATTCTAGAAAGTGAAAATAAAGTCACTGTTTCAGAATATCACAGATGTCGTCAACCATCATTGAGAAACTGCATTACAGTTGAAATAGAATTCAAAAAGCCTAAATCAAGATCTAACAAAATAACAAGGATCAATTTAACACAGGAAACAGCTGCAGAGAAGGTCCGATGTCTTCTAAATCTGGGCAGAATCACAAAGAAAGGAGGAAAATGTCAATGTGTCTCGATGCGGCTTGTTTGCTGATAACTAATTGATCGTGCTGTTCAGTAAGAAAGCCAAAGATATACTGGTGAAGTACCAGTAACCACTGTTTCTAGAAAAATATCTCCCTTAGAACCACGAAGGTCTCAAAACATTGTCCTGCTTTGAAGATTTTCTCAGTGTCTCCATCAAAGATTAGAAATGAATCATTCCGCTTTCTGTTGGATGCAGCGATTCGTCTCAATTTTCTTTGAGTGTGGCTGCACAAAAAGTAAATTCCTCTAGTTCTTTTGAAATGGTTGCCATTAGTCATTTGTTGCATATTAATATGCGATGCAGGTTGAGTGAGTATACAGGTGTATGCTTTTAGATACTAGTAATAATAATATATTTGATTTGCTTTCAAGCTACCCAAGGACAGTTTACAAGAACAACTATAGATTGATAAAAGCACAGTTACAGCAGATGAAAAACTGAAACCCACTTTTACAGATATCATCAGGTAGAAAGGATTTTCTGTATTTTTAAAACATTATTTCCAAGAATGTCCAAGAAAACATTATAAAAAAAGCAGGAACTTGTCACCTGTAGCCAACATTTGGATTTAGGTTTGACTTTCTGTAATGCTACCCATAAATTTAATTCTGAATCACATTTAAAATCTTACTATTACAGTTTTTCACAATTGTTATGACAGTTTTTTCTATACTTTTAACAACTTTCCTTAACACTTAACACAGTTAACACAACATCCATCTAGGCAAGCGATACAATGAACACATTTCTTTGATACAAAATGCATCCAGTTAACACAAATTACAAATGCTTGAACTTCTTTTACACTCGAGCTCCACCAAACACCAAAACTATGTCATTTTAAAACAAAGTTATTCTCAATGTGTTATGATCGACTAAATGTTGCCGTCGGAAGAAAACATGTGTTTGTGTTTTGAAAACTGTGTTATTGTATTTTGAAAATGAGTTTTGGAGTTTACAATGGGGGGTTTTAACAATCAAATTAACTGTTTTGCCAATTGTGTGTTTTAACTGATTTGGTGCGTTAAGAGTTATGGAAACTTGTTAAATATATTGAAAAAACGATCTTAGGAACTGTAAAAAAAACTGCGACAGAAGTGCCTCAATGGTTTTAGATGACTTACATTTCAAATTAGTGCTAGAATTAGAAATTGTCAGCAGTGTGTCTACAGATAAAATATAATCCTTAAACTTATTTCAGCGTTAACTGCTGATCAATGCAAGATTTGCATAGTCTTGACTCTACAATGTCCAGTTATTGTCAGGGTAATATGAATATAAACATTATAATATGTTATGGATATTAGCCAACAACAATGTGAAAGTTTGCATCAGTTCAAATATTTAATATTCTGCTTCAGTTCAAATACATAACACATATTTAAATTCATAAACAAATAAAGCGATACATATATCACCATATATATCAATAAATACAAAAGTAGAAATAAATCAATGCATAAATAAATAACACAATATATAGATGGTTAGAAAAATTAATTAATTAATGAGTATATTTATAAATAAAAGAATCATGCTGAAGCAAAAAAATAATAAACGTAGCAATAAGTACGTTATTAATAAAACCGTAATAAATGTATTAACACACATACATACATGTACTAACAAAATAAATAATTTTAATGCAAAACTACTTCCTGTATTTTTGCATTTCCAATTTTCCTTTGTGTTCCATTGTGTACTAATTTATTTACTGTTTTATGCATTTATTTTTTTTATTTATATATTTAGGTATTTATATATACATAAGTAATTTTTCTTGAGTGAAAATGAAAGCTTTCAGATGTTGGAAATGATGAGTCTTGCATTAAACATCCTGCAGTCGTTCTAGTGGATGCCTCGTCTCTAAAATAATTTATTCATTTTAATAGTAAGCACTTACAAACTGGTCGTAGTAAACTCTCCTTACTTTAATCAGTGACTCTTTATTTGCCAAACATTAAGGTTTATATATCTATATGAATGTTTCACGACAAACTATAAATATGTCCGATTTCATTTTATCCTATAACTCGCTGCCTCAAATCCTCACTTCCTCAGAAAGAACACATCAAATATGAAATTGCGGTGACCTTGGTTTATGAAATGCAAAATAAAAGCTTCTTTATTAGTTTCAAATGCTTCTCGAGACCAGAAAGCAATATGCAGCCTTAGAATAAGTACAAGTTCTCCTGTCCTGAAGCCTTTAATATGAAGCATGACTGAGAGAATATAATCTAGCTTGAGACTCAGATGAATGAAAATCATGTTTGTGGGAAATTCCGTGTTTTATATTATTAATCTAGACTTGATATTAGCAGGCCCCCTGTGACCCACACGGTTGAAGATTGCTAAAAGTGTAATGTTTGATTCACGCTGTCAGAACATCTCTCGTTGACATTGGAAGATTTTGTGATGCGAGTGCTTCCATAGAGTAGATTTAGTGTTCGGAGTGACCCTAGAGACGTCATGATGCTTCACAAACACGCTCTTTATAAATCGTATAAGAAAACGCTATTTGTCGAACAATATCTGTTAATTTAAGCTCATGCTAAAAGTTATTTTACAGTTATCAACCTTAGGGGGAGAGGTTCGTAATTACCTTTTACCTAATTAGTAAAATGGACAAATGATTACTGAGCACTATATTAAGTAAGTTTGATTTTTTAATTTCATGTTGAAGTTAAATACTTTAATGCTAATTAATGTTGCAATATAGTAATTTTGCTATATCCAGTTAATATTTCATATTTAAAGTATGGTTACCTGAAAATCTAAGTGTGGTGGGTTTTAGAAGTCAACTGAACATGTTTTTTAATAGCCTCAATCAGAAAAGACAATACGAATATTAAACTCTAAGATATATTTCATTATCGGTGAATACTGAAACCTTGTTCTTCAGCCAGCCAATTCAGCAAAAAATCTATTTATTCAAAGATTTTACCAATACTAAACTATTTTAATTAAGCAAAAATGTAGTCAAACATAAGTAAACATAACATTTTCTAAGAAGCCATAGGAGATTTTATTCAAATAAAACGATAGTAAAAACAGTACAAGGCATAAGTTTACTTTTCTGTTCATGTAGTTCTCAATATATTTTTACCACGTTTAAAAACATCACAGTTGTTAAAAAACTGTAATTGGCTAATAAAAGAATTTCATATTTCAACATTTGTATATGTTTGGGAAAAAATGTAATTGCATTTCTGTAATAAATCATAAAAAAAGTATAATGTTTCTTTTGAAGCAGGGCTCTTTTATGGCTGGAGGAGTGCATCCGTTGGCTCCCCGCTCACCTCGATGGCAGATGCACGGCTGCTGCTGTTGTTGCTGCTGTGAAGTCAGCCGAACCTTGAGGAGATTTATGGTTGTTGATCTGAACTGAGATGTCTATCAGATGAACCCAAGGCTCACATTGAAGCGTTTCAGTGGAGTGCTTAAAGCCCACATGATTGTTGTCCATTGGCCTGTTTGTGCTTTGGGGCTTCTGCAGTGGGTGGCGTAATTGCTTTCTATCGGATTGTTCTGCTTTGGCATGGCTTGTGCGGTTTGAGTCTCGTCCTGTGGGGTCCCTTTCCATCCTTGTGGAGGTGAACAATTTTGTCTCTGGTGTCTTTGGACAGCTCTTTGGTCTTGGCCATGGTAGTAGTTGGAGTCTTACTGATAGTATGGGGTGGACAGATGTTTTTATACAGCTAACAATCTCAAACAGGTGTATCTAATTTAGGATAATAAATGGAATGGAGGTGGATTTTTTTAAAGGTGGACTAACAGGTCTTTGAGGGTCAGAAATCTAGCTGATATACAGGGGTTCAAATACTTATTTGCCGCTGTATCATACAAATAAATAGTTTAAAAATCATAGATTGTGATTTCTGGATTTTTCTTTTTAGATCATGTCTCTCACAGTGGACATGCACCTACGCTGAAAATTTCAGACTCCTCCAGTATTGACTGGTTTGGTTCTGTATGTTTGAAACTCTAATATTAGCATGTTTGTTTGCATGCAGATGGACTTTATATTGTAAGTGTAATATTATACATTTTATCCATTGTGAAATTTACTGTTGGCATATTTGAAACTTTGATGTCTGGCTTTCTTGATTCAATGTTTGGGGGGCAAACATTCAGAAAAAATTGATAAATATCACATTTGCAACAACAATTAAGATTCATCTTCATGTCGGCTTCTTCCCTTTCGGGGTCTCCACAGCGGAATGAACCATATGTTTTATATATATATGTTTTACGCAGTGGATGCCCTTCCAGCCGCAACCCATCGCTGGGAAACATTCACATTCACTCTTTAACACTATGAACAATCGTTCTTACTCAATTCTCTTATTCCGCATGTCTTTGTTCTTGTGGGGAAACCGGAGCACCCGGAGTAAACCCACGCGATCACGAGGAGAACATGAGAACTCCACACAGAGATACCAACTGACCCAGCCGATACTCGAACTAGCGACCTTCTTGCTGTGAGACGACCGTGCTACCCAATGCGCCACCGTGACGCTTAACAGTTAAGATATTTCTATTTAACAATTAAGATTTTTCTTTGCACACTTTCTGAAAAATTGTTCATGTAAACTTGCACAAATGATTTCTTAAAGTAAAATGCAAACCAGCAGAATACTTTAAAAGGGAAAAATAAAACTTTATTCAATCAATTGTGCTACTTCATTCTGAAGTATGTTGCTGCTTTTAAAGCACGTAATTATCCATTGTTCAAACATCTGTGTGACATCGAAAGATTGTTAGAAGTAACCCGTCGTGACTTCTTTACATGGATGCTCTGCTGAAAATGCATGTGAAAATACTAATATTATACTGAACTCTGAACAGTGAAAATGTCTACATTCAACATGTCTCTGAGATCCTAAACTTATTTAAAAATGTTTTGCTTGCCTTTTTTATGTCTTGCTGTCCATGTTTGGCTGTTTACTCCTAACTTACAGTTTTTCACAATTGTTAAGACAGTTTTTTCAATACATTTAACAACTTTCCTAAACTCTTAACACGATTAGCACAACATCAGTCGAGGTAGGCTCCACAATTAATATATTTTTTGTTGCTTTGATACAAAACACATTCAGTTAACACAAATATCAAATACTTGAACTTCTTTTACACTCGAGCTCCACCAAACACCAAAACTATGTCATTTTAAAACAAAGTTTATTCTCAATGTGTTATGATCGACTAAATGTTGCTGTCAGAAGAAAACATGAGTTAGTGTTTTGGAAACTGTGTTATTGTATTTTGAAAATGAGTTTTGGAGTTTTGTTTACAACGAGGAGTTTTGAGAATGAAATTAACTGTTTTGCCAATTGTGTGTTTTAACTGATTCGGTGCGTTAAGAGTTAAGCAAACTTGTTAAATGTATTGAAAAAACTGTCTTAGCAATTGTGAAAAACTGTAAGTGCTTGATTTTAGTCTATTAGTTACACAAGGGATGTTTGGCAACATTTCACAACACAATCTTTTATTTTTTAACAAAGATTTTTCATTCAGTCTTATTATAAAACACGGATGAAAATGTTTTCAGTAGCTGTTTTGATGTAATTTTCAATACTTTATTATAATTTAAATTAATATTATTTTTAATTTTTATACAATTTAATTTAAGTAAAATAAAAAAAAAAAAACGATTTTAACTTCTTAATCAGATATAGCAAGCACATGCAAAAATGTGTATTTTAGATTTTCTGAACAAAAGCATAGTGGCTCCTTGTATGCACACCCTGGTGTTAGCAATGCGAAGTCGAGGGTTCCAGTCCCAGAAAGAGCAAGAACTGGTAATATCTGCTCATTTCATGCAATGTAAGATACTTTTCACACTGTTAAATAGCTCTAACTCTTTATCACATTAACCTCGCTGATGTCCTGAATTCACTGAATGAAAATGACCTGAATATCAAAAAATCTGATTTCCCGATGAAGTGATAATCACATTTAGTGTACAGTGTTACTGAGTCAAATACAGCATTAAGTGTCTCACCCTCAGATTTCATGATGGCTTCATTTTGGCTAATCGAGGATTTCTCAATGGATTTTAGCAGCGATCAGTACCCTCCCTGACACGGATCATTGTCACCCACTTGCTCTGCAGCTCTCAGTGATGCAATGAAAGGAGTAATCAGCACGTCCTCAGGGTTCAGCACTAATTAAAGAGGCTGAGTGTTGTGACAGGGTCACCTCTATCTCTGGCTCTGAACCAACACAACACACAGCATCTCTCCCATCATCCACTGCCCTGGCTCTCTCAGTGGGTTCATGGCTGCTTCGCTGGAGACGTGCTATTTTTTGTGTCTGGACCAAAATAAATCTGTCGACATGATATGATTATGCCCATGGAAAATAATAAAGGTGTTCTTGTAGTGTTTTATTTATAAAACAAACCATCAGATGGACCAAACCATCACCAAAAGATACAAATTAAGGACATGCATGAGTGACCAGCCAATGACAACTTTAAATACGTAGAGATTAGAGTGACATTTTGCCACAGTAAAATCTAAAGAAAAACACATTCTTATTGTGATATTGTTTAAAAAATCTATAAAATATCTACTGTATACTGTTCACATTATTGCCTTCATAACTTAAATACTATTGAACAGGAAGTGCTTCCCTTCCCATGAAAGTCTTTGCAGCTTCATTCCGATCAATAACGAAATCTCTTGTCATGGATACACACAAGGTCGAGCTCGTAAAGAGCACAAATAACATCAGGGAGAGACAGACACAGAAGGATGCGTGTGTGCTTGGGTGTGTGTTTCTAAGAGAGAGAGAGCGAGATGGTGTGTTTGTGTTTGACAATAATCCTCATTTCATTCAATAATATTGGAGTCGTTTGTTTGTGAATCCTCTTCTCTGATTCTGTCGTTAGAGTAGTTTGGGTTAATCTTTATTTGATCCAACATGTAGGGAAAGGAAGCTGTGCGTGTGCTGCAGCTCTAGGTCTAGCTGTGTGTGTGTGTGCGTGCGTGCGTGTGTGTTCTGATGCTCTTGCTGGGAGTCAGCTGGTCTGAAGTCAGCAGTATCATGAGATCACGGCTCTGGGTGGGTTTGGCTCTGCTTATTCTAAATCAATCATCTCTGAGACTCTCAGAAATTGTAACCACCTGCATTTGAATGCACAAATCAAGCGCTATCACCAACCAATGAGCTCTAGCTGTGAAGAAATTGGTGAGGTTCATGCATCAGTGGTTTTTCTCCCCATGTGTTAAACCAGATTAAAGGAGGCTGAGAGGAGCGACATGAGGTCACGTTAAAATGAAGTGTTTAGAACTGGGTTGTATAACCATATTTGGATTGCATACAGTAGGATTCAATAGCTGGTGTAAATAAAAACAAACTGATACTGTCAGGTATTTAGTTTGGGGCATCTTATGAATTCTAAATGGGTGTCTATCCCACTCATGGTGGTCTCGTAGCTTGGTCTTACCGACCAGTGTAGGCAGTACTACGTTTGTCCATGCTCCCATCTTACATCTTACAGTAGGCCTCTGAGAACGTTTAAACAAATGGAAATACAACTGCTTGGTACTAACATTTAAACATATTTTATTAACAACATCAAAAATCTATATTAGACAAACCTTTATGCTTGTTTAAGGGATTTCACATGAATTCTACGGTGTAAAAGAAGTCAATTGATATGGTGAAACATCCAGCAGCAGTTACCAAATGGTTGTCGTTAGTTTACACTAAAAGCTAAAATGTCACATTAACATTAAAGGGATTCTCCACTGCAAAAAAAATTACATCGAGCCATTAATCACACCAATTGACTCTCAGATCACAAGGGTTTTAGAGTCTCAAAAAAGCATCTAAACATTATAAAATTTCTCCTTTCGCCACCAGGGTTTAAACCCTGTTTGTAAGTTTGTGGCTAAACCTGGTACCCCAATTAAAAAAAAAACTCAGATGACAGATTACTCGATGGATCATTTTATAATGTTAATTAATAGTACAGAAAAGCTGTGCAAAGGTTAGATAAACAGCTAGTTCCTTTAAGTAACCTGTTAAGAATAAATGTGCTTATACATTATGGACAAATATACACAATATACATAATAGGTGAATGTTTCTTGACGCATATTGAACACTTTCTGATTACTTTAATACTGCACCTGTTGGACAGTTCCGGTCTGGTGGATAAGGAGATGGATTTGTGATCGGAAGGTCCCAGGTTCGATCCCCAGATTCACCGAGGTGAAGGTGGAGTGAGTAATGAAACACTAGCTCTCCCATCTTCAACAACCACAGCCGTGGAGCCCTCGAGCAAGGCACCAGTTTCCCGACTGCTCCCCACCGCTCCGGGTGTGTGTTCACTGCTGTGTGTGTGTTCACTACTGAGTGTGTGTGTACACTGGGACGGGTTAATGAAATGTCCGGGTATGGGTCACTCCATATCTGGACAACTGGTCCCTTTCACTAAATACGAATTTATAACTATGACAGGAATCCTTTCTGATTACAAAAGTAACAAAATAAAGACTAAAATCCCCATTCTTGTCTCCTGGTCTTCGGTCTTACAACGCTTGCTTTCAGACCGGATACTAGATATCATTAAGTACTAAATTTAGAATTTTTGGGTAGAGTGAGAGTCCATGAGAAATTACTACTTTAATTTAAAGAATGGTCAAATTTTGTGTTAGGTATTATTTTCATGAGTGTAAAACAAAAGAAACTACTACAAGTTAACCCTAATGTAAGATTTAAATTTTATTTTCGGTGATTGTAACAGTTCAGATGGACGGTCTATATTTTCATATACTCTAAAATTAATTAAACAATTATAAAACATGTACAGTACAAAATTATCCTATGCTGATCTGTATTTTTCATGACAAATATCTATTACAAAAACCTTTTCATAGTGTATAATTTATCCCCAAATGAAATATTTTGGAAGGTAAAAAAAAAATCCATAGTAATCCCTAATTCCGAATGCTTTCAGCTCTAGTCGTTCTCGTCTGCTCCGAGCTTTTGCAACTGTCTCTAGCAGCTAATGCAGTCATTCATGTATAACAGGTCACGTCTAATGCTTGTTAAATCATATAGCCTATTACTCCCATACCACATCATAAGCTTTTATGGCTTTTTATATGTCTGAAAAAATGCTTTCAAATCCCCCCACTGCGTTCCATCTGCGGGAACCCAACAGAACTATTCATAGAAGTAATTCACAGAATAAATTCCCTCGTCTCACCTCAAGCTCGTCGACGGCCAAATCCCATTTGTGCATGTAACCAACGTGACCGTAATAATCCATCGACAGACCGCCGTCGAGTAATTTCATTTCAAGAGCTCCTGCTGGCTCAATGCCTACAACCTCTGACAAGTGATAACTCATCTTTTTTCTCCGTTTTGAACAAGTGTAAAATCAGTACTCTATAGGTTTTGTTGAATTGGGGCCAGAGGAACCTGTAACCGCTCGACTGTTTTTGTTAACCATGATTCATTGGAATCCCTGACAAGCATGTGTTTTTTGGTGCAAGTCAGTGTTAAACGAACGTAAGAACATTTTGAGCTGGAATACCGGATTAAAGATACAGAGTCTCCATGGGCTTAGTAACACAATTATCCTCCTAGTCCGTTTTCATTTTTCTAATGTTAGAAAGGTCTTGAATGATGTAAGCCACCCAAAGCTCTGAATTAATGTCTCTTTTTCCTTTTTTGAGAGAGAAAAGAGATGTTTGGAAGAGATTTCGCCAGAGCAGAGTTGCGGAGGAGTGCGAACACAAGGGCGATCTTCTTCAGGGTTGGTGTTTTTTGGGATTGAATTGCTGAAATGAAGTACAAGAAGTTTTTTACTGTGATGCAAGCTGCAGTGGGCATCGTGCCACTAAATAAACGAGAATTTCTCCCTCCTCCTCGAAGGCTTTGGAAATCTCACGAGTAAGTGCTGCGTGTGAGCGTGTCCATGTGGGTGCAAGTGTCTGATTACTGGGTGAATGTCAAAATAAGGTGCATGCTGAGGGTCACACCTCACAGAAATGCTAATGTAGGTGTTTGTTTTGCTATATCTACAACATCAATCCTGAAAACAACTTTTGAACTCAAACTAGAGATGAAAATGGATGTAGTTTTTTTTGGCAAAGCATCATTGGGTTCATATTGAACTCGTTTTTGGTCCTTCTCGTGATTCTGGATTTAATTTAAAGTCACAATGAGGTAGTGAAATATGAGATGCAAATTTCTGTACTGAGCAAAAATACAATGACAAATTCAACTAATGATTTTTTTTTTTTTTTTTAGTTTTCAGACTAAATATGTTTGTGTAAAGGTTCTGTTTGCAGGTTTTTTTTTAAACGTTCTCACTTTTTGAATTCTTCTTGATTAAATATTTGTGATGCTTTTTTGTGTGCTTTCATATCCATATCTTTTATGCTTTCCATGAAAAAGGCTCATGCAGAGATTGATGAAGCCCTCACAGTGATTCTATAATAAACCCCTTGGTGTCAACTCGTTATCCCTCTTTCAGCCTTCGATATTTTTAGTCATGTTAGATTGTTTTGCCCTGCTCTACATTGAGAGAATGTAAAAGTAAAGAAAACACGAGTCCAGGCTTCAGCGATGTGACATTTACTGTGAATCTGGTGTTTGTTTCACGTTTCTCAGTGGAAATGTCACATGGGGTCAGTTTACCCACTGCGTCCAGGGAACGTGTTGCCAGAGCCGTCCGAGCCCGTCTGTCAGCGTCGTGCAGCAGACAAGCAGCAGACATGATGTTTGCATTTGAAAGGAAGAGAAAGCTGTGTTTAATGGTTGCTTTTAAATTGAGCTTTTTGTGTATACTATGGATGTTTTGACTGATTTCTGGTTCCTTATTGGGTAAAGCAGTCTGGCTTTAAACCTTTTTCAATAATGAAATAGATTTCTTTACAATTACTGATAACCTTTAACCTCTTGTTAAAGCCTACAGACAGACCTGTCGGTTCCTCTGGTGTTCTCTATTGATTGTTTGAACCTCATCAGAGTGAATTAATCAGCTTTTGAAATGATTCTCCTTATTTATCTTTGAAGAAACCACATTTGTATAGAACAAAAAGCAAAACAAATACATATTGTTTTTATACCTTAGAGAAAAATTGTAAATTGAAATGGAATGGTATACATTTAAAATAATAAACTCATATTCTGACCAAAATTGTTTTTAGCCATGAAAAATGGGACATTTTTGAATGTCTCAGTGAATCATATGAATATGGTTTGATGTGTAAATTGTAATAATTTATTTGTGTTAATTAATTTATTTTATTCTGTTATTTATTTATTTGTTTGTTTGTTCATCTTTATCTAACTTAACCTCTGTTCTTTCAAAAGACAGGAAATCAATAAAGTGTGTTTGGGAAAAAGAAAACAGTCATTTGCAGCCCCGATTCCATTTTTCTCAGTAGATTTCAGTACATTTCAATTTATATTGAATTACAGTAAAAGGAAAATAATTTTAAACATATTTGGACTTTTTTTGTGTTTTTTTGTTTTGTTAAGAAAACAATTTATTAACATATTGGTCACAAATTGTCGGCAAGTACCAGAATAAACTTGTTGCCAAACAGCAGGATATCAGGATATTGAAGGTGGTGTTGGTTTAGTGTCGATGTTATTTTATTTCAAACATCAACTCTGTCACACAAAGATCTCTTACGGTCCCTTTAACAAAAGCAAAAAACTAAAAAAAATTCAAACGAGTTATTACGAGTTATAGGTAACAAAACATTTTTGGCCGTATAACTGTATAATAAGTCTTGTAATTTATGTTTTATAACTTTACAGGTTTAATAAATGCTAATTTATAGAACCACTATTTACAAACAAAGTCAGGGTAATCATTTTTTCATTTAGTTACGAATCCAAATTAAATAAAAAACATCTCTGCCTTCCTTCACAAACTTTTTTACAAAAGTTTTTACAAGTTTTTCATTGTCCTTGGCAGGAAAAGCTATTTCCTCAACCCAATCAGGAAAACAGCAGCACTAAAACTTTTAAAAGCCACTATGAACTCAACAAAGAAAAGCTAAAATTGTTTCTGAAATTTTCTTTCTGATTATTCCTGTTCTCAGGACAACTCTTTGTTCAGGTGTTCAGCCGTGACGACTTTTGCTTTTGTAACAAAGTGCTTATTTTTTTATTATATTTAAGTTGATTTTGATAAAAAACATCCACCAAATCTATTCATGTTAATATAAATGTGCAATAAAAAACCCTACTCCAAATAAACCAGAAGGTTTCTTGCCGAGATGCAACAATGTTGCTGAAAAGTTACCAATTAGCCTCCGAGCTGCATGTTAGTAAACTCAAATTTTTATTTTATAGTCTTTTTCATAAATGATTGCCAACTTACATATTTTCACTTTCAATCTTCATAAGGCTCTTTTTTTGCTTCAGATATTGTATGGTTTATAAAAGGGTTTTTTTAAGTGGAGGGTTGTGTTTGCTCTTCATCCCTTGTGTCAGATCTTCATGCTGAGGAAGATTTACCCAGAGACGCCCTACAGCGTGCAGAGCACCGCCTGCGTTTGTGCGTGTGTGTGTGTGTGTGTGTGTGATGCGCGTGTGGGGGTGTGTGTGAGAGGCTATGTCAGCTAGAATCAAGGCTCATGACTCTGTGTGTGTGTTTATATCTGGAGTGGGTGTGTGAGCGTAAATGTGTGCGAGGAGACAGTGGAGGGTTCCCATTGGCTGAACGGTCTAGAGCTGCACCTGTTGTGTGTGTGTGTGTGTGTGTGTGTGTGTGTGTGTGTGTGTGCGTGTGCGTGTGCGCGCGTGTGTGTGTGTGTGCGTGTGTGTTTGAATCAGTGTAGAGAGAGAGCACAGGTTCAGCGCTGGAGATTGGAGGAGGCATCTCTCTCTTTCTCTCTCTCTCTCTCTCTCCCACCGTCTCTCCCACTCTCCTCACTCTCTCCTCACTCTCCAGTCTGACAACATCCAGGAACCCAAACCGCTCCTCCGTTTCTCCTCTCATCTTCTTCCACTTTTCCACTTGGTCTGTCCATCCGCCACCATGCGTCTGGGAATTTCAGGCTTCATTACAGATATCCTCAGCACCTCCAGCAACATCTGCTTCTGCTGGGCCGAGGGAAAGGTAGAGGCAGAGAGAAGCCTCACTTCTTTAGCTACTTCTCTTTCTCTTTGTTTTGAGCTGCTTTGATGTTTACGTGATTAGGAGGGGCTTGGTTTGGTTGAAATCTTTTTTTGGTGCTTGTGTGTGTTCAGAGGTGTTTCAAGCATGTGATCTAATATGGTTATCAAAATTAAGTTGATAGTGAAGAAGTGCTGACTATAACTGTTAGAGAGGTTTCTCTGAGAAACTTCCAACATGTGGCCAGAATTTGGATTCTGGGATTTTTTGTGTAGAAGGTCAAGGTTCTGTGTTGATCTTTTTGTGAAGAAGTATGGCTTTACTAGAAACAGAGTCATATTTTCCGTTCTGTTTTTGGTCAATCCTTCCTGTATTTTTTTTTAACAAGATGAGGTCTTACACCGCGACTGTGTCCGCTTTCTCCCAGAGTTTAACATCCTCATGTAGTTTTGTATCCATGAAAAGTTTTACTACTTTGTAGTGAAGAGACGATGGGAATAAATGTGTTCATTTAATCACAAGATCCCAGAGCATTTTACCAATCCAGTTAGATCTTTATGGTTATGCTTTATTTAAATAAATTGTTAGTTATAGTTAGAACTACAAGTTTTTTTTATTCTATACTACCCTAAAATGTAACTAATTGTGTTGTGTTCAATATTGTCATTGGAATTCATGTTTTTTCACATGCTAGTGAGCTCAGTTTAAGAGTTAGAAGAGGATTTTTAGAGCTAAACAGTTCGGCTACTGTATTTTGTTGCCTCAAAGTCAAAAAGTCTAAAGTTGCCAATATAGTTTTGCATGTCGTGTCTCTGATTGGAAATGTGAATTTATTTTGTTAGCACTTTAAACTATTTTATGACTAAATATGAACTATTCAGAAGCTTTTAAGATGGCATCTCTGTGCGGGGTGCATCTCTCATGCTTTGCTGACTTGGCACTAAGCATAGACGGTATAAAACTCGGGGTTTGTGATGTCCAAATCATGTGATGTCATTTAATTTCAAAACGAAAGTGTCCAATTATTTTTTTCACCTACTGTACGAAAATGAACAAATAGACACATGATGGATCTAAATTATGTCACAAAAAACTCTCACCGCTGGTTTAAAGCCGTCACTTAAGTGCCCCTTGCCATGCTTAAGAACAGTTGAAAGAAACATTTTGAGTGTTTTCTTTTTTTTAAGATGTTCAGAAAGTTTTGCCTTCAACGAATGGAACAGTAGAGCCAGACAGGAAGCGAGTGGAACAGAAAGCTGAAGTCATGACCAGGAAAGGACCACAACGATCCTCAACTCTTTTATTCACCGATACCTATTAGAGGAATATCACTGTTACGGTTAATAAACCCCACAACAACTCTCAGGAATTTCAAACCACAACAAACATCAAATATGTTAGTGCCAGACTTAAACGTGTAATTTCTGCAAAAAAAAAGTTGGGAAATGAAACACAGTGTGTTTATTGGATCTGCTTTGTTGTAAGAGCAGCCTCAAGAGGTCAGTTAAAGATTTCAGTTTCAGTTACTTCTCTGTTAGTCTGAGCCTCAGATATCACACCCACAGAATTTTGGCTAAAGTTCTGATGGTTTTGGGGCTCTATATGGCAACACGTCAATAATTTTGAAGTCGTGATCTGATCGTTTAAATTGAGCAACAACCCTATACATTCCACTAGTGATTATGTTTAAACAGTGTTGTTTCCATTGATATCCATTACATGTTAGTCTGTGGTTTTATGAAGCGGGGCGTTTTTGCTCCCAACACAACTGCTGTGAATCTCCCAGCTCAAGGCGAATAGGAGGACGTATTTCTTTTTCTAATCAGTCTGCCCTGGACGTGTTGCGACATCCGTCTGCCAGATTAATGCTTCCATATTGATTGATCAATTTGGACGTGTAGATCTACGAGCGTGATGGAGCAGGCCAGCTTAACTCATCCGACACTGTTTATTCCCTGAGCGCCAATAGATCTTTCCATCTCCAGAAAACTGCATAATGAAGCGGCAAGAAGCTTCCTACCAATCTCAGCCCACCACATTCAAACAAGTATGATTGACAGTGGCATATTTTTGTCTGGCGATGTAAATGACCTTTATGAAATGTCATTATAAGCACCCGAGCGAAAGGATGGATTGACTGTTTTTTATGCCGGATTTTCTTTCTTGTAGAGTTTGGGTTAATGAAAGGGACAAGGTTGGCAGATTTTGGATTGTACCTTTTTAGGTATTAAACTAAATGAATATATGTTGACTACAATTTGGGAAGGTATAACTGTACAACTTGGCTTTCAATGTGTGTATATATATAGTAAAGACTGACTGGACAAAGAAACTGGGTATCTGGTTCACCCTGAACAGTGAAGCCACGATACTTATTTAGAGACTTTAGATTCTAAGCTGCTGGTCTCTTCTAATCGCAGTTTGTCATTTGCCTGTAGTTGTTTGGAGCGTTGTATTTTGGGTCTGCTTAACTTTCTACCAAAATTGTAATCTGATATTGGATTGCATATTCTGTTATGTGTTAAAAGGGTGATAAAAGGTGTTGATTTTGTGGAATTAACCTTTTTGTTTGAGATGTTTATATCCATCTTTAAAAGCCTAGCCTCAAAACCCAGCAGACACAACATCAGAGTTGTTCATCTCAAGTCTTATGAATTGCTTGTTTATAAGAGGTTATTTAAAATGCACACTGTTAAAATTCTGAAGTTCGCAAGAAAAATATGGCTAAACTACACATTTCAGTATAATTAGTCTGTTTAGTGAGTTTAGGTCTACTGGTTCTAGATGGTAAAAACCATGGTAAATGCGATGCAATACAAAGCCTAATTAAAGGAAAATTGATTAATAATGTTGTTAAACAGTGAAGAGAGTGAACCGTCATTTACTTTTTTAGTTTTAGAGAGTTTGATTTATTTTAATGTGTACATTTGCACTTAAACTTAAAGCTAATCGTTGTACTCATAATATGTTGTATATGTGTGTGGGTGTGCGTGCGCGTGCGTGCGTGCGTGTGCGTGTGCGTGCGTGTGTGCTTGTGAGTGTGTGTGTGTGTGATGTAAAGTTGCTGATTCAAATGTGATAACATGAAGTAGCACCAGTTGATTAAACATCGTTATATACGGTTTTATGTATTCCATGTTGAGTGTTTGATATGCAGTTAAGACAGAAGTGATAAGATATATATAAAATATGCTTGGCATAATATGCATTGTTTGAACTTTGACTTTTCCTTGTTGTTTATTCTGGATTGCCTGCATTCCCCTTTTTTCCTGTTTGTCATGTTTTTCAGTATACCCTTGCCAGAAAGCTTTATTTGTTATTGAGAGTGGGGTTCAAGGAGGTTTATATTCCCACGGGTGTATTGGCAAACCAAAATAGACTGTCCTTTTTTAAGCATTGGCAAAAAATCGCAACATCTGCGAAATGCAAATGAACCTGAGCAGATTGAGACCCAGCATCGATCCTGGATGACCCGATGAGATTACATTAACACTGATTTTTAACTAAGATTTGAAATCTTTTTCAGCTTAAAGTTATTCAGAAAAGTTGCACTGTCCAATGGAGCAGGATTGCATATTTTTTATTTATTTTCCCCTCCAGGCTAAAATTTGTGATGATCACATGTCCTGTTTCAGGATTCTGAACTTGTCCGCAGGCGTCAATATGAGTCAGGTCACTGTGGCTCTCTGTGCTCACTAAAGCCAAGCCTCTCGGAAGAGACGAGCTTAAACATGTTTTCCTTCTTCAATTTTGATGAGCTTGTGAATAATGCATTCATTAAACTGAATGACTTCAGAGCACACCGAGACAGCCTTTTGCTTCAACTCGAGTTTTAGAGGCGTTGCTGAAACAAGACCTTCAGATCACTCTGTTCTTCAATTTTGTTTTGTTTTTGCAAAATTTGCAGTTTGCCTTTTTTATAGATGTATATGTTTATGCAGCCGTACTGTATGTGCTTTAGTGAGTATTTGAGAGTACCTCCCAAAAATCTTCTTTTTTTTTGCTTCTTAGCTTCATTTTATTTACATTTATTATGATATAATATTTACGAAACATTTATGGTAACAATATTTGTTTTATTGTATATGTTGTGTCCGTTTAGTTTTGCTATTATTCTGTGCAAATGCTATCTTTCATAATAAATGATAGTGAACTCTACATTTAACTGAAACACGTAAAAACTGGAAGACTTTCAATTTCAATAGAATATGTGATTCTTTTTTCTTTCTCAGAAACAATCTGCTCCAGGAGGCAAACATCCATGATGTGATATTCATCCATGCAGTGATCCTTCACCTTTGTGTTTAAAGGGCATGCGTAAAGGTTATACGTTTAGCTCATAATACTCAACACAATGTGATGCTGAGTCACGAAAATGTGCTAATCTGTGCTCTGCTGATTATTTTTTGATAAGGTGGCTTTGTGCTGATTAATAATTATCTAAGCAACGACGAGTTTCTGGAATTATAGCAGACACAGGGGAGATTCATAGATTCAAATGTAGAATCTGACATTTAGCTGTGCTTTACGGGACAAGGTGAAGAGCAGAGGATTTAATGAGTATGATTTATTTTCAGGACGAGTGTGTTTCTAAATATCTACAGAGGTCTCTCACGCTTTATAAGAATGGTTATATCAGTCAGTTTAGAGGATAGGGAGAGTTGGATCTGTAAAGGACATGGGTCAAAACTTGACCTGGGATGTTGAGGTAAATCCCAAAGATGTTTATTTGTGCTGACAACTTCACCTTTCTATTGAAAAGAACTCTTGAGGTATGGTGGGGTTCTAGATTGTTGAAATTAATGGTGTTCTCCCATGCAGTTCATTTTTAGAACAGATCACAGAAAGTGAACCAGAAAGTACACTCACTTCAATCTTTTTTGGTGTTCATAATAGGCCGTTTTAACACGATGTTAATCTGTTTATGACTTCCACTAGACTGAGAAGGTAGGTAATTTCACCTCAATGTTATTCCAGAGCATGAAATCTTCTGCTCCTTTGTCGCTGCCTTAATACCAGTGAGTATATGACTTAACAGTGGCCTGTCTGTTATGTTTGAACTTTCCTTTCTTGGTTCATTCAGCAGCTGTCTTCGATGAATGAGTGTGGTTTGGATACTGAACACTCTTCTGTTTTAATAAACATTAAAAAAAAATAGAAAATATAACTGGGTTTATGGTAGTTGAGTAATGAACTGCCAGGTTTCTTGGGAGGTTTTCATCGGAATAACATTTTCATTGATCTTCACTGTCAGCCTAAAAAAAACAAGTGACGTAACTGTGAAAAGAACAGGAGATGCAAAAGACAACCCATCAATTGTTTTCTTTAGAACTACAAATGTTTCGTATAGAGAACGTTTACAGACTAACTCTCAAAAGTTCTTGAGAGAAGGCTTGAGAATGCTTTTGTGTTCACTTATGGATGCTAAATGGCTCCAAGAGCATTTGCTGGGCTCAACTGAACTCTGTGACCCTTGGAGCTTTAAGTCGTTAATATTTAAAGTTTGATCAATCAATGTTTTCATAGGCGTTTTTTTTGTGTGTGTGCAGTTGCTTCAAAGCCACTTCGCAAAGACATAGTGTGGATTAAGAGTGAAATAGAGATTCATATTGGATAATTCTATTGGGTAGAAATAGAACTACCATACACTGCTACCTCAGAGATTGTAAAGTGAAGATCATTAGTATGAGGAAATTGTTGATTTAAACTGATTAGTAATCTCAGATTCGTTTTAAAATTACGGTTGAAATTATTTTTGTGGTGAAATAAACATTTTTGTGGGCGAGAATCTGGAATAAAACACACACACACACACACGCACACCCATGCACACACACACACACACATGCAGAGTAAAAATGTCCTCCAGTGAAGAACCCCTTTGTGAGATCACAGGGAGGCAGGTGCTAATCACCTCCCCAGCATAAAGACTTGAACTTAAGATCCCTCGAATGACAGATCGCTGCACAGCACCAGAGAATAAAACAAACAAACAGTGGTTAAAACAGTGTAACAAAAACAACACATGGGATTTGTGTCACAGTCTTTTCTATTGTTGTGTTTCCACATTTTATTTTAGGAATATTCATGAAATGAGAGTATCATAAATCTGAAATGTTCTGTGCTATAAGTTGTAGTGTTGTGTTTTGAGTGATAAAAACTCACTGAAAGGAAAAACCTCTCGGCCAATTTTGGCAAGTGTCTGGCACATCAGATGAAATGTGGGCCTAACAGGATCAGAGTCTGCTAGAAGTAACATAGTTTTTAATGCAGCACAGAAGACATGGAGGAGACCTCACACTTGGTGTTAACTTAATTAGAGCCCTTGTCTAGAATTAAGTGGCAAAGTCACTTGAGGAAGCCTTAGTCGAACTTAGTTGTTATTGTTATTATTATTATTTTATTTTATTTAACCCATAACCTAAAAGTAGTCAAACAAATGAGTCAATCAGAAACAAAAACATGCCGTATTGAGGTTATCTGTCAGTTATTTTTGTATTTTGCGAAAAGTCTGTTTACCTTAAGTCTGTTAACTCTTATGAAGACTCTAAACTTTTGATTTTGAGGCATGGCGTGTCGGCTACTGCTTATTCATCATATGGTGATGTGAACTGGAGAGGCTCATTATGGCTTTTCATCATCTTCTATCCTCTAATCCCTCCTTCAGCCTTCTGTCATTCCTCGTCCTGTTCTCTCTTCTGAACACTGTTGGGATTCACTGATCTGTTTACACTATGAATACAAATGAAAACCATAAATAACTCATAACTCATAAAGCTTACTCTGTATTTTTGGTAATATAGATCAGATTTACACATTTTGTACTTTGATGTGACTGTACATGCATAAAAGAAATGAATACACTTAACCTTCTATAGTATTAATATTGTTAATTTTTGAGTTTATAAACCTGTAGGCCTCACTCATGCAAAATGTTAGTTTGCATCCAGGGAACTGATTAAGCTGAGTCTATCTAGCAGAAGCCAGTACATGGGATCTTGTTTTTTTTTTTATCGTACCCCCACCACCATCATCCTGAACATGCAGAACAACAGAGGTAATTAACCAGAGACAGATGGCAGAAGGAAGAGGACACAATGCCTGGAATAATTACTCTTTTCTGAACCGCTGTTTTATGAACGCCACAGGCGTTCTCGTTACATAATCTGAGGTCAGAACAAACAGGCGGAATGACGCGGGGGTTTGTCACGTCAGTTACACGTAACACAAGCTCATAAAATAAGTGAATTATACGGTTTTTACTGTACTGGTGTCATCCAGACTGTCAATCAAACGTTATTTCTGGGCAAACACTGCAGGAAATGTTGGCGAGTCATTCTGCGGAGAGATAGACTCTGGCCGTACGGTTGGGGTTGGCACAAAAAGTCATGACTGGCGTTTTGCTGTAAACTACTGCCCAGGTGCTCTGCAGTGCCAACAGAAGATGACTGGCTTCCTCAGTAGGGTATTTTACTTTCGGAGTGTTTTTCAAGGTCAAACGGCCTGGGAAATCCAAGTGTACATTATATTCTGAGTCATTTATATCTGTAGTGCCTAAATCCTGCCACAAACAGGTCACCAATAAAATTACCCAAAACCTTAACATTTTAGTAACTTCATCAATCCACCATAGGGGCATGTTTCATATTGTGGAGACCCCAAGCAAATTAAGAATAAGGTGGCCTAGGATGTACAGAATAGGCGGACACATCTAAAACCTGGTACAAAACATCATCATTTCTTTCACTTTTAATCTATGAAGTTATCTGGAATATTTTTGCCTTCAGAAGTGTTCATAACACTTTGACTATTAGAAAGTCTTGCTGTTAACTTGAGTAGTAATCTGCAAGTAACTCTATAGTTTTGGTTTAGGTTGTAAGCATAACATTTAGGTTGTGGTGAAGTTAGTTGGTTCATTACTGCTTAAAATCACCCCACCCTGAGAAATAGATTGATATAATTAGTTACAGTGAATACCAAACACCCAGAGGCTAACTGAAAGAGTAAAAGTGAATTCATGTGAAGATTCAGTTTTTTGGGGATATAACACTAGTGCTTTTTAGAGTTTACTCTCTAAAGATGTATAAGTGGGTAATATGCAAGCAAATGTGATTATGGGATTTCTTGTAGAAATAAAAACAATCATAAAATTTCTGTCAACGGTTACCAAAATGATACGTTCAGCTGGAGTGTGCTCATTGAATCTTTATGACTGTTCGGAGGAGTTTTTACACCTCCGTCTAAGCTCAGCGGAAATATACAAACCGGATGTGTAGCTGCAGCACTAGCACCTCTGTAAGCTGTTCCTTCACGCCCAACTCAGTTCTCTTAGCCTGAGCAGCATTGTACATCCCAGGCATCTCGTTAAAATGCAGAGCGAACAAGTTTTTTACATGCTAAGTTGACAGATTGAAACAGTAAACAGAATTCAAAACAGATGATAAGAAAATAACTGCAGTATTTTTTAAGCATGGAGCTGTGGACAAGTTTTACACAGGTTCTGTAGCGGCATGTGAACCATGTTATCCAGCTATGGAACAAACAATACACGGCTGCTAACATGGGTGCTAACATGGCTGCAAAAAGCATGGTCAAGCAGATCTCCTCTCTCTAAGAAGAAATGCCACCTCCACTCCATCGAATCACTGGCTTATGTTGAAACGGTTGAAAATAACCTGCATACCTCAAGCCACTCATCTCAATCTCAGGTGTTAATAAAGTTTACACACTATATATATATATATATATATATATATATATATATATATATATTTTTTTTTTTTTTTTTTTTTATTTTTTTTTACCAAGTTAGCAGTTTAAAACGTTTCACCAGGATAGGGAAGCATTGGTGGAGCGGATGTATTTCCACTCATGAATTGTGCTTTGTGCAGTTTTGCCCACACAGTAAACTCTAGAGTGTTACGTTGACTCTCTCTGAGTCTATTTGGTCCTACTCTAATTAGAGTTAAAGTAACACTGAGCCCCTCAACTTTAACCATAAAAAGTTCGTTTAAATTTTCGGGGTTTTTTTTACTTTGTGATGAGGAAAATAGTATACTATAGTGAAATACAAACATTTATCACAAAGTAATAAATAATCAATGGTTTAGATGATAACCTCATTGATATCTTAACTCAGTTTGAGTTTACTCCCAGGATTTTACTGTGCATGTAAAAAGAGGGATGACTGTGCTCCATGCAGCCTTTGTCAGCAGCCAGGGGCAAACTGTTCCTGGATGTCATCTCTTTCTGAAGGACATCCTGGGCGACTGACTCAGAGCATCAGGACCTCAGTTTAACATCTCATCTGAAACAGAGCGCGTATTATAATGAAGTGCCCCTATCACTGGGGCTCTTACACCTTCACAGACTGCAGGGTTTATATCCCATGCTGGTTCATTGGCACCTCTTTCTCTTGTAATCTCATTTCCAGACACTTATAACACTTGATTTCAGTCGGTAACCAGTAATAGTAAGTAAATAGGTTACATTTATTTACAAAGCACATTTAAAACAGCAGAGCTGATAAAAGTGCTGAACTTAAAACAAAATTGTCTAAAATCACAGTAATACAAAACTTAAGCTTTAAGAAATTACGGTTATGTGTATGTATATATATATATATATATATATATATATATATATATATATATATATATATATATATATATAAGCATATTTAAATATAAAGTCTGTATTTAAAAACCCAGATATAATGAGAGTGGAATATTTCCTAAGGCAAATTATTCTAGAGTCTAGGGCCCACTACTGTAGCCTATCGCCCTTTGTTTTAATTCTGGTATGTTGGACCACTAGCAGCTCCAAATCAGCAAATGCATGATGCAGGATGGAGATTGACCATTTATGGCTTTAATGTTAAACTAAATTTCATTTTTTATTTTATTTTTAGAGAAGCAGTAGACATTGTAGTGATGCCAAAATTGGAGTAATGTGTTCATATTTTCCTGTCCGGGTCCACAGTCTAGTGGCAGCATTTTGTACAACTTGAAATGAACGAACTGGGAAGCCCAAAGTACACACTATTGAAATACAATCTGGACATAATAAGAGCATGAATGTCCTTCTCCATATCACTGAAAGATAAATACATTTTAATCTGAGATCACACTTATTTACTAAAAATGTGACGTTTGGTCAGATTTTTGAATAGAAGGAAACCAGTAGCCAACCCTTCTTTGTTAACATCACACTCCAATAGTCCCCATTTTTTTAGGGGGAAGGACAGTAACATGTCTTTAGTATAATATGTCTTCTAATAGCACCCAAAGGTCTCAATGGAAGCTAAAGACACCAGAGGACATCAAATTAGGAATACATGTATTTAGGTGACAACGTAACCAGTCATTATTTTCCAGAAAAATTCAAAGTCAAACACAAGTAGCTCACAAATAAAAACCTGTAACATCCACCATGGCTGGAAGAGGCTTTGCTCAGCACAAAAAGCTGTGTTTGACCTCTTGTCTGAGGTATATGCGTGTTTGTTGACAGACTCTGTGATGGATCCTTCAACCTAAGCGTTTGGCGTACAAATCCATCTGAGAAGCCGCTGTAATACACATTGATGTCCCACTCAGGGAGCGTAGTGTGTATTTTTGCATTCCCCATATGTGTGAGGGGATTTTGAGCTGGCAATGTCACGGTCGTACATCAATCTTGAGCTGACAGCGGAGATCAAGGGCTGATGTGACTCCTCCCAAATTCAACTGACCCGCAGGCCTCACCCGGGCCACATCTGCTCTGATTCACCAAACAAACACAGGAGCACGCAAACCCAATTATGTGAACACAAACAGCAAGCACACACTGAGATGTTACACACAAAAACATAGACACGTACTCTCTCACACATCGTCAAACAGACGGCTGGCTATGATAGAACACCCCCTTCGAGCTCCTGATTGAATAAACCCATCTCTGAAACACTGCTGTTGTGGCACTGTGCCGCTATGATCTAGAACATAATGCCAAATAGACTTCCAGATTCAGACAACATGGGGGAATGCCATAAAATAAATATACTGTGAAAGATGGAACTAGACGGTTTGCAAAAGGTTAAAAAAGGTCATCCGTAATCCAATAAATAAAAATGTAATTGAAAAAAATATGTTTTTTTTTAACAGTGATATATAATTATAATGAAATATAAATATACTAAAACTTAACTGCTGTACTGTGTTAACTGCTGTTTAAAACAACACAAGTTTGAATAAAAATAGATTGCAATGATTTAAAATGAAAAAAAAAATGTTTTTTTAGGATTTACGATCACTTTTAAAAAGCAAATTTGTATTCTAAAAAATCAAGTCAAATTCACAATACAAAAACAAAAGTAAATTTGTTTATCTAAATATGTGTGTATTTTTATACTTTAAAGACAAATTCTTTTAACATTGTGCTGGTTTTAAAATAGTCTCTGGGAATCTTTTTTAGCCTCTAAAATGTTTGATTGTCAGTTACCTAAGCCTTGAGTTGTCTCTCCTGTCTGCCCCGTTTGTTCGTATGTGGGTATTGTCTTACAAGAGATAGATTTTTTGGACTGGGGTGGAAGTGCTAACAGCTCCCTGTGCCCCTCTCAGCGGCAGCTCTGGCCCAGATCTTAACTTGTGCTGTCAAATCCCATTACATTTGTTTCAAACCTGTGACCTTTGCGACACACCAAAACACGATTGTCACTCCCTTCATACCATCAGTGTCATTTTTGGCATCTATCAGTTTTCGTTCACTAATAAAACAGAAAATTTGGTGTTATTTTATTGTAATACACCAAATGCCAAATATTTTTGGTTAATATTCCAATAACTTTTTTTATTAATTTTTTTTTTTTTTTTTTGCATTTTACATTCACGGGTTCATAAAATAAAATAAAAACTAACTAATTTAGCTTTTTAGTGCATAGGAACCACATTATTTTCTTTATCTGAATGAAAAGCTAAAAACAATAGAATATCATGCATGTATTTGATGACTGACGGTGTGAATATCTGTAGTTTAAAAATACAGTTCAATAGAAAATAGTTTAGCATTTTATCAGAACTTGAGAATATTTGTTTTCATGGAAATTGTAGCATGTTCCTGCCTCTGGATTGATGTACGGATCTCGGTGGTTTTCTAAAGAGACCCTGGACAGCAATGGCTCAGGCCAGACGCACACACATCACAGCGGCTCCATCACACCAAGTGTGGGAGATTAGATGAGATTCAAAAAGGGAATCAGTTCCTCTAAATGGTAAATTCTGTGACTCTAAATGCTGTCAACATTTTCTAAACCATCTTAAGAGGTCACAAGATTTTTTTTTTTTGTAGAACCAGAATATGCTTGCACTCAAATAACATCCTGTACATGATGTTGAAGCTCCTGCTTTCTGCTGACTTAAGAGGGCAGACAAAAACAATAACATTTTGTGCAGCCATAATTTCTGGTTTTGGAAGTAAGCTATTAGCTGGTTCAAAATACAGAGTCAACAAATATTTATTTCTGAAGAGGACGAGAACACTTATAGAACTGCAACAGCTCGCTATAGTGATCTTTTCATTCTAAAGGACGGTCTCTCTCATTAAGGGGTCTGTGCAAACCAAAAGGGGTTTATGCCAAACACAAACAGCGTAACCTTTTTTACATTTCATTTCATATATTAATTATTGCTTTTACAAAAAATGTGTAGTACAATTACAAAGTCTGTTATTTGCACAGCTGACATCTGCACGCAGTTTGAAGGATGATGTAGTAATTGATATCTCTCTACAGTTCAAAAACAAAGTGCAGATTAAGAGCTTAATAAAATCTGCTAATTTCAATGGTGAGGTTAGGCTATAGCGAGCATGTTTGCTAATCTGCACGTTCTATTGTAGGGAGCAGTACGCCTCAGACTTGTTCCCCTCCACCTTCTCCAGGGAGAACAACTACTGGACCAGCGAATCACAGCACATGTACCTCGCAGAGTTGCGTCGTGCTTCTATTCGCAGTTTTACACAGCTGTGGCAGGTATTTCACCTTTATGTTCATTTTTACCTTTTACTCACCTTGTCATGTCACATGCCATCATTTACTTTTCATTTGTTTACTTCGATGTTTTCGGTGGAATATGCATCAGCTTTAGCCCATCTAGGGTAAAACTGATGGTTAACATTTCTTACTTTGAAAGTGGCTTTAATTAAGTTTGTCTTCAGAAAATGACTAGCCTTTCCCTTTGAGTTGCATTTACCTTTATAGATAACTGCCGAGTTAAGTCTTAAAATGACTGGAAATAGTTTGGTTTGCTTTGATTTAAATTTTGACTGCATGTTGCGTAAAAAAAAACCAACATGAACAATGTTTAATAAAATAATTTGAACAATTTGGCATGTGTTAAGAGCACATAATCTTCATTATCTTATAGACAGGGTTATAGACAAAATGTAAAAGTCTTAAAAGGCCTTAAAAAGTCTTACATTCACAGTTCTTGGTCTTAAATACGTATTTACAGGTCTTATTTTTCTGATGTCCATGTACAGCTCATCTGATGTGTTTTTTTGTTGTTGCTGTGGGTTGCCAGAGATTGAGAAAAGGCTCCTAAATGCCAATAATTGTTAGGGTTGGCATAGTCTAAGAAAATTTGCTTAAATACTCAAAAACATAAAAGTGACAGTTAGGGTTTCCTGAGCTTGAGAAAATGCCCATGAACACACATAAATGTTCAAAATCAAAAAAGTGATTTCATGGTAGTCAGATATTGACACAAGACTCATCGATGTTAAAATATGTAAATGTGATTGTAAGGGTTGCCAAATGTAAAAGGGTTAATTGTCCTAAATGTAAAAAAAAAAATATGATTGGGGTTGCCAGAGTTAGAGAAAATGCTCATAAACCAGAGGTCTCAAACTCAATTCCTGGAGGGCTGCAGCCTTGCACAGTTTTGCTCCAACCTTAACTGAGCACACCTGATTTCACTGATTAAACTTCTTGTTTGAAGCTACTCGTGCGTCTCTTGAAACAAGGTTGGAACAGAAACCCGCAGGGGCTGCAGCCCTCCAGCAATGGAATTTGAGACTCCTGTCATAAACGCTCACTTTTGTAATAGTTCATAAAAGCTCAACAACATAAAAGTGATTCTTTTTCAAACAATGTATTCAAAAAATGTGTTATATGTTTTTTAAATCATTATATAGATCTTACATTTCTTAAACCTGTATAAACCCTGTATAAAACTGATCTTCGTTTCAATGAAAATGGCTTGAACAGTTTGCACAAATGCACACTTGTAAGAATATCTGAATATCTGAAACGTTATGGTAGGTATAGTGAGACCTCAGATCAGACATTGCGATGCTTTTGTCAGCATCATAAAGTCAGGAATTGATATTACGTCAGGTTGAATCAGAGCAGGCTGCAGCTAATGGTGTTTTGAGGTGGAGGAAAATGTAATAGTCTCACTGTGTTTAATTGTATTGCTTATACTGCACTCCAGAGAATAGCGGTGATCATGGCCTTTTCAAATTGACCTTAGTGAAGTTATCTTATGATGGCTACTTCAAGGATGGTAATGCAAAGCAGTGTGACACAGTTCATATCTCAGCATTTGCTTGTTAGCATCGAGTTCACTAAACTCTACTCCATACAGCCATACAGTCACCAAATCTAATAGAAGTGTCAAACTGAGATTTAAATTCACTACTCTCATGCTTCCTAGCTTATGTCTTAGTAATTACAATTATTTTGTTTTGTTTTATTAAAACTTAAATGCATTTTTTTCTTTAACACATGGTTAATTTTAGTTTTATTTTTAAGTCATGCTATCTTTATATACATATATTTATATACAGTATATGAGGTACTTATCTCGCTGTATGGGGTATATAAATAGCGTTCTTAAGTTTGTTCTTCCTCTGTTCACCAATGATTGATCAGTTGATCTACAGGCGTAGTATCAGATACTCTCAGGAAGCAGTAGATGCCTGGATGAAGGTCACCCTGAGCATCTCCTGGAGGTTTCTCCCTTTGGGTGAAAGCATAAATCACAGCTCTGGACCTGCTGCCTCTTGAATGCTAGCTTTAGGAAAAAGACGAATCAGCAGGTGGATTCTAAGGTCTAAGCCAGCGAAGTGTCAGGTCTGAGATGTTGCGTTAACTTTAACTGCATAAACTTGATCTAACATTCATGATGCATGACTTCTGTTTCATTATGCATGACAATAGTCTGTTGATGTAGCTGGAGATGTTAAAAATTAATAGACTGGAGGAAGGTTTGCTGAACTTGTTTGCTGTAAACCACAAAGTTTTTTGGAAATATGATTTTACCTTTTCATATTAACAATGCAAACTACAGAACCTATATTTTATAAACCATTTAAAATGGCCTCACCTTTTCAGACTACATGTTTTAAAAATGACATCTGTTTGGCTTACTCAGAAATGTAGTTTATTATTTGATAGATTATTCAGTGTACTGATAAAAGCACCCGAGAGAGAGAGAGAGAGAGAGAGAGAGAGAGAGAGAGAGAGAGAGAGAGAGAGAGAGAGAGAGAGAGAGAGAGAAAACCTCGTTACATTTCTCTGGACAAATGAACCCAACGAGCGCATTTCTTCTGACTGACATTTAGAGTCAGTTTGCCAGATGTATTAAACCCTTCCAGCCTTCGCCGTCTGAATAGAAATAGGAAACGTCACTGAAAAAACACAAAGGTAGACTATCCAGAAGCGCTTGATATTGCAGTCTGGGGGACTTCAGGCAAGTTACTCATCGTGTGAAATACATTTAATTTCTGGTGAACAGCAAAAAGACTGAAAACAATACTTTTTAAATCTTAAACAAAATGTTGATCTTGATAGAGTTAAGAGTTTAGATTTGTGTAAATTTCTTAGTATCATTAAGCTAAATGCACAAAATTGTACATGTTATTTACTGAGTAAAATTTCATCAATTAAAAATATGTTTTCATACAACACTGATAATTCACACTCACTTGATAAACTTCCTCTGTGTCTGAATTCTTGAGTAGAATAAAAAAATTTATGGAATTATACAGTTTTTCGATATTTTAAACCCTGTAGTTCTATAAAGATCCATTTTCTAACCTCCGTTGTATTTATGAGTGTTCTGTGATAAAACACATTAGAGTTTAATGTAAATATATGGTGTGTTCCAATAAGTCTGTTTGTATAATTTTATATAGAGCCACAATATAATAGTTCGTTTTTCTTTGTTCTGATCTATTTTCACGAATTGTAAAAAATCAACAGAAACGCAAAAATAATGTCTTTTATTTTAATAATTTATTGTGCTCAAACTAAATGAGTTTTAATTGTGTTTTATCTAAACCACAGCAAATCTGACGTGTTAGTCTACTTTAAACATCATTAACTTTGAATAAAGCGAGTTGAACAGTGAGCTATGGGAAAAGAGCCCTCCAGTGTTTAAATATGGCATTACATCAACAAAACAGCTCATCCAAGATAATTTTTGCTTTACTTTCTACCAATACACACTAAGGTAAAACTTAGATTTTGACAGTTTCAAAGGTAAAAACGTGATACATAAACCACACCAAATCTACCGTGTGCCTTTGCAGCTTGTGTGTTTTGTGACCAAAACTGTGGATTGACTAGAGCTGCAGACTTTTTAATGTGAACTTTTTCCTTTATTTATTCATTCGTTCATCTGGGTTATTTCTGTCCCTGTCGACCTGCCCCACGCTTTTTAAATGCATTATTCATTCAAGCGTAGCTGCAGGCGGTGTAATCTGGGGTACTTCATACTTCATGAGAAGGAATATTTCAGAAGCAATATGCTTTAAACTTTGAGAGTCCAACCAATTCTGTCCTTCTTAGTGACCTTTGACCTGGAACTTTGAATGTCATACAGATTTTTCATTGAAATTATTCCAAATATGATGACTTTTTCAAAACCAAAAACAGTTCTGTCGTTATGAGGAAGTTACACCTTTATAACAGTATTTCACTAAACAAATTAAAAATGAAAATAGCATTCATTAGGCTTATATGATTATAAAGCTGAAACAATTCGCTTAATGCCAGACTTCCACCAACAACTGTCTCTGATAAAAGATAAGATCCAAGTTTCTGTGAAAAGAAAATACAGAAAGAGAATTAAAAAAAAAAAGTCTTAAAGGTTTAGCTATCTGGTTTTCTTTTTTTGTGTGTGTTATTAAAGGAGAACAATTAGGGTTAAAGGGTTCAATCACTTTCAATGCATGGGGTCATTTTGTTTATGAGCCACAATTTAAATTATGAAGTATCTAATTAAACAGTGAAAGTTTCATCTAGTGCTTTACGTATTTTTCATGTAAAGATCTGTTAAAAACAGAAAATAAATTAGCTAATTATATTATTTCCCCTCTCATTCAGTCATTTATTAATTTAACTGATTTTCTCTATTACAGTATGTTACAAAAAAAATCTAGATTTAGTTACATAAGGTGGTCATAAGTGTGATTTGACCTCTATAGAGAACAGAGAACACCGGGTCTTCTAATACCGTGTACTACCTATTATACTGTGAGGAACTCTGGGATTTAACTTTAATTCAGGACATGAATTCAACATTTTAGACTCCTATCAAGACACTATCTTGATAGAACCATTTCATTTAATGAACTATTTTAGTAAACAAGCTAAAAAAATAAGACGAAAAGAGCTGATAAAAGCTAAAAGCACCTGTTCAATCATCTCAGAATTCAATCCACCATTCAAAATACAGATTAAAACCCTGTAAATCATGAAAGCAGACAAATTCCATAAAAATAAAAGGGCATTTGTGTTTTTGTGCATACGTTTTTACACTATGTGTAAAATGTTTTCCTGCATTTGAAACAGAGCCAGAGATCAATAAAGCTGTCAAAATGTCTCATTTATTTGAACTCAAAGTCCTACGGTTGTTTCCTGAAGAAAAAATGCTTAAGAAAGTTGAGAAAGACTTCAGACAACTTTTTATGTCAGTGGTCTACAGAGAGTGTTGCATCCCAGTGTTCTGATTAAAGTGAAATTAGGGCTTTGGGAAATGACTGATAACTGTGAACCCTTCACACTGTACTTCATCTTCACGGTGTGAACTCAACAGCCCGTTAATCTTTTCTAATTAGCATGTGCAAGACAGCTGAATGCAAACATGCCCGCAAGGCCATGTTTGACTTTTTTGTGATGGACTGCAATGGATGATTTTTTAGGCTCCATTCTAAACTGCATCTTCGCTTCAGAGTGCTTTGACGTCAGTTTGTTCAGCTTCTTCTGAAAGTGCTAATTAGGTCCATATGCCTGCTTTTATTGAAGCTGTTATTTTCTCACCTTTCCTCACACTTTATGCGGATGTGCTTGGGGAAAGAGTCGAGTGCTTGTAAACGGGAGTTTTAGCTCTGGCAGTGACAGGAACAGGGCCTTGAGTTCACGCTTGATGCACCTGTGCTACACTGGAAGTCCCAGTACTTACTGTGTACGTCTGCAAACTGACTTTTTTTGTGCAGATGTCTGGAAGTTTTAAAAATACAAATTCAAGGTGAAAACGTGGACAATAGATTAACTGTACAGAAAAATGTGTGAGCAAAATTCACCAAGTTACTTAGTTTGGTTTGCTGATTTCTCAGATAAGACATCATTATGTACGTGAATAATTCAGAATCTAAAATTTTCTTATCAAATGTGTTATTTCAAATGATAAACTGTTTTCCAAAATTTCTGAGTGCAAAATTTACAAGGCGAAGCATGCACGGTTACTAACACGCCTCTACTTCCTTACTGGAAGGCCGCCCCTAAGCTGCTTCCTCAATGCAATGCGCCCGATCCAGCCTGTAAACCTTGCTTGAAATGAATCATTTTGTGTATTTTTTTTTTTTTGTATTAGGGTTAGAACTAAACTATACTCTCTTTGTGGCTGTATTTTTTAGAGAGTTTAAGATGTTATGATTGTTTTTTTAAATCAATAAATGGTCTTGCCCTGGTTTTATTGAACTTTTGACATCATTACTTCCAAACTGGTTCCTAAAGTCTGGCAAGATCTTCTGATATCCTAGTTCAAGAGTGCATTGAAGACATATTAGCTTATGCTGGCTTACATTTCACATTTTATGTTTTTGTTTCAGCCTGTTGTTGCTTTTATTTTGTTAAATTGTAGCGTTGTTTTGTTTTGTATCTTTTTGGACTGCTATAAGATGTCTTTAAAGGACTCCACAAATTAACTAGGTTGTTGATTGGTTGGTTTAATGGTTGATTATTTAGTCGGTTGGTTGATTGATTGATTAGTTGATTATTTGGTTGGCTGATTGGTTGATTGTTTGGTTGATTGGTTGGTTTAATGGTTGATTATTTAGTCGGTTGGTTGATTGATTAGTTGATTATTTAATTGACTAGTTGGTTGATTGGTTGGTTTAATGGTTGATTATTTAGTTGGTTGGTTGATTGATTGATTAGTTGATTATTTGGTTGGCTGATTGGTTGATTGTTTGGTTGATTGGTTGGTTTAAGGGTTGATTATTTAGTTGGTTGGTTAGTTGATTGAATAGTTGATTATTTGGTTGGCTAATTGGTTGATTGGTTAGTTTAACGGTTGATTATTTGAGTGGTTGATCAGTTGATTGATCAGTTGATTATGTGTATGGCTAATTGGCTAGTTGGCTAATTTGGTTGGCTAACTAGGTTGTTGATTGGTTTGTTTAATGGTCGATTATTTGGCTGATTGGTTGATTGTTTGGTTGGCTAATTGGTTGATTGGTTGGTTTAATGGTTGATTATTTGGGTGGTTGGTTCGTTGATTGATTGATTAGTTCATTATTTGGTCGGTTAATTGGTTGGTTGGTTTGTTGATTGGTTGATCATCTTTCACTAAATGCATGTGTCAAGTTGTCTTCACTTTTCATATAAACAGTAAAATGTTATAATTCTGAACTGACCTCTATTGCTTTAAATTGCAGATTTTTGATAAGAGTAGGGAAACAAGTGCACTTGGAAGAAATCCACAAGAAAAAAATATGCTAGTAGGGACTCAGAGGGGAGTAATTCTAACCATCAAGCCATTGTGCTTCATCGATCACCTTCTAAACCTGGTTTTATTCATCACAATAATCATTTGGATTAATTGATGAATGAAAGAATTTTATAAATACATAAAATGTATTTGCATTTCTTTCTTTGTATTTAGAATTCCCAATAGGATTTGGATGTTATCGAACAATTAAAATAATCTTGTAGGTACCATCTCCTCTTACTGGCAACAGAAGAATGCCAAAAGGTTTAATTTATGCGGGATCTTACTATTAAAAGAAACAAAACAAAACTCAAAGTTTTCCAGTGAGGAACATAAGAAGCATAAGAAACATGCTAAACATTTATTATAAACCAGAACTGTTTTTGAGCAAGAAATCAATCTAATTATTTGTAGTTATTATTTTGATCTAGTTAATAGAAGAGCAGTGATTATTAGGGTTGCTGTCTGTGTTAGACGTGAATGAAAGGATTACTGCAGCTACTGAGGGCTGCCAGATGATGGAGTAGAGCTATACAGAACCATAAGAGAGGAGCTGATAATGACAGAAAATGGCATTTGAACTGCATAGTAATGTGTTTTTGTTCGTGTTTTTTAAGCATTAACTGTAAAAGTTCAGTAATAAATGTCATCTGATGTTACCTAAACAATTTTGTCTATTGATGACTCGTCCATATTTTGAAAGCTCCTTCTGATTGGAGTAGACCATATTGCATACTGAACCTTTAAAAATTGTGCGATTTGGAGACGTCGGTGATCATGCTTCTTCTAAGTCATTGTGTCCTTTTAGAGTTTATTGTCTTTAAACTTTAATTAATCTCAATCTGTTAGTCTTGTTTAGATGTTTTTGTTCTAATTCACATTGATTTAGTTGTTTGTTTAACATTTTTGATTTTAAAAGTATGTTGCTTGTTTTGAAATTCAATATTTGATTTAGCCTTAAGCAAGCTTCCGAATGGCACAAAGTCCTCGCTCTCCATTCTCCACGCGACAGCAGTGATCGCTGAAGCTGTTTGTGATAAAGAGGCCAGTCATTGAATCGGACTGGTTCAGCAACTCGCTGTCGTGATTACAGCAAGGTCAGACACCACATTAACACTTAACACAGCACACACACTCACAGCAAATACTGCTGATGATCAGAGAGGAGGAGAAGCACGTGTTAGACATGAAAGATTCATGCTAATGCATGTGAAACATGATCTACTTCACCGAACACTTAAAACCATCATCCTTCGTCCTCATACTCAAGTTCTACTCTAACTCTGAGCCATAATGATGTAGTTCAACACAGAGGGACAGCCTCTTGATGATGTCATCGTCTGTGAGACTGTATACTAATATCACAAAAGACTTCTTTTCCTGGGCTCGTGTAGGAGTAATCGTGCGCTCTGTTCTTTCTGTTGATAAGCAGCTCTATGTTTGACCAGTGAGGTCATTCTGCCTTGTACTGGCTGTTGCATGCATGCACAATTATTTCATCTTCTTTTGTTTCATCAGCCTGCTTAAAGAATTGTTTTTCTTAATCCAACTTACCCAAATTAGTGTTTCATTTTTGGTCTGAACAGGTCATTTAGCATCAAAATAGCTCTCAAAGATTTTAACATCGAGACAAAAAAGGATCAATGTTTTTCCATTTCTTTGATGTTTGACAGATTTTTAAATGTTTTTGAACTCAAGACTGGTGTTTGAGTTCCTCACTAGTACTTTAATTGATTAATTCAATCATTTTTATTTACTGAGTGTAATTATCTGGAAGTTTGTGATACTAAATTAAACAAAAAAAAAATCAGTTTCAGTTAATGTGATGCAAGAATGAATTGATGTAGCTTGTTTCTGCTCTATTGTTTTATTACTTGTGTAACCCACCTTTTGCTCAATATTAGCTTGATAGTTTAATGTTTCAACTATTTGTTTTAATGAATAGTTTAATGAAAACTCTTCTCTTCAGAGAACACCTACTATAAAAAAACTAAAAAAAAAACTACTACCTTCTTTTTCCCTCCTCTGTCTTTACCTTCTTCCCCTACTGCTTTGGTTTTTTGATCAGTTGATACAATTTCTATTGTGAGAAGTTGAGATAGACTTTGACGGTATAACAAATTGCATATTGTCTCTCCCTAATGTAAGTCGCTTTGGACAAAAGCGTCTGCCAAATGCATAAATGTAAATGTAATGTAAATGTTTCAGTAACAGATGGGCAAATAGTTGAGCAAATACAAAATACTGTTTATGTTACCAGCATTTATTGATCTAGGCTTAAGATGTAAAAACTGAATGAAACACATACTTTCAAGATGTATTGTTAAACAATTGATCTTACTCAAAGTGTATTTTATTTATTTTTACAAGGATTTAATTAGCATATCTGCCATGACATAACCATATTCTGTAAACGAGTCAAAACACAAAGGATTTTGTCAATCCTTGACTCTTGAATCCTCCACAAAAATGCTGAAGGCCTGTTTGAAACAAAACATGTGCTTGAGACAGATTAAAGCCATATTTATTGGAATCAAAAGTTGTTAGCTGCCAATGACAGTAAACACGGTTTTAGTGAACTCTCTCAGGGAAGAGTTAAATCAATGTTTGCCCGCTGGGTGCAGCCATTCGTTAAAAAAAAAGGTGGAGAACGCGTACTGACGCAGAGCTTGTTCGAAATATACGAAACTAATTCATTTAATCGCGGTCCTTTCTGTATGAAAGGGTTAATTTTTTGTGTATAAACGCTCATACGAAAGCGATAGAATGTAAAATATACACAAATGTGTCGGCGCGGCGGGAAGGACCCCCCCACCCCGCCGGCGTTGGTACAATCGTGAAGTAGGTTGGCTCGGGTTGAAAGTCGCTCGGAGCAGAAATGTTTCCCAGGGTCTGCCTCCGCGAGTCCAGACTCTGAGCTCTCCAGCCGGAACGAGTTCACCAGGGTTTCTCGCTCCAAGCCATGCTGAATCCTCGAGGCTGACACAACGACAGACCCGGAGAAAAGAGCCCTTCTTCCCGCGCTCAAGCGCTGTTCTATCCCAGGGGAACCAGGATGCCCGTGAAAGGTGGAGGAAGAGTTGCCATTCCGAATAAAGGCGAGAATACTCCTCCTGTAAGTATTCCTGAGGGGGGATTTCTTCACTTTTATGTTCGTTATGGAAAGGCTGACATCTGTGATCAAATATTACGCGTGTGGAGGGACTGTGTGTGTTATTTTGGTAATGATACGTTGTTGTTTTTTGACGGAGGTTGGTTTCAGCCAACGGAATGCTCTGTTACATTACATTACGTTACATTGTGAAATTCACCTGTTGAGTTTTCCTCGGGGCGAACGCTCCTGTACTTCGCTTTTCTCGTCAACTTTACTCTACATACTGTACTTTCACGACTTTGATCCGAAGCTCTGCTGTTCAGAAGTTGTCCTCAACCTTGTTTTTCTTCGTTTTGAAGCGATTGATTAGATTTTAGAAGTGTGAAGTGTTTGTTGGTGTGACTTTCGTTTTGAGTTTTCGCTGAAGAATGTTGACATGTTTGATGTGAAACATTCAGCCTGACATCTTTCAATGTTTTTTGGCCTCTGACGTTCAGGTGAGGACTTTGGATCTTGTGCCAATTGTCAGAAGGTTTTTTTTTTTTTTGCCATGAATCATGTTTTGAAATATTCTTTATTTATACCTCAAGGTTGTGCGGTTTAGTTCACAAAACAACCTAAACTACGATTTTAACTGCACAAAAAACTACAACAAAACTTTGTAATGTACAGAAACTATAAACTCGCATTACTTATCTTTCAAAAATATAAATAATACAATTCATATTTAAAATTGGGGCTTGAATTTCGATTCATTTTGCAGCTGTTGCATTTTGAAACTTCATTAATAATTGTAAATATTTTATCTCACTGTATGTTTATTGTTATCTTGTTTACTTGCGTTAATGTAAAAGACACAATCTCCCCCTTTAATCACTCTTTTATAGATTTTTAATTGTTGTGATACCTCGACTGAACACCAAGGAGCCTCCTTCTATCCCTCACAATGCGCTTTAGGAATGATAAGAGCAGTAGTTCCTTGACCGGTCGCTTGAGGCTGACTTCATGAACAATCGGAAGGGAGTTCATTATTTTTACATTTGTTTCTTTAAGATATTTCAACCTAAGTTCAGCCAATCGACTTCACTAAGGCCATGTCCCTGCTTTTTCTATTACTGGCCACACCTACTCTGAGCCTCTTTTACCTGTTACCTAACATTTTTACCTTTTACTATAGCCAGAAAGCTATGGGTGACGTCACAGCAGTTGATGCTTAACACTTGAGGCTAGTCCTAGAAGTTAGCAGATTAAAAATAGTATTTTTTTCATAATACCAGTCTTTACTATACTCTTACTACTAAAACAAGCTGTTCTAAAAAATGTTGACATCATATAGCATAGGATTCCACCCCCACATTATGAGTCTTATCCATGAGACATGCCACAGTTCTTTAACAATGGTTGTAAACTTTTCAATAAATTTAACTAGCCAAGTCTTCTATGGAAACGTTCTTAAAATTTTAACGTCATTATCCACAACCTGAGCTTTGAGACGAGAGTTCTGTTTATAGAAGAAATATTTTCCCTTGACTGAACATGTCTCGTAGCAATCAGAGAAGATGGGGTGAACGTTCCCTCGTTACCATTTAAAGTGCCAAAATCAACACGGCTAATTACAGAGATGTTTCAGCTAAATCAGGTCTATTTGGTTTACAATATAGCTGAGAAATGTTACAGGCTTTTCATAAACACCATAAAGAATCATATTAACATACATTAAACCATTGAGATTTACACCACTTTTCTTTTAACCATTGTTTGTTTTGCTGTTGGAAATAGTTTTTTATATAATGTACCTTCAGTACTTGTCTAATGTTATAATAAAGCAAAATGATTGTTTATTCATGATAATGAAGTCATTTTAAATGCTTCACATAACTTTTCTACCAGTCATGTAGGACTTCTTAAAAGCCCAGCTGGGGTTTCATCAAAAAATAAATTACTTCATTAAACTCTCAATGATTCAGAAGCTATTCTTGGTGCTCTTCAAATGCTAGGACCGGGTCACATTGACTCTGATGTAATCAGCCGTAGTGCTACAGTGTCTATCCACAGGATTTTTTTATAGGGAACTCTAGAATCAAACAAACCCCCAAAATTCAGTCTCGGCTGCAATCACAATTTATTTGACTTCCAATCTGTTGCCTCATCCTGACGGACGGCTGATGTTACTTCAGTGTGGAGGTGTTGGTTTCTCCCTTGTGGCCTCCTCATTTGGCTTGGTATTTTCAGTCTGGTTTGATCCAGCGAGAGAATGGCTTGGGTGCACATTATTTAGGCCTCATTATCGAGGGGTGACTGGTTCATGCATCTAATGTTAGGTGGAGAAAGGAGCTGAAATAATCACACCTGACTTATGGTTTCTCCTGAGCCAATCTGCTCATACTTACACTTACAGAACCACAGAATGGTTTCGCTGACTTATTGGTGGACCGTATGCTGAATTTGGTTTACTTTATCAAAGATGGTTGATTTTAATTAATTTTTTTTTAGTATGCTTGTATGTTGAATGCGTATTAATGAAGTTTTGGGTTACATTGTCATGTCATTGTTATGTTGATTGCTCTGAAACTGTTATTTGCTGAAGTTCATGCTATTCCGCATGTGTTTGGAGTTCATGTTGGATTTAAATTAATCTTCCCGCGGCTATTTTTGTCTGTGACAGATGGTGACAATGATGATAAAGCTGCAGAACATCATATTTTTTCTTTTTCATTATGATAATTTGAAAGATTTTGTTTGAAAGGAATATAGATACCGTTTTTAAAATGACTTAGTTTGTGTCCAAACCTGCAATAACATAAAGTAACATAAAAACATTTGAAGCATCGATTCATTCCCTTTTCCAGGTTCCAGCTATAACAACACTTTTGAAATTCTCAATAAGAATTAATTTGACTAAAGTATTAGAAGGATTACATAGGGCCAAAACACAAAAATGTAAACATAAACATTATTTCAGGGCTCTAACAAAAATTTTAATGACTTTTAATTAGATTTTTGGATTACTACTCTGTGTTGTTGACGCTTGATTCAAACTTTTGTCAAAACTAGGACATACTATCTTTTATGTCTTAAATTTCATTCATACTATACCTTTAATAATGAAAAATATTTGTGTATTTTGTAATAACGCATTTATGTTGATGTTAAACTTTGTAACTGATCTGTAATTGGTTGCAGATTTTTTCTAAGAATTAAGTTTCTTTTTTCATTTTAAGGGACTTCAAAATTTCTAAATTTACTGTTCAACACAATCAAAGCAAGTAAGACATTTTATGAATATGGAAATGTATTTGTTTTCTATAAATATATAACAGGGCGAAACATTTTAATTTATAATAGTATAATTGTAGTATAAAAGTAATTGTAATATAAAAGTTCACAATCCTGCCTCCATCATGTTGAGTGATTCCATCAGTATCTCAAATATGTAGCTTTTGGCAAAATAACACTTTAACGACTTTGAGTGTTTTTAGCATTATTTGGGGCGCATGGTGCAGCATAAACTCAAGTTCAGTCTAATCCACAAGAAGGCTATTAATTCTACCCAGTTGCCTTTAATCTCCCACGAGGCCACTTAGCTTTGCTTTTCTCCACCGATGATGCCTTGTAATTAAGAGTCTGTTTGTGGATTAATATTTGAGCGTTATATCCTCTGTAGACATGCTTAAATTGAAAACATTGTTTTTGTTGGTTTTGTTTTGAGTTTTGAAAGACATTACAGATGTTTTGAGCCACATTACACAACTTATCTCAGCTGGTGTGTTGCAAACACTTTGTGCTCTCGGTTTACATTCTTCTTATAATCCTCAGCTGTAGCAGACCGACTCAACCGGGGTTCCACCTGTCTCTCACATTCTCTTCAAACCATTAGAGTAATGAAACTGCTTGCATGTGCTAAATGTCTGTTTTGACACCAAATTGCTCTCTCATTACATTGTGGATGTAGGGTGTGTTGCAATTGGGCTGAAACTGTAATTCGCTTTTGCATGGAGAAAAACATTTGTTTAGCTTCGACTAAGAACAGGAAGAGATTTGAATTAATTTAAGCTATGAATAGTTGGTATGCTTTGAAATGATTAGGAAACACTTCTAATCAGCAACAACAACAACAACTTCTAAACAACTCTAAAACTTTCTGAAACATAATATTTAATAGTTATTCACAAATGTAATCTAAAACAAAAGGTACCCACCCTGCATATTGTTACCTATGTTGAACAAATTTAGTAATTTCTTTGCTCATTCAGTAACAGACCCTTTCTTGCTGCTTGTTGTCAGTGGTTGGTTTTCAACTTTACTTAATAATAATTTTTAGTACATTTACATTTATGCATTTGGCAGACGCTTTTGTCCAAAGCGACTTACATTAGGGGAGAGACAATATGCAATTTGTTACACCGTCAAAGTCTATCTCAGCTTCTCATAATAGAAATTGTATCAACTGATCAATAAACCAAAGCAGTGAGGAAGTAGAGGAAGAAGATAAAGACAGAGGAGGGAAAAAAGAAGGTAGTAGTAGTTTTTTTTTTATTGTAGGTGTTCTCGGAAGAGAAGACATATTTATATTTTTTGCTGTAAGGAGGCCTTTACAATGCGAAAGATAGGGCCCAAAAGTGAACCCTGAGGTACCCCCACAGTGAACCTGGACAGCAATGGATGAACACAAATTTACAATTTAAAACTAAAATACATAGAAGGGAATAGACACCATATCTGCATTATCTGACACTTTTACCGTTTCTTTTATTAGTCTATGTTATTAAAAGTCAACCCACATTTGTACCCAGAGCCTGGAGAGCAAATATTGATAGAATTTTTATTCCTATTTCTAAACTTAATCTTCAATTACATGGAATAGTAAGGACCCCTTTAGAGGATATTTTGGGTCTTTGCCCCTCTCACCAGGGGTCACATCCTGTGCACATGGACTTCTAGCTCTGGTTCAGTTAATTCAAGCTGTGTGCTCATTTGATCTCAGCAGGACATCATATGATGTCAAGATCTGTTCTCAGGCACTGTGATTTCCTGTCCTCTAATCAAAAACTTGACATGAAAGAAGAAGACTCTTGTTTTCTTTCAAAATGACTCGTTAGATGAAATCTTCAGACAATCTCAAAGTTGTTATTTTTCTCCCTGGAGAAAGATCGAGCTTATCTACAAATGTTCAAGATGAGGACAGTTTACACTTGGCTTCCTCTTGTGCAATGCTTTCCGTTTTGAAGCGTACCACACCCGAAAGATATGACTTAGAAAAATTAGTAGATCCCTTTGGCTCTCCAGGCTTTGGCCTGTAATAGCCAGTTAAAGAAGGACATTTCTGGGAAGTGCATCTCTGTCCAACTTATCTTCATCTAGAGTCAGGAGTTGGTGATACAGCTACTGTTTTGTTATTGCGGATCAATTTGCCATTACAGCTTCATAAGCTTGTGTTTGAAATGCATTCCTCCCCTTAATGATTTTATTAGTTTGAGGTGTTCCTTTAATTTGGTGTTTAATTGAACTTTACGTGGTGTTGATTCAAAGCAGATGTGCATCAGCTTGTTTTCAGGTTTCAGCAATTACTTGCTTATAAAAAGATGCTTGTTTTTAGCTGGAGGACAGATTTGTTGTTTAGGACGCCCACTTTGATTTCCCCAGTGAGCAGATTTCATTAGTGAATGCTAGCTGAGATGTAGGCTGATGGAGGGGCTAAAGATAAATGTGTTTTTGAAAACTGAAACAGCATAAGAGTTTGTGTTGAGTGTCTCTTTTTACGTTTCAACGTTGTCTTTTTGTTGACTTATTGAATGTTATAGAAACTATTTTATCATGTTGGCCTTTTTGGTTTATGTATTTGTTAAAAAAAAAGAATACACTGTTGACTTACTATTTAACATTCTCCCAAAAGAATCATTTGTGTCCATCTGGAAAGATATTTGTAAATGCTTTCAATAGTATTGATGTTATGTTTAATCTGCACGTTTCTAAAAAGTATTCAGCATTGGATCCTTTTGTTTCTTTGACAAGCACTAATGGTTTAGGAATTACAAACATTTGCACAAATCCAATCGTTGAACAATTAGAGTGTGTCAGTGATGTGACCTCAGACAGACAGCTGAGGAGGGGAGGACACTGAGGAGAATGTGGGATGGTGGAAGAATAAAAGGGTTGTTTACTCTCTAGTGCACTGAGACTAGCAGTGAAAGCCAAGCATTGTCCTCCATGAACGCTCCCAGAAACAATGAAGCTCTCATGGTGGAGAGATCCTCACAGGAAAAGAGCTCATCTCATGTTTGTAACATTTTTAACCCTAAACACATACTCAAAATTTCGCGGTTCATTTTGTCAAGTAATGTCACTAAATAGGAAGTGATAAACCATGCAGAAACCTCCTGCTCTCCATGCTGATTTGCAATATGAAGTGAATCTACAATGTACTGTACTACCTCGACTGGGGTTGAGTGGAGAAGTGAGCAGCTTCTCATTCACACTCTGACTTTTTATTTGTTTGTTTAAGACATTTTAAGATATAAAAATTCACCCCATCAGTTGGCTTTGCTACACTAGTGTTTCAACTCTGTGGTCCCATTTGTGGGCGTAATTCCATGATAGTGATGACTGGCTACACCCAATCCGAGCCTCCTTTACCCTTCATAAAAAATCTATGGGTGACATCACATATGGTGCATCCATGTTACATTCAATGTTATAAACTAGAGCACTATTCACAATTTAAATTAATTACATCACCAACGGGTACTTAACTTGACACCAGTGGAATAAGAAAAAGAATATAAGATATACTATTACTATTGCTATTAATATATAATTTAATCTACAGTATTTAACATAAAACACAGAAGAAGTGAGGTCTCCTCTCGGATTTTCTCTTACTTTTGTTAGTCAAATTCAAGTTTGTAGCTTGTTGTCCTCATGAGTTTAAACAAAGAAACTATCATCTCACTGAAATAATGAGCATTATTTTCAATCAACCACAACAAGGTTTGAATTTTGGGAAAAAAAGCCATTGTCTTAAAAATTAAGCCATAGCTTTCACAACCTCTTTCTCCACCACTGCAATCGACATGCTCTGCTTTTGAGGTTTCTATTATTTAGTAACTGTTGTCTAATCCCCAGCAGAGCATTCCTCATCATTCGGAAACACCTCTAAGTCCCTCGTGGAAAAAACAGAGCAGGAGTGGCAGGTTTGTGTCATCTGCTGTGAGTAACACACTCTCCCGTGTTTATCATATTACATTTCAGTTCGTCAACTGAAAACCTCGCAATGATTGGCTGAAACAATGCAGGGTGGGCAGATCATTCTGCCCTTATATGTCCTTGAGGGCAGATCGGTTTATGCAAAGCATTGTGGGAAGTATCCAGGTGTAATCTGCTACCTTTGGATGCTTCATCTTTTGTTTGTATATTGCCTTTGAATACGATTACGCAGCAGGAATGTGGACGCTTGCTCGAGTGCTTGACTGCTGAATGGCAGCGCATGATGGCTGTTAGATTTCTGCAGCAGGTAAACTCGGTTTAGGGCCTGCCATGGCTGTTTGTGTCTACCTGATACCTCGAAGAAAACCAGACACCGGCTTGTCATAGCACAGACTCTTTGAACAGTGACTTTTTCTACTGTTATTGGATGCTAATGTGGATTGGTGCAGAGCAGATGATGTTTGACTTCTGTTATTGAACCAGCTTTAGTAGAGCAGAGCTAAAATGCAATCTGTATGTCGGGAGCACTTGAGAAGAAACAATTTTGTTTTATGCTGATAGAATTTAAGCTATGTTTAAAATATTCATGCAGTTTTTAAATGGTGGAAATGGGGAAAAAAAGCAGGGAGCTATTTTTTCGTGTATTAATTGCTGATCATCTACTGTATTTTACATTACAAATTAGGCCAATGATACTTACATAAAGCTTGCATAGTCATCCTATAAATATGGTTTCAAAGTATATTTATTCAGGAGTATGATGGGAGTCAATTTCTTGTCTTTTAGTAATATGTTTAACTGCCTGTAGAGGGCAGAATGAATCATTTAAAAGTACTGTATGCAAATTTCCAAAACTCTGGTTTAAACTATGCTGAGTTTGTCTTAACAAACGTCTAGTCAAGCTGCAGGAGTGGTCAAAATTTGGAAGTAAATGTTTTTTGTTTGTTTGTGTCCAATTGTAATACTGCCTCGAACAAATGAAATAAAATTACTGTCATAATAGTATTTTAAACAATGTGAATTGTTCAATAATTGAACATGTGAGCAGTGAAAAATAATGTAAAAAATAGTGTTAATGTGAGGCTTGTGTGGTAACAGAGTACGGTTGCATAAAAAGTGTCTCATAAACTGCTACTTACACTATAACTGTGAAGTAGGTCATTTTGTCCCAATTATGTTTTCAGCCATTTGTAAATGTATTAAAATTTTAGTGAGGCCTTCCCATGCTGTTCTCTATATGATTTTGTTTGTATTTTCTTTGTCACTATCTTTAAGTACTAACCGGTGTAGTGTTTTCAGCTCGAACAAATGGAAAATTTGCCCAAAAATTATCACCATGTGCAGAAGGATTTGTATCTGGAGAATGAGATGCATTTTCCTGGATGGTCAAATGTGTATATTTTAGTTTTTAACTATAAGTTTGTGAGACTTATGTGAAATCAGATTTTATTTTACACATACACATGCACAAACACATACAAACGTATTTTGCATTACTACCAGATACTACCAGGTGGATTACTACCAATGTCACATTACTGTATCTTTAATTTGATCGTACTGTACTGCATAGCATGCTAGTAGTCATTCATAAACCTGTAATCAAAATAATAGTTTTGAGTTTAACATCATCATATAGTTTAATTTCTTTTATTGCCATGTGTGGTGACACTGTATCATCATCACTTAAACTGACTGTGTCAATGCCACAGACAGACCGGATTGAGTAGATCACATTCATCTAGACAACTACTTATAAACATGAACGTAAGTCCATAAATTCTTACTAGGCTTTAACACAGAACGTGAATGAAGCCAACAAAATAGCTCTATTTGTGCCTGGATGGCCACTTGACTATCTCAAATTCACTGGCCTCACTCAAAACATGAAACCCTACTCGACTCGCATGGGGGCATAGATTCTCGCAGAGCTGAAACAAAAAGATGGAGACTTGATGGGAGACTCAAGAGGGTTTATGTTCTTTGTCTATGTTAGTTTTTTGAGCAGTAAAGCTTTTAACTTCTCTTAAGTTCTCTGACTTCTTCACTCACTGCCATACCAAGCTAGATCCCTCTTGTCTTGTCTTTAAAAAAATCATAAATCACTGGATGTCCGCACACAGCAAACTTATCCTCCATGTTCTTTTCATTTTCCCACTCAAGAAAAAACCTGTCAATACAAAAGAGAGCTCCTGATTGGTAGACATGAGGCGAACGCTTGTGAAAGTTAAATTTTTTTCAACTTGAGTGAGCCGCAGACATTCGTGCCGCACCAGTTTTAAACAGGTTGTCTTCACATAGACTTAACATGTAAAGCACTCACTACTCAGGCGTTGTGAGAAGGCAACATCCTGATGGAGACTTGTGTGATTAAAATGTAATTGTGTATAGTCTGTGAATGACATTTTCAGCCCTCAATACCCCTGAACAATTGCTCACCCCTGACCTCACAAATTTTTAAACCCTGGCTTCAGCAATGTGTGGCATCTACATGTTTGTGGAATGCAGGGTCGGGTCAAACAGGAAGAGGGTTAAAATTAGTCTGGACTGTACACATGCCTGGGAGTTTGTCTGCATAAATCGATGTTTGGGTGTTCATCAAGCAAAGCCTCCTAACGACCTGTTGTTTCCGAGATGAGTTTGTTATGCACATCCTCAGTTCTCCATTTAACGCATCATACAGGCTTGCCTATTGTTTTACCATTATTGTTTACTCAGCATGCTTGACCTCTTTCTCAGTGCTGGAATTCTTTTTGGAAAGGCTTCATGAATAGTGCTTCTCCAAATTTAGGTCGCGCCAGAGCTGACTTACATGGATGCTCAAATCTCACCCTGTGATCATGGGAAATGTGCCGATATGCTGGATTAGCCACCTCCTCATTCCAGGGTGGTAAAATCACTTTGGCGGTGTAACTGGCGCCAGGCTTCTCTCTCGTCCAGACTTTTTCTTTTGAAATTTGTAGTGAGTAGAGTCAGATTGCACTGAAGGAATGTGTTATGCATGGCTCAGGATGTTGAAATCATTGCGGAAGATGACACGGTGACCATCAGTTCTTCTTTTAGCATCTTCTTCACTGCTGTAATACTAATGATTAGGGCTAGGCTCCTTGACAATCAGCACTGATATCCTGATATTCAAAAACTTGCTTTAGATTTTGATGACAATAAAAATGTTCTATTGTCACCGAACTATATGAACATTTCTATTGTAGATCAACAACAACTAACAGGTTGACCTTAAATTACAAGTTGCACCTCTATAAGACTATCCAACTTTTGAATTTTTATGACTGCATTTATAGCAGCAACCTGCAGGACACAGCATGAAAAAGCAACCTCAGATTACACTCGCCAACACACTTGCGATAGGTGTTCGGCCCAGTTTCCAGTCATCTCTGTGGCATTTCTGCCCAAAGGCTTGAGCTTGGATGGAGATAAAAAACTAAGATAACCTCCAAAACATGGCTAAAAATGAAAAGGGGTTATTCTAACTTCATCAAAAATCAGAGACCTGTGCCTGTGTCTATGAATAGAATAAACAAGAAGTTGGCTAGTTCTGCAGGATGAGTTGGCAGGTTTTTTGAGTATCAGCGTTAACACTTTTAAAAGTGTCAAACTTTAAAATAATTTTGGGTATGGGCACATGGGCTTAGAATGTTTTTTTTTTTATGTGGATTTCAGCCCTCACATGCTGTTTATAAGTTCAAGGAGCGAAGTTACCGTACCTTCTGGTGGTCAAATATCTCCAATGTTCATTGAAGTTTTTTGATTCAATCATGTAGTTGATCGCCACAACATTTAGTTATTTAGTTTGTGTTGGAGTTTAAGCTACCAAAGTCTTGTTTTTATGTATTTGCTAATAGAAAGTATATAAAATATTAATAATAAAGTTATTATTTGTTTACTATTACATTATTGAATAGTTAGTTAGCCGTTAGTTTCGTGTCGCCAGACTGGTCTGAAATGTTTCTGCAGCTTTCACTGGCTTAAGAAGCTGTTTGACCAACATGGTGCTACAAAAATTGACCGGCATGCAACAAGTTATTCATTTTTTAGCTGTTATTTATGAACTTCATTCTCAGGAGACTCGATCACACGTCTTGATTGTACAGCTAAACTTGTTTCCCAATGGAATGAAAATAAACGCAGCACTCGCTTCTCTTGGAAATCCAGAAAATTTAAACCAATCAGATAACAACTTCAGGATTCTTGAAGTGGTGCCATAAAATTGCACCAAACCAATCAAGCGCCGAGCGAACAATCTGTGGGCAGGACGTCTGAGGCTAAGACCTGCTTACTGCCCACTCTCATTTTATTCAATTAGAATTAAAAAAAAAACTGTACTCGGAAGAAGTTGTTTACTGTTTTGACTGTTGTCTCATCTCAAAGAAGCTCGGTTACAAAAGCAAGACTAACAAAAGATTTAAGGATCAACAAAACATGCACAACCTTTAAGCTGTCTTAACCAACAATACAGGAACAACTACAGGGGAATAAGCAGCAAATTACAAAAACACTCGAATTCTGATTGCATTAATAAGCAAAGTGAATGTGTTTGCTCAAGCCCCTTCTCTTTTTCTTAATTCTATGGAGTTACACTAAAATAAAATAAAATGTTCCACTATATATATTTTCTAATATATTATTAGAAAAAACATGTATTTTTCAAGCACAGATTAATTTGCTATTTAACACACCACCAACCTCACTGTGGCCAAATATTATCAACAGTGCTGCTATTCTAAGCTACCAAATCTCTGTGTATAATGTTTCGCAAGCCAATGCCAGAAATCTGTTCATGGGATCATTTACATCACATTCCAGCAGTGGACACAACTAAGTGAGGTGTCATCCCTTGGGTAATGACACGGATGCTTGGATGTCATGGCTAGTTGGTGTATTATTAGTGAAAGGCGTGGCACTAGAAGAATTTGTCTCATCTCTTTTAGGCATCTGTTCGTGTTTTATGTTGGAGAGTCCTTCTTGCTGCTTGAAGAGATGCAGTTTGATATGCAGATCATCACACCTAAATAAAGATTTACCCACCCTGGAGATCTAATGTGTCAGCTGTCCTTTCGTCTGAGATAAACACATACCGTCTATATGGCTCTCTATTAGATGTCATTCACAGAGTTCCTGTTACAGCCTCGTAAATTGCTAGTTTACACTCCCTTGGTTGACAGATTTAGGGAAATGAAATTTTCACTTCTTTCTAAAATGATAGGTAATGTCTTTCTTGGATGAAGACTGGCTTCAAGATTTCATCTTCTTTTTCTCAGCTTTGGGTTGGGTTAGTACTTTATTTAGAGAGTTCTGTTTAAAAAGAAAGTAAAATTTTTGGAAGACCCATAAGTATTCGGACTAACTTGAAGCTAGGGCTTTGTGGTATGGGCAAAAAATATATCACATAATAATGTTTTCCATATTAGTCGATAATGATAATTATCACTTTGTCAAATCTTTATTTGTGGTTAAAATATAATACCAGTAAATAAAAGGATTGGGTATCCATCTATTACTCATGATATGATTTTGAGGTTGGTGACAGATTTGAAAGGACTTGTTAAAACCATTAGCTTCAGCTGTTAAAATATCTCTTAATAATTCTTAGTTATTTACACAGGAATTCAGGTAACAATTTGCTAAATAAAATAGTTAATTGGTTACTTTCTAAGTAGTGCTCTTAATTTCTGAAACACTTTCCTATTGTGTTCTAAGCGTCACTTGTAACACGTATTATTTGTGACTGTTAGCCAGGTGCAAAAATAGGAAGTGTCTTTTTTTGGTTCTGGAAATGCATGCAGAAAGAGGAAATGTTTTATTACAGGAGGAACCATATGGAAAGTGACAATGAATTTCAAGGAGACTCTTAATCATGTGCTAATAAGAGCTCACAGTCTGCAGCTTGATTCACATAGGACTGGTGTATAAGAAAATGACTAAGAGGGGCGTTGCAATGTTTTTGTTAAGCAGCACAGATGAAATAAGTTTTTAGTTTTTTTTTCTACTTATCAAGTGTCAAAAGGGACATTAGTTAAAGAAGCACATTAAAATTGATCTTTTAAGGTGTTTTTCTAAGGTCTCTTTTTTTAAAGATACATTTTGAAGGGCCTTTTTGTCTTTAATGGGACTGGACAGTATAACGAGATAGGAGGAAAATGTCACTAGAGGTTACATTTCCTGAGCAAAAGGTACTTATGTAACCAGAGAGGCAGAGCCAAGAATATGACTTTAGATTTGATTTTGAAGACTTTTTTTTTATTCCGATGCAAGTGCTATTACTTTATTGTCTAGGCAATCTGCTTAGACATCTATCTGCTAAAAATTGGTTTTGGATAATTACTAAACCAAACCTAAACCAATAACTGCAGATTTAAACACTATTTGTTTAATCACATTTGTTGCTCAGCAGGCTTTATTCTTCCTAAAAATCCAGTAGGTTGGCAATGTTTTGTTTTCGGTGTCCCTCTCTTGAGTAGTCTGTTCAGAGACCTAGATTACTAGATTTTCTCTGGCCATTCTTTTGTTGGCTTGGATCTTAGAGACAGTTAGTGCTTTATTTTGGAGCACTGCCTGTCCAGTGGAGCAAACAAAGAGCATCATTCTGAGGATGTCTAAAGTGTGAGTGCTTCCTCGCTCTATTTTTACACTCCAGTGTTCTCGGGAAAGAGCAACCATGCTCCAGTGAGTCTCTCCTCTGTTGGAGATTTGTTTTGTTTTGTTGGAGAAATCTACAGACTTTCTCACCTTTTAGTCACATGCTTGGTTTATGTGCGGGGCAGTTGTTGTCAGGGATAAAAAGATAATTCATTAATTCATAATTATCAGTGTGGGATTCTGGATGGCTGGTGTACCAATGATACATTTATCACTTTCTTATAGTTTAAGCAATCTCAAGGTTTGATTCTACTCAAAGAAAAGATGAGCAAGTGTGTTGCAATTATTCACACAAAACCAGCAAAAACCACTAGGTATTTAAAAAATGGACTTGGAGTTGGGGGATATTGTACTGATATTGACAATTATTGAGTCATGCCCATATTGAAAGTCATTCTCTTTCTTTATAAGAGAGATTTGTTGTTGTTTTTTGCTACCTTCAATCCTTAATTACAATATTTTTTAATTCTCTTTCATCTGCTGCTGCACCAAATCTTGACTGTTAAGGCTTGCACAACCCATCACTATATATGAGAATCAAACTGCCTCTTTATTGCATTTTAACATCCTTTTACTTGAATGGCTTATCTATTGTATATGAGCTGTTAAAAATTGCTGTAAATTCACCAAATGAATGTGCGTTGACATTTTTTGGGTCCTAATCAAATGATAGAGGTGTGTGTGTGTGTGTGTGTGTTATCAGAGGCATATAAAACTCATGCCAGTATTGATGATGACATCAGGAGATTGTTACTGGTTGTAAAGTGTAACCCTCTAATCCTCTTTTCATCTCTAACAACAGAGAGCGTAAAATCATGAACGCCTCCTCCATGACCCACGATCGCTTATTGTCTTACGCAGGATTCCCAGCATGCCCTGTCTGCTCACATGACACTTGCTTTACAAGCTAAGCTGTAGAAGTGATTTGCTGTTTGGTTCGAGTGACATTCAGCTTACTTCACTGGAAGGATGCTGGGAAATGGATTAGATCAGCTCAGAGGGTGTTTCTGTCATTTCCTTTCTGATTCAGTCTCCTGTGCCTGGATCAGTAACCAAAGACGTGTTCCAAGAAGAGCTGGGACCCATAAATTATTCTGGATAGATAGTATGATTTTGACTGTGGGGCTTTTTAGATGCAGAATATTTCAAGTATAAGCGTAGTTGAATTTAAAATCAAATGTGATGTTCATGTACATTTGATGACTGCATATAGAGATGGGGTGGGGAGGGTCTTTTTGATGATGAAATCGTCCCAAGCTGCAGCTTTCCACTGCTGTGAGAAAGGAGGACAATACGGAAGTTAATTAGCCTGCAATTCATCAACTGGCCATTTGTGGCCGGTACCGACAGGGAAAAGATTTATCGACACACCATGTTTCCAGTTCTACCGTAATTTTTTTATGAATTTTAACCCCAAAATGTTTTCAATAGTGTAACAAAAACTTGTTTATAATGAACAACATCAAAGTTGAGGGCACTGAACAAAACAAATCATAGCAAGCACAAAGGAACAAGAAGATTGACAAACATAATTCCTGATTTCCACCTTTGGGCATTTCCAAATGCTTGGCTAAAAAATGTCCAAACTCCCAAACTAAACTCGATAATCTCCCTTGGGTTCACTGGCAGTGAATTCCACAACTGTGAAGCAAAGGCACTAGAAGCATGTTTACCCCACCACTTATAGTGAGCTTTATGCATGGTGATGAGCAGACGATTAGCAGACCTCTCTTTTCTTGCCGGGAGTACCTAACCAGAAGGTGACTAACATAGGCAGGTGGTGACCCCTCCAAGGATTTAAAAATGAAGTTGTATGTGTTATTCATTAAAGTTATTTAAATCATAAAATTCTTTTCTTTTTTTTTCTTCTTTTTTTCAGAAAATCTCAGGTGATGTCTTAGACACTCATGATAATCAAAAGATTGTGGTTTTCCTTTTTATTGTTTCAAATTATAAAGTTTCCGTAGGAGTTTAATTTCCCGTTTTACATGATGTAACAGAAGTTAGCCTCAAATAAGTTGAGATTAGATGCTGTGCGGAAGTTTATCAAACACAGAGAACAACATCCCTCCGTCGTGTCTCCCAAACTAAACTCGATAATCGCCGTCATGTCTCACAGATGTTCCATCAGTATCCTGGTATCTTTAATAAAAAATCACTTGACTTTCTTGAAAACAGTCGCCTTTAGAAGGATACAATTTTCTGGGAGTGCAACTAGTTGACTTATCTTTACAGTCAATCAACGTTCTTATGTTCACAAGTCACAACATACCAGGAAAAGATTAATTTCAATTCTATTTTGTTTCTGCCAGTCTTAGTTAACAGTTCTTTCTAAAAATAACAACAAAGAAATTTCACATTTTTCTCATTGTGATTTTTTCTGGATGCTTCTCAAGCTCAGAGCAATGTTTCACACCACAAGAAAGATGATTTTCAACCAACCAGAATAGGGGCTCTTTAAGGTATTGTTTGCGTCACCTTCATTAGTGCTTTCTGAAATTAGACAGTATTGTGTGCCTCAACAGGTCTTAGCATTCATAAAGTTAAATAATTGATTTTGTACAAATTAAGACCCATGTTTCATTCTATACAAACAAAATGAGACCTGGCTAGTGTAGCCTCAAAGGTGAATGCTAAACGTGGCAAAGTTTCCTCAGCAGTGCGCAGTGTTGAAATATTAAAGTGAAGACTGTTGTCCTGCGAATCGCTGCAGTCTCTTGGGATTCCTTAAGAGAGAGAGAGTGAGAGTATGTGTGCGAGTAAGCTAATATTTTACGCACAGCAGACGCACACACTCAAATGTGAGTGTATCGATCTGTGTGTTTGCCAATGTAGTCCAGCTGTGTGTTAGGATTACATAAGAAGAGGAGCCGGCAGAATCTTAATGAAAGAGAGAGAGAGAGAGAGAGAGGGAGAGAGAGGATGCAGACATGAAAACGACTCTGTGTAGAAAGTGGGCACGCGCTGTGCAGTCGTTCAGGACTCGCCGTGGCTCTGTGAGTCTTATTTATAGTCCCCCTTTCTCTCTCTCTCTCTCTCTCTCTCTCTTTCTCTCTCTATCTCTCTCGGGTTGCCTAATCTTCTCCGCCTCAGAGCTTAATTAGATTGGAGCTTGGGTGGCCATGGGGAGAGATGAGCGTGAACTGGCTCCCCTTTGGTTGCTGTGTGCGCCTGCAGAGAGCCCAGAGATGGAGGCAGCACGGAGGGGCGCGAATCGAGGTGCGGGGGGAGAGCGAGGAGCTCGGGAACAGCTTCATCATCTTCTTCTCACCCAGGCATGCGTCATGCCTGCTCAGACTGCTGGTGGGGACGGGAAAGCAATGGCTCGCCGTGACTTGATCCTCCTGGGATAAACCCTTCCATCAGCTGCCACCTTAGAGAGAAGACTGTCCCGTTTCTCCCCCTCCCCTATGGTTGTTCCTAGATCCCGCTGTAGGCTTGATTTGTACAGTGTCGGTTTGTATAGCAATAGTGGGTGTGTTTTGTGATTGTGTGCAAAGTTTTGTGTTGTGTTTGGCAAGCGTTTGGATTTGTACTGTGGCCTAAGTTTTTTGTAAATGCTTTTATATGTAAATGTTTGAAATTCAGTTTGACGTGTGAAATGTATAAGTGTACCTTTTCGAAGCATGCGATAATGTGCCGGTAATGCAGGTGCAGGTGTAGGTGTGTGTATGTGTGTTTGCTTATGTGTGGAGTTCACTGGCTCCTGTCGCATAGCGTAGCTTTTGCTGGCTGCGTCTGCGCCGCCTCTGTTGATCCATCTGCCATGCTGTGTAAACTCTTCCCTTGTCTGTGATTGTGCTGTGGTCATTGCTGAGAGAGGCTGGAGGAGCAGGTGTTTGGCCCTCTCCGTCCCTCAGATGCGAGGTGTAGAGAAACTGGCTAAAGCTATGTGTGTGGATTTGGGGGTGTGTGAATGTGGATGTTGCATTATGATTATTATTGTCGTTTTTATAAGTGATGTTACTTGATGACTAAATTCTTTTATGTGTCGATGAACATCCATGTTAACCACATCTTTTTAAGGATAATTTATTCCCCTGTTGGTGGCGTCAAATATTTATCAGTTTATTTATTGTTCTTAAAGCATGTATAATATCTTAGAAGGTATACATTTGATGAACTAAACAGGAAAAAAAATATTTTTTGTATTACAAGCAAGTATGTAAACGGTCACTGAACAAGGTATGAATTAACATATTAAATAAACAAAAAATATTAATTCATTAAGTTCATATTGGTGCAATGGTCTAGTTTATGTTGTCATTTTCGATTTTGCACAATGAATACAGACCTTGATCAACATTAATTGGAGTTTAGCATGTTTTAGACGCTGCAATACATTAGACAGTTTCAATCTACTTAATCCACACATTGGCCCTGGATTAAACCCTTTTATAGCTGTTCAGAGAAAAAAAGATTATGTGTAATGTATACACTTGGGATGTCAAAGACAGAAAGGCGTAAAGACATTAGATGTGTCTCAGATAAAACAATTTCCTCTTAAGGTATTGTTCTAATTTTATTAGATTCACTTTTAGTAATCTCCAATCCAACAATTTATTCTACTGAAACATTTCTTGCAGAGTTCTGCACTAGAACCGCCACAGGGTAAATTTCCCCGTAGGTGTATTTAAAATGTGCATAGCAGGTTTTTAATAAAACATTCAAGTCTCCCAGTCATTGACTTTTACTAAAATTGTATGATTTATAATCCCCTACTGTTAAAAACTGTTTGGCCATAAAGAGATAAAAAAATGGAACATTTATACCTAAATGTGCCTGCGCTGTTATGTTGTAATATTTTTTAATGTACCAACTATATTAAGCCTGTATTTTTGCGTTGTCATTTTAGCACCGCCTGTGTGTTAACGCTGCACATAACTAGACAGCGTCTTTCACTCACTGGATAAGCTGAGCTGTGCCCAGAGCAGACACGCCTCTGGAGGGTGGTATGGGTGTGTTCAGTTGGAAGGAGCCCATTTGTAAGGTGTAGAACACGCTGGATAGATTATGTCTCCAAATTGACCCCACAAGTAATAATAAAATAAAATCCAGCTTTTTCATTGAATATTATACATTGCATTAGAGTGATTTTACAGTTGCATTCTGTTTTGGCTTATTTTTTAAAATGTGCATCTTTTATGATGTGTGTGTGTATGTGTATATATATATATATATATATATATATATATATATATATATATATATATATATATATATATATATATATATTATATATATATATATATATATATATATATATATATATATATATATATATATAATACACCTACAGGCTAAAAGCATGCACTACTTCAAAAAAACTCTTAAAGTAGTTGGGCACTGGTAAATGTCAGTCAGGAACTTGCTGTCATATGGATGGGTGTGTTTTATAGTGCAATTGCTTTGTTTTTCTTGCTCAGGTGTTCTGTTGACAAGCGTGGTGGCCGATTTATTGCTCTAGTGGACATGTGGGGATATATATATGTGTGTGTGTGTGTGTGTCTTCCACAATTACATCCTGGTTGTCACATGTCTGACCACATTGTGCACGAATAGACTGGCTCTCAAGACATTTGCTTGTGACAGTTTGTTGTCTGTGTCTGGACTCGTGGGCCAGTGAAAGGCTTCTCTCTGATGGGGCTGTCACCAGAAAGCAGCCTGTCCTCGTATGGGGAGCAGAAGGACCCTCCTCACAGGCTGTTTTCAGTGTCCCCACCCTTTGAGAATGTGCTGTGATGGAGAGGGAGAGTAAGAAGCTTGACCTTGTTGTGAGGAGTTTGCTAAGCAAGACTTGAGAGAGCTGGAGGGTTTTTAGATTTGTTCTCAGGAGAGGAGGGTGATGGTTTTTGCTGAAGACAGTGAGTATTTTCATATTTAAGGCCTGTGTCAGATTTTGAATGAGAAGGTCAGCTTTGAACCAGCCACTTGCCGAAGAACCAGAAGTGAATGACAGTTCATACCATCTCTGGTTTAGCTGTATGATTCATGCAGTGGTTAATTTGCCTTTACATTTTGGTGGAAATATTCATAAACACACACACACACACACACTTAAAATTTGCATCAACTCAAAGATTTATGCTCTTCAAAACATTGTCTGTCTGCATTGATGGACGGGGCTAGAGGCAAGAGACTGTTCAAAGATTCACCATAAAATATATTTAAAGGAAAAAGTTAGGAAGTTTGGATTAGTGTAAACTGTAAATTTTGTTTCGTCAATGAAAAAACTTTTTAAATAAATAATCAAGACACAAACCTGTGGTGGACATAGCAAGGAATGTGTTCATGTTCACTGTGCTAAAACTTTGCTTATGATAACCTCTTAGTGAGCTGCTTTGCTCAGACATTAAAGGGAATGAATGGCTGGGAAAAAAACTTGTGGAAACTAGTTGAGAGTATATTGCCTTCTACTTAAGTGGAATCCAAGCCTTTTAAATGGTGTTTTCTTGTTTTTCAAACCCATGCTCATGTGTATGCGTTTTTTTTAATTGCCTTTGTATATGTGAACTTCTATTTGATATCGTTGAGATGTTTTACAATGTCCTGCTAACTCAATTCTGAATTCTTATGACTATCTTGTAATCACTTCCATAAAAACATTGTAAATGTAAAAAATGCAAAAACAAGGATTAATACCCAAATAACATACATTTGGTATGAGTTTATATCATTATTGGTCACTAATCAAAGTAAAGTGGTGTTTAATAATGTAGTAAATTAGCAGAACCTAAACAGCCAAGATTAGCCTTCTACTCCATCACCTCTTGTCTTGGGGAATATTTTGAGCCCAGATTACCTATTGGTCCCAGAATGCTTACTCAGACAATTTGTCTAGTATGCTTCTCAATTTTTGCCACCTTTGCTTGCGATGCTTGGTATTTAAAAGAAAGCGTTAACTAGAAAAACAAAACAGTGTTCAATTGTTGTCATAACACACAAAAAAAAACATGTCATACTGGTGTCCTTTATAACTGAACATTATAATTTCTCTCCATTATACCCAAGAGAGAGCAGATCAGAAATGGGAAACTACCATAAAAAGATCAAACGTATGTAAAGCATGCATTAACTGTCTTTTGCTGCTTTGGTTGCCTCATGCGTTTCAATTGGAAAACAAAAAGGTTGTATTTGCAGTACAAAAATGATCTGGGTGGGGGGAGTAGTTTAGCACCTGCAGTATGATTGGTAAGTTCATAACATATTTTTCACCCCAGCTCTCTACCATCCTCACAGAACAGTATCCCCACAAGCCAACCAGAGAAAACAGCTCAGCCTGGAGGAGAGGAGTTGAGCTGTCTTAGCTTATCAGCATCAGACGCTTTATTCGCTTTATCTCTGTGGATTAGTTTTATTTGCTGCATAGTGCACTGAGAGCCAAACAAATGCACATGTCCAGACTAATTGTATGCTTCCATAGAAGCCTCTGAGGCAAGATCTCTGTAGGGAGATTCTACCAATTAGAGTTGAATGCCAGTGGCTGAGAGTGAGGAGAAGTGGCTGAGTGTGAGTGTTCGTGTATGGAGGAGTTTAGAGTTTGTGGAAAAGGGGGGTTGAGCTTTGATTTCACAAAAACTTTAGAAACGAACCCTAATTTTGAAATTCTCCGCTATCTTTTTATAGAGGTAATACAAACCTTGTTCACATTTGTTGGAGATAAAATGAGATGTTTTAAAAGAATCTAAGAAACTGGTTGGTGTGGTTTTTGATTGTTGTTGTCTTTTTAATGCTGATGTTCTAGCAAGTTTTCCTACCCCGTGAGATTGTGCGGACAAAAAACATTATTTACATTTTTCACAATTAGAAAAAAAATTACATCTTAAGTTTTTTTTGTGTGGAAGATACTCATTTCAGTTTGCATGAAATTTTACATTTTTAAACAGCATGCTGTTTCCTAAGGATAACATTATAAAGGCATGGTATAAATTCATGTTACAATTTTAATCAAAATATTTTATTTGTCAAAACATTTAATAAAAACACATGATGTACCCAATGCCGAACTTTATCATTTTCATACTAAAAGTATGTTAATGTTTGAGGAAAAATCATTCAAAGATGAATCATATAAACTTCTGCTTACTATGTACTGGGATAAATATTTAGCCACTCTAGGTGATATTCACATAGTTCTAGTGTCAAAATCATTAACTAATTATTAAGGCAAGTAGCATATTTTCAGCACTATAAACTGCTACTTTTTTCTCACATGGATTCTTGGGTCTCCTCACTCTGTGTAGATGTTCAGTGAACTTATAGAGCATTGTTGCTCTGGTAACAACTTCACATTTTCAAATATATTTCCATTCCTCTTAAAAAAGCAACAATTCTCTAGTCATTGCAAGTCTCTTTGTATACTTTAGTGCTCTCTCTCACTTGTGCTTCTCACTCACGCTCATCGACGATCAGGAGGTTGCTTATATGCAACAGGTTCCACATACAGCACACTTACCTAACAGCGATGTGGTTCTGACCAATCAGCTGGAATTCTAGCTTCTGCTCTGCTATTGGAGGAGATGTCATCACTGACAGTAGGCTTGGTTATATCGTTATATTAGCTCCTAAGTGTGTGGTTCATGGTTGAAATATGTTATGTGATTCCTATACGAGTTCCTTGTGCTGTGTCCATTTTGAGAAGAAGCAGGTTTTACTTTAAATGGCACTTATCATTCTTGTGAAGGATAGGGAGTCAGATTCACTGAGTATGGCAAGTTTTTGCAGTAAAGCATCTGATTGCTGTCTCTGCATGAGAATAACTTGTAAACTGGTGCAGGATATATATGAATATGCACACACACACACATATGATCTTTTTTTAATTTACTCATTATGGTTTATGTTCAGGACCGCTATATAGACTCTTAAATACTATACATTTTATAAAGCACCAAAGGTTTTGTATCTACTAAATGTATTTAGTAAGATTTTTGGTCAGGTAGAATCCCAGAATCTCTTCACAATCGGACATTTCACCAGTCTTCTATCCCCAATGTGCTCTTGGTCGCCTGTCTCTGTTTTAGCAAGTCTTCAATTATTTGCTTGGACTTCAGTGAGTTAATTCGGTTTTTTTTTATATTCTTTCACCATTCTAATCTAGCTAAACATCCTCCCCCTCAGCCCGCTTTTATTAGCCATGCTTCATACAGGGGCACGCTGGGAATTGGTTCACTGGTTTGGGTAGGCCACTTTTGTTGTTTGTTACGCTGTTATTTTTCATCTAAGGATTGGAGAGCTCACCTTTTTTTTTTTTACAACACTATTAGAATTGGAAGCAAATAATAAAACAGAATTTACATTTTCATGCTAGATGTCTCAACAGTTTAAAACTGTAATAATAGCCGAATATGCTAAATGTGCTAAATAAAAAACGACACCTTAAAAAATCTAATTTGCTTTTTTATAAAAAAAAACGAATTCATTTTGTGTTGTTTATTTGTGGGTCTAGTTACTATCATGTAAGATGTTGTTATAGTAAACAATGATCTTCACAAGACTATTTGAAGAATCTAAGTACAATAAATAAAATACCATACAAACTTTCACATGTATCTGAATACATATGAAATCTGAACACATTTCCATTTTTAAATGGTTTTAGAAAGTGCTTTAATAATGCATTTTATGAGTCTCATACATTTCATGTACAGTCTATGGAACATTCGACTGAAAGAACATGTTTACAAACAAATTAGGATATTCATATTTATTTTAAATATTATACCTGTACTTGTCAGGCAATCATTTTAACATACAGCACATATTCATCAGAATCAGAGGGATTCTGGGTAAGCACACACAATCTCAAGGAATTTGCTTCGGTATAAGGGTACTCTCCAGTGTAGGTGACATTAAATGGCATACCACACAAGTAACATTGAACAGTAACCATGGATTTTTATAAGGAAATAGCTAAAGTTTTGTTTAAAAATAGACTAAAAAGTGCAAGATTAAGTTGAAGTAGAAAAAATAAAACAATAGAACTAGAACTAGTTCTAGAACTATCTAGTCTATCTAGTCGATGAAGCTATTGGAACATTGTAGGGATATGCTGGTCATGCTAGTAAAATGCTAGTAGCTTGCTAATCATGCTAGTGATACAATCGATTCAGGGTTACACGGCTGAGCCAGATACTTTTCTAGAAAATCGCAGATTAGCCAAAATGCTTCATCGGCTGCTCTGTGATCGTCTACTCTTCCCTGGTGATGACCCCTGACCTACTTTCTGTTAGATCTGAAATTCACAACTTGAATTTTGCGGTTTGAATGTTAGAATATTGAATTTGATGTTTAGAAAAATTTCTCCTTGAAAACTTCAGGCTCAAATTTTACAAACTGAATATCTGTAAAAAAAAATATGAAGTTTGAAAATACATCTAAAAATAATTACGCCTTTTTAAAAATCTGTGGTATTAAATTTCAGTAGTTCAATATTCAAGTCACAAAATTCTAATTCCAAATCTTTTTTCATGGCATATAATTTTCAGGTGTATTAAATTACAATTGACAATAATTCAAATCAACACAATTCAAATTCAGATCGTTTAGGCAGATCTCTAACTCTCTCTCTAACATAAAATGTAAGCTTGGTTTGAATAACACAAGCAAGCATCAGTTAATGAAAGTAGATTGAGGTGTTGATAAGGATATTGTTTTTTCTAAACAGATATCTTATTTAATTAAAGACGACTATTTAAAGAAGCTTAAATCGGACCTGCTGTTAAAGTCACTGTGGTTTAACTCCGTGTCGTCAGGGTTTAGTTGAGACTGGGCTGTGCTCTGACTGCTTTAAGTTAATCATGAGTATAGGTGGGCAGAGTGTGTGTTTATTGAATCAAATGCACCCTAGAGCTATGTTTGTTTTTGGATGACTTTGTGCATGTCCCAGAGAGGCCACAGCAGACCGTGCTGTTATTCACTGTTTGTTTAATGACATTACCTTTACATTTGTGACTTAGCATGGATTCACTCTTTGTGCGTGTTAGTGTTGTTTTCTAATTAGAATAATTGGGTTCCTATCCAAGAGTTGTAGGAATGACAGGCTCATCCTTCATACAGACTCTGCTGCTGTTTGAGTCACATTTAACCGTATCGTGTTGGGTCTTACCAAGTAAAGGGGGTTGCCGTTTTTTTTAGGCTTATTCTCCCGTTCTCATTTTCTCACAAAAGGAATATTCTTGGTGATCGTTAAATAAATTTGTGTAGATACTCAAAATGATATATATTTAGCCATTTGAAAATACTATCTCTTGCATAAAGCCCCTTATATCTATTTATTTAAATTATATATTAGAATATGTCAACAAATAAGCAATAAAATATTTTGGTATGGAGAGGCTATTCTGTTCAATCCCAATCTGAGGTTTTTTTTTGCTTTTGTGGGGTCTCTCTGGTTATCCATTTCCTTCAAAATCACATAAATTTGTGACTTACCTCATGAATGGTGAGAGAATGTGGCCCAGCGATAAACCTGGTGGCTCGAAATGGTTATAACCACCTTTCACTTAATGTAAATCTGAGATTTTGGCAAGGATAGTGGGTTAAGAGTAGAAGTTGATGTATTAAATGTTTTTGACTCCCAGCTCTGGCGCTCTTTTAAAGCTGTAACTCTGTCAAAAAGTCTTTAAATGTTGAGTGTATAGAAAAATTTATTTCTATGGTGATTAGAAGTTTGCTGTTACTGAGCTAGGCTCTATAAACTATGTTTACAAAAGTCGAACATCCTAACACTTTTAACACATTTAAAATAAGCCAAAAATTGTATTGATTTTGAACATACCAATTGTATTACCTTTGTAGTTTTTTATTTATTTTAAAATTCTCTTTTGTAATAGGACAAAAAATAAGTAAAGGACTACATTTGAACCTGCCTCGCACAATATGTCCTGCTCACTCAATTTCACTCTCTCTGTTTCCTTTTATGGCGACGTTTACTGTATGTTAAAATAATAAATGTAAATGTACATGTAAAATAATATTTAAAACCTTTTGATGAGATACGAATCAAGGCTACAGCTCTCTCCATCAGAGAGCATGTAGAACGCCAGAGAAATGAGGCATGCAAAGTGATGACTAAAATCTCATTTGCAATATACTTATATGCTTAAAAACAGTTTTCAATAATTTAAAATATGAAGTCTCTGAATCTTACATTAGGTTTTTGCTATCCCAAAACACTGTCACTGTCAAGATAATCGTGTAGAAGTAGAACACAATTGCTCATCAGCCAGCGATCCAAGGTAAAGGATAGTTTATTAATGAAACTTCAAAAATTAACAAAACATAAAATATCCAAGAGCGGGAAACCCTGACTTAATAATGCTTTTTAAACACAGAACACGTGATTAAACAACCAATACTAAAAAAAGGTCACAGCATGTAAATAATGACAGTTCTAAACATAATAAAACTAAGAACTCTGACAGTCACCTATGATCATTCTGTTCGTCTAATTTATGATATTTATAATAAATATGTGTTATACTAGATATGTGTCATTCTTGATGACCTTTATAATATTGTCTTGTTTGTTTATAGGAACAGTTTTGTTCTTTTTACAAAGAGATCATTCACTGTCAATTTTGAGCATCTAAATGCATCACAGATTCCATAACCCAAGAATTTAAATGATAATTTAAAGATGAAGTATAACTAGTTCAATCAATAGTCAATTTGATGTGTGTGTGTGATTGTAAATATTTCTAACTGGACAGAATTTTTAGATACAGTATGCTTGTATGTACTTGTCTACGTTAGCTGCCACCGTTGCTGTCTGCTGTTAGGATGTAATAGACCAAGAATATTCCTTAACTAATATTTTCATTTATGTCGTTGTTTAATAGTACACTGCATTTAGTACCAGCTTATGATTGGCACCCTCAGCCTTACATGCCACGTCGTACATCGTAGCGCCATTAGTGAAGCATGAGTGGTGATTAATGGTGTTTTTCTTTCTCATTCACACAGAGCTCAGGAATGGAGGAGACGGTTTGGGAGCAGTACACTGTGACTCTGCAGCGGGTAAGAAACTCTTCCTTGTATAGTTTTGTTTCTATAATCCATATAGAAGATCATATGCAAAGAGGTCAGGGTAATTACTTTGATTATGTAAATCCAAAATTATGTAAAGACTGAAAATTGTTTTTGTTCCCATGATTTGCCGAAATATCTTTCTTTGTGTTAAACTGAAGAAAATATGAACAAGGGAGGAGGATTTCAACATGTTTTATTCTTTTTCTCATTTTTACTCCATGTATTAGTGAGGACAGATGCTAAACTCTTTGATTGCACTCTAGAGTTTTGTAACTCAGGAATGTAGACAAAGCAATATCCTGATTGGAGTAATTGGCTCCCATGGGGCAGAGCGTGATGAGTTGGTTTAGTGGTTTGTCGTCAAGTTCATGAGGTGCTGATACATCTGTAATTTTATAAAGTGTTTACAATTATATTGATACATCTCACTTTATATAAAGTCTTTTATAGAAGTCTTCTCTCAAAACATGCTGGTAAAATTAAATACTAGAACAAAAGAAAATCAAGATGACAAAAGGAAAGCAACACAAAAGAATATAACTACAAAAACATTCAACTTTTACTGTATGTGTGTTGTGTGGATGTCTTAGAGAGTTACTTATGTTTTACATTTAATGTTTTGTTGTTAAAGCACGATTTCAAAGGAGTACATTAAATGGAAATGAACTAGGCTAAATAATGTTCATGATAAATAATATCTAAATAATGAATGAGAAACATTTATTTTACTGGTTGTGTACATCCTCATGTGAATTATGAAAGACTGGCCAAAGAAAACTTTCTTTGTTGACTGAGTGAGACTAGTCTTATGCAAACATAAAAAATTAGCTTGATTTTTGTTGCAAGGGCATTTGTTGGGCAGTAAAACATGTTGAATATTTAAAGATTTCCTCTTACCCGGCTAAAGAATTGAAGATCTAAATGCTCTTAATTAGCAAATAAAAAATAATCTGTGCTTGTAAGACAACAAGCAACAAACCATTTAAGTTTAAATGTGTCTTCCTTCAGCTCTCTGTGCGCAAAGTCTGAGAGTAGATCGCCATGAAAGGGTCGAAAAAATTTCAACTATAAAACTATTACTACAAAACGATCAATAGCTAACTATAAAAAGCTCTTCTGAGAGATCAAGTATAAGTCATCCATCCTTGTTCTCTTGCTGATTCTAGTACAATACTAATTTTGAGAACATGTTTTTTATGTGTATTGAAATGGTCACATTGGTGTCTTTTGCTAACTTTTTTTGTTGGTTTTGTTTGTATGGTGTGGATTTGTTTGGATCGTGTGGATTCACATTCATAGAATACATTGATGGGGAAAACAGTGATTTACTTGTGGAAACCGTTAACAGAGGTTGAAATCAAACAAACAATGGGATTTTTTTATAATCTAGTTTTACACTAGTTCTATTCACACTGAACCTATCTGATCATTTGTAAAGCCAGAAACCAAAGAATTTTCAGGTTTAAATGAATAAATCCCATTTAACCTTGTGGCCATCATGGTCAGATGATGTTTGATGTAACCACATATTAGATAAAGCAGTCTTCTTAGGTTACCACTCATTCTTGGCCCCACCAAATTCTTCCCATATGTTGTGCAAGTTATCATAATCATTACAATAAGTATTACTAGGACTGTGCTTCAAACATCTTGTGAATTGGCTTGTTTTTATTCTTTATACACTTCAGCTTATCAGGTTGACCTCTCTCTCTCTCTCTCCCTCCCTCTCTTCTTGTTCTTCCAACTTCAAGCACTACAGGATATGCATCTTTTATCTTCCACATGACAGGGCTCACATACACTCTCCCAGCACACACTATCTCCCGCCTCATCAGACCCGTCCTAAAGAAACATCTCATGCTTTGACATGCCAGATCCAGCATTTCAGATAAGAATAAGTCCTTCTTATCTCATCTTCTAAACATTAAAGGAACGATGGAAGCATAGAAACGTTTGGAAAAACAAGATTCTCAGAGTTAGGGTTAGTTTACATGATCTGTATCAGTACTGAGATACGTTGTTACTCACACCACGATGCAAGTTTTTTGTTACCACCCAGCCCTTTAGGTGTCCGAAAGCTCCCTATCTGTTATCTGAAAGACATGTTCCGGGGCTAGTTTGTAAAGCAGTTTAGTTCTTAAGGGAATGCTCCACCCAAAAGTGAAAATGTAGTCATTGGTCACTTATGCCATGACGTTTCAACTCATACATGGTTTAACAATGTTTATTATTTTTTAATCAGGACATACAAAATCCCTTTCTGCCATTAGGAGTTCAAAATAACTTTTTTTTTTACAATTGAATTGTGCCTTGTTTTTCACAGTTACAAAGAAGAACCCTCATAAGTTCATTACTACAGTTTCATTGTCTTGGAACTTTGCGTGCTTTCTGAACACACTGATTAAATTAATTTTTTGGGGTGGACTATCTCTTTTAAGAATGACTTGAAATGACTTTTACCTCAGTTTTTTAAATGAAGCTTTTAGTTTGAGTCAATGCAAAGACCCCATTCTGAGTTAAAGGTGGGGCATGGAAACTTTGGAATCCAATTTTGAGGTTTGTCGTCCTCAAAACAAAGAGCCTGGTTGATATTTTGATCAATTTCACTGATTGGCAACCAAGTTTGGTACCCACAAGAAATCTTAAAATTTCTACTGGCCCTGATTGTCTTCTCTGTTTAGCGTATTATGAAAATAGGTGTTCCCTGTTACCATAGTTGGATTAAAAACACTACAAAAAAAACGATTAATTCTTCTAAATTGCATGTATTTCAAAATGTGTGCATACTGTACATGTTTTTTTTTTTCAGATTTTAGGAATTTCTTGAAATAAAACCGACATAACAGATAAATCTGTTAAACAATAACTCCAAGAGTGTGAAACCAACACACTAAAAGCAAAGCAAAATAGTAATAAAAGACGAATTAGCTTAAAGGGCCCTGGAGACTAGCTTCAATAAAGTGGAGTTTATTTATTTTATTTTATTTTTTAACTGGAAAACATCTGTAATGGTTGTACGTTTGAACTGACATATAGTTCAAAAGTCTAGGACATGCAACAATTTGATGAAAACTCACCTAAGTTTTGTTCTTGCAAAAATCAGAACATTCTGATCAGCTGACCATCGGAGCTGCGATAGTCTTTCAAAAGATAATTTAAGTAAACAGAATAGTTTGTTGATGCTGAAGTCTGTACTCTGTATACTATATTAGTGTGTACCCAATTATTTGTTTAGTTTAATTTGTCTTTATCTAATTTCAATGCTCACTTTACATTAACTTGAGAACAAAAACATTCCCAGGCAACTTCAACAGCTTCGCAGTTGGATTTGATAGCGGCAGGTTCCATCTCCTGCTTTAATTGAGCCAGGATATATTTGAAGCAAACTGCAATACCCGCTCGTTAAACTCTGTTTATCCAACGCTCCTCGGAGGCAGCTACAGCAGGCTGTTATTCAGCCAGTCAATGAGCTGGAACCGTGTCTCCATTAGCTCTGGAGTGCACAGACTCTCTGAGAAACCGCACAGTGGTGACACACAGTTAGCGTTTACGAGAGGTTGATATGGTTGTGTAACTCCGCTGGCTGTTATTAAACGCTGCTGCCTCAGGCTTGACTGAAGAAATGTATTGGCGAGAGTTTTCACACCCAAAACCATTTCTCTGACTTTCTCTGGCAGGACTCGAAGATGGGCTTCGGAATCGCTGTGTCTGGCGGTCGGGACAATCCCAATGTGGAAAGTGGAGAGACGTCCATCATCGTGTCAGATGTGCTGCCAGGAGGGCCAGCCGATGGACTGCTTTTGTATGCTTGGTTTATTTTCTAACGCATTTTATAGCGTAACTATAAATACTTTTAGACAAATGCTTTTTGAGGAGAAGGGTAAAGTTCAAACGTAGCAATATTTAATACGGAACAATCAATGATTTCGGAAAGTTTACTTTCTGTGATAAACACTTAAAACTTGTATTTACATTTTTTTTTTACCATTGAAATTTAGTAACTTTATATCCAGTTCAGCTTAAGTGGATGTGGGTTTAGATTTATTTAGGGTCATTTTATACCCCAGACTTCAGATAATTCCATTAAATTTTCTACTTCATTTTAAACCATAAATCCTAATCTTTTTTTTTTTTACTTTTTCTTCATGTATAATATGTGACTAATAATTTTATAAAGATTGATTGTGCCACCTGGAAAACCATTTGGCACAATTAATTGAGTGCATGGATTCTAATATTTTATTGGTGTGTTTACCTTAATACAGGTATGATATTACACGGAATATAGCAAGGTTATACTTATTTTAACTCTAAACATCAAAATAGACACAAGACAAAAACATCTTCACGACCAGTCAATGGGTTTTAACTTGCATTTATTTAGATATTGTTACTAAGTGGTTTTGAAGATAACGTTTAACCAAACTTGAGATTGTGCTAACTTTGTGTTTTTTTTTGTTGTGAACAGTGAGAATGACCGTGTCATACAGGTCAACACTGTAGCCATGAACAATGTGCCTCATTCCTTTGCCGTGCAGTCGCTTCGAAAATGTGGAAAAGTGGCCAAAATTGTGAGTATCAAAGCTTTCTTTTCGTTCAGAGACTAAAAAAAGTGTTAATATGTACCTCATTGGTTGTTTTGAGAATATTCAAGTGATCTGAATTGCTTAAGCTGAAATAAAATTCACATTTAAAATATACTGTTAAACAGTTCACATAAATAATGTATTAATATGACGTAATAAAGTAATTCATAATTGCTGTCAAATTGTAAATGCTTATTAATTTCTATATTTGGAAATAATTATTATTCTTACTCATTCAAAAAAGGATATTTCTCCTAGTAACACAATTTAAGATATTTTGGATATAATCCCGGAGGTTGTGACTGCCCTCATCTCACACACATTATCAAACTTTAACAAAGCATTTAAAAGCATTTTTATTTTCTATTAAAGAAATTACAGATTTTAAACAACATGAATTTAAGTGATTAATTGTTAGAACACATTCTAATTTAAATATAATATATTTTTCGTTTCATTGTGATTCCATTTTTACCTAGCATGTTTTTATATATGTATTATAAAACATAGAATAACTATTGTTTTTTCAATATTAATAACACAGGCGTATTATTTGCAATGTGATCAAACTCACCGAAAAAAAAATCTGTATTGAGCGTTAAGACCTGCATCTAGTTTTATGCATTGGATACACTGTTCTTGGATTCAAATAAGGAATGGTACTTTTATTTTCACTTGACTTAATCTAATTTTTCTCTACAGACCGTGAAGAGGCCTCGCAAAGTGGCTGTCCTCAAGCGACCTCCATCTCCGAGCGCAGATAGTCGCGATTACAACATATCCAGCTACTACCCTGAGGACAGCCGCAGCATTCACAGTGACCCCGACTCGGATTACCCTCGGGGTAACGGAGGCCTGGGCTACCCCCGCGAACGAGAACGTAACCGTAGCCTTGAGAAGAGCCGCATAGACTACCTTGAGCCAGACTACCGTAGCCAGGACTACGACACTCGGAGGGAAAGGAGCCGAGGCAGAAGCACTGAGAGATCACCCAGCACTGATAGCGGGTACCGGCGGGATGGCAGCCGCGGCCGGACGCTGGAGCGTGGGTCCAGTCCGGAACCTCGCTATCAAAGGCAGCACAGCAGAGGCAGAGGAGGAGGAGGAAGCCCAGCAGGAAGCTTTGGGAGGGAGCAGGGCTATGAGACGCGCAGGTATGAAAGCCGTTCTGATGAGCGGATGATCAGGAGTCACAGCAGAGACCGGCTGGAGGAAAACTCGCCATCACCCAACCGAGAGCGGGACAGAGCGAAAGACCGGTACAACTATGAGCCCCTGGAGCCGCCCATCAATGTGATGCTGGTGAAAAACAGGCCAAATGAAGGTGTGTTGCGACATTTGTTTCTCCTACAAAGCACATTTTGAATACATTTAGAACATTAATGTTTTTGGGTCTATTGGTGCCCCTGACACATGTTTCCTAAGAAAGGGGTTCAATTCCAACCATTGTCTTGCTTTCCTCCCCAAGCTTTACAATTATAGGTAAATAATTGCAATGTTATAACACTTTAAAATGTTACACATCCTAAAAAGTGAAGGTAATACACATTTGTACCCCAATTTGTATTTGTTTACTGATATAACAACTAATTTAAAAAAAAAAGTAAATATTGACAGGAATGTTATAAATTGTAGCACAAGATGTGGCTTTAATTATAAATAATTACAACAAATTCCAACATTAACTTTTAAAGGATTGCATTGTTTAAAGTTTAAAATTAATTCACAAAGGGGACGAATTTATTTGGTCAGTTTTGGATCTTTTCAAGAGTTTTCAGGCCTGTCCATTATTATTATTGGAAAGGAGTATTTGACCCAAATAAAATAAAGTTTGCCCTCAGACAAAGGCAATTTAACAAGCTATTCTCTTATAAGGAAATAAGCATTTGCCACCAACATTTTTACTCAGCTTAGATTAGGAGGATCATCTACTACCTAAACACAAGATTGTAGAGCTTCACAAGCCAGGAATGGCCTACAAGGCAATCAAGCACCGTTGAGTTTGGCATCTCACCGTTGAAATAAGCCTACAACTAAATGTATGGACCAAAAATTGTGTTTTCTGTTGGCAAACAGTCAAAATACATCTTTCCTTCCCTGTAGTTTAAAGCACATCTGAAAGCAGAATGATTACATCTAAATGTGCGTGTATCTTATCGTCTCAATCATTCTTATGTGTCAAAAACGTGTTGAGCGTTGTGGTGTGGGCAAGGTGTTCTTTCAATGAAGCCACTTCCTGACTCTTTTCCTTTTTAATTTGTTGCCTCGGTTAATGGAAAGCTGACTTTATGATGGTTGAGTGTTCAGTCATTTAGAATATCTCACTCCAGTAAACAAGTGTTAATTTATAGTGTGTAATAAAGAAAAGACTCAATATCGGATCAATTTTTATGGCAAACCTAGCTATAAAGTCGACCCTCTTTCTTGTTATCTCACACAAATGAGCTTGGGTCAAAGGATGTGTTAAACAAAATGGATAAACTAAACGGGGCTAGATGTAATCATTTTAACATATTGTTTGTCTATTAAGTCCTCTTTTTAAATATCTTTTGATTAGTGTCACTGTAAATGTCATATAAATTTAATGATGGAAGATTATATTGTTTACTAGTATAGTCCTTTTGTAAAATTTGACATCTAAACAAGACTAGTTTCAAAGGTGAAGCGTAAAGAAATCATCTATGTGGGTGTGTACACCAACCATTGCGACTGATCAAAGTTAATTTCTTACTCATGCGCTGAGCTTGTTTGAGGTCAGTTAAAACATTAACACAGTCTTTTGTGTGTAGTTTCTCCACCTGCATAGATGAGCAGGGCTCGAGGACACTCTTTGTTGATGGACGTAAGAGGAGGAGCTATTGGAGCACCATTTATGTTGTTCTCTATTTTTAGACTTTTTTTGTGCTAAGATTAACATTAGGTGTTTTCGGGATCCATAGGTGTTTGTGTCCGAATCTCTGTTGCACTCTGTATTACGTCAAAGTGGGGGTGGCAATAATACGTTGCCTATTTAACATACCGACACCAAAACAATGGGAAAGCAAAGCAGCCTGTACTGCACCGAACTGAACTGCGTCGTACTGTACCGTGTTGTACATTGGAAAAGAGCCATTAGTTTTATTACTAGTCAATTAGTGATTTTTCACTAATTTGGTTGACCAACAGAATCGTCAACTGACTCAATTGCTGCGTCTTTGTTTTATAAGTGCGGTATCAACCTAAAATGATCAAGGAGTTAAAAATACATTTCAGCTGTTTGTTCCAAAATCCTGCAAAGATCAGCTGGGTACTCTACAAGCATGGGTGCAACCACATTTCGCTTGATCTATATTTACATGTTTCCTAAAAATATGCTCGCGCAAGATTAAAATACAACCCAAAATGACCCCTTTACAGATTTTGCTCCTGCAGCAGAGGACAGGCAAATCCATGTGAAAACGCATTACACACAAGATGAAAGTTAGTGTGAGCTTCAAAGAGATAAAGATAGCAGCTGCGACTCTTTTGAAATCTCTCTCCAAAGATCCTAAAACGGTTTGCTTTTCTTCTTTGGATTGGGATGACAGGCCTCGGATGGAGATTTTATGTGTGATGGAGATTTCAGAGCTGACGCTTTCTTCTGGCTTCACTCACAGTACTCGATCTCTTCCGATCCTTCTCAAACTCACAGCCTCGAAAAGCAAATCTGTTTGTTTCTCAGATTTGTTTCTTCGATTTCCTTCATGTTTGTTGCTGTGAGCTGTACTCGTGCATTCATCATTCAGTTCTGATTCAGGCCATCTGATCGATACTCCATATTTTCCATTTGTATTTGATTGTTTGTTGTGTTTGTTCATCGAGAGAGTCACTGGAGGGATTGCTGTTCGTTGTAAAGGCTCAAGGTCATCCTGACAGTCGGGGTTCATGCTAGGATTGCCGCCCTGAGCTAATGTTTGATAATGATTTGTTGTAGAGTATGGCCTCCGGCTGGGCAGCCAGATCTTCATTAAAGAGATGACCAGCACCGGACTGGCTGCTAGAGATGGAAATCTACAAGAGGGGGACATCATTCTTAAGGTGCTCATCGGATCATTCATTCATTAACCGCTTTGTTCGTTACATTTCAAAGCTTTAAAAACATCATAGGATTGCTGAATTAGACAAAGAAAAGTGTTTACTGAGCAGTTTTCTATCATCAAGAACTGCTCTTTCACTTTCTTTGTCATAATCATTGAGGTTCACTAATTTCGTTGTTTGATTTGAGAAAAAATATATAGAAAAGAAGTTATAAAGAAAGTTTTAAAGAGTGAAAACTTTTGCTTGTTTTCCTTTGGCATGTTTATTAAATCTTCACTATGAATCTCTTGATTGGCTGACAGTTTGGTCAATTCTAATACGTATTAAGCTGTGCTCTATGGCTCACTATGTTTATAATTCAAGATGAAACTAACAGTGCATGATGGGAAAATAGATGTTCACCAGCAGTCTCTCATTCAGGTGATATACCAGACTGAAATGATTAGGATTTAAAAATGCATCTCTTACTCTTTAAAATGGAAAAAATAAATGCCAGGGAATTTACAACACAGTTTAAGAATGTGTAGATTGCAAGGAATAAAAAAAATCACACAGAAAATGTCATGTGAGGAGCAGGAAATGGCATACACAGAGTAGAGTTTGAGTGATTAGAAATGTAATGTAAGAAAAGGTTTAACAAAAAGTTGTGATAACAATGGATCAGTATTTTTTGTGAATCAGTCTTAGACACTTTCCACTTCTCAGTCATGATTCTTTCTACTTGTGTCTAATTATTGTTTGTAAAGTTGTCTACATCCAAGTATCTCCTGATTAGCACAGTCTTACATCAAACATATACTTTTTTTCTTTGCTGGCTCCAATGAATTCAATGTAAATTGAAAAAAAAAAAAAAAAACTATTTTGGGTTGAAATTATCCATATCATATACCATATCAACTCTGTATAGTTTTAGGTACCATATAATATGAACATATTTTCAAAAAGTGGTAAAGTATAACAAATCAGAAAATAGCAAAACATTTGTTTAAAACATTTTGTCATATTAGTTTTTTGTCATTTTCCTGCTTTTTCCAATCTCTGGAAAGCTCCCTGACACACCTAAGACATTTTTTACCACTAGGCTTCGTAGTCTAGTCATCTAGTTTCATCATGTTCAAAAATATCGATCCTGGGAACATTGTTGAACACGATGGTGACCTAGTCTTTTAGTTCTCATCAATCCACAAAAGAACGCAGGGTGGCTCTGAGCTGTGAGACAACAATCAGCTGAGAGATACGCTACTTGTCTTTGTTCCTGAACATGAATCTTCTGACTGGTGAAAAATCACATATTTTGGCACTGCGCTCAGTGCAGCGGCTGAAAGAGGACAGTCATGCGTTCACCTACACGCGTCAGAATTTTGAATGACAGAAGTACGTGGTAGTACCAGGCAGTTTTGTTGCTTCGTTGCAACAGAAACACGGTGTTGAAGCCTTTACGAGTAATTAATCATGAGAAATCTAAGCGCAGTTAAAAGTGTAATCTGTTCGTCGTTGCAACCCTACTAATGATTCTAATTTAAGTCTTCACTCCGATATCAGAGCAAGAACTTGAGTGAGTTCTTCTCAACAATCTAATACGTATTACTGTTGCGGTTGGTTTTATACACAAGTAGAGTGTTTGAGCTCTCATAAGAATCGCAGTATAGGGGTTTAAGTTCAACAAAGTTTAATAAAATATTGCTTTCTGTATTTATAGTTATACATATAGAGTTTCAGAGTTATGCAAGTCAGTAACAAACTACATTATACCGAATACATAATAGATACAATACAAGATGCTTTATCTAAGAATTAAAACAGGGTGTCAAACTGAATCCTTGGAGAGCTAACTCTGAACTCTTTTGTTCCAGCTGTGCTTCACCAGACAGAAGCTTAGCTTTGATTGGGGTTATCATGTGTTTAATTAAAGTTGCATTGAAAGTCTTCAGCCCCTGCAGGGATTCAGATTGACACATTAAAGGATAACATCATTTGAAATAGTCTCTAAGTATATAATATAAGATGTTACTTTGTAAAACGAATTGGGTCAATTAGATTTTGACGCTGTAATTACATCACGTATCACTTGATGGCAACAAAATACAGAGTATTTCTAGAGGGTTTTAATACTTAAGTAAGTATTATCCCTTTAACACAGTTTGTAATTGTTAATTAAAACAACTAAAAATTATTTCGGGATGAATTAATATAAATACATGTAAAATAAAGTAAATATTATCCCTTTAACATGGTTTGTATTTGTTAATGAAAACAGCTAAAATGTATTTTGAGATTAATTAATACTTAATTTTTTATGAATAGCTTATTGATAATTATTGATCATACCAACAGCTAAAGAACTCAACCACTAATGCTACTATTTTTCGTTTTTTACTCCAGATCAACGGAACGGTGACCGAAAATCTCTCCCTGAGCGACGCTGGGAAACTGATTGAGAAATCCAGAGGCAAACTGCAGCTGGTGGTCCAGAGAGACCAGAAGCAGATCCTGGTGCGCATTCCTCCTCTGGCCGACAGCGACTCGGAGCCTGATGGTGAGTCCCGCTCCATCACTGCACACTCATTAAAGGAATGGCTCAGTATACAGATTAAATTTGACATGATAAGATTTTCTGGTTACTGTCCCTTTAAGGGCAGATTGTACTAATTGGCACTGATAAATCAGATTAGTAAAGCCATGTACACATGTGCCAGGCGCCGAGGCTGTGTTAATTATGTGAATCACTATTAATAGACCCAAAATTGATGTCGAAGCAGAAAGCCTGGCTTGTCACAGCCAGTGTCAGAGCAAGGTTATCATCCGGTGGCATGATTTCTGTTAGATGCCAATGGTTTAACAAATCAGGGGCTATACAGAGGTGATACGTCATTGAAAGAGTTTCAGCTATGCTATAAAAATCCTCTGGTTATGAAAATATGAACTAATGGCATGTGTAACAGGAACCCACAGGCAAAAAGGACAAGTATGTGTTTTCAGATACTTTTTAGCAGTTTAATATAGAGCTCTGACTTTATTTTTCACTGTAGATCTGTAGTACTTCTTTCTTCTTGAGTATTGTTTTATTATTATGTTCATTCTTGAACTCTTTGGCTATTGGTCTTCAAAAGTTATCAGACTTTAAAAAAATACACATTACTGATTTAAGGATTTTTTTTTCTGTTGAAAATGCACTATATTTGTATTCAAATGCAAACTTATAAACCTTAATAACACAGTCACAGTAACGTTATAAAAATTCAAACTGAAAGTAAAGTGTAATAAATTAAAGCAAAAGATACGACAGTGTTTTTGTTTTACAATTAGTACATTTGTCAAACAAAGAACTTGTGTTCTTGGCACCATCATACTGGTTATGTGTCATCAGCCAATGACTGATACTTTAGATGCTATGCAGAAATGGAGCAGAATAGACAGTGTCTTAAAACTGTTTTCTTGTGTTTCAAATAACTAGAAATTTTGGAAAACAAGTACTTAACTGATTGAGATCTAACACACAATGGTGTTACCTTTGTAAAGATTGATGGAAAAAAACACAAGACAGATCAACTCCGTATTATGGGTGTTATTAGCAGGTTTCTTTTTTACCGTTAATACAATGATGTAACATACTGCATATTTAAGAAACACATCAGAAAGATGAGCTTGCTTTTCGAAAAAGCAAACAAACAGCTGGCTCACACCCCAAATGCTATTTTTGTGTTCTCTTTTTACAGATAATACAGATATGTCATACTTTTAGCTGATGGATCGCAGAGACACAACAAAGTCTGGTGGCCTTTAATCTTTAATCATGACTGTGCCTCAAACAAACCTGTAAAACTCTCTCACTATGCTCTTACTTTTTATACTAACATCTTTTTAAAAACCTTCTTTTATCAATAAATAAGTCTAATCAATGTTACATCTGTGTGGTGGTCACTTATTTATTTATTTTTCGCTCGAAGATGGAGAGCAATATCTCTGATGTTATTTCATCCCTTTCAGCTGTTAACTCACGTATCGTAGAGTTAAAATCCATGAAGTGATGTGAGGGGCTCTCCTAGAATCTAAAAGAAAAAGCTAAAAAAGTACAACCAAGTCATTTTGTGTACAGGTTTTTCTTGAATATGCAAGAAAAAGCTCAACCATCATCATTCTTAGACATGTTTTGATGCACACTGTGGGTATGTTAATTATTTCCACACACAGTCAACTGTTTGTTTATTATTTAGGAAGATGAAGGCATGGAAGTCTAAAATTATGTCTGTCCTAAAAGCTAAGGCAGCTGATAAATTCAGAAAGAGCAAGACATTTATTCCTAGTATTTTTTCTTCATGAGACTAGTCATGCTAGTCCATCACCCAACAACAATAGCACCTGATTGGTGACACATTTTGTTTTGGTTTGTACACTATTTTTGAAATTTCACGTACTGCACCTTTAAGAGAAAAGCTCATTTGCATTTAAAGAAACACACACCAAAATTCACAACTGTTAAGTATTTAAGCTGAAATTTCCCTTCTGAAACCTCTTCAGATTGTTTTGGATAGTACATAATTAAAGCTGACACTAATTTCAGTGTAGAAGAAGGTGCAGTGGTTTACACATAAAGAACATTCGCACCAGTTTTGAATTTAGCACTGGTGAAAATGAGTCTCTGTAGGCATTGGGTTTGCAGCTTAGAGTATTAGAACCGAGATGAGATTTACACCGTCCCATAAAAATGCAGCACACACTGTTTATTGGCTGTAGTTGCCATTGTGCGCCACTTTTCATTCTGATAAGATGATGTGATTACTGGCTTTCAGCTATTTCTTCATTTTTATTGTTCATTTGTTTAAAAAGCCTGACTTTGGATGGTAGCATGGTGTTTATCGGCACATGCTTCACTGCGTAAAACAGGAAGCTGTTTTTAAATTGAACACTTTTGTATAATGCAATGTAATTCACAATTTTCATGATGAGCTCTTGGTCGTATCAATGTAAGAATTTTAATTAATCTACATGTGATGTTCATCCAGAGGCATTCTAATGCAATCTGTTAGCTCTAAGACTTAATTCCCTTGAGCTGTGATACAGGGCGACAGCTGTGTTTCAGACGGACTATGCTTTATAGATTGGAGGACATACATGGCATTCAGAAGAGCAGAGGAGCTTTGTTAATGCACTGGACATGCTCTTAGCCATGCTCTTGCCAGCAGACCACACAGTAACTCTCTTCTTTTCCCTCCCAGCCGCCACTGCTCTTTCTCTCTCAATCTTTTTCTCTCTCGCTTTCTCTTTCAGGACCCAACTCTGTTTTTCATGCTGTGCTTCTGTTTGGTTTCGCTTTTCATAAAAAATAGTTTTTCTACCTCTGAAGAAGTAGAGCACTAGAACGTCATGGCATTTCAAAGCTCATGTTCATGCGCTTTCTTTTTTTTTCCCCTTTGTGATCTTTTGAGGAATGTTTGCTTTTTTCGGCACATAATCCTTAAAACAGAAGTTCGAAGCTCGATTTTAATTATTGTAGTGAGAAATGATGCTGCGTAATGGGTTATTAATTCTGGTTCATTAAGTTCAATCCAGTCCTTTGTTAAGTCCTAAGTCAATAATAAACATATTGTTTTATGATCCTCATATTTAGAAAAATAGAGGAAAATAAATGCATAAAAATTATAACAACGTGTTCTTATTTTAGCATATGTTAACCATATGTTTATTTTGTGTTTAACATATGATGAGTTGGAGATTTGGAAAAGAAACATACAATTTACCAAACATTCAAACATTTAGTCTCACTAAAATCAATATGCAAAAAGAGCCTAGTTTTAAACAACAAATTGGTTAGACTGCATTTAGAAATTTCCTTCAGAAAATGGGGTCAATGTACCTTTATTAATGGTGCTTAGGGCTAATTTAATGTATATTTATTGTTAATTTCTGAACATTACAACATAATGAACAAGTCAATGGTTAAAGTTTTTCATTATGAGTTAGTTACCCTGTTATTAATGTTGATAACATGAAAGGGACCTTAAAATAATTGAAGTAGAATGTTTTTTTATTGCACAAATGTAAAAACTATCACAAACATAACTCTTTAAATACCAGCTCATAAAAGTATTCCTTTAATCTACTTTTAAAACCAACATGATCGGCAGCCTCCACCTCATCCCATAGACGAGGGGCAGCAACTGAAACGCTCCGTTTTAACCTAATTTTGGAAGCGGCTGGCTGCAGGGTCCTGGAGGCTTTCTGGGGAGGAGTAACTGGTGAAGATATTGTGGAGATAGTCCATTCAATGCTTAATAAGTCAACATTCATTCAAAGCTCGTAAAATGTATGCCACTGAAGAAATTGTGAACTTTAAAACACTCTGATTTCATAGGGAATTGTTTTTATCAACCAGAAATGAATGTATTGGCATAATTTGTTAAGTGATTCTTTTGATTACTGAAACTTCATTAAAGTCTTAGAAGTTTCAAATCTTCAAACAAACGTCTCCGTTTAAACAGAATCATTCTGGTCTATTTAATACTGAACAAAAGCTAATTGAATGATTATTTAAAACCAAATAGTAGGTTTTGAATGATGCGGTTTGCTCAAATGTTTTATTTAACAAAAGAAAGAATGTCATAGAGGTTTGGAATGACATGACAGTGAGTTAATGGTGACTAATTTTTCATTTGTTTTTATCCTTAGCGAACAATTCCTTTAACCATCTCTGTGTCTTTAACGTTTCAGGGACTTTACATTTGCACGCGTTTCTCCTTTTCAAGACCATGCTGTAGACCTGTGATTTTCTGTCTTTCCTTGTCCCTTTTTTCTCAGGGTGTTGCTAAAAATTAATCCAACTGTCCGACACACCTTCTGCCTCTGTATAACACACTGCTATTAGTCTCCTCATGACCGCTTTATGAAATTATGTGCATTTGACTCTCAGACATTATAAATCCCCCCGATTTGGGCTTTGTCTTCGGTCTAAAATACTCAACTATCCTGTAGTCAAAGTCATGTGGCAATGTAAAGAGAAACCATTGTTATAACGGGGCAGATCTTGACAAATTAACACCAAGTCGACAGTAACACGGTGGTCTGTTCTTTGTGGTTGTGGGTCCCTTTAATTCTGTCTCTTCTGGGCCTCGTGGTTGTTCACTAGAAGAAAGCATTCCTTCCTCATTGTAGACTTCTACTTCTTTCAGACATTTCTGAGATGGAGTCGTATCATTCCTATTCACCACAAGATGACCAAAGGTCTCGCCAGTCTGACCTCTCCTCACACTCTTCGAATGATGCGGTGCGAGAGAATGCTAGGTGAGCGCTGCTACAATTCTGTTTTTGTGGTCATGAAGGTCTATAATATAATAATATTAGGCATGGGTAATCCTCGTCCTGAAGTGCTACAAAGATTTCTAATCACACTGATTTAAAATCCTCTTTGGTTGTTTGGAGCTACTGGTTTGTGTATTGAAGCAGGAACGGAACTCTGCAATTGTGGCACTCCAGGAACAATGTTTTCTGACCAGACATAAATGCCACTAATGCAATTAATTTTTTTTTTATATAAAAAAACATCAGTTTTTTACGTGCAGCTAACATTTGCCTTTAGCGTTGTCACTTTGAAATTTACTACCGATGAAGTTTCAATTCAGTTAACTTACAGATGAGTCAAAGCTTATAGGTGACTTTTTATCTGGATTTTACTTGCCTGGACTGCTTTTTGGCTGTTCTTTATTCTAGATTTTAAACATAGTATTATTGTTATTCATATTTCTGACAGTTATTCCTCCTTGCTGCTTCAAGCTACTGAATTAAAAAAAAACATTCCAACTAGACCTGGTTTGCTAGGTCTTCTCATAATGTTATAACTAAAGGAAACTGGGAATTTTGGCAAATTGTTCCATTGAATTAACATAGGGTTAAACTTTGTCAAGCTGTTGCTCAAACGTAGAATCTCGAAGAAACTTCAATCCCACAACACTTAATGATCTCATCATTTTGAGAAAAAGCATCTTGAGCAATGTGCAAAAGTTTTTGACCCCTTGCCATTGACTTAGCATTGCCGTTGAAAATGATCGGGTAGGAGTTCCAACTGACAAGAGGAACATGATTTGATACCGCTGACCAGCAACCAGACTGTTTACCCTAGCAACCACCTTCACAGAATTCTACTTCTTGCTATTCACATGATTGTCTCTTATTCAAGTATTTAATTGTTTAAAATTTAAAATAATCACTGGTTCAAATCCTAAACAGCATCTAGCGGTGAACTTTTCCTTGCTGTCTAAAGCCTAATTAAACTTTTAAAAATAGGCTTTCTCAAGCCAAGTGTACTGGTGATTGGCTCTCAGTCGAGTAGCACCATTCTTAACGAATAAGAAATCTTAATGTAACCTAAATAAATGAGTTACTGTAGTAACCCCCAGCGTTGTAATGAATGTCAATTCAAGTCATATTCATTGAAAGACCCACTGAAGACAGGGGTGGAAACATGATTTTTTTGATGTAGAGTTGGCCATTTTCAACATGGCTGTCAGCGGGAACCTGCTCACTTCTGTAAGGAGCCTCAAGTGGTCAGACAATGAACTGCAATAGTCTTCACTTTCTCATCAAGAGAGACATTCTGAGGTTTCCCCTTGGTTGGTTTTGAAATGAGTTTATTATTGTGTAATCTCAAACCTACCACATCACATCAGTTTGTAATCTGCTAAAAACTGTAATTTGCTACTCAAAACTAACAATTTATTGCTTATATATTTGCATCGGACAGTGAGACCCCATATTACTGCTTTGCCATTATATTTATATCTATGCTAATATTCTAGAACTGTTTTCATATTCTAGAACTGTTTGATAAAACATTTGTCATACCTTTATTCTCAATAATAATCTTTGCTTCATTAAAACTCAACAATTCCTGTCTTAAATTCAGGGAGGAGCCTCAAAGCAGACTCACAAAACCCAATCTAACATCCTCACCTTATAAAAGCCACGATGTGCCCCTTCCTGTCCAAGAAGAGAGAGTGGATCCACAGGAAGAGGAGCCACCACCACCCCCACCTCCACCACCACGTGAGAACATAATTGTTTAGTTGTTAAAAACCTCAGCATCTTACATAATCTTTACATCTACAGCTATTACTCCAAATGATGCTGATTATTTATATATAATTAATATTAATGATAATATCAACAACGCCAAACTTAGTTCACTGAAATATTACGGAAGCATAACGTAAGTGCAGGGTGTGGATATGATTAGGAGGACAGGTGCAGGAGAACTATAGTGCTTTATGTGTTTTATTGACGTATCATAAATGTTGCAAGGAAAGCTTGAAAAGGGCATACTATGAACATAAAAGTCGTTATGAAAAAGTCTTTTTTTATAGACATTTCATGTGTAATGTTTCAAAAAATCTAAGCAGTGTAAAATCTGCCTGCTTGCTTTTGCTCCAGCATGAACATTTTTAATGTTTGATCTGCAGCAGCAATAAAGACAACCCCCAAAATCCTGCTGAGGCCGAGCCCAGAGGACGAGGCCATTTACGGGTGAGTGGAAGCCCGCAGGTCCAATCCACATCATGCATGATCTTATTCAGCAACTCAACCTTAGGACTCTCCGGGAGCTCAGAGGACATCTGTAGACACATCTGAGCATGAGCACAAACATGTCTCTTTCATTAAAGTAACAGTTTGGTCAAAGAAATATTGAAACAGGCATTTCTTCGGTCACCTGTATGTCTCTGCGATTGCTTTAATTGCTTCAAATAAAACTGAAATTACTAAAATAATTTGAAAGTAGGCTGATGTGTAAGCTAGTTGAGGCATGCTAAGTTAAACAGGGATGGAGGAAGAGAGGTGAGGATCTCATCTGCATCACAAATGGGTGGAAACCTCTGCAATCGCTCTCTCTAGCCCTCTCTCTGTCTCTCTCTCTCTGTATTTTAATCATCCCCTCATTCATATTCATGAGGAAGCCTCAGTCTGAAGCTGCTCTCATCTACAGGGAGAGGTTATTTCTGTGCACTGCTCTTGCTTACCAAGATGCTTCCTTCTAATTAGTGTTAATTTAACCCGCTTTTTTTAATAGCTCAGTGTCACGTCAACATTGTATTTATACCTTATTACGTAATCAACCTCGTCCTATTTTTCTCAATTTTACTGACCAATTTACAAAAATGTTGATAACTTAAAGATGCAGTATGTAAGAAATTAAGTAATCATAAAATCAATCAATTAAAGTGTTTGTATATAGTGATTTTTTTTGCAGTTGCTACAAGGCAGTTTAACAAACAAGAGATCTAAAGTGAATTAACATAGTTTTAATTCATATTAGGTAATTCCATGTAATAGAAATAGAATTACATTATGCTTTTACCTTTGGAAACAAAGGGTTCCTTTTGCAATCAGGAAATATAAATATCCCTGTATAATCTATATGGGCCAGGTTAATATTAAAACAAGTTAATGATTACAACATTCTTTCTTCTTATGTGCTTAATTTGACCAAATTTGGAATATAGAGAATCAAATTCACTTATTTTCTTGTTTTCATGTTGTTGAAGGAAAAATCGGAGCACCCAGAGTTAAAAAAAAAAAAAAAAAAAAAAAAAAAACCTGCACAGATGAAGAGAACATGAAGTCCCGACATTGAAACTCCCCAAAAGGGAGCATGGCTGAAAAATGTCTAGAGATATTATGCTTTATGCTCAGATCAACTACTAATGTTACTGAAGTCTATACTATTGATAAACAATAATATTGCTAAACACAAATAAAACTTAAGCATAATTCATAGACTTAAAACTTACTGTGTATGCGTCATCACTTGACAGCATGCAGCGCAACATCGATCTGGTAACTCTTAGGGCATTAGGTGGATATCATGCTCGATATTATTTGTTGCAGTAGCAGTTTTGGCCACAATCTCACATACTGCACCTTTTAAGTAAAATACGATTCTTTTCACTCAACGTTAAGGTTAACTAGACATAATTGTGTAGCTAAGAATTACACCTGCGTGTAAATGATCGGCTGGGAAACTGCACTTATTTCATAATTTCTGATGAGAATTCATCTGTTTTCAGGGCTAACACTGTGATGGTGAGCTTTCAGAAAGGAGAGAGCGTCGGACTGCGGTTGGCTGGAGGGAATGATGTGGGAATATTCATCGCAGGAGTGCAGGATGGCAGTGCAGCACAAGAAGAGGGTCTGCGGGTGGGCGATCAGATAATGAAGGTACAGAACTTTTTTGTTTTTGAATGCATCACTGTTTCATTTTTTTATCGATATTATGAAGGTATATTCCACCAGAAGCTATTAGATTTGGTCTTGTGTGATGTTAGAATGTTGGTTACGTCTTTTCTTCACTGTGATTCAATTCTAATATGTCAATGTGCTATAACGTTTCTCTCGTGTGAAAAGCTGTATGGCTTTCATTACTCATCCACTGCTCGGTCTACCAACCTGTAGTGGTGAAAAAGAAGCTTTCTACTCTCACCTATGGCCATGAGGTCTGGGTCATGACCGAAAGAATAAGATCTCTGATACAAGCGGCCAAGATGAGCTTCTTCCGCAGGGTGATAGGGCGCTCACTTAGAGATGGGGTGAGGAGCTCAGTCACTCGGGAGGAACTTGCCGTAGAGCCGCTGCTCCTCCACATCGAGAGGAGCCAGTTGAGGTGGCTCAGGTATCTGCTCCTGACACCCACTGAACACCTCCATAGGAAGATGTTTCAGCCATGTCCTTCCGGAGGGAGGCTGTGGGGAAGCCCCAGGACTCGATGGAGAGATTATGTCTCCAGATGGCCTGGGATGACCTTGCTATCCCCCCACTAGAGTTGATAGGTAGTGTCCTCGATGAGGGAGGTCTAGGCATCTTTGCGTGACCCAGCCCCGGATATGTAGACGAAGATGGATGTATGGATGCTCTTTCTAGGTCACAAATTACATGATTACTCAATTATAATAGGCCAAATTTTCACATCAAGGTCAAATATTGGAAAATCAACAGCTGGTCTGTCGCTAGTCATGAGTTAACTTGACATGCATGGGAGGAAATCCTCTCAAGGACAGGACGAGCTTCCAGCTGTCTTACTCAGGACTTTAACCAGAAAAGTGCTCACTGAAAGACAACAGTACACTGGTTTTGTTGCAGCCTTTTTGTTTCTTATGTAATATAAGTCCTTCGAATGTAAAAGACTGACCTTATGCATGTGATTAAGCAAAGCCTTGTGGACTTTAGGCCTTATGGTAATATTATGTAAACATGTACAGTTTTCATGATGCCTTCAGGAGGTGTTTTGAATTTAATTAGCATTTTCTCATTCCTTTCAACAATGTTTGTATGTTACCTTTCTATCCTTGAAGGTGAATAATGTGGACTTTCGGGGCATGGTGCGCGAGGAGGCCGTGCTCTTCCTGCTGGAGATCCCGCGGGGCGAGGTCGTGACTATTTTGGCACAGAACAAAACTGAAGGTTAGCTAGAAAATATGTTCACTCACACGAAACCTCCCCACTTAGTCTCGGGGAACATGTGAACATCATTCCAACTCATCATCCTGTCTACAGCAGTTACTGCGCATGCGCATAGAACTCAGTGTGCTTTTATTATTGATTTATTCATCTGTTTGATTATTGTTATTTGACATAGCACTGTGTAAGTAAATGCGACTAACGACACGGTGCTTGTGTGTTGGGATGACCTGAAATGCTCTCTCTCTCTCTTTCCCTCTCTCTTTCTCTCTGGCTCTTTTTTTTTTCCTTTCCTCCCTGGGTTCATACGGAGCCGTTAATGCAACAATGACTTATTCAACATCTTTGAAGCAGCTTTAGCCACTTTTCCCAGTTTGTAATGTGATTATGAGAAACATTTGACCTGAAACCCCCTGCATCAAAGGTTTAGTGGTACAGCCCATTGGATTTGGAGTCGAACCAAAAAGGAGTTGTGTGTTAACCTCTCTGTCTCTCTCTCTCTCTCTCCTCTCCTCTCTCTCTCTTCTCTCTCTCTCTCTCTGGTTCTGTGAGACAGATGTGGTGTCAGAGGTTTGATCTTGATGGTATAACATTGGCAAGTCTGATGCACCACTTCGATGACTTTCAAGAGTAGATCAAACCGTGCTATCAAAGAGCATCTAAGATGGGTTATAAATAGATGTTTGATGCAGAAGCTGCAATAAATCATTTAATAAGAGGAAATTGAAAATATCAGTAAAAGAAAACATGACTCATAGTAATGACTCATATATCTTTATTTTCAACTTTTGAAGCACATGTAGTTTGAAGTCTATATTTTGGTCACATATTGTACTGATCTGGGTCGATGCTCTCAAAGGGAGCCAAAGGTCAAAATCCAGATAAGGCAATCAAACTAAAGCATCGGTAGTCTGATAACAAAACAAAGAAGAACTTGACAAGAACATACACTAGTTACTGCAGATATGGAGGCTTAGCTTAGGTTTTTGAGGACTAAACAAGTTTTACACTGTCGGATTGTGATGTTGATGCGCAGTGATGTCTCTCCAGGTGGATAGGAATGGATGTGATCTCTTGTATTTCTCTGTGGTGTCCTAGTTTATGAAGAAATCTTGGTGTCGGGTCGAGGAGACTCGTTTTTCATCCGGACCCATTTCGACTATGAGAAGGAGCTTTCTCAGTGTCACGCTTTCTCCAGGGGCCAGATCTTCAAGGTGGTGGACACCTTATATGACGGAAAGCTGGGAAACTGGTTGGCCATCCGCCTGGGCAAAGAAAATCAGCTGCTGGATAAGGGCATCATTCCTAACAAGAGCAGGTTTGAACGCGACACTTATTACACGCTAATGTATAAATTGTGATTATTATGTTGAACAAAAAAAATGGTTGTTAGGAACACATGTGGCTGTATGTGATTGCATTTGGATTTAAACACCTGTCTGTAATAGTTTATCTGTAACTGTTTATCTTTATTTTAATGAATTTAATCAAGTTAAGAAAAAAGGCCAAAATGCTTGTTGATTTATAAAAATCTTACCTCTTTAATGAAACGAACACAAAGATATAATGCATGTTCATTTTCAAATCAATTTTTTATTTTGCATTTCTTCATTATGATTTGTTTTTAATTATCTATTTAAATGTCTTCAATGTGTTGGGTCAAATATATATTGGTAACAAAAAATTCTTATCATGTTAATTAGAAAATTATTTAATGTTTAATATTTAAGTTCGACAAAAGAAACATAAAAAAGTCAAATGTTTTTCAAACCAATTTTTATAAATTTAGTTTTTAATTATATATATATATATATATATATATATATATATATATATATATATATATATATATATATATATATTTAAATATATATATATATAGGTCTTTAATGAGTTGAAGGGAAAAAACATTAAATATTAGAATCCATTTAAATATGATATATTGAATATCTGTAGAATATTAATATCTGTATGGTTGTGCCAGAAACAAATAGAAATGTGTAGTTGTAATGAATCGACAGACTGTTTAGGATCCATGTGCAGGTTGTTTATTGACGAGATGGAGAAAAACACAAGTCGTAACAAGCTGAGGGTCAGTGCACCAGGCAAACACTCGCAGCAAAGGAGAGACGAGGAGAGCAGTGGTTGAACAGGCGACGGTCGAGGCAGGTGGGGCGGCAGAGTCCTGAGAGCTGGGTGTGGGTCGAGAGGCAGGCAGCAAGGAATCGAGGTCCGAGCTCAGCGAGGGTCAAAAGGGCAACAAGCAGCAATGTAGAAATTATAGATATTAGCACGATGCGAACTGGCCATGCAATGCTATGCGCTGGAAGAAAGAAAGTAGCTTAAAAATGTGTCTTGATGTGATGAGGAATTACCTGAGTGTTATTAAGTGAAGGGGAGTGGTTCAGTATTCAGATGACGGTTCTCTTGCTGATGGACAGGAAACCATTACAGTAGTGTAATTTAAATATCGCTGCTTAATACAAGCTTGAGAGTGTGATAAAATATGAAAGAAGATCAAATTAAATACAATCAATACAATTTTCATTTGAATTTTCATTTAGTAGTAATTTGATTGATTGTTTTTTTTAATGCACTAATTTATTTTGAGATTAACATTGTTGTTCGTCCTCCATCTCTTTTTTTGCTGGTGAAACCCTTGCCCTTGTGCAGAGCGGAGCAGATGGCAAACGTCCAGAACTCACATAAAGGGACAGGTAGTGACCGAGCGGACTTCTGGAGGCTGCGTGGGCAGAGATCGGCTAAGAAGAAGGACCTGAGGAAAAGCAAAGAAGAGAGTTCAGCTGCTGTCTCCACTCGCTTCTCGGCCTATGAGAGAGTGGTGCTCCGAGAGGGTGAGAGAACTTAAAAGTGACCTTATAATGTAATCCTGATCACAGCATTTTAATACCCCTGAATAATGGGCTCCTGGCCGAAAGAGAGATTGCTTCTCACACACTACTGATGAAAAATTACGCAATAAAGTCATCATGATTTATATGGTAAAGCTGCACTTAGGAATTGGAAAAATGCTGATTTGAGTTGCCAATCAGGACTATTTCATAATACTCTCCAAACGCTATTTGCATACTGTAACTAAAGGGCTGTTTATAAACATTCATTTCACGATTTCTCCTCTGTTGTGAGAGAATGCTCTAAAGCCTGGCGTTCTCTCTGCAGCGGGATTTCGCAGGCCAGTGGTGCTGTTTGGACCAATCGCTGATGCAGCCTGTGAGAAACTGGTCTCAGAGCTCCCGGAGCAGTTTGTCATTGCCAGTAAGTGTGTTTCAGAATGACTTCACATGCTTTATACAATTAAAATGAGTTTAACTGTATTAAGTTTCACAAACCAACACTCAGATCTGTATAATATATTTAAAATCCACTCGTTTTTTTGTGATTGATCTCAAACAATTTGTACTTGTGTTAAAGTAAAAATTATGCATGTTACAGCAAATAAACAACAGAGAAATATTAGGTGTAAATGGAGTTGATACACCAGCACCCTTACTTTAGGAATATATGCCTGAGAGGAACGTCTCTTAATTTATTTAGCAAATAATGATATGGAGCGTCATGGTGGCGCAGTGGGTAGCACGATCGCCTCACCAGAAGAAGGTCACTGGTTCGAGCCTCGACATATCTTAATATTGTTTTGACAGAAATTCTTTTTCCTAACAATAAAGCAATATTGTTATCTATCTATCTATATTTATATATATATATATATATATATATATATATATATATATATATATATATATATATATATATATATATATATATATATATATATATTTATATATATATTAGATAACATATATGTATTATTTATATATATTTATATATTATTTCCTCTTACTAAATAAATATATATATATATATATATATATATATATATATATAAATATCGTTTAAAAAACTTAACTAATTAATCACACAATTTTTCAAAATTAAGCTCGATTAATCGCAAAGACAAGACTGAACCTTTTTTAAATCTATAAATTTAAAATATAAATATACCCAGTGAAATATATAAGTGCCCCCAGTGAGTACGATGTGTGTCGCGTGCTGTAACATGTACATCCTCTGTGCCTTCTCATCGTCATTACTTCCTATTCATACTTCGTTTAAAGCACGGCCACCACAACAGGAAACAGGAAAAACTGAAACCGATTGTTTACTTTTCTCATCAGAAACAGAACCCAAAGATGCGGGATCAGAAAAATCCTCTGGAGTTGTCCGTCTCAACACTATTCGTCAGATCATCGAGCAGGTAGTTGTGTTTGTCATCTCAGAGGAATAAATACAACTCACTGAAAACATTTCTACTTTAAAAGCAGTCTTTTAAGAGTTTTTGAAAGATGTGTCTCTGCTGTAGGACAAGCATGCTTTGCTGGACGTCACACCTAAGGCGGTGGACACCTTGAATTACACGCAGTGGTACCCCATCGTCATCTTCTTCAACCCTGACAGCAAACATGGGGTAAAAGCCCTGAGGCAGAGGTTGATGCCCAGCTCCAACCGCAGTGCCCGTAAACTCTTCGACCAAGCACTGAAACTCAGGAAATCCTGCTCACACCTGTTCACCGGTCAGTCCTGGGTGTCCAGACACCCACAGAAAGTATTTGTTCCATGGGAATAGTTAATCACACTCTGTTTTAGTGATATTATTTAACTTCGCTATGTTGTTTAAAGCAGCGGTCCCCAACCCCCCCGGGCCGCGGACAGGTACTGGTCCGTGGGTCATTTGGTCCCGGGCTGCACAGAAAGAATAAATAAATTGCGTTACTTTCATTTTATTTATTTTTTGGAATCTGAATGAGGTGTTATTTAGGAAAATTAAATGATTTTCTTAGTTATATTTGTCTGTCACTTTTGATGCCGATCAAAGTGCTCATCACGATTATGATGGGCTACCGCTGAAATTAAGCTAAGGAGCTCGCAAAATGAGTACAAAAAACATCTTTAGAAAGTTTCTTTACCATGGGAAAAGGCCCAGCGAGGAGACAAAGGAAGAGCCTACAACTTTCCTACTTAAAATAAGAAATTATCTCAAAAGAAGATTCCCACGCACCAAGCCCACTCTGCTTAAAATGCAGCAACCGGCTCTCGAATGAGGCGATGAAGCCCTCAAAACTATTGTTAATGGGACACTGTACTAGCAAACAGCTAGAGTGGATTCACGTTTATTGTTATGTTTAGAAAATACCACCGTTTACATGCAGGTCGTGTTATATTATTTAGTTGTATTTATTCACCACACCTCAAAGGCCGGTCCCTGAAAATGTCATCTGACATTAAACCGGTCCGTGGCACAAAAAAGGTTGAGGACCGCTGCTCTAAAGGGTATCTAATGATTGATTATTACTACTTAATAATTTTCCTGGGTCAGTTCTTGAAAGCGTCAGACTGAGCAAAGACTAAAAGACTTCTCTCTCCAGGATACTTCCTTCAACAATTCCACTCTAAACCCCCCCAAATCATGGTCTTATAAGATTATCAGGTGTCTACCCCAATGGCTCTTGATTTTGTAAGCCAGAGGCCTCCACCCGAGCCACCTCCACTTGCTCCTCTCTTGGGTAATGAAGTTACGAGAGCTTAGTCCTATCCTGTCAGTCATGACCGCGCAGCTCAAGACCAGAGCTGAAAGGGAACATTGAGTGATCAAGAATCAAGAGCTTTGCCTTTTGGGTCAGCTCTTTCTTCATCATGACAGACTCTTACTCTACATTGACCGCACAGCTGCTGAAGCTACCACTGGTCTGTCAATCTGATGCCCCCCCCCCTCTCCATTATGAATAAGCAAATGAACTCTCATCAAACCTGGATGGGACAACCTTCAAATTAATAAAACGGCAACCATCAAATGTATTATCTCTACCCAGGAAAACCTTGTGATTGACAGACTGACTGTCTAATTTAAGATACAAGTTACCAGTCGACAGTTCCAAAAGGCTTGTGCAAAAGTCATATAAAGTGTTTGGTCTTAAAAGAATGAGTATTTTTAACCTGTACTAAATATAGGGTCAAAAACACCAAGAAATGAGAAAAATAAAACCTGTTTAGTTTTGCGGTTGTTTTTCCTATTACAGAAATTAAATCGAACAACTTAATATTTTAAAATAGAGCAAACGATTCAGTCAAAATAACACAACGTTATACATAATCTTAAGCATCTGGATCCAGTGGAGTAAAGAGTACTGATATTCAATCAAAAATGTACTCAAATCGAGAGAACCATTGCTTATATTTGTAATAATCAGTAGTCAGTAAAAGTAACAATACTTAATTGTAGGGTTCGGGTTAGGGTTACACTGTACATTGCTCAAGTACGTTACACTGTTGGCTGTGTCAGAATCATAAATCACTCTGAAGCTAGTGTAGAGCTGACCAAAATGATCTTGTTCTGACCCCCTAACCACCCCCCCCCCCCTCTCTCTCTCTCTCTTTCGCTCTCTCGCAGCTGTGATCGATCTGAACTCGGCTAATGATGCCTGGTTTGGAAGTCTGAAGGAGAGCATTCGAGAGCAGCAGAGTCAGGCCGTCTGGGTCTCTGAGGGGAAGGTAAAACCAGTGACAGTTAGTTCTCCCCCACTTCCTGTCCACTTCACTCCAGAGCTCCTATTAAAGTCAACATGAAAGACTTCAAAGATCTTAGAGCATAGAAGACTTCAAATGTTTATTTTCAATTAAAAAAAAAAAACTAACTTATCACTAGAGTCAGATGGAGTTTGATGCTTTTGGTGATTTATGTATCAATTTTTTGGTAAATTCTATGAAACAAGTGTATGGCAAAACAAAAAATAATTCAAGGTCTGATTGTAGAATCATGAATGTTTCCAAAACCAAAATGAGCTACACCGTCAGATAAAAATACGATGCCATTTATGTTGGGATAATTATCTCTTTATTTTGTCTGTTATATTTAAAAAAGACCAGAGTCAACATTCCAAACTAGAATGAGCTTTTTGTGTTTATATAGTATGTTTCTATGATTGGTTGAGCTATGCTGTTAAAAACAAATCTGTAAAAGAAACAAAGAAAGTACTGTCAGAATATTACCAAGACTTTTTCTGTCAGTTTAGTTTTTCCTATTTTAAAATGTGCATTTGTGTCGTTTTAAAAACAGAAATGTACAGAATTTTACAGAATATTTATTAGTTTAGCTGAATGTTATGTATAATATATTGCATATAATTTTTTACAATAAAAGTACTTTGTAAGCTGTTTTGCTTTTTTTAGATAAAAAGGAGAGAAGCATCACCAAGCTCAGGATTTGAACTCTGATCCGGAGAGCACTTGTGCATTTAAGTTGTGCTCACGGCCTTCAATAAAAGTCATTAGCCATTTTAATCTAGTTCTAATTGTATATTGAAATGTAGATTGACCTGATGATATTCAGAACGTGATTACAATCTGTCAGACTCACATGACACGGAATATTACGTAAAAACAAGCAAAGCACATGTCCTGTTTTTCTTTGGAGTTTTTTTTTTATTACAGTTTATCACTGATCCTGAAGGCTAGATGTTTTCAAGCCCTGCTCATAATAAGAAAAAAAAAACAAGTATTGCATCCCAGAAATAAGCATAACAATTGACCAAAAGTGAGAGCTGGTTTCTTGCTGACTTTAATACAAGATTTCGCATCATTTCTTTACTTTAAGAAGTCTTTTCCTAGAGTTAAACCCAGAGTTTACTTGCTAATGCACGCCTGTGTTCCTTGAAACCCCAGTAATCATTCCTCCTGTGTTGTTTCTCTCTGCTTGTACTGTTCATCTTTCTTCAGTGGTGCTCTACAGCTTCCGTTCTGTTCTGTTTCTGTGTTTCTTTTTCTTTTCGTTTTCACTCCTCTCTGTACACAAGATCCATCATGTGTCTGTTTTAGCTGGAGGGGACGGAGGGGGATCTTGATGTTCAGGATGAGCGCATGTCCTACCTGTCAGCCATGAGCGCTGACTATCTGAGCATGGACAGCAGGATGACCAGCGACTACGAGGACACGGCGGATGAGGGAGGAACATACACGGACAACGATAATGAAACGGACGAGCCGCTGGAACGTCAGCGGGTCTCTGCCATCAGCCGATCTTCTGAGCCGGTCATGCCGGAGGAGGTCAGGATTCATGCACATGCATGCACATTTCAGAGGTTACCAACCCTGCATGGAGATTTGGAGAAAAGGCGTACTTTCCCTTGCTCTTTAGAAAATGTTAAAAGCAATTAACTACACAAAATCAAACCCGAGATCAGAAATTCATACCAGAGTTGTGTGATATTGTGGAAAAAAAAATGTATTGCGATTTGATTTGCGATTTAGTCAAGCTAATAATTTTCATTGAAACATACAACATGTTGTGAAATTGAAACTAAGCAGAACCTGTCTTTTCTTTTTTGAATTGTCAAGTAAATTGGTAAACTGGTAAAATAGCTGAAAATCTTCAGAACACACCAGTACTGTGCGGGGGGGGAAATATTATAAAAAAAAAAAAACACAACACAAACCTAAACTAGAGCGATTTTTCTCAGGCTTTTGTAATATGCATAATGTTCTGCATGTTTGCACCAAGAATGAACTTTGTTTGGTTTACAAGTGATAAAAGAAGATGCAATCTTGGATCTAAACAGAGAAAGTGAAGCAGGTATTACAGGGACTGTGTTACGAATAAGTTATACATTTTTGATAAGATTTTTTTTTTTTATTCATATATTTAACTTTGGCAGATTTTTACAGCCACACCTTCCAATAAGGAGCTTTTTAGAGTATTTATGTGATGGGGAAAAGTTTTACAAAAACCGGACAACTGGTGGATAACTGACTTCTCTAGTGGGAAAAACGAATGAGTTGAGATCCATTCAGTGACATTCCATGCTTTTAAAAACCCAATCCTGGTCTGAACACAGCTTAAGGCTTCTAATTGCGTCTTGAACTGAAGAAATTATTTATAAAAATCTACTGTGTGTGTTTACAATGTATAGTGTCTAACATGTGTTGGCCATGACGGTTTCCTTATTTGGGGACATAGAAAAGATAGAAAGAAAAAGATAAAGAAAGAAAATTAAAGAAAAAGAAGGAAAGAAAGATAGATTCACAGGAACAGTCTTGGAAAGATTACTTCTTAAAAAAGGATTATTGCTTGGAATAACAAAACAAAAAACAACGGAAAGTATGAATTGTGCAATAATAGTAGATGTTTATATGAATTATTGGTATTAATATTTTAACTTTTAAAAAAAGTGTATAATTGTTGGTTTATAATACAAAAAAGATTGTTAATGTCTCAAAAATCTTAAAATAAGGGCCAGAAATGGTGTTTGTGTTCCATGCACTTCGACTCTTCTGCATCTTTCAGGGTGAGGAGTGAACATGAGTTAACAAGCACGAACAAGTTGCTACATCAGCAGAAAAACAAGAGGTCACACTAACAGAGAACTACATTTTCATATTGATCTTAAGATACCAGCACACATTCTTCATGCATGCATTAGCTGTGTTACGTGCAGAAAATATGAAAAAGAGTAAGGAGTTTACATGGGAAAACAGCTTGCATATATGATTTTTGAAAAGCACAGGAAATACTTCTGTGCCCCCTTCTGTTAGGCTGTGTAATTGCAATAGATGTCATCACTACATACTGTACAATGTTCTTCGTTTCTCTTTAAACCAAAATTAAAAAATTAGCACTGTTTTCAATTTGATCCTTTTTCTGTTTCAGTATCGTATGACTATAATTCTTCTCACTTATGATTAATGCTGTTTTTACATGATTAAGATTGAGTCTAGGGAATTATCATATAAGGACACAGATGAGTAAATATAGCACAAGAATAGGACTGTGCTCTCAAGACCTAAAAACTACAGCTCAATGGGGTTCAGATAGCCTTTAACCCAACGGGATTCAGTCCTGACCCTCAGCTCTTAGATGTGTATTGGATATGAAATTCTTTGTCCATTTCATCCTGCAACAGAATTCTAAATGATTCCAAACACTTGACTGCTAGTTAAAAAAAAATTGGACTTACTAATAAAATTATTATTTTATGTAAATTGAGTCAAATACAAGTACATGTTTAGAGTAAAGGTAAAATAAGACCATACTAAAAAAGATGTTGTTTTAATCAACGCATAAATAGCAACACATTTCAAAAGATAGCAACACTTCAAAGTATAATGAAATATTTAACACACAGTTCAGCTGTTGCCTCTGTGTACTCTCTGTGCTGAAACGTCCTTCTCCTCTATCAGATCCTGAGGAGGTCGAGTCCAGAGGTCCGGGGACGTCTTCGCAGGCGGAGCAGCAGAGAGAGGTCGAGTGAGGCAAGCCCTCCTTTCATGAGCACCTTCCTTTCAGACCCTGCCAAGGTGAAAAATCCCTCCTTAATCAAAAAAAGAACTAAATTGCTTGCAATGTTCCTCCTGTCCTTCTGATTGATTGGTTTAGTAGAAAATACCCCCTTAAATTGTCTCTAACTATTTATTATTTCAACTTTTGGGCACAAGAAGGTATTTTAATATTGTTGAACACAAGAAGCCTTTAACTACCAACACTACATCCACGTATATCCTTTTAATATTTGAAATAACTTATTTTCTTGTTCAGAAACAAGACACTAAAATGAGGAATCTTTTGAGATTTCAGTAAATGCTGTAGTGTTGAGATTTATAGCATGTGTCTAACCAAACTCTTTCCTGACTGCTTTGGCGCTGAAATAGAAGAATGGTGTGATGTGGCGCAGTCGGTTCTCCAGCAGCTCAGAATCTTCTCACGGCAGCTTCAGGGTTCACTGGGGTATGCTAGCCTAGAGCCCAGCAGTGATTGGTTGATTGTTTGAGTAGATTACCTCCCAATCAATGTTAGTCGATAAAAACAGTGATGTGAACTTGTGCTGTAGTTTAGCAGATATCAATATGGTCTAAAACTACATTTGTTATGCATTACTATTGTTAAGTTCATCAAATAAAACCATAAACTCCACATGAAAAAAAAATTAAATCTGTTTATAAATGAAACAATCTATTTGGAGATAGATTTTTATTTTATTCCAGCTTTTAGCGAAAAACACAACATTGTAGGTGAATTGGTCAAACTGTGTTTTGAAGCATTACTAGCGGTTGTTTGAAACAAGCTGCTGAAACTACTAGTAGGTACTGTTGAGAACACAAAAGTAAATTACATCTTTTTTTTTTTTTTTTACCAAACAGTGTGCAAACCCCATGACTGAAATCCAGATATTGTACCTGTTTGTGTCAAGAAAATGTGATTGCAGATCATTGATTTAGTAGACAAAAGGTCTACAGTTACTCTACTTAAGCTACAGTTTACATTGCACAGAATTTTGTTTAATAGCAAAATGTTTTTTCATTATGTTGAAGTTCTCAAATAACTTCTGGTATAGTTTCTTTTTATTCTTTGTGATATACTGAGAAATATGGCAGGAACTAGTAGTCTGCTTCTGTCCATTAAAATATTGAACATAGATAAGCTTTCAATAGTCCTGTAAGTATAAGACCCTGTCCACACAAATGCTTTTATTTTAAAAACTGAGATTTTTAGCATCGGTTCACTGTAATCCCACATTTCTCCAAATTAAAATTTTTCATAAAACATTTTAAATGGCGGGTATTGAAATGTGGAAAACACAGCCAGAGCTTCTGGATCTTCCAAAACTTGCTAAATCTATTTCTTTCAGAGGCACCTGATTGGCCCAAATGACTTATATATAAATATATAATTATTTATTAATATGATTATATCTTCCCCTCTAAAGGCCAATCTTTATTTGTGCATCGAGCCTACAAATTGCCCTCTGCGAGGGCTGCACGTTCACATAACTCCGCTCTGTCCCTGTTGTGAAGCCTGCCATGCATCTCCAAAATTTTCTAACCTCATGTCAAGACTTCGAAAAACACAGCTGTGATTGGTCGAGGTGGTTTAGAGCGAGTGCCCCATAATAAACACTGGATAAAAGAGTCAAACTTTGGCGATGAAAAAAACCTTCCTTTGTTATCTGTGCTGAGTTTTGGCTAGCTAGAAGTTATCCCGCCACGTGATGTCGATCACTGCAAAGATACAGCAGCAGCAGATGCATGTATAGGGTTGTATTTATACGATGAAGGACAAGGTAAACATACCCTAATGCAGGAATGAAAAACTTGCCATGTTCTTCTTCAGGTAAGAATGCAGTCTCAGGTGGAGGCCTCCCACGTGCATTACGACCCCTCTCGAAACTACGACTCTCGCTCCAGCAGTCCCGCCAGCAGCGATCATCCTCGGAGCCAGGACTCTCCAGCAAAACCCAAAGCCCCACCTCCCCCCGCACCCCTCAAACCTGCAACACCAACCCGCAGCTCCAAGAACCTGATCACCAGTCCGCCGATTCGGGACTGTCGCCCTGAGGTCAGCCCTGAAGACCCGTCCCAGAGGTCTTTCATGGGTAAAGTCAAGGCCTTTGAGCAGATGGACCATTTTGCCCGTACACAACGAGTTCTGGAGATCCAAGAGGCCCAGAATGCTCGGGTGAGTTCAGTAAACTCTAGAAAGCTCCTCCCCTTCTGTCTGTAACTCATATCTTTTGATGAGAGTCCTCTACACAATATGCAAAAGATTACAGTTTTATTTTGAAACGTTTTAATTTAAGCAAGAATCTTTTGTGTGTTTTTCTTTAGTTGGAGATTGCTCAGAAACATCCAGATATCTATGCTGTCCCAGTGAAATCTCAGAAACTGGACCACAGCAGGCCACAACCCATCGGGTAAGAATGTGCTTTATTTTGATTTTGTGTTAACGGCCAGTATTTGTGGTTCTGTAATGTTGATTATTTGTGAGTTGGTGTCTCAAACAACAGGATGTCATCAATGCCAGGTCAAAAAACACTTTAATTTTGTTTTAACGTGCCTTTTTGATCGCATTTGTCAATGAAAAAATTATTTGTTTGCAACTCGTTCATACAAAACTCTTTTTTACGCGATGCACTCTGCAGCGATTGGCAGTTAGACTCAAGTCTGCTGTTATTAGATACAGCGTCTAGCTTTTTATATCTGTTAGCTTTGCACTTACCAGTTTTGACTGGGAGGAAGATGTTGTCCCAAATAAAGTGGGAACTAATCCATTCTTTATTAAAGGGAATACCTATTTCACGAAGCAGTCCTCGTAAAAATGGCATAAACACAATAAAGGTTGGCGTTGTACTTTTGAGGTACAGGTCAAAAGAGGAAGCTTAAGCATTGCTCTCTTACAGCCGCTTTCCTTGGAAGAGAATATAAAGATGCAAATCCCTCACAAAAGAAAAAACAGTTCCCTGGCATGATGATCACTACCGCTAGTAGCTATGTTTAGGGACACCATTCCAAGGTGACCTTGGGTGTGCAGTGGGAGGAGCTTAGTATGTCTTGTACAGTTTAATATCACTTTTCAAAAAGTTTCACTCTTTCTTTTTAAAGATAATAACTTATAGATATAGGTAATATATAGATAAAGATAACACACAAATACTTTTCATGAATAAAGCTCAAACTGGATTATGTTCATGTTCCTCAGACTTACAGCTGTTACCCATGGCACGAACGATTACTTTAAAAGAGTTGTAATACTAGATCTTTAAGAACACCTTGTTCTCCATTCAACGGGAGAGACCAAGTCATAATTTCTTTTTAGACCCCTTGACTAGTGACTCCCTGATTTTGTTTTTTGTGCAGCTCCAGTGCACGTCCAGAGCCTCAGACCCCGCCCAGCAAGCTGCCATACACAGAGGGCCGGCCGTATGGTCTAAATGAGGAGCCAGGGGACGAGTGTAGAAAGACTCTGGCAGAACAGAGCACACGCGGTTACTACAGCGGCTCACAGAAGTATCAGGACACCGAGCTGTGAGGCGTTGTCTCCAGCTCATGCACAGCTTCATTCCACTACTGCGTCACAACTGCTGCTGACCTGGAAGTCCTCTTCACGTTTCAGTTTCCCATGTGTCTTCTCACTTCAAAGAAGTTTCATTTCTGTCCATATGGATTGAACGGTATTATTTTATATGTGTATGTATATAAATATTTGTGCATTTGAATTGTGTTCCCACTTGTGATTTGAAAATCGTTATTTCTTGCCTATGCAATTTTTCTGTTTCTGCGACGCAACAGAAACATCTCGCCACGAGTCTGGCTTTGTGAAAACCTTAAACCTGCTACAAACTAGCTTTTACTACTTTCTTTTATAAGCAAAACTGTTTTCAACTCTCTGGAGGTTTCTACTATCTTTGCATTCCCTCATTTCGGATCATGTGTGTGTGTATATATATATATATATATATATATATATATATATATATATATATATATATATATATATATATATATATATATATATATATATATATATATATATATATATATAAATATATATATATATAAATATGATGGAACACAATAACACTGGATTTTGTTACAAAGTTTTGAAGTGCCTTTTACTTTACAAATAACGTTGGAGGTGGTTGGATTGACAATCCAGGCCTCTGGACACTATTTTTGCTGCTTTCAGCTCAAAGGAAAAACAGGGAAAAGTCGACACCAAAACCCCTTAAAACTATCCACGTGTATCCTCAGCAATGACGGCAACGGACGATGAGTCCTGAGGTGATGGCGCTCCATGTATCAAGTCCTTGCTGGGTGGTTTGAGCGATTGGATGTGCTGTTGTCACGTTTTGTCTTATTTCAGCCCCACTGCTTTATGTTAACACACTTGATTGTATCTTGGTCCGCTTAACCTCCACATTGATTCAAAGTGCTTCTGAAACACATGGATTATATTTCAATGGCTTCCGATGTGTGGGGGTCGCACAATAGAGAATATTACCTGGACATTTTGTTCGGGTCTACTGTGGAATTTCACTCTAATACACCAAATAAATAAACTATATTGGCATTATTGATGTACTTGTATGAATTTTTCCCATTACATGAAGTCCCATTACACCTTCAAGTTCTGGTTTAAATATAATGAAGTGAAAGAAAGTGAGCAGTTAGGCAGATATGGAGTGACCCATAACCGGAATTTGTGCTCTGCATTGACTCATCCCAGTGTCACACACAGCAGTGAACAAACACACAGTGAACACTCACTGGAGGGCTCCACAGCTGTGGTTGTTGAAGATGGAGAGCTAATGTTTCATCGCTCACTCCACCTTCAACTCGGTGGATCTGGGGATTGAACCGGTTGACCTTCCGATCGCAGGTCGATCTCCTTATCCGCCGGACCACAACTATCTATAATAGAATTGTCTGTCAATTCCTTCACGTACATAATTTGAGAGCAGACAAACTGGGTTTGAAGAAGAAAAAAAAACTGTTAAAAAAGTTTAAATGTTTGTTACAAATACAGAAGATTAACCTTGACACAAATTTCTATGAATAACACTGATTGTGCTGTTTTTTTGTGACAAAAAAAAAACTGAATCCTTTAGTAAGTTTATGTGATTTAATAAATTACTGAGAATTCTCAGCCGCGTGATAGAAGGAACTGAAATTAACTCTGTCGTAATACGCAGACCTCTCACTGGGTCCACTGAGTTTTGTCTTGTCTGTCATGGTGTTAAAGCCGTTCTCTCTGTGCATGCCACTTTTTAGATGATGCTCAGAAAACCTTCGTCGACTTCCATTAAATGTTGTCTGGGGGGGTGGATAGAAAAAAACCTTGTTTAAAAAAAAAACCTTTCCCATTTCACCTTTTGTTTTGCATTCATTTCTATCTTACCGGCATTTCATGAACTGTAGGTTTCTTGCTGCCGTATGTTTGATTTGATGTGCGGTACATAGGGTTTGTACTTTTTTGGCTGTGAAGTACAATAATGTATTAACTTAACTTTAATTATATTCAACTTGACTTGAAACAAAACCAACTGACAGTTCATAGAAAGTAATAGGTTTGTTAGGAGACACTTGAATGTTGAGATCGAGATCAATAAAAAAAAAGAAAAGATTATTGTATGATGTAAATTACAAAGCAAAATGAACCGGAAGTGTTTTAATTAAGTAGTAAACTACCGGAAATGGCTAACAGCTTTGGAAAGGGTAAGTTTCAAATATGTTTTGTAAATGTACAATATTTATCCCTGTTATATTCTGTCAATAATTTCCCCCCGATAAACAATTAAACAAAACCGTAAATTATAAAATGTATGCAAGTTTACATTAGATTACGTTATATGAAAGAGACATAACTTAGTAAGCTGAACGAACTCTCTCACCTGTACCCCCTGAAACACTGCGGGTTATTAAAGCGAGCTGGTAAGTTTACATCAACTTTGTAAACATCGCTTGTCTTTAATTCAGGTTTATGTGATGGTTCCGACTCTTCTTCTGGTACTTCGCCTGCCAGAGGGCCCTCCATGTTGTGTTCCTCGCGGTCAGACATTAAACTCCGGTTGCCATCAACACCGTAACGAGGTGACGTCATAAGACATGTTTTCCCCCTTAACTTTAGCAGACCATGTTATTTATAGTAACATTAGTATTATTATTATAGTAACATTTGTTCATCTAGTATATATATAACATGAAACATGTGCATTTAAATTGTACATTTGAACTAAAACCCTAAGAGGTCTAAAGAAGACTATCTATTATATATTTAGTTTATATATATATATATATATATATATATAGTTCTCTTGTTCCTCTTAGTTAGCATACATATATATATATATTTATTCAATATGACACCAAACTCAATGTATAGGGTTATTTGAATTTTATTCACTAGAACAATTTTTTCACACACACAAAAAAAAAGCTCCTGTCTTGTTTTCTCCAGCTGACAGACAAGCACATTTAAAGTCATAGTGTAACGCAACAAAACAAAGTGTATAACACTTTTACACCTACACAAATATCACATCTGCATAAACAGAAAAACACACAAATACTGCTGCTATAGTTTACAACATGAACTGATCACACACTCATTTTTTTTTTGAGTGATCCCTTATAAATCTACCTTTTTTTAATCTTACTTTACGTTGTAAAAATCTTGTTTTGTCCAGTAATTCTTCGGTTTCGTTACTATTTAATAGGTTTAATTACAATAGGTTTAACTACAAACAACATAACACACTGTGATTGAACACATGCGCTCAGAAGTCTTCCAGAGCTTTCTTGACCTGAACGCTACTTCATTTCGACCCTACAAGAGGAAACAAAGAGAAGTTGTTGGCTTCAAATTTCACACTTATCAATTTCAAAAATTAACATGTCAGCACTAACATTTCATCATTTCTCAAAGGTGATTTGCTTCCAAACCGGTCCTGGTTTCATCCACGGTGATAAAGATTCTGCCACAGTGCATTATTACTCACGGTACGAGTTTGAGACTGGCCTAGCGCGTACCAAAAGTAATAATGTACTGTGAAGCAGATAAGGGCTTCTTTCTTCTTGTCAGTGCACAATACATCTACAGATCACATAACATGCACTTCAATCAGTATACTAAAATCTCCTCTACCTTCTTGGACTGCAGGAGTGATGCTTCAATCCTTCACAGCCAATCGTTGGTGGCCTTGAGAGATGCCTTGTTCAGTTTGAGAGGTGAGTTCACCCATTACTGCAAATAAAAGAAGAGACATATACATTGCTGTTAAATGACAGTAATTCACATTTAGGTACTAAAGTAAAAATGTCAAAACCTAATCCTTATGATAACGTTGATCCAGTAAAATTTAGCTTCAGCCCTCGTGCAACACACCTGATGCTACTAATTAAGCTCCTGTTTGCATGTTACTGGTGGCTTTTGAAACATGGTCAGAACAAAATACAGCTATTTTTCGTCCACCACTGTTCTAAGTATAATGTACTTTACCATAATAGGGATATATCTCTTAAAATAAGTGTTTGTAGAAAATATGGCTTTGATATTAAAAATAAATCACATAAACTAGCTATAATTATTATAATTTATAATGCCTTATCTACAATTACCACTAGATGGCACCAAATGAAGGTACTGTTTTTTATGAAAATGGATTTAATAAAAAAATATATCGTATTTAATTCTACAGCAATAAAAAAAATGTAGCTAGTTTTTCGCAAATTATTTCTACCACTTTTTGGATTGTGCTTGTTTTGAAAATTATCTACAGTTCTTTGAAGAATACTGAAAACCATAGACAGAAGAATGGAAACATTAACAGGGTTTATATTAACTTACGTCTGAATATTTTTTTTTGTTTTTGTAGATTAAAGTAAAAATACAATTTAGAGATTTTCCATTTTAAATATCGCAGTAGTTGATCTTTAGATATAGGTCATTCATCAAAAGAAGAAGCCAAAAGCTAAGCGAGAAACTTTTTTTTTTACCTTTTTATCATGGATCTGTTAGCTTGTCTGAGCTGGTCCATTTTGAGATGCGAAGACCTCCATCGATGAAGGTCTGTGCTCCACACTGATCTGCTCATTCCAGCTTCCCCTCTGTCCAGAGCCGAGAGCAAAGTAGTGCCTCTGTCAATTTAGAGGTGCTTTTTATTGAAGCTTCCTGTGGAAGTGAGAAATCAGGATGGTCAGTCCCCCAAACCGGATTTCCTGTGTGTGTTTGCAACTGATAAACCTGCTTATAGAACCTACCTCAGCCATATAGGGCCGTTATGGTGGAAATAGTAATGTTTTGCCAAAAAAGGGGGAAATTCAACTATTTGGAATGATGTGTTCTAAAAAATGCATAACTGTTGATTCTCCTTTTACATCTGTTAATATCAGTAACTGATGGGAATCCATTTGGTGACTTATGATTCTTGAAAGATGGTGTTTATACAATCATACTGAACAAAGGGAACTGAAGTCTGATTAAGATTTCTGGAATACACCATCTAGAACCTTCATTTAGTGTTCCATAAGTATATGGGTTTAATTTAGCCTTCGCGCAGAACATCCTTCTCAAGGAATGAGCAGAAGAATGATTCACTCTTTACACCCGTACAGCAGATAGAGGAACTATTGTTTCAGCAACTGTCCTGAACACTTGCAAATATACAGCAAATCAATGACTTATCAGTTGAGAAAAAAGTAAAATGGCAACAACAAGCACAACATATAACACTCAAGGTACAAAAAGTGATTCTGATAAAAGAATACAGGAAAGGCAAGAGCGCTGTAGGAAACATTTTATGATAATTTAATACAAATTATATTCACATGTTTAAAGGTGAAGTATATCATAAATGTTGCACAATTATTATAAAAAAAAGTCAAGAGACATTAAAGAATAATGTTCGTTTTAAGCGCTGATTTCACTGAAAGTTAACTCCCTTCTGCCAGATTCCCATTTGAGTCAGCGCTGAAAGAAAAGTTCATTTTTTATGTTTTTAGTCTGATGTTTTACCTCTCAAAATTCAGTCAGAAATTATTTTTGAAAACATTGCTTAAATAACTAGTTTTAAAATATAGCATATATATAACATATAAAATATAGCATTTTTATGTTCTTGCAGTATTTGTTTAAGTTACAAACTTACTACGCCATTAAGGTAACCCTCTACCTTTGAGTCTCAAATTCATATATTAAGAAATTAAGAAATGTTTAACCGTTTTTCTTTCTTTCCCCAGATCTAGTTTTAGCATAGATCATTGAATGAGATTATATCATCTTAAAATAGTTTAGGACGGACATTAACGCTGCATGCCAAAGGTAATTTGTCTGCATTTTGGGAGGTGCAGCACCCTTCATGGGTGGGTCTTGGTTTGTGAAGGCCGGACTTTGCTGATCGAGGGATTCAGGGGTAATAATATTTTTATTTCCAATTTTGTGGGTTTTGTTTCTTATGGTTTAGTTGATTTTACTAAAGGAATGTGATGAGTTTGTTGATGAGAGAAAGCTAATGCAGAAATAAAATTTTTCTATATCTTGTTCAAAGAATGTAATTTTAACATCCTTAAGTGCCTCTTAGGTTATTTCACACACAAACAAATTATATTACATTATATTACATTCTACTACATTACAATTTCTCTTCTCACATTTCTAGAGCATCAATACACACCTCTTCAAAAACTTTTCAAAGAGCTTCACTCAAAGTTAAAACCTCAGATTTAGCTTTAGCCATCAGAATGAATTAAAGTTAAGCAATTACACAATTTCTTTGGAGAAAAAAGCTGTGTTGTTTAGTTACAAAGAAATATTAAGAGGTTGACAGGTTTGAACTGAAGCCTCAAGCTTGGGATGAAGAGGTAGAGAAACTGCAGCATTTCCAGCTCTGTAGGAAACAGGAAGCGGCTGCTGGAGGATGATAGGAGCCTCGGCTTCATCCAAACAATAAAAATCTCACCCGCTCAGGAAGAGGATCTGCGTCAGCACCAAGTGACAGATTTTAGAAAGAGAAAATCGTGCCAGATCCTGAGCGAGAGGAGGAATATCAGTGTTTGTCTAACAAAACTTAACCATAATGAACCTTTCTCATTTTATGTCAAACCAGCATATAGAAATAGTGAGGCCTTTTGACACAGTTAATAATATAATCTCAAATAATATCCCCTTAACACACACTGTGTGTTTGCTAAAGCCATTTCACTTGCATTGTTTTATTAAGCACAATTCACTTTGACACACCATTATTCAAACTATTCTCAAAACTCATCTCAGTTCAAAATGCCTGCGGTATAAAAGAACCAATCCCAGTCGTACTCGTGGCGTGGGGCTAAAATAGGGCTCCTCGTGACAAAAATGCCCACAGAGGGTACACTTCAGTAAGTGTGACTTTGTGAAACTTCATTCATCCACCCAATTTTGGCTCATTATGTTCTGGTATACTGTGACCCTGTCTAAAAAACAATTGCTATTAATCTAAAACCAACCGATCAACATCAAGTTCGTGCAAGCTATGCCACCTTCCACCCCTTAGCCACTCTTGGGGGGAAGGGGGGGGTGGTCCCGGACCCAGGTAGCTTCCTGGTCTCAGACTCCTCTCTTGGACTGCTCGCCTAGAGCGCTTCTCCTATTGCTCGCCACTCACGATTCAGAAGCAAGATCGAACTCGTGAAACTAGTCATGACTATACTCATATATTAAGAGGTGACACATGTGAAATCGTTATTTGTATGAAATAAAAGAAAGTTTATTTTGGTAAGTTTGTCTGCTTAACCCACGTTGAACTCCTGGTTGAGTAACGATAAACCCCCTCCAGAACACCCAGAATAACTCAACTGGCCTCAGTTTGGTCGACAACTATGTGGCAGCTAGTATTATTTTATTGTATTTGTATTGTTGTTAAAAAGTATCTACTAAGTGAATATAATGCTTGAAAGTATATAATGTCTGGATCTACAGGATTACATCTGCCACGATGTCTCGATCAGAATCAGAATCAGAAAGGTGTTTATTGCCAAGTGTGCATGTGCACACACACACACACACACACGCACGCATACACACACACACACAGAAGGAATTTGTTGTGATAAAGCGGTACTCGTCACAGTTTGTACAAAAATGACACACTAATGTTCACAGTAACACAGGTTATATCAGTAAATTGCTAAAGTTAAAAGTAAATAAAATAGTCATATTCCAGAAAGGTGACCAGATTGCGCCTGTCTCTTTTCATCATGTTTTTACTCTAGGAAAACCAGGCTTAATAAATGTTACTGTGGATTTAGCATCTGCCGTGTCATTCGTAAGTTTATAAAGAGCAATTATAATTATAATATACCTTCTTAATAGTTAATCACCTCTGGACAATCAAAATTTGATAAAAATGCATTTTTCTGGAAATAAATACCAGTTTATGGGCCAGTGGTAGGCCCCCATGTGTGAAGCTTTTACCATTATGTACCAAACCAATAATAAAAAAACCAAGGGTCTTTATTTATAGGATACCCAAAGATGCATTTTGCTTAATTGTATTGGAGACGAACCACCATCAATGCATCTTTGTTGCAAGAGATATTTTCTGTCCTCCTGTTTGAGTCTCTGCACTGTCGAAGGGCAGGATAGAGAGCTTCAGAAGCACCTGGTCTTTCTTTTTAATACTCTACCGAGCCAAACTAAGGCTACTTTAGAGTTTGTTCGTGTGAAACTCACCCGGAATACACATTAAGAACATGAAGATACTGATGTCGCATTGTACCTGGACACTATCCTCGGAAAGGTTTGGGGGTCGTTTATTTGTCATTTAATTTCATGCTCTTTTTTTTTAAGAATTATGTTTTTTCTTTGATTTTCAGTTTTTTTATTTGTATGATAATTAGAATGGGTTGTTTGTGATATATGTGTCTGTATGGGGGAGAAAATAACTATACAATACAGTAAAAAAAGAAAGAAATTGGAAATGTTTTTCATCTCATTTTTTTTTACTGAAATTGCATTTATTTATGTTTACCCCATACAGCAGTATACAATACAAAGTTTAAAAAGAGAAAGGAAAAATTGGATAAAAAACATAAGTTTACACTTGAGTGAAAATGTTGTACATAATGTATGTAAATGGAAGTAAGACTTAAACTTAATTCAAAGTCTTGAATAGGCTCTAAATGTTTTTCCTGCTGTGAATTTGAGATCAATTTAATGTTCAGGCAGCCTCAATTGGATGAATTGGTGCTGTCACCTTTGTGTTAACTTCACACAGGAAACCTGAGGTTGCCGGTATATGGCTGCCACTAGTGCCACTTCCTGTTCCATCTAACAGTAATTGAATATGTTACTACCATTATAAAAACTTTGGCAATGTTTGCTTCACTTGTATTCAGCATCAACACAAAACAGAATGTTAGAGGTCTGTTAGGAAAGGGGCTTGAAGCAGGAAGTCAGTTCTTGGAGGCCGGAGGAAGTGTATTGTGGAAAGGCCTTTGTGAATTTAGGGTGGGGTGCTACAACACAGCTTAAAAAAGAAGACACTATTCAAACTTAATGAACTTGTTTTGAATTCTCGGCCTCCTGAAAGGCAAAGCATTCCATGGCTTGGAAATGAGGAGAAGAACAAACAGGGGAAGTGAGGCGAGAGATTTCAGTTCTTTATCTGGCATTCCCAGTCCTCACCTGCTGAACCAAGCTCTCCCCCTCTTCCTCCTTGAGCCTCTTCTGCTTTGAGCTATAGAGCACCGGCCCAGGTCTGGCTGTTTTTAGGGGTGGGAGGAAGCCATTCATCTCAAACTCTGGTTCCTTTGCTGGACGGTTGAGGAAGAGAGCTGCTACACATTGTAATGAGGAATTCTGCAAAAGGGCATCACTGATTTACCTCTAAACCCCAATCTTTAAAAGTGTGTCTATGCTAATTTAGTTTTCTGGTATAACAATAAAATAATTGTCTTGATTTTGTCATTGTGGTTAGTTACTTGTGAAGCATGTAAGTAATAAACAAATTCAACAAAATTGACAAATACACTTCACTAGAACTGTATAGAACTAGTCTTTGAGGTCCACTGCCATGTACGGTTTAGCTACATCTTAATGAAATGTACCCGATTCTGCTAAATCCTTTCGGCTTATTCAAAAGCTGCATGTCTGTTTGTGTTGAAGCATGGTTAGACTTGCATTAAGAGTGAAAATATGTAGTTGTTAATCTAGCAAAAACAAGAAATATTCTTTAGTTTTCATTAACATACCACTTCAATTACCTCAGACCTTTTATATTAAACTCAATCTCCCTCATCTCAGTACACGTAGAGTGCTGTTTGTTAAATAATTGCTTTGATAATTTTAGACCACTCCCCCTGAGTTACATAATATGCTGCGCCACTCAGTGATTCAAACACATTGCAAATTGTTTTTCTGCGTGTTGCAGACCTGACTCTCTAAACATCCATTTCATCTCATCTTGAAAGAATTGCAGCAGCCACGTTTAAACCCGCAAGCGTTTTCTTCTTTTATTATTACTTTAAATCAGCGGTGTACAAAGTCAGTCCTGGAGGGCCACAGCCCTGCATAGATTAGCTTCAATCAACATATAGCACACCTGATCACACTAATTAAGGGTTTCTTTGCTTGTTTGATGCAAGATTTGGATTCATAACAAGTCCAAAAGGTGTAAAGCTATGGTCCTCCAGGGCAGACTTTGGAACCCTTTTAAATCTAAAGGAGGTTCAATGTTTTATCCAGCCAACCCCAGAAGCATGGAACTGCTGATCCCACAGGAAAGACCCCAAGAAACCTCAATCACATCCCCCTCTGGTGGTTATATTTAAAATCACAAATCCAGCCGCTATTAGGCCTATTCTTGTTTACTTTTCTAATATAAATATGCAACATTACATCCAATTGCTTTCCCATTATTTACATTCCTGGTCAGAGTCACAGGCTGAAATGGTGCCAGACTGCAGCGAATACCAGCTGTCAGGTCACCAGAGGTTTAAATACAGAATTTTTAAAATTTTCTGTTCATCCGAAGCAAGTTTCAGGAATGTGATTGGAATGCCTAAATAAACACTATATGAAAAATGTTAGTAGAATCATATCGTTTTTTAAATTAAAAGTTAATATGTTTTTTTAATTCCAAATGCAACTCTACACACCAGTTTCTAAAATGAAAACTCAGAAACAAAGTTAGACATATTAATCTAGATATAACTAATAAATTACATTTTTGCTGTAGTATTCGATTTCAATAAGATTTATAGTTTATTTTTAGAGGCATGCTGAAATGCATTTTGTTAGCAAACAGAAATGTTTGCCATTTTTTTTTTAAAGTTATAATTTTGATGTTTTAAATGTCTTGTGATTTTAAGGAGAATTATTATGAGAGCAGCAGAGTATCACACAGTCGTTCAATGATAAGCAAGGCAAACAGTCACATTTTAAAATGAGCTTTAATTTGTTAAAATTCTACATAAAAACTGTCCAGTTTGACAGACACAGTCTTGACTTTTACGGCATGAGCAGTTTGATATCTGAAGTAAAACTCAACTGATGTCTACTACACTGGTTAGCATTTGCTAATAAAGGTCACAAGCCTCACGCTTGATTTGGCAGTTTTATGTTCATGAGGTTTTCAAAGGAAAGGATCCAGCGATTCAGATGCACAATATACAGAAACACACACATCCTCTCGGCAGCAGAGATTCTTTATCCTGTTCATTATTGAAGAGCAGCCCAAATCTATTCAGAATGAGGTAAACACTCATGTTTCACTTAAAAAAAAATCTGAATGATGTTTAGAGGGTCCAACATTAACAAAGACAAGTAAAAGACCACACTGTTTTCTTTAGATTTCTAGTGCAATGGCACTTTGATTTAATTTTTTGTTATACTTTAACTAATAGGTGCCTTTTTGACGTCACGTGATACTAATTTAAGCCAATTATTTTGCAAAATATTTTTGTGTGTGTTGAATAAAAATGATAATTTAAGGAATATTAGATTATTTAAACAAAATATCCTATTTTGGCATCACTACTTAAGGGAAAGTGAATGTTAACACATTTTTTATTGTTCCACTCCACAATCCCTTATCAAATACAATGAAATGTTGCATGAATATTTGCTGAAATGTTTGCAAACATCCAATACGCCCATGACCCAAGCTAAATGTACACATACTGTTTATGGGCGTTGGCGACTGTTAATCTTGGACCGTGGACATCAATCATTCAGATTCAAATCAATAACTCAAAACAGTGTAAACAGCTTAAAAGAATAACTTAGGGGTATGCCTACACAAGAGACCATGCATATACATATTTTCCAAAATAAAACCGAACACTTAAGAAAAATAGAGAAGAAAAAAATAGGCACAAACACAGCGTAAGTTCAACCATGGTGAACTTTATGTAGTGTAGCCCCTAAGACTGGCACACACACAGAGACAGGGCAAGCATGCATGCGTCCAAACACAGCAGCACCAGCCGAGGAGAGCACCAACCATCGACATCTACTGCACTGCACCACTACAGCTACACCACACCACATACACACTGAGAGAGAAAGAGATACGGAGAGAAGGATAGAGAGTGAGAGAGAGAAAGGGAAAGAGAGAGCGACAGTACAGAGAAAGAGCGAGGGATTATGCAAATAAGTGCGAGGTTTCTAATGTTATTTTGTTAGTAACTTTTGTTGTTTTTGCTGTTGGTACAACATGTTCTATTTTTATTTTAATGACCAACTTCTTTATATAATGTATAAAATACAAAAAGGACATTTTCGCTGCATACCTACAGTACACAAATTGTTAATTCTTCTGAAGGCTCTTGAAGTAAAACAGTGGCATCTTGGCATATTACTTTATTCATTTAATCCAATACTCTGATTGGTCAAGGAACAGTTTATGTTCATCAGTCGAGCAATAAGCTTCGCTACTTGCATACTCTGATTGGTTTGGGGACAATTTATGATTGCTCCACTTCTCTGATCAAAGGACAATCTACAGTATGTTTACTTCGCTGCTCTGATTGGTCTATGGGCAGTCCAAGTCACTTCTAACTTTCATACTCCAATTGAGGGATAGTCAATGTTTACTCTGCTGCTCTGATTGGTCGCGGGACAGGTAATGTTCACACAGCTACTTTCATAAGTTTAGAGACATACTTCACTATTAGCATACTCTGATTTGTTGAGGGATAATTTAGGATTGCTCCACTACTAATTCTCTGATCGGTCTAGGGACAATCTATAGAACGTTTACTTCGCTGTTCTGATTGGTCGAGAGACAGGGTATGTTCACACAGCTATTTTCAGAAGTCGAGAGACATTATTCACTACTAGAATACTCTCATTTGTTGAGGGACAATTTATCATTGCTCCACTACTAATTCTCTGATTGGTCAAGGGACAATCTATAGACCGTTTACTTGGCTGCTCTGATTGGTCTATGGGCAGTCCAAGTCACTTCTAACTTTTATACTCCAATTGAGGGATAGTCAATGTTTACTCTGCTGCTCTGATTGGTCGCGGGACAGGTAACGTTCACACAGCTACTTTCAGAAGTCGAGAGACATACTTCACTACTAGAATAATCTGATTTGTTGAGGGACAATTTAGGATTGCTCCACTACTAATTCTCTGATCGGTCTAGGGACAATCTATAGAACGTTTACTTCACTGTTCTGATCATATCTAACTTTCATACTCCAATTGAGGGATAGTCAATGTTTACTCTGCTGCTCTGATTGGTCACAGGACAGGTTATGTTCACACAAAAGTCGAGAGACATTCTTCAACAATAGAATACTCTGATTTGTTGAGGGACAATTTATGATTGCTCCAATACTAATTACAATCTATGTCACTCTTTCATACTCCGATTGAGGGACAGTCAATGGTATTGAATGGTATCAGTTCAAATATCAAATTGGCTGAGCAACATTAAAAAATATCACCATGCAACAGTTATCACAGTTATCTCCTACACAGACTAGTCAGTGAACATTGCATTTTAATAAAATACATTGAATGGTGTCAGTTCTTTTGTTCAATTGGCTGAGTCAGATTCCCTTTGTTTATTCCTTGTGCACCAACCTCTGATCAGGTCGGTGGAGGAATTTCCATGTTATGACTATGTAATAGTTTGTTTTAATTATTGAATTGGACGATGGAGCAGTATGCCAATATATGACTGTGCAGGGATTGATTTAATCTCACTAATCTGATTGGCTGAGTGTGGTTAAAGTGGCAGTTTGGCTGTGTGATGTTTGCAGTCCTCCGAGGAGATAGGATTTAGGAGATAATCTCTCCCGTTGGCAACCAGAGCAACAAATAGTGAAAACGAAGTAAGAAAAAAGATAAAGTGGAGGAGGGAAAGTGGGTGTTTAGAGAGAGTGACAGTCAGAAAAACAGAAGAGGAGGTGAGAAAAAGAGAGGATGAGCGGAGGGAGCAGCTGTGGCGCAGGAAGAAACGTGTGAATGAGCGAGAGCTGACACTTGTTTCTTCTCCGAGAGGAAAGAGTGAGAGAGTACCAGAAAGGATGGCGCTTACAGCTTCCCCTGCCAGCTACAGTACAGAACAACAGCACCACACACTAAATGCAGGGGATGATAATGCATTCAATAAAATCTGAATGTCATATCTAGATTTGCATTTCCTGAAGGAAACACCAGTGCTTGCAAGGCAGCAAATGGGCTCAAACGATGACTTGAGAAGAAGCACTCAAATGAAAGACATTCTAGTGTAAATGAAATTTTCAGATTGTGTAACATATTAAGACAGTCTGTCTGTTAAAATAAATTAGTAATATTCCGAATAACCTTATGTAACCTTAATGTAACCTTAATGTTTAGTTGTACCTAAAACACTGTTTCAATACTGAATTTTGAGGAGCATGTCCAAATTCATAGTAAGCTAAAACACAGGCTGATATTTACCTGGAGGTTCTGCTACTTTGTGTTATTAAGCTACTAACACTCAAGATGGAATTGGATAATTTCTAAATGGTAGATCATGAGGATGGAAAATACCTTAATGCTGACTTCAGATATAGCTGTAAAAACAGTTACAGGTGTTTCTGAAATTAGAAATGTAGTATTTTTCGATGCCTAATCAAACAGTAGAGTACCATAGCTGGAATTAAAGGAAAAGTAGTGCTGAAAAATCAACTGAAACCTCTTAAATTCAAAGTGAAATGTATTATCATTGGAAAATGTACCACTTTCTCTGAACAATGATCACAAAGTTATTGCGAATTTCTAACGTGAAAATTTTTTGAATTAATAATAACTTTTAAAAATAATCAAGTGTAATAATACAGCTGCATACTGTACATAAACCAGGCATACCATAGAAAACAACTTTCAATGAATAACTGTTCTCTCAAAAGAAGGAGTTTAATGGAGACTAATGGAACTCTGTAGAGAAAAAAATGTTTAGAGTTTACTTTCAGAATATCGTAACTGTATTCAAGAACAATTCTTTTAAAGACGTGAAATCTGGTAGATTTTCACCCCTTGAAGCATAGTGGACCCTACAATTTAAATCAACTTGCATGCAATAATTTATAGGGCTTATAAAAACATAACTTAAATGTAATGTTATTATACATGTTGGGTATCTAATGGATCCTGACCTCAAAGTGTTATCAGAACAAGTAACTATTACATTTCATAGATTTCAGCAAAAGATTTTCATCTAAAGAAAGAAGCCCACAAGTCTTGAGGTGCTGTTTGAGGGATTAAAACCTTGCTTTTAGATGACCATAAATTCAACTAACTCTCTAATTAAGGGATTCAAGTGCACTGCTGCCTTGCAACACTGCAAAACAGAATTGGTCAACAGAAACAAAGTGCATAAACTGCTTCCAAATGATCCCCCAAATTTTCACATGACTGACACTGATCAGTCTGCATTGATAAACATTCAAAAATCGAATCAAATGTCTGGATAAGAAATCTCCAGAAAATATGGACACAGAGAATAGAACTCGGCACAAAAACTGCACCTCTGCAAACAAAACTAAAGACTCCGCTTAAACGTCAGGCAGCTACGGCACATGGCGGAATATTGTAGGTCCTTACAAGAAGCAAGCTTTTGCAGAAATAATCAGCACACTAGGCATGACATAGGTAGTTTTTTATCGCAGACGAAAGGGTGTCACTTTAAAAAAAGGGCCAATCCTTTCAGTTTAGTCCCATCTCTCTGACTACAGTTACGAAAGGAGGATGTTTGACGCAAGGATGCTTGCCCTGCCCCCTCTGTGCCAGCCAAACACTTTTAGGGATCTGCAAAGAAAGGAACAGACAAAAAGCAAAAAAAAAAAAGAAATAAAAATCACACAAGGCAGGTTAGAGGTATTGCATTGAACTCTATACAATCGTTGATTCATAGACAGATATGAAACGATGGGTTAATAATGTTCAGTAAACTGAGTGGGGCCTTGCACACCGAGTCAGAATTTTTGCAAAATTTAATGTTGTGCAAAAATGGGCCAAAAAAGATTTTAAACTTGTATTAATCTTTTCCAGGATTACTGTTGATTTAAGAGAAATGAGATCTGTCCACTTATGGCTCTTAAAGGTGAAAATATTTCTCAAAAAGCTAGTTTATATGGATAAGAAACATACAGAAAAGTTTCCACATGCGTGAAACTGTAATGTTGAGATTTCACACAAAGAAAATCAGAGAAATGGGTTTCCTCTTTTCATTCAATTTCAGAGATGCTGCAGCTAAAAAAAAAACATTGTGACTGACAAGATTCATTCATTCATTCATCTTCATGTCGGCTTTCTTCCCTTTCGGGGTCGCCACTCTCTGGCATATGTATTATGCAGTGGATGTCCTTCCAGCCACACACTCATTCACACTATGGACAATCGTTCTTATTCAATTCACTTATACTGCGTGTCTTTGGACTTGTGGGGAAACCGGAGCACCCGGAGAAAACCCACGCGATCACGGGGAGAACATGAGAACTCCACACAGAAATGCCAACCGACCCAGCCGAGCCTAGAACCAGCGACCTTCTTGCTGTGAGACGACCGTGCTACCCATTGCGACATGAATGACCACATAGAGGCTCAATCTGATCCAGAAATATAATACATCTTGCTTTTCCCATGGGCCAAAAATGCTTTTTTGTACATTAATGACACATTTTTCTCTTTTGATACAAATTGGCCTCCTTGTACTCATTACATCTTACATTCAAGTTGCAAGTAAAAAAAAGCATTGTGACTGATGAGACTTTACTCATTACTAGCAAAAATAGGGTTAATAGAGATGTGAATATTGCAATAAAAAAATGTTAATTTGTACAAGAAAGTGCAAAAAGAAACTGTAAAGCGGCTACCATTATTTATTTTGGAATTAAATCAGAAAATTTCAGAAATTTTTACTGTGTAAAATTTGTACACAAAAATTGAGACTCAGTGAGCAATGACCTTCACTATGAAGACACGGACAGTACAAACAATACAAAACTATTCACATTTTCGCTTGCAACATTTGTAAGCATATTTAAAAGCTGCTGAAAAGCTATGGACAAGTTATGCAGCAAAAAATTGACTAGCATGCACACAGGGGCATGATCCTGCTGTATTTCTAAAATACCCTTCCATGATCTAAAGGAGAAGAGCGCATCATGTCACGTTCTGTGAGTTTTTCATGCTTGTTAATGTACGGAGATCATGCAGCTTCTGAATTATTGCTTCAACGCTCACTAAACTGAAAGGCAATCGTGTTAGCTATGAGTTGCCTAGCAAAAACTTGTATAGATGCATGCAATGCTTTATTTAATGATGGGCATTCCATTTGGAGGCCATCTGCCAAGGAATAATAAAAAAAAAGATAATTGCAAGCTTATTTGAATTCTGGTAAAAAAATATATTGCTATTTCTCTTTACCGCAAGTGATATCAAATATGTAAATTAAAAATGAGGAAAAACCCTGCAATTATCTTCCTCTCACTTTATCTCAGAGAATACATTCTTAAATGTCCAATTAGTCACATTTCAGAAAAAAACTGATTATTACTGATTAATACTAATACTGAGATAAATAGTAATACATAGACATAATTACTTATTTTTACTGCAATGATCCTGTAACTTTTGATGTAACTATAGAGCCAGTCATTGGCTGATGACACACACGTGTGCGAAGATGGTGTACCTTTAAACAGTCTGTATCTTGCAGTTCTTTTGTTTATTTTTTGAAATTGTGATCAAATGTTTTTTTTTTTCTCTGTTTCATGTGATTAACTTTTATTTGAAATCCAATAACCACATTTCTTTTTATTTTCCATGGCAGAATAGAGCTTCCATATAAATGTTATTTGCCAAAAAGAAAAGCAAAACATAATAATAAAATTAAGTATTGAAAATCAGGTTTTGAGGTACAAGAATGTACGTCAAAGTACACATACCTGAGAAAAATATCCTATTCCATGTCTCATGCAAAAGTTTCTCTCAAGTCTGATATTTATATAACATCTTTAAAAAAACAATTTCAAGTGGTAAAACAGTTATTAAATCCAGACTTGCAATTGTTTTTTTTTAATAATATTAACAAAAAAAAATTCTGGATCATTTCAGAGACTTTTTTTTTCTGCTTACAATCATTCTGCTTGAGTCCAAAATCGGATTGCTTGTTTTTAATTAAAAAATATGAGAATGAATAACAATATATCTTGGTCTTCTAGCAAAAAAAACTCCATTATATCTAACTATTGCTGATGATGAACAAGATAAAGCAGCATTTCCTTTCAGATATTTCATAATTACACAGCAGCTGTCTTTATTGTCTAATTCTAGATCTTGATAAACTCTGCAGGACAAAAAAATAAACTCTAAAAAATAAAACGCAAAACTGAGATGGCCGCTGGAGCGTGTATAAACCTGTACAATATGTACAAGGGTAACTATCTTCACTAAAGGCCCTGTAGGATTATATGTAGGTCATAGCACCTTTGGCATTCATGTCCAAAAAGAGTTTGATGTAGGATGTGGGCACGTATCCCTCCTCGTCCTCGTTCCTGCGGACACGGGTCCATCCGTCACCCTTGTCCTCCTCAATCACGTACAGCATCTCGCCTTCCGCCATGGAAATAGTTCCTTCATTCTGACCTGCACACCAAGAATAGGAAAAACACAAAGTTAAAAATTCATGTTTAAATTGTGTTTGTATGTTTAAAAAAATATTAGGTTTGGTTTTTAAATACCTCATAAATAATACTCTACCAATGTATATAAAAAAATGTAATTAGCCAAAATTTATATGTGAATAGCTGGACAATTTTTGGTTTGAATTCAGCAAAAAGTTAGAGTATAACAATGTTTTTGTTTTTTTCTTTCTGATGAATGCTGCTACAGAAATTACTCTTTGAAGGAAAGTATACCTTCGAACGGATAAAGTGCTTTGCATGTTCCAATAGTGGGTAAGGGCTCATCCTCATCGAAGTCGTCATCAAACTCAGTGCTGCGGGATTTGAACTGCATGCTGGTCTCTGTGCTGGGCTCCTCCGTGTAGCTGCCATCCGGACTATGTGCAGAAGACATGCAGAGCGTAAAACAGACACAATTACCTTTGACGTTACAATCAGACCCTACGGTTCCACTGACTTCACTTCTGAGGTTAGGGGTGCATAAGTCTGAGTTTTAACCCAAATAATGAATTTATTACACAGCAAACTGTTCAGAGTGTAGTTGGTCCTTCTCTGGATAGAGTACAGAAAAATACTCAAAATGAGTCAAGAAATATCTGAACAAACAGCCAGTTTTTCACTGAAAACTTTGGAATAAATCATTTGTATTTTGCTATACAAAACTTTTTCTTTTGTTTCTTTCTCAATTTAGCAAAAAAAAACAAACATTAATTTAATATTTTTGGATTTCACTCTATCTAGAGAAGGACCAAATCAGAACAGAGTAAATTCAATTCTCTAGATTTTACAGTTTATATTTAGGCAAAATTGGCTGGTTGCTTAACCACTTTAGCATCTTATTTTTTAATCCTTAACTTGCTGAAGTTAATACGAAATAAATTTTTTTGGTTTTTGGGAAATACATTTTTATGTCAGGAGTGAAAATCCCCTGACATTAGAAGGCAACAATAAACCACCTTTTTTAGGGCACTCAGGGTGCATGCCTCACACGTTTATTTTAATAACAGGAATCAGAGTTTTATTCAGAGAAATGTGTTGCTCTTCTCTTCTAATTTATTGATTCCAAAACTGGAATCGTGGAATTTCAATAGCAACAAGCAAGTTATAAAAGTGAATAAAAAGGCCTTTATTTAGAATCACCAGTACTATTTCGAATACGTGTGAGCCCTGCTGTCTAGGGACTGAAGTACCTCTCTCGGTTTTGACCGTAGTTGTTGTTTGTAAGCAGTGTGTTGCCTTGTGAGTCAAAATGGTTGCTCTGTCTTCTCTGAGACTCTGATCCCTTCTCAAGCAACTTCCTCTCCACCTCCGTCAGCCAGCCCTGAGAAGACACATTCAACAGGTTTCCAAATTGCACATGTTGTTTCACAGATCGTTCAACCAAAAATGTACATCTTTTTTTTCTGTTTTTCTTTGGTGTTGCTCCTAATGTCCAAACCATTCAATAATCCAAAATAATATAAAATACATACACAAGAAGACTGTGACGGCTTTGAAACTCCAAACAGCAATGAAAACATATATTATTTAGGACATGTGACTAAAGTTTATTTTCTGTTGAACCACACAACAGGTATTAATCAGGTGCTTAAAATAAACTCACTTCCTTATTTGTATCCAATGGGGATGAGAGCAAAACGGAAATGTCTTTGAATACGCAAAAACATTTTGGATGATTCAATCCCTGGAGTCACAAAGTATTATTCAGTTATATTTTCCTGTCCTGAAGATGAGATATATTCAAAGATATATGCAAAAACATAGCTAAATAATTCATTTAAGACTTTTGTTTCTTAAGAGGGATAAATCAGCTCGTTAAAGATATACGCGATTTCTGATTTAGAAATCCTCACAACAAACATGCTTCTTAACCAATAGCGTCTAATTACTATTTTGAAAAGCCAGTCTCACACATGCCTGTAACAGTTGTGGCTTAATTTGTACTGGCTACAAGTTTGTTCTGGTAAGTGATCTGACTCTACTCTCTAAAATGCCTTTGAAAAAATTGCATGAGCAACCTTTACATGACCCATAGTTCAAAAATCATACATTGCATAGCCCAAACCTTACCTCATACTTGTGAGCCTCAAACTGTAATTTGTCCAAGCTCTGTGTGATTTCTTCTAACCGGGGGTCTATGCTGTCTGGATCACCCAAATGAGGATTCTTTATGTAGACATCTTTCATTTTGGTCAAAGCGTCTCTGCAAAAAATGACAAATGCAAAACATAAAGGTGACCATAGGAAGTTGAAAGCCAGGCTAGGGTCTTCCTGACTGGAGTTTTCTTGGGTCCAAAAGCATCTTTTAGGTGAAATGAAGCCTCCAAGATTTGCTGTGTAGTGATTGTGTCCTGGTGCATGTACTGGCGACCTGCTCAAGGTCAGGGTGTACCTTGCTTTTGGCCAATGTGAGTGAGTTTGAGATATTCACCAGCAGATCTGTTTGCTCACGCTAAGAACAGAACTAGCGTGATTTGTGAGTGATTCGCATGTTAAATTAATGGCAAGCAGAGATCTTTAATTCATGCATTCCAACAGGTATTCCAGTTTTTTGTTTTGCGTGTAGTAGGGTTTTGTGCTTAATACCATTGCACATTATTCAATTTTAAATATTTCAAGCTTTTTTTGTAAATTCACAGCCACACTAACAAATCAGAAGCTTCCTCTAGAGGAAAAAAGAAATAAAAACAATGACTAGTAGTAGCACACTTGACTTGCGGAAAAAGTGAATGAATTTAGTCTTAAGTTTTATTTAAGTCAGATACCCATTTCTGGTGTAGACACCTCTAAAAACTTACAACCGATTTCAGTATGGCAAGCTGCTTTACCTTTGATCCATCTCTTTCTGAATGTCTTTGTTGAGGTCATTGACCTTGGCTTGGAGCTTCTTCCTCCTTTGCTCTGGTGGCAGATGACTGTAGTCTTCCTGGCCCGTTCCCTGAGGAAGGATGAATAGTTTTAATTGGAACATAACCGACTGAGCACAAACACATTCAAACACTAAATATTCAAGAAACATGCAATAACCTGATTTTTTTTTGTCTGAAGTTTGGGATTTTTAACACAATCAACACAATTGACTTATTAACAGGCTAATCAAAAACCAGGAAATGTCTTCATCAATATAAGTGTCAACTTTGTATTGTAGCAGGTTAGCTGCTTTATGGCATAAATGATTTGGGGGTATCAAATAAAAGAGCCAATAGATGTAAACCAACTCCTCTCACTGATGCTGAATAATTTTGATTAAAAGATGTCAAGAGACAAATCTGTTTAGTAATAGCTGCTAATATGAAACCAGTGTTCGGTTAATGGGACCATTTTTAGCCATATCTTGAGATTTACCCACCATATTTTAATATTAAGTCAGACTTACCAGCTTTAGAGATAGCTGTGAATGTTAAACAAGAAAGACATGTTAGGAGAAAAGTTCAAGAAACTATGATACTGCTAAGACAAAAATACAGAGAGTGAAATTCACAGCAAGACTTTTTTCATGAAGGATAGGATGGAACTTCCCCAGTTTTCACAACTACAGATCATGATGTTGTTTTCAACGACACACTGTATTTTTGATTTTGTGTCTCATAAAATGGTATTTGTTTCGAATCTTTACTTGTGCATCCAACAATGCTGTGCTGTATTGAAGCTCAGTCTCTATTGATACCAAGGGCAGCAAAAGTGAACTCACCCCGCGTTTAAGGCTCCGGAGGCAGTGCATCTTGTGTTTGGTGCCCATAAAGTCATTGAGGCGCTGGCTCAGCGGCTCCTTGGCCTGCTGGGGCGACTGAGGGCCATTCTGGAGACCGTCCGGGGAAGGGGATGTGGGAGGAGGGGGAGGGGGTTGGCGGGGTGACGCTAACAAAGACATAAGCTACAGATGAGGGTGGAATGGAGCACATTTAGAAATGGAATGGAGGAAGACAGGAAGAGAGAATGTGAGAGAAGAAAATTGTAGAATATAGAGTATAGGAAATGTATTCTTTTGTTTTCTATGGATAAACTTTTGGGCTCCTTGGAATTAGTGACAGGAACAGTTACTTAAAACAAACATTTTTATGAGCTAGAAATGGGTCACCTTGATGAAAACTTTATTTTTACTCACACCTAAATTCTGGAAAAAAAAAGCTTAAGTGAGAAATAGACTATTTAGAGCTGGAAATTAAACATGTATCATGTTATGAAACAGTGGTAAATCTACAATGCAAAAAACATGACTGTTTAATCACGTACCTTATTTCTCTTGAGTAAAGGCCACAGTTTGCTCCTGCTTCGACGTCTACTCTCTCCACGAGCGTTCAGAAAGCTCGACTCAGACACGGCTCTCTTCATTGACATGCTGTAGTCCTCAAACTCCACATCACCCGGCGGCTCGAAGCCTGACTTGTAGGATTCTACAACTTGCTTACTGTCCTGTGATTGAAAGGATTAATCGTATAATCATTTCAAATAATACAGAAAAAATATTTTAAATATTGTAGAATGATTTATTGTTACTCTAAAAAGTAGCCATTTATAATAAGTTACATTTACTTATAAATCCCAATTTATACAGCAAGCTGTACAAAATGGAACCAAACATGCAAACAAGTCTTAATTTAACAAATTTGTTATGTATTTTTTTGTTCATTACTCTTAATTAGACTACTAATTATCACGTATCAGGAGGCAGCTAAATTTTTAATATAAAGTTTGCTATAAAGTTATAGCAAATCTTCCATTTTAAAAGTAAAGGCACTTTTAAATATTTCCATACCTTAAAAAAACATAGTTTTAAAATAATGTTTCTTAAAGAGAACATAGTTGTTATGGAAGTTGTTTTATTACAATAATAAATAGGCCCTTAAGGACCTCAGGTTCGTACAGCTTCCTTCCACAGCTAAAAAAAAAACAAGTGTCAGTTTGACCAATGTTTTTCTCTGACGACAAGAGTGCTTAAAAGTGTGTGTGTACGTGGCTGCCGTGGTGTGTTTATTCAGTTTTTTTCAGTAGTGTGAGCTCTGAATACCACACAAACACGCACGCGCACACACGCACGCGCACACACACACACTCCTTTAGAAAAGCCCCAGAGCGGCTTAAGTCTTTGTCGCTAAGCCATTTTAAATCTGCTCCAAACCCAGCCTGTATGAGTCAATTAGTGTAGCGCTGGAAATTGGACTTCCCATCTGGCATCTCTGATCACATGCCGTCTGCTGCCAGCTTTCGACCAATCCCACGCAGCTGTGCATTATTGATGGTAACCTGGGCAACAACCTACCACAGCAGCAAGGGCTGGTTCACTTGTACTGTAAGTGGGCCAGCTCTGACCAGAGAAACCCAGTCAGCATTTTCTACTGCTGTATTATTCATTCATCCCCTTGATTAATCTAAAAATGTGGTTCATACCGCAGCTGGATTATTTTCTCTGTGCTTTTTCTATACATTGCAGTGATGTGGTGCATCCGTAGGTCATCGTATTAAATTAGCAGATTTTACTAATTAAAATAAAAGCTTTTGATCAATAAATTCCTCAGTAGATAATCAAGGGGAAGTATACATAATATATAACGATAAGGAGCGACTGTTCCAACACTGAAGCAAAACTTCTCTTGTAACATAGTTACATTAACGTGAATTTCATTTTGTTTGCGTGCAGTTCTAAACTTGACCTAAAAGCAGAAAGGGTTTTTTAGTCTGATACATATTTCATGAATCGAGCATTTTTTTAATTGCAAAGCCTTTTTCCCCCGTACATTTTTTGTCATTGCAATTTAACAAATATTCAATAAAACTGTTATCGTCCCGATTTAATCAAACTGAGTGATATTGAATTTACTAATGCCATGTCCATACAATGGATCTTCAGCTTTATCAGTTTGTTTGTTTTTTTTAAGATGAGGGGGTTTTTTTGTGCAAAAAAACTGCTCCTATTCGGTCAACATGATTATATGGTTAGGATTACATCACACGCTATTGGAGTGACACATAAATGACCTCATTTTTTGCTTTAATGAAAAGAATGGTTGTCAATTTTTAAACGATGAACATTTATATTATTAAAAATTTGTATGAGTGGTTATGGCCTAATTCCATTGTATGGCATGATGAGGGTGACTAAATGAGATCTGGCTCAACACACCCACAGCTACATAACTGAATATTTAAGCAGTAATGCATCAGTTTTTAATTACTTGTTTTAGCCTCGCAAAAAAAAGCCAATAATCATTTCCCAAATTCAATCAGGTTAGATGAAAAAAAACCTCACGAATATAAATTAAATAAGACGTGTTTAAAGGTGTTCCTGAAACCCTGCACAGTTTAGCTTAAAGCTGATCACGACAAGGAAGGTCCTCCTGGCTTAAAGCTGGACTGTTATGCGTCCTGCAGTTGGTTTGGAACTAAAATGAGCCTCCAGTATCAAAAGTGCACACACATGCTTCAGCTAGTTTATCCCTTTATAAGATTTTCAATCAGCGGATGCTCAACAAATCCATCAAAGCAATTAATCCATCAAAGCAAATAACATACCATCTTTGGCTCAACTGATTCAGCTGCCGTGGTCATGCCATCCAGACAGTTGCTGACGATGGGCAGAACCTTCCTCTCAACCTCTGTGTAAACACGCATGCTCTCCCTCACCCGGCCTACACGCCGCTCCTCCATCTCCTGGATCCTCTGCACAAACCAGAACACACAGATTGGCTTTTTCAACTTAGAAATATCAGATGGGTGTTACTCATGTTAATGGCCTTGGAATGAACTGCAGCATCTTATGGCTGTCTCGGGTTAGGAACCAACGGTGAGTGGTGAAAAGGAGGGAGCAGAGCTAATTAATATTACATCAATTAGTAGTAGATTGTTTAAAAGTCAGTTTTGAATTTTTTTGCCTGCTCTAAAACAGCTAAGAGATAATAGAGTTCTTTTGACTCCGTCGAGAATTTGTCTAATGTGTCCAGTATCACATTTTTTTTTGGTTTAAGATATTTTTTATTGAAAAAGCTCAACAGGAAGTGAATGGGAGTGGGAGAGATTGATGATGTTTGGAAAAAACTCAAGCCATACTCTAAATCAGGTTGCCAAAAGCCTTATTTTGCTGCATGTTATGTTTTCTGGGCTGCTGAGGTTGACGGGGATAAATAATTTAACGTCAAAGCAAAGTGTGAAGCAACTGTGTCTTTAAAATAGAATCAAAATCTCTTTCATCTCAGTCTGATGTTAGGTTTTTATTATTTTAGTTGATAATGCTATAGTTGAATCTGATAAAGAGATTCCTACCTGGAAGATGTGTGGTATGAGTGTGTAGTAGTGCTCATGCTGGTCCTTGTTGAATTTCTGCAGGTAGCCTAGGTACTCGTTTTTACTGTCCTCCGCGATTTGATGCCTCAGCTGAGCCTGCTGTTTTGCCTAAACAGACACACAGTACAGGAGTACATTAACAGTCTTTAGAGCAGCAAAGAGGGACATTAATGGCAAGGACTGACAAATAAAATGAGGGTCAATTAAAAGATTACGGAGAGCTAAAAAGATGTAGCCTGTTGTCAAGTTCATATCGGTACAGCAAAATGCTCTGTGCAAGAGGGAGAGAGAACAGTGCACACTTCACAGAGTAAAAAGGAAAATGTACACAAATAAAAACATGTACTCAAGACAAATGCACAAAAATATTTTATTCGATTTTAGAGTCGTGGTTAGTTTTCTGACATGTGAAATGTATGATTAACCTCAATAAATGTCTTACTTTAATAGCTTTCATTAGTACTTACTAGAATTTAAAGTGAAAAATATACAAAGTCATTGACTGTTTTCTGTAAACTGTCTTGACAACTATGAAACCTTTCTTTATATATATATATATATATATTTTGGATATATATTTTAGATAACTGGGTTACCGTACTAGATTACTTTTGGTAAATTGTAAATTTTGCCCATTTCATCCATTATTTACTGGTTAACAGCTCTGGTATATTTTGATTTAACAGAGGTCTCAGTTAAAACTGGAAACTGGCAAATTGTTCATTGATCAAAACTTCTTTTAGAGCTTTTTTTACTGGTAGGGTTTCATGGGAATGCGAGGCTTTTTGGACATCGTTATGCCATTTGATGGCTAGTCTCAGCCTAAGACTTCATGCTCACAGAATGTTGCCTATACGCCTGATTGGTTTGGTTCATTTATAAGGCAGGCACTTCAAGAATTCTGAAATTGTGGTTTGATTGGTTGAATTAATCGGGATTTTCGGGAGAAACGATATTACTAGTTCTGTGCCCCCTTGTATCGATTATGAGAGATTGTTCTGCTATTGTTGAAACTTTGCATTATTTCTTGCCTTCTTTAACTTTTTTTCCAATAGGTAACAATTTTTTTTGGGCCATTATCCCCCCATTCATCTGGCTCAGCAGGTTTAACAGCTAAGTAGATGCAATACATTCTTATCTAAACTTTATATCCTTTCTCAACAACATTGATGAACACTAAAGGGGCTAATCTTCACATGACTGAAGTATTGTGTTCTGCAGATGGAAACGTTTTCCTTTTGTTTTAATGCTGAGTGTGCTTTATGTTTATTAACCATAACATAGCCCAAAGCCTATTTAGTTTGCAGAATGTTGTTTCTTTTGACTCACTCGAATAAATCTAACTTACTCAATCTGCCAGTAGGGTAGCAGGTACATAATGACTCAATTTAAGGTATGATCATAAACTGCTCTTAAAAATTGTATGATAAGATCTGAATCAGGTGAGGAAATCAAAGTATGGCTATGATGTTATATTTTTGGCAGATTTAAAGCCACTAATTCTGAGGAAAAAAATCTTTGATTAAAATGAAGCATCCACATTTTCAAATACCGAAGGCGTCTCTCAGAGATTGGTTCAATATGATTTTTGTCCAGAATCAACATTCAGCCCTTGTACAGAGCCCTGTGCATCTAGGCGCAATATGGAATCAAGCGAAGGGAAAGGAAAAATAAAGCAAGAACATCTGTTCTTCCATTAGAAAATGGATGATAGGCAATTTAGGTTACAGGTTAGGTTTACAGGACCAATGCTAATTATGTGTAGCGTTGTTGATAAAGACGTTTTGGAAAAAACAACATGATGGTGTGCAGACAATGTATGTGAAATCAAACACGTATAACCACAAATGAGTTACAAAAGCAAACAAAAAACCCTACATGTTCCAAGTGAGTCCCACCAGACACCCATTCATCATGCAAACTAACTACACACATAGAGGAGACCAAAAAAAGCATTTGGAAACTTACAGTAAACCACACACATAATATTGTAAATGTACAACCTGAACTATGGAATTGTTGGGACGAATGTTTTTACCAATTTGAATAAAGTAAAGTGAAAACCATTATTCACAGCAGAACATTGAGAAAAAACAATTACTCCAAGCAGTTGAATTCGAGGCATAGACAATTTGCTCATTTTTGAATGACTTATCAGATTTTAAGGAGCTTTCAGATATTTCTGCAGATAGAATGATGGATTGGATTTCCGCGGTTCTTACTGGAAAGAAAATATTTACTGAATTTACTGAAAATATTTATCTGAATATTTATGTATTAATATATTGTTCTATTCGGAAGAATACATCCAATCTGAGTCTTGATTTTAGTTGTATCTTAAACCTGCTTAGGGTCACAGCGTCCTGCTGGGTGAACGGCTTGGCACACCAACTTTCGTTTTGAGAAATAAATCATATGTTTCAGTGTAATTTCTTACTTCTGACTAATTTAAAACCCTCTCTACGGTGCTTTGCACATTTAGTTGCTAAAGTGGCACATGTAGTCTCTTTAATTCTAATGTAAATATAACATTGGTTTATTGTTTCTTAGTTCTAACTGTATTCAATATAAAGAATGAAATGTCCCAACATTTCCGGTATTCTTTGTCGGATTTACATTAAACAAAAATACATAAACTTTTCATATCCTAGAAAAAGTATTTGTAGTTGTCTCTATTAAATGATCTAATGTTATATTTTCAGGGAACCATTCATCAGATTACCATGTTCTACATGATTCTGGCAGCAATTTGGGTTAACCCGTAAAGCGAAACATACTGAAGTATTTTGCTAACAAAGTCCACTTCAGGCGTTGGGATTGTTTATTAAATAAGAGTCTAAATGCTTTGTGTGGCAAGGTACATTGAGAAGTGCATGTACATGAACCAGACAGTGTGCACAGACTTCCAACAGTGAATTGTGCACCAACAGCGATTAATTTAAAAACTTTTTTTCTTCACACCGTCCATTTTTACAATCGTTTAACATCAGTCTTCCATGACGGTCTTATTCTGTACATTTGTGACATCAGGAATCACTGCAAGCATACATGTGAACTTAACAGAAGCTTTAAAAAAAACATAACAAACTGAAAAAAAAAAACATAAAAATTAACGACAAACACTTTTTGCTGATGTGGGTAATACACCAAGGAAGTGAACAAAGTCCACACCGATAGAGGGCTCGGGGTTCAGACCTACCTTGAAGGAACACCGCTTTTTGACATGATAAAAAAACAAAGAAAGAGTCGATTAGTGTCACAGGCGTGCTGAGAATGTCAGTGACTTACTATAAGCAAAAACAGTCAATATCTGACTTTGTTTCTTATTTGTTTCCTTCATTCTATACTAATTCAGTTGTTATGTATTTTAAAATGTTTCCCAGCGATGGGTTGCGGCTGGAAGGGCATCCGCCGCGTAAAACATATGCCAGAAGAGTTGGTGGTTCATTCCGCTGTGGAGACCCCGAAAGGGAGAAAGCCGACATGATGAATTAATGTATTTTAAAATGATTAATTTGACAATTAAAAAATTATTAAGTAATGATAACGTTCAGATTTTCTATGTGTATTGAATCATTATTGGGATAAAATCTTGTAAATATAATTTAAATATAATGTTTGTATTTATGTGTATTTTCAGCTTATGACGATAATCTAAATGGACTTACTCATTCAATTATCAACATTTTCCAAAGTTCTAAAACATATGAAATCTTACACCAAAGTTTTGAAAACAAATAATTGTTCACACTTTTGTCATTTACAAAAAAAAAACTAAAAACTTCACAATTTAAGTGTAAGGGAATTTTTCATATTTAAACAAATACTATATTAGTTTGACATTAAAGATAAAATGAGAAAAGCTGAAAGCTTTATTGAAATACTTTTTTAAATGAGTAGAAAAAGATGAGATTATATTTGAGTTATTGCCCAAATTGGACGATCTAAATATTTAATTGAATGTATATTCATCTACAATAGGCCTCTTGTTTATGAAGCTGTGTTGAAGCAAATAAAATATCTTTTGATTGATGAGTTGATTTTTTCGATTGATTGACCTGAAAGGGTGTTATATTTAGCTGTACAGAGGAGAGTTTGGAGCAGGCGAGGAACCAGGCATGAGGAGGATAGAAAGTGTTCACTCATTCGATCATAAAGTATCTTCTATTGTCCGCACTGCCGTGTTAGACAGAAAAGGATGGAGGCCATCATTGAGATTGAAAGGGTCTTGACAGGCTCACACACGCCTCATACAACACTTACCTTTTCCACATCCGCTTTGGTCACGTTAATGTCGGCGTCCATCTTGTCAAATAATGCTGGGCTCGATCCGCTTCCTTACAGTCTCTCTCAACCTTCTCTTACTCTGAGGATGAGACCAAAGAATACCAAATAATACCAAAACTGTTGAAGGGATCGTCACCCTAAAAATAAAAGTCATCCGTTTGCCATCAAGTAGTTCCTTTTTTCTTGTCCAACACAAAATAAGAAAAAGTGAATCATTCTGTAAAGTGCTGCAAAAAGATCTATTATTGTGTCCATAAAAAATAATTAATAAAGGTGTGAATGTCAGGGTGTGACAGGATATTTTTTTATCTCTTGGCAGATCAATGTTCTTCTCTGGGCTCAGGGGAGACTTATTGTAAAAGGTAACCTAGCATTCGGACATGTCTTTGTCAGGTTAGTAGAAGTGACTCACCGATTCCAGCTGCTTCCACGAGTTCTCAATGTGTTGTTGCGCTCGGCGGCCATCATGAAAATGCTTGAAGAGAGTAGAAACAGGGAATATTCATCATTAACTTTACTACAAAAATTTAGATTTTTTTTTAAGATTTTTTGATTAATTGAAATAAATTGAAAACCTAGAGTTGAATTTCCACCCACTAAAATTCAGCTGTTGAATTTTATTAACATCATATAGTCTTTTTCTAAAATGCTGATTTTGTGTCTATGTCACAAAGCTTGGTCACAAATCTTTAACCCTTAGTGCTCTTGTTTTAGTCACTCATGAACTGGGTTTTAACGTTAACAATTTTCTATTAAACACCCAGTATATATTTTTTTACCTCATATTACCTTCAAACAATATAACAAACATTATTAAAAACTAATGATGATTATAAGATTTTTAGACACTCAATCCCCCAGCAGTGTGCAGCATCTATCTGGATGACTGTGACAGCTGCCATACTGTGCCAGAACACACAATGGCTTACTGGCAGACAGTATTGTGGCCAAATACAGAGAATTTTTATGAGTGGGCAAATTTGACCAGGATGCTGAGGTTACACCCCTATTCATAGCTTGACATAACTAGGACACACACCGACCACGACATCTGCACCCTCCACTGGTCTCACCAGCACCACTTCCCATGGCAACCAGGTTTTCTTTTGAGGTCTCCCATCTAGGTCCTAACCAGGCTAGGCCCTTGCTTAGCTATATTGGAAACTGTAGGTTGCAGGGTTGCATAGTTAGAGCCTATTCATTTATGATTTATATTTATATAAAATATATTCATCTCTGCTTTTTTAGAAATTCATGGATTTGACACAGAGTTGTGAGGAATTGTCACAGATACAGATGTCACAGTTTTTTGTTTTTTTTTGTATTTACTTCAGACTAGCATGGTCAATACTATTCATAACCATGTGACCACTATCTATCTATATCCACAGCAATTTAATCTAAAAACCATGATGTTCTTTTACTGCTTTAGCAAAGGAAAGTTTTGTGATGAAGCAAAATGAGTACACCAGTTTTCGTTAGACTTAAAATAGTTCAAGAGAGTCTTTCCTGTGACCAGCTTTAGTACTAATTGCAACTTCGGAGTTCATCCAGGATGCAAATACAAAGACAATAAATCTCCAAAAAGTTTTGCAGCAAGTGAAAACATCATTGTTTATTAATTCCCTACATCAGAAATCATTAATGTTTAGTGGGAAAAAATCACAACCACGACATACTTCCAACATACATACTGTAACACTCTTTAATTACATATTCTAAGCAAGATTATGTATTCAGACATTTTATAAAGGATTAGTTTAAAAACATGTTTTGTGAACAAATGTTGTTGATGTTGGTTTGAATGTTAATATTTCTTATTAAATTAAATATAATGTAAAATTATATATTTATTTATTCCTTTTAGTGCACTGTGTATAAAAAGATATGTATAAAAATGTATAAAAAATAACTTTCAGCGAAAGTTTGCTCATTCCCCTACATAAACATCTGAGTTATTTGTGTTGTTTTTTAGCTTAATTTGCCTTTAATTTGCTATGCATTTGAGCTTAATTTGAAAAAGAAGATTTTTGTCCAACGTAGTAAACGTAACAAACACTCGAAAGATCCACTCGGAGTAACTTTGGACCAAACAAAAGGGAGCATGAAAGGACTCAATTTCAATTCCTGCATCGTCATCATGACGACGAAAATGGAAAAATCTGACTTATGCTACTTATATTGCCTGCATAGCCTTTTAAACATTTCTCTCAAAGCCATTTAATTTTAAACTAAGCAGATTATATGAAAGATGAGATGATGAAGCTAGACAACAGCTGCTACAAAGATTTATTTTCCAGGGTTATCTCAGATTCCAAATCCCTCGTCACTTCACAAAGAATTCATTTACGACAGCAAAGATGTACGCTGGCACCAAAATGATAATTAACAGAAGAATTCCTCACTGAAACACAACTCATTTATTTTAAGGCCTCTCTCATTAGGGAAAACCCTCAGCACAGGCGCTCACTTGTATCTGCCCACTCGCAGCATACCACGAAAGTCTCTTAATGAAAGACAGATAAAGACCACTTTCTGTCAGCGTGACATTTGAACACAATAGCCAGACAAAAAGCATGAGTGGAGGCTGGAGGAACAGCAGAGCTGAACGAAGCCTCGCTCTGCTTGTGTATGATAGGGTTTTGCTTCACTGTCGTATTACTTCCAGCAAGCAGGCTCAGACAGAGGCCTTCTGAACTCCAGAGAAAATCTTTAGATGAGAGAAGCCAAGAGTGGGGGAAGGGGCGACCTTCTCAAACTCCACTGACCTGAATACATGACCCACATCGCTACGGCTTCACGCCAGAGAGCTGGGAAATTCATAAACAAAATAATGCCATATTCTACATGCTTAACCCTGGATTTGCAAGAGGTGAGAGCTGTGCTAGAATGCAAAGGAGGGGGTGTTTCAATGGATGGGGCTCTGCTCTTGTTGATCTCTAGCTAGCAGGATGTTTAGGAAACTTGCGAAAGCATGTACCGATTTGCGCTCGGCCTTCAGTTCTTGAGTGTAGCGGCTCAGCTCTGCAATGATCTGCGTGGACAGGTTTTCTGCGATGACCTCATGTTGGCCTGCGTAGTCGCTCAACTCATTCAAAGTCATCAGAAATGCTCGACAGGTCGTGTACCTGAGGGGAGATTTTAACAAGATGGAATTCATCTCTTGAAATATGCAAATTTAAGTCATTTTTCAGATTGTGACTGCTGGACTACGTTGAACCTTGTTGGTATTTCATGCAAGCCCATGATTTACTCACTTGTATTCCTCTTCTTCTTTGGAATTCTTCTTGAGCTGGTACTTCTTGGACAGATTCCTAGAACAACATGATAAAATTACTAGATTCTACATTACTGCATTACTACACTCGATTATGCAAAAAAATTTGAATCAAGTACAATTGTAACAATTTCCATGACATTTTACATAGTCAGTTTGTCTGCTACAAACTTTACAAGGGCTGAAATGATTCCACTCGAATAACTCGATTACAAAAATTGATTGAGTCAAAATTCTCCGCCTAGAAGCCCTCAAAATCCTCCGCCTAGAATTAATTCCTTTTATGTCATAGTCTGTGTGAATACTGAATTCTGATTGGCTTGAAGGAGTTCCTTTGCATGAGTGAATGATGTGGGAGGCTGTGTGGCGTGACGCGTGAGCTTGCAGGTTAAAGGATTCACTTTCAACTATGACTTGTTTCAGCGACTCTGAGTCGACTCTCTTATTAAAGGCAATACTTTCACACAAAATGCGGCTTCAGTTTTAAAACTCCAGCAGTGTGTTCTTAAAACCTATAGCTATGTTTCACACCACATTAATTTGTAAAAAACTCATAATTGCTGCTCTTTCATTAAAGCTTCTCAGCTAAAAAATATATATTGGAAAATGTTAAAAAGATACAATGTTGAACATTAGCAAGTAATGTTTTAAAAATGTTCTCAATACTAGTGGACGCTTTGAAAACCATTGGTCTAAACCAGTGGCGGCAAACCGCGGCTCTAGAGCTGTATGCGGCTCTTTAGCGCTGGCCCCTAGTGGTTCCCTGGATCTTTTTCAAAAATGTTTGAAAATGGAAAAAGGATTGGGGAGGTAAATATATTTTTAGTTTTAATATGGTTTCTATAGGAGGACAAACATTCTTAACGTTTTCCAATGCTGTAGTAGTGTGTAGAATAAATATTAATTCAACATTTCTGTCAACAAAAGATTTCCATCATCGCCTGCGACACACGTTTCTATCAGCAGGGGGCGGGATGCCAGGCGGGGCTTGTCGTAAACAAACCGGCGGCTGTGTGAAGGGCCCTGGACCCCAAAGAGAGAAATAACTGAGAGAAACCGAGGTTTCAACGTTTCTTGGACCGAATCATCGTTTTATTGCTCTGTTTGTTGCCTAGTTAAGGGGCACATTTTGAATGTTCCATTTTGATGTTGTTTTTTGGACTCCCAAAATAAAAATTACATCATGAATCTGATGTTTTTATTGCATTTCTTTAATTTCATCAAAGCAATGAAACATAATTCATTGTTATTGTAATGAAGTTAAACTTGAGGCGGCATCGTACAACAGAGTAGTTCATCATTCTCTACAGGATGCACTGCAGGGAAAATCAACATTTAATCATAAAGGCTCATTATATATTTGTAGCTAACTTAGTAATTTTTATAGTATGCTAATATAGATACATACAGCATGTGTTGCCTTCATTATAAGGCTTATATAAGGCTTTTACTTTTTTGCAGCTCCAGACATATTTGTTTTTTTTTGGTCCAAAATGGTTCTTTCAACATTTTGGGTTGCCGACCCCTGCTCTAACTAATATCACGGCGCATTTTCTTTTCACCGTTGCTCATTTTTTGGTGCTAGTCATACACAAAAGGTCAATTTATTGAAAACAGCTAATTTAACAAACTTCCATAATCATAAACATTTTAATGATAAACATTATATTATTTATAAAACTGTCTTTTTGTGTCGGGGTAATTTGAATGGATGAAACTGTGCGTGTCAATGACAAATGAGATCGAATGTTGCAAGGCTGCACTGCAAACAAACGCCTCTACTGTCATCATCAGATTAACCCTCAACAAAGTATCTGATTCATCAAGTTGACCTTTGTTTAAAAGAAAAATGTATTGAGATTGACATCAAATAACAGTTTAGAAAAGAAAAAACAGTTGCTTTATCCAAGGATCTTGTGTGATTAAATTGATGAGGGCTTATAAATGGCTTAAAATCAATTCCAGAGAGCGCATGCTGATGGTGTTTCCATCCTGTAGGTTTCCTTCATTCTATCTCTCCCTCTCTCCTTACACACACACACACACCACACACACACACACACGCACACACACACACACACACGCAAATCGGTTCCTCCCCTAAGTCTGACGTGTTGCTAGGCAGATCACCATCTTGCAGTTTCTTGACAAGACCACACCGATGCGGTTGCTTTATTGTCTGCTCAATTCTTCACAATTGGCCTAAATGGGCCATCCTATGCATCAATACGCAGTGGTAAATGGGGTAAAGGTTGACAAAGCCATTAATAAATCTTCATTAAAACAACCCAACCCAGGACTGTTATTCCTTCAGCCAGACAGATCCATGTCAGTGTCTTTATCTGCTAACATGGTGCCTTAGCGCTTCATAATCTTTCACTCGTGGCTGTAATCTGAAGAACAAAAAGCCTGAGGGAGATGTTGTGAATTAAAGACTACTTCTTCTGAACAAAATGCAGTCTGGCACACTTCTTAAAAATAGCAGCTAGGCATGAATTGAGCGATCAGCTACAAAAGCCGATTTTCTCTTATGTGATCAGAACACGCAAACAGAAGGGCCTGATTGTTGCAGGGCTGTGTCAGGCTTTGAGCTCCAGCTGTGGAGTTTATCATAAACCCAGAGGTTTTCTTCCTATGAGAATCGAGTGCGGATGAGGCTGGTAAACTCAATGTGTGTCCTCAGGCTCAGAATCTCCAGAGGAAACTGCTGCTTAATAAACCTACAAATGAAGTCGGGAAGAAATAGAAGAATCGTACAGATTCAATGGAGGATAATAAAAAAGTGGGTCAGTGCTGTAGAAACCTTGTATCCATGGTAATACACATCAAACATGTGACCTGTTTTAGACTTGTACCAACTAATGTATTACCATGTCCTTAACAACCCCCTATGGTGATCACAATCCATATTTATTATCGGTCCAAATCACTGCTAATTGACATAAGTTCAATTAAATGGTCTTTTTTCGTTCTCCAATTATTGTAAAATTGTACAACACAAAGCTTTAAACATCTTAACTCCATTGAACATTCATTGCTAATGGCCTTTTGTTTAAGGTGGGGTGTAGCTCAGTGGTAGAGCACATGGTTTGCATGTATGAGGTTCTGGGATCAATCCCAGGGGCTTTGGCGATTTCCTCTTCTGTAAGTCGCTTTGGACAAAAGCGTCTGCCAAATGCATAAATGTAAATGTTTATTTTAATTAACAGTTAATGTTAAGATTTGCTTATGAATTGCAATATTAACTTAATAATTTTTACTGTTGAGGATTTTGTGAATTTTCACCTGTACGCTGAGATTATGGCTATAATCAATATTAAGAATGTGCATCTACTTAAATAATTATCATGTTATTGGATAACACAAACTACTGTTTCCAGAACTCTAATATTGGATCTGATTATTTAATGTCTAAAAAAACAGTTTTCAATTTGGGGAAAATAGGTAAATTATAACGATGGCTCCATATTCAATATTTCAGCAGTCTGTGAGAGTCAAAAATACATTCTAATCAGGGAGAAGAAACGCTTTGCTCTAAAAAAAGGCTCTACAGCTCCTGTTTTTCACCAGAGCGTACAAAGATAGACACCGGCAGCATGATTTAACACACTAAATAAAGACTCATTTACTGTTTTACTTGGATTGATGAAAGGAATGAAAACAATAGACCAATACTAGAACTGTTTGTTAGTATTTAGTTAGATATCTTGCTGAAACTATTAACATTGATGAATACAAATTAAAAACAATAGCTTATCTTGTTGAAATTGATGAGACTTCAAATTGATAAGCAATGTCATTTTCAGCATAGCTGCTGTTTTTGAAGAAGCCGAGCTCTTATGACCTTTACAGCATTGCACCGAGCTGAATCAGCACGGAATCTGATCTGAAACTGAAGCTCAGTAAAGAGATTAGAATAAGTTTATTCAGTTCACTTTTACATACAAATCTTTACTTTTATCTTCACAAGTAGAGGTGAAAGGGGCTTTTCTCCTGGTGAATGATGTTTGAAAAAGATTGTTTCTCTGCTGCATAAAGCTAAAGCTTTCTCATTTACATTTGCTTGTCTTGGGACACCTCACACGCTCGTAACCGGAACCACTTTCCTTTAAAACTCAATTGAACTGTGTCTCTGTTGGGTTATTGTGAATTCAGCTTCATGTTCTGTTCAGAAAAGCTGTATACAGACTACACAGATTTTTTAGTTTTGTTCTGTGATTTAATTTATTTAATTGATTTAAGCTGCTGGTTAAAGAACCACGAAATGTTGGAACTCAAGTCTACTATAAGAGCTGAAATGGGCGCGAGCAGAGGCAAAGACAAGAGTGTGATGAGAAGTTAAGAATGGCTGAGTGCAGTTGGCCAGGTCTTTTCATAGCATAAGATGCCTCAGGCTCGAGTAATTATAACAAGCGATATATCATGGCAACAGAAGTTTTGAAGTTTTAAAGCCATGTATAAAAGAGGAAACCTCGGTTATGTCTTCTTTATCTTTGTTTGTTCAAGCACTTCTTATAAAATAAAAAAAAATAAAAAAACAGGAAAGTTTGGGAATCTGTACCAATGACGGCTTCAAGTCCAACAACATCCAGCAATCATCTTATTTTACAGCCTGTGTTTTGATGCTAATTGTGTTATACAGAACATGAAATAAAACTAGCATCTTACCGGATCTGTTTCGCATAGCTCAGTTCAATTTCAGACCGTTCCTTCACAAACTTGGTGTAGCGCTCCAAAAACTCAATGCCCCATTGAGTGTGCTTCTCTAGATTATCAAACTGATCCTGTTAGGAAAAAAGACCGCAAGTTAACACTCAACCCGTTGTAATGTATATAATTCATATAGTCTACTAATAAAAATGAACAATGTAAGAAATAGTGAAGCAGTTCCAGTGCCAAGAGAACACTTTAGGAGATTCATGCTATAGATTTTGTTTTGATGGATTTGCTCTAACTGTGAGAGTGGGGCCCTGAGGAGAGCTGTGAGAATACCCTGCCAATGAAAGTCATCCCGGATCATTTCCTGAGTTTGCAGTATTCCCTGACATTGGAAATATGTCGGATCGTTTATTCAGATTGTGCTTGGCTGGCGTTACAGCCCTCACATGCCCAATGCTCATCACTAGATGCACCGAACAAACTTCAGCAGACCTCGCAGCACATTTAACCTGTTTGGATACTCAAGTTCATACAACAAGGTTACTGTTACAACATATTGATTGGAATCTCATGTTAGCTTACCCAATAAATCTGTTATAAATCTCAGTAAGCTGGGTCTTTTTACAGTAAAAAAGATTTCCATGTTGATTAAACCATTTACTCGAACTCTACCCATGTTGAATTTTTAACAACAAAAATAATGCAGTAAAGACTGGAAATATATCCACTAGCAGCAAGTATGTGAAACTAACGATGGAATGCTTTTTATTAAATTAAATTGAATCAGCTGACTCAGATTATGTTATTGTCATTAAACGTGCATGATATATTATGATCGTAAATTTCATTACTTCTATAAATCCTTTTTTAAATATGGCACATCTAATATTAGCGGTTGGAGGGTTTTTTTTTTTGGAGCAGTCGCCATTTCTGTTGCCACTTAACTCCTATTTTATTTCCATCTTGCTTTAGTTCAGTCCTCCAAATGTGTTTTTCTTTCTTTATATAATCTTGTCAGGTATCCATAGAGTACTTGAGTTTTTGTACATTCTGATCTTATAGGAGGCAGCTTTGGTTTGATCATGGAAACTTGATCCTAAACAAAAGTTTAAAAACAAAAACTGATTCCTGTTTTAGACCACATCCCCCCAAAAAATTAATTTTCACTTTGTACTATAGCTGATGAATTGTGAGGGTTTTAAGCCAAGCTGATGCAGATTAGTATATGTTGGTGGTGTCTCCGAGCAAGGTTTTGTTGATTTAAAGGCAGTTGTCAAATATGGGACAAAACGTGGATGCTTTAATTCTTTTTCATATTTATTCTTTTTTTATATATATTTTTTAGTTTTAGGATATTTGAGAAATAGCATAAGGATTTTTTTACTTAGCTACATTAAACGTGAGTGTAGAAAAAACACTTTTGATTAAATAAATCCTGGGCAGAATCCCAAATTCTCAACTTCCTGGTAACAGTCCCAGATGTTTCACCTGCAACCCAAGGCTGTCTATCTGCAACATTGTGTTGTTACAAGGTAAATTGGTTGGTAAGACTGCTACATTGAAACAGTTTAAATAATACATGAACTTATTCCACATTATGTATTGTAATAAACAGTGTATGGTGTAGGAAACACCCAGAAAACCCTGAGCACCAGCTCCAGCCTCATTCATTCACGAACACGCGGTCAGTTAGTGACAGTATTAGCTGAGGATTAGGCATTTAGTCTACCCAGTTTTAACTAATAACAGCATTAAACGGACTTCTTCAGGGCGCGTGTTTAGCTTGCACACATCGAGTCGTGCGTGCGATATAAATTCAACGAAATGAAATCATGCAGTTACAATTTTAGCTTGAATTTGCACTGCAACGGTAAAATGGGCGGTGCGCTTAGCTCTTTATCCATCATCATGGTAAAAAGAATGTAACTGACAAAGTTTCTACTCATTTTGTGCACTAAATGTGCAATTATCGCGTTATTGTTGGGTTCTCTTCTCGTACTCACCCACAGTTCCGTCCCCCAACTGCAGCTCATGGTGTCGAGGCAGTTCCTCCGCGATAATCCTCTGTTTGAATGCATGCGTGCTTTTCGCCCGGAAACAGCTTTAGGTTGGAAAAATGATAACGACTGGCGTGGTACCAGTGTATACCGTCAAGGGCTCGTTCCTCGAGCGGCTAACGCGTCCGTTTTCACCTCCGCATTGTGTTGAAACTGGCGATGAATCCAGAAAGAGAGGGAGCGAAGCCGTCACTGGCGAGCGTTCACGCGCCCGACGAGTTTCAGACAAGAGAAGAGGCACGCAGCGTCAGCACCAGAGCGGACAGCAGCTCACTCGGAGACCATTTTTTGGTCATTCTAGTCTTTTTTATATATACAACTTTTGTTTAATTATAGCAAAGGAACAATCCTTCTCGTTTGTCATTTTTTATTTTTATTCTTTTAATTAATTAATTAATTATATTTTTTTTTACAAAAAATGTAATCGAATAATTAAGAGCCATCATTTTTGTGTTGTGCCGATAAAAGCTTTGTGTAATATATATATATATATATATATATATATATATATATATATATATATATATATATATATATAAACCATATAACGGTACAATGATTTACTAGTATCATTGCAATTTAAGGTCTCCATATCTGACCACTAATGCAAATATTTATTACTCACCAACTATCCGTTGAAATTAAACGCATTGACATAACATTTACTTAAATGCATACCTTGCAAATGATTGTGTTATATGATTTATAATATATTGTGTCTTTATTTTAAATCACTTTAAAAGTCGGACTTTTACTTTTAAATAAAAGTCCCGTCTTCCGATGCTCAACTTCCTGTTAGCAACCAGGCCTTGTTTGACAACTGTTTCTAGGAAGGATTATTGTAGCAGTGCTGCTCGCACCAATGTACGGTTATTTATCACCGATACTAGTTCAAAAGGTCGCAATAAAAGTGTTTTGTGAAAGATGAGATACGGGTTTGAGCGCGACCGCTGCCGTGAGTGAAGATAACCAGCAGACCGTTCACTTTAAAGGTTGAATTTCCGAAAATCTTTCAAGATGAGCGAACAAATCAAATTCATCGTTGAACAGCTAAACAAGGAGCCTTTCAAGAAAAACTTCAATCTCATTACCTTCGACTCTTTGGAGCCAATGCAATTACTGCAGACTTTAAACGACGTTCTGGCTGAAATTGATCCAAAGGTGACTGTAATTAAGCTTTAATCTAAGTTGTCCAAACCCAAATGTTGCCTTGGATATTCTCAGAGGGGTTTTCGTTGCTTATTTTAGATACACAGCTCTGTAGTGTTTCGTTGTAACGTTACATTCCAGTTTTTGCAGGTTTTGTTATTCGTGTCAATGAAACTAATTAACTAATTGTTTGAATCCATGCATCATATTGCAGCAAGCAATCGATTTACGAGAGGAAATGCCAGAGCAGACTGCAAAGAGAATGTTCACTCTTCTGGGGATGCTGAAATACAAACCTCCTGGAGGAATGCCTGAAATGTAAGGAAAAAATAGAAGATGCCAACATTCCTTTTATGTTTGTTGTAAATGCTTTTGAAATACTAAAAAGCACATCCTTTATTGTGAAAGGAAATCTTCTGCACAGTAAAATCTAAAGTGTTAAACTGACACTTCTCTGAGTCTATTTGGTCCTACTCTAAATAGAGTTAAATTAACTCTGAGCTCATCAACAAGAAACATAAATCATTTAAGTTAAACTCTTATTTTTTGTTACAATGTGATGAGGAAAACAGTTGTGATTTTTTCTTTTAGCGTGAAATACAAACGTTTATCACTACTTACAAGTTTTCGGTGAATAATCAAAGGTTTAGATGATAACCTCGTTGATGATTTAACTCTGTTTCACTGTTATTGTTTCACTCTATTTAGAGTGTATTTGGTCCTACTCTGGATAGAGTTAATTTAACTGTGTGGTTAATGTGGAACAAAATATTTTTTATGAATTAACAGCGTTTTATGAATATATTTTTTGAAAATATATTTAAAACTAAGAAAGGTTTTAAAACAGGCTTCAATCCCCATCAAGTGTTGAAAAGTTGGTTTGTTAAGAAAAGGGGTCAGATTATAATTGTTTTTTCTTTTTAAAACAAAAAAATGTATTTACTTGATTCTATCATTTTCTATTTTTGTTAAGATGATGCTAGTCAGTGATTTGCATATAATTGCTCTGCATTTAACTCAATAATAAAGCATAAATCAAACAGAAAAAGAATCTACAAATTGTATTCAAAACTAAAACTGCAACAATGAGTGTTACTTTTGTTTTGTTTCCTGATTTTTGATTATCTGCTACAACACACTGAAGATATTCCTCTCATTTAAAAAAAGTTTTGGAACTTGTTTCCTTAAATATACATCTTCAATACATATTTTACCATCTCAACCAATGATTTACCAGAAACGGTAATACAACTGTAAAATCCATTCATCCATATCCATCTCTGCAACAAAAAAAAAAGGCATCTTATTTATCTCAGATTTCACTCGTATTTTGAACAGAAGCGGTTTTCGTCAGGGTTTGGTGATGGGCAGCAAGCCTGTAGTTCATCCCATCCTCCACTGGCTCTTACAGAGGATTCCGGAGCTAAAAAAGAGAGCGTATCTGGCCAGATTCCTCGTCAAACTTGAAGTTCCAGCCGAGTTTCTCCAAGACGATGTCATTGCTGAGACCTACCACCAGGTATACCTACTGAATATACAGCATCATAGCAACACGGATTATTTGTGACTTTCTTACATTCAGTTTTGTTTTTTGCTAATTTAACAGGACAGGTGAATATGTTACATTTGAACAATGTTAAACATATTTGAATTCAGGTAATTGACATTTACAAGGAAGTCTTAGTACAACTTAAGAAAAGTATACAACTTTTGCTGAAGAGTCTATTTTTAAATTTCTCTTTTTCTGTTCAAATGGGACGCCTATCTCTAATTCTGTTACACAGTATGAAATATCTGGAGCACCTTATTTTCAGACGCTGCCTTAAATTGAGCACTTACTGGTTTCGGGTGAAAGTTTGATTTATAATCTGATTATAAAGATGCTTCAAACCGATGTCTAAATTAAACAGTATTCCAAATCAATGCTTATTCAGGTAATCCCATAAAAAATAACAGCACAGACTTATTCCCTTAAAAACGGTGGCATTTGAAGCATTTCATACCCATTAATATAAACATTTCTGGAGTACCCCAAAAATGAAAATCAATAATGTTGTCGCTCAAATGTCATAAATGCTTTATTCAACCTTTGAGCACAGTTCTAGATAAAAATTACAAGAGGATTGCTCCATAGAGAAAATAACTCCACTTACCAAGGTCCTGAAAAACATCTCAAGTATAATGGGGGGGCAGTGTTACTGTTAAGCAATAAGAAATAAACAAAAAATAAATCAAATATTGGCTTTAAACAACTTTGTTTTCCCTTGGCTATAGATAGTGTGTTAATGGTTCATTATTTAGCATTAGATTTGATTCAAAAGATCCTAATTTGCCCTCTAAGCATAACAAAGTGGTTGCCGACCTAAATGTCTGTTTCTGGGGTAGAGTGTGGCACCCTTTATGTTCCCTCTTGTTTTACTGTTGGCTCTGTACAGTATGAGGAGCTGGTGGAGGCCTTCAAGAACATCCACAAAGAGTGCGAACAGCTGAAGAGCTCGGGGTTCTCTACTGCTGAGATTCGACGGGTATGAAGGAGTCACTCGAGAGTCTGCTCTGGTCATTCAGCATTCTGCCATGTTTGAGATGTGTGTCGTTCCAGGACATCGTTGCAATGGAGGAGGAGAAGGACCAGCTCATTAAAAGGGTGGAGCGCCTTAAAAAGAGGGTAAGGACCAAACGCTGCATGTACACTAAAAGGGTGAAATAAGGAACTTTCCAGATTACTTAAATGACTGGTGACAACTGTCACCATTGGTTTTGGTCTATATACGTTGTGCTTATTTGATTGAGTCAAATTAAAAAGTAAATAATTAAGCAATTCAGAAAGTACAATGATAAATATATGAGTTTGTTATAAGTGTTTATTCACCAATAAATAAAATTTTCAAAATACCAAGTTTTTAATTTTATTTTAATATCTATTATTTTAAGTTGCGATGTTGATGAATGACCCAAAAGGAAACCAATCTGCGATGTCTATACACTTAAGGAATCCAGATTTCAATCAATAGCTGAACAGCATAAAAGAGTTTGAAAGCAAAACACAGAATTTGTGATTTCATAGTTGAGTAAGATATTAGATTCTGACTGCCCTGTAGTGCCCTTCAGTGATTACTGTAACGTAATAAGATTTTAAACATCAGCTCACACAGCTGTGCTGCTGTGGTGTGAATTAAATAAGTTATAAATAATGTGCACAAATGGTTAGAAAAATGAGGGTTTTTCACTGGAAAAAATGGCCGTGCTTCTTCCATGTTAGGATCACAAAGGCAAATGGAAAAATAGAAAACTTTACTTAATCTTAGTTTTAAATGTATCATGAGTTTATATAAGTAGAGGAAAATACAAATGACATGTTTTTGATTTGCATTTAGAGCAAACGTACAAGCAATTCTATGTTTATTACAATAATTATTACATAAAAACAGAAATATTGAGTCAAATTTAGATTTTTTTTTTAATCTGATGAGCCCAATGTACACCAGTTGATTTCAGTTTGACAGCTATCCTAAAGTTTCAGATTTAAATCCAATTTATCTAAAAATATTGACTTGTCTTGAGTCAAAAACTTCTAAAATAAATGGTTTTTAATCTTTAGAATAGACCTTTTCATACGAATTTGGAGTTTTGATTAGATGAAATAAAAATAAAAAGGTGAGGAGAAGTCTGTATTTGAACGCTGTATTTTTGTAACGTTCTTCTTGTCCACTAGGTGGAGGCTGTGTCTAACCATCAACGCATGCTGGATCTGGCCAGACAGCTGAGAGTCGAAAAAGAAAGGCAAGAGTCCCTTGTTCATCAGAAGCAAGAGCAGAAAAACCAGGTAGAGACAACCTAATGCCACATGGTTAATTTTGATAACAGTTTAAACACATCAGGGCCGTGAGCAACTTCTGTTAAAGCAGGTTTGGTTTCGGTGTCTTGTGTAGCTTTTCCAGGCCGAGCAGAGGCTCCAGAGAAGTCAAATCCAACTCAAGGACTTGCAGCAAGCAGCTGCAGATGAAAAGCCAGAGAGTAAGTCCCCATGCGTAAGAGAAGCTTTCTCTAAACGAGTCTGGTAGCAAGCTTCATTCAGCGCGTCACAGAGAGCTTTTAAACCACAGGCATTATGAAGAAACTGGAGGAGGACATTAAGTTCAACTCCTACATGGTGTCCGAGAAGCTGCCCAGAGAATTGGAGAGCACAAGAAAGGTGGTGAATTACCTACAGAAGGTGGCATCAGAGCCGGCCATGAGCCAAGCAGAGCTGAGAGAGCTGGAGGACAAGGTGACATTACATTTTCAAGTTTGAACTCTCACCCTCTTGATAGGAGTGAGTCTTGAGTAGGAGCTTTGGGTTGGCGAGGTGGAATGTGTACAAAAGTCTCGTGGGGCACACTGACTTATTATCACACAGTTATTAGAACAACAAGTCAAATAGATACAAATAAAAGTCTGGATTTTTTTGTGGCTATGTGTTACGACCAGTGGTGGTAAGGTCTGGGATAGGGAAGTAACATAAAAGATGGATGTTATTAAATTAAATCAAGAGGAACAGATTCGGGTGAATAAAAGATGCTGGCAATTAAGAACGCAGGAAAGAAGGCAAACAACAAATTTAACACAAGTAAGGGAATTTATTTACAGTGAAACCAAAAATTATCCACAACAACAATATAACAATAACAGAAACAATATGAGCTATATACAGTGAGAAGGGATAAACAGAGGACTGAAGTGGTGTCTGTAAACAAAAATAACAATAAAGCTAACTAAATGTTAAACCCTCTTATCTAACTAAATCACAGTATGAAAACTAAATAACTACTCTGACTAGAGAAATAAGAACACAAAACTGAAAGACACCCACTTCACTTACCTAGTGTGTTTAACAGAGGAGTTACCCTAACAAGTGTATGTCACGTGACGTGCTTCCCTAGCCCTCTGCCACCCTTCGGCAACGGAGAGAAACCGCCAAGCCACACAACCAGAACAATAACAATCAGGTAAACTCACTACTGAAAGAAAACACACACACAACTTCACAAAACTTTCACCACCACTCAAAAAGAGTAACCCTCACACAACTCTTCACTCGTTCCAAAACCAAGAGAGAGCAATCACAGTATCCTTCTCTCCCCAAAAGCCAATTTCAGATGCGTCTTTTATATCCCACCCTCCTCTTCTGATTCGCTGCAGCAGAGCACGACTCATCGTTGTTGCCTGAAGATGATTGGTTGTTTCCGATGTATGATAACACACCAATCCGTATCGAGCTGAGAGAGAGAGAGAGAGAGAGAGAGAGAGAGCACGCAAAAGAGTACATACAAAAACGAACAAAACACAGCACAATACATAACACCCTCCCCCTTAATATTCAAACTCTTAGTTTGACAAAACAAAAGTTTGTGTACAAACCCAAAAACTTAATTTACACACGAGACAAAGCATCTGCCAAAACGTTGTCACACCCTTTTTTATGCCTGATTTCCAAGTTGTAACTTTGAGCCATTAACGCCCAACGCATCAATCGTTGGTTTTGATTGTACATTTTGGACAAAAACACTAAGGGATTATGGTCTGTGTACACCACCACTGGCTGACTACTCGATCCTATATACACTTCAAAATTTTGTAAAGCCCACAACAACGCTAAAGTTTCCTTCTCAATAACAGAGTAATTGAGTTGATGTTTGTTGAACTTACGGGAGAAGTAACATATGGGGTGATCAATTCCATCAGTACCCTCCTGTCGAAGAACAGCTCCAGCTCTATTTTTATATTATACAGCAACATTACTTGCATCAACTACTAGATTGAACTTAAAGTTGAAATTTGGGGCAGACAAAACTGGTGTATTACAAAGCAGCAACTTTACATTTTCAAATGCATGTGGACATGCATCTGTCCAGATGAATGGAACAGCAGGACTTAACATAGCAGTGAGTGGTTGCACAACTGTGGAAAAATTCCTACAGAAATTTCTGTAGTATCCCGCCATGCCCAAGAATCTCCTTAACTCCCTATGAGTTTTTGGCACAGGGTACTCATTAATAGTGACTACTTTTGCCTCAACTGGACAAACTTGCCCTTGTCCCAGTTTCTTGCCAAGATAAATTACAGTAGCTTGAGCAAACTCACACTTTGCCAAATTGAGGGTTAAAGAACCAACAGCTAAGCGATGAAACACTTCCCTCAAAACTCTTAAATGTTCTTCCCAACTCGTTTTGTGAATAATTACGTAATCGAGGTAGGCAAAACAATTTGAGACGTTGGCTAGCACACAGTTAATTAAGTGCTGGAATGTAGCTGGTGCATTCTTAAGTCCAAAAGCCATTGATCGATACTGCATGAAGTGATCTGGAGTAACAAATGCTGAAATTTCAGATGCTCGAGGTGTCAGTGACGCCTGCCAGTATCCCTTTAGCAGATCGAGCTTTGTAACAAATCGAGCTGTACCTAGACTATCGATACAATCCTCCATTCTCGGAAGAGGATAACTATCCGAGACAGTGACTATGCTCACCTTCCGATAGTCGGTGCAAAATCTCAATGTTCCATCAGCTCTTGGAACCAATAAACAGGGGGAACTCCATGGACTGATACTTGGTTGTGCCAAGCCATTCTCCAACAAATATTTCACCTCTGTTTTCATCACAGCTCTTTTAAATTGGTTCACACGATACAGATGCTGCTTTATTAGATGTGTCCCATCCACATCAATATCGTGCTGTAACACATTGGTCTGGGTTGGTACATCTCCAAAGATACACTCAAATTCTTGAATTAGCGATACAAGTCCATCTCTCTGACTTTCATCTAGATGTGTCAAATTGGTTTCTAACTTACCCAACAACACAGAGTTACTTAAATGTAAATCCTGAAATTCGCTGTGACCATAACGTAACCCATCTTCTTCCTCACCTCGTATCTCTGGTAAGATAACCGAAACAGTCACAGAACTTGTAGGTTTGTCTGAAGCCTTTATGTTCGATGACAGTGACTCTTCTCGTGAGTGATATGTCTTCAGCATATTTATATGGCACACTCTTGTCTTTCGCTGACGATCTGGTGTAAAGATTATATAATCAGTATCACTAAGTTTCTCTTTCACCACATATGGACCTGAGAAACGAGCAGACAGTGATGACTGCATTAGAGGTAAAAGAACTAAAACTTCCTCTCCAGGAGAAAATGAACGAAACACAGCCTTCTTGTCATATGTTTGTTTCATTTTTGTTTGAGATACTTTCAAAGCCTTTAAAGCTAGTTCTCGTGCTGCATGCCACTTTTCTTTAAACTTGGAAATGTATGTCAGTACATTAACCTTTGGGCTGGAGTGTGTTTGCACAATCTGTTCATGCAACAGTTTTAATGGACCTCTCACTTGATGTCCAAAAACCAAATCAGCTGGGCTGAATCCCAACGATTCTTGAACACTCTCCCGAACTGCAAAGAGAACCATAGGTATCCCATCATCCCAATCACATGCAGTTTCCAAACAATATTTTCGCAACATGGACTTGAGTGTTTGGTGAAACCGTTCAAGTGCACCCTGACTTTCTGGATGATAAGGGCTGGACACACGATGCTGGATACCCAGACTCTTTAAAACCTGCCCAAATACTTTTGAAAGAAAGTTTGTACCTTGGTCGCTCTGGATAACTTTTGGCAATCCAAAGGTAGAAAAGAATTTGGTCAGAACTTTTATGATACTTTGAGCCGTTATCTTTCGTAATGGGATTGCTTCTGGATAACGTGTAACAGCGCACATTATAGTCAACAGGAATTGTTGTCCAGTTTTTGTTTTCGGCAATGGACCAACACAATCAATAATAATGTGCTCAAAAGGTTCGCCTACAACAGGAATCGGTACCAAGGGTGCAGGTGAAATAACCTGATTAGGTTTTCCCGAAACTTGACATGTATGGCAATTACGACAGTAATGCACCACATCTCCCTTCAATCCAGGCCAGAAAAAAAAACGTAGAACCCGCTGGTATGTTTTGGTAATGCCTAAGTGAGCAGCAAGCATATGTCCTGTCGGAACAAAGTTGGAATCACAATTTGATATACTGCCTCACCATCAAGATCTTTTGCATACTCAGCACACCATTTCCGCTTCAACAATCCCTTTTGCAAGAAGTACCCACAAACACGATCTTTTATCTCTTCAGCAGAACACACCAGTTGAAATAAGGGTTTTAACGTCGAATCGTTACCTTGTTCCTGAATCAACTTCTCTCGAGTCATCAGCGTATTTAACACTGGCTCCACAACTTCAGAAACTTCAACATTCCCCTTCGTCAGTTCACTTTTCAAAGCATGGTCAGCATCCTCCAACTTTTCAACACCTGAAAGAATTGAGGAAAATAAAGTCTCTGAGAGCACACACTCTTCTGCTGCTTTCCGCACTTGAGCACGAGTCACAGCACACGCTGGGAAAATCTTTGACTCAATTGGATGCAGCTCTGCACAAACTTCAGTCTCAACATTGTCATAAATTTCAATCAGAGGCAATACATTTCCACCAGCTAAATCATTGCCCAGTATGATATCAATACCTTGTATGGGCAAAGCTGGTCGAACAGCCATCCAAACTAAACCAGAACAAAGTTCACTTCGCAAGTAAACATTGTGCAAAGGAGCTTGAATACATCCCATCTCAATACCTTGCAATAAAATACTAGATCCACAAGAAGCCTGAGAAGAAAAGGGTAACAAATCAGCAATCACAAAAGATTGTAATGCTCCTGTGTCTCTCAAAATTTTAACTTGCACCTGGTCCTCAGGTTTACCAGTCAAGGAAATGTGTCCCTTACACACAAAAGGCAAATAAGGCACTGGAATTTTCTTTTCTTCCGCCGTCCTTGCAGCTATCAACCCGACTGATTTTGGTTGAGTGTGTTTCTTTTTAAGAACAGGGCACTCAGCAATGAGATGACCTACGGAATGACAGTAGAAACAGGCCCTTTCCTCTTTACTTTGGATATTTCTAGATTTTGGATCTACCTGTGTAGGTGGAGTGGGTTGGTATTTATTCCCTTTCACAGCACTGAAGATTTGCTTGTGTGTTAACATGTACTCATCTGCCATCACAGCAGCTTGACTCAGAGAGTTAACTTTTTGCTCATTCAAATGTATTACTACTCTCTCTGGTAATGAATGTTTGAACTCCTCTAGCAACAGTAGTTCACGCAATGATTGAAAATTGTCTACTTTACTAGCTGAACACCAATGATCAAAAAGGGTTCCTTTCTCTCTAGCAAACTCCACAAAAGTTTGATTAGAGCCTTTCCTATGGTTTCGGAACTTCTGGCGATAGGCTTCAGGCACTAATTCATACGTCCTCAATATTGTAGCTTTTAACGAATCATATTTAAGACTTTCTTCCAAGGAAAGCGATGATGCAGCTTCCTGAGCTTTCCCCACTAACTTGCATTGTAAGAGAAGTGGCCATACATCTTTCGGCCATCCCAGAGCTAATGCTATGCGCTCAAATGCACCAAAGTAAGCATCCACTTCCGACTCACGGAACTGCGGTACTAGAGAGATGTGCTTAGAAACATCAAATCCTATAGCAGCATTCATCTGATACGATGAACTGGTATTTTGAGGATTGAGAGGTGTTGGTTGAGCTATGGCATTTGCCATTTGTAATTCTAATCGTCGTATTTGCACTTCTTTCTCAGCTTCGATTTCTAGTCGTCTTATCCCTAAACGAAGGTTAATCTCAGCTTGCCGTGCCTTCTTTTCTGACTCATGGCGAAGCCGTGCCAAACGTAGTTTTAGTCGAGGGCTTTCCAGAGCTTCAGAAGGACTAGGAGAAGTAGGCCATACTGGTGCTGGATCAGGTTTTAATGGTTCCTTCTCCTCAGAAAGAGCACCTCCTTGCTCATGGTCTGCTAAAGTAAGAGGTTCAAGTCCTGCCCCTTCAGCAACATCTGAAATTGGAATTTCTTCACTAAAAGCCAACACACCTTTCGCTCTCAAAATTTTTGCAATACACAACTTAATTTCCTCTTTCCTCCACTGAGCATTTACTTCAATCTGAAAGTGTTCTGCAATCGTCAACAAATCAACTTTCCTACAATCGTGTAGAGCTTCCCATGTGGGTTGTTCTAGGAAATTAGAAAGAGCAAATAGCGTCATCGTGTGGTTTTTAACCAAGTGCAACAATCAAAAATTTCCAAGTGAACTTATTACCAAAAATTTACTCACCCCAAATTTTTTTGTTCCTCGTTGAAAATTTGATTTGGGAATAACAAACCAATTAAAGCATCCCAGATGAACAATGTTTAAGAACTTGCTGGTCGGACGAGCCCCCAATTTATGTTACGACCAGTGGTGGTAAGGTCTGGGATAGGGAAGTAACATAAAAGATGGATGTTATTAAATTAAATCAAGAGGAACAGATTCGGGTGAATAAAAGATGCTGGCAATTGAGAACACAGGAAAGAAGGCAAACAACAAATTTAACACAAGTAAGGGAATTTATTTACAGTGAAACCAAAAATTATCCACAACAACAATATAACAATAACAGAAACAATATGAGCTATATACAGTGAGAAGGGATAAACAGAGGACTGAAGTGGTGTCTGTAAACAAAAATAACAATAAAGCGAACTAAATGTTAAACCCTCTTATCTAACTAAATCACAGTATGAAAACTAAATAACTACTCTGACTAGAGAAATAAGAACACAAAACTGAAAGACACCCACTTCACTTACCTAGTGTGTTTAACAGAGGAGTTACCCTAACAAGTGTATGTCACGTGACGTGCTTCCCTAGCCCTCTGCCACCCTTCGGCAACGGAGAGAAACCGCCAAGCCACACAACCAGAACAATAACAATCAGGTAAACTCACTACTGAAAGAAAACACACACACAACTTCACAAAACTTTCACCACCACTCAAAAAGAGTAACCCTCACACAACTCTTCACTCGTTCCAAAACCAAGAGAGAGCAATCACAGTATCCTTCTCTCCCCAAAAGCCGATTTCAGATGCGTCTTTTATTTCAAATGTGAAAATGCACAAAGATATATATAAAATGTGGCTTTAAAACATTGACTGTATATAACATGGACTTAGCATGCATGATGTTCGTATGAAAGGGAATGGAAGCTCAAAATGGGCGTCGCCAGCCATCACCATCATAGAAGTGCGTCACTTTCCTGTAGCCAAAAAGATCCAGAGAGACGGGACACAGGCGTAGCACAGACATCTGATTGGCTGAAGGTTTAAACAAACTAATTTAAACCCTTGGAGTTCTCATGTAGGTCAAAATTATCTATCTATCTATAATAAAACATTGGAGTGAATGAGAACCTGCTCACTTCTGACCCCACCCCCTGTGGCTGGTCTTGGTACTACAACTCAGTGACTTCCTATTGCCCACCAGCAGGGAGAGCAGGAGCTTACTTCTTGCTTTAAAATGAATTATGTTGCCTACCGCAGCTTTTATTCTGTTTTAAAGCAAACAAAATATTCTGAAAAGGGGACTTTTTTACCGTAGTGCCCTCACCCTTTAGAATCACATCATGGTCCTCCAGAATTATTTTTTTTTTCATCGTGAATACCATGATATTCTTTCAATATTCCTGAATAACAAAACATTTTGACTGATGCTACAATCTGTGTCAGTAGTGATATTAGTAGTTATAAAAACATCTTTTGTTCATTAGATCAGAGAAAGCAATACAGAAATCAACAACTTGATTGAGAAGAAAATGATGCGAAATGATCCGATGGATGATAAACTTGCTCTGTTCCGACAGCAGGTGAGTCTCTCTCTCTCTCTCTCTCTCTCTCTCTCTCTCTCTCTCTCTTAACCTCGCTCTCTCTCTCTTAACCTCGCTTTCTCGTCCTCTTTCATCACTCTCTTGACTTTGAAAGGTTGAACAGGTGTGCCTCAGCACATAGTACCTGATGAGTCATGTTTATTCCGGGCTGGGAGACCACTTCTTCCCGAGGCTTTTGTTTCGTTATTCATGCAGGGTTGAGTTATGTGTGATTTAGCGTTTCCCTCTTAAGCCTTTGAAGCCCCAGCCTGCCCAGAAAGGAAACACAGGGTATAGGTGACCATGTGACCTCTGGCCTTCATTCTCACATGGAATACATTTGTACTATGTGTATTTGATCTTGAAAGGATGTTTGATGTTCTCTGATTTGGTAATGTGGAAATGTGCATTTGTTTCATATGTAATCGCCAGATGGCCATTACCATACCTTATTACTCTGCTCTATGTCGTCTGATTGGTCGGGCACTGCGTACTGAAGTTTAATATGTTCTTAAAACAGTAATGCTTTTTAACTTAACTAAATTCCATGTGTTTACATGTTGTTTTTTGTAAGAATATGTGTTTATTACACAGAGTTTAGTTTTTTTAGATTGCAATAAAAGTAAGAACATATAGTTACTTTAATCTTATCACATTTCTGCTGAATCCATTTACTTTTTTCTTTTACTTCATTTGTTTTACAAAAACTTTATTTTTTTTTATCCGCATCAGAGTTCTCATTATATTCAACAACTTAAATCTTTTACAGTTCATTCAAAGTTGAATTGTGACTTTCTCATAATGCATTACTCATAATGACTTAATAGGATCATATCAAATGACATTTATGTTTAGGCTCCTTTGTAAGTCATTAAAGAAAAAGAAAACTCTTCGTTTAGGCTGCTATCATCGTACGTAAGAAGGAGAGTAAGATGGAGGAGTTGAAGGAGGCTCGTGAGGAGCTGGCTGCTGTGGAAAGAGAGCTGAATGTGAAGAGCAGCCAGGCGCGAGAGCGAGGAGGAGCAGAGCTGATTCATGGAGATGAGGTACTGCCATTCACGTCAATTCAAACATTCTATTGATGTTCCATCATCTCTCTGAGAACCAAGACAAAGCATTAATTAGCTATACTCATATTGTTCACAACTAGCAATAAATAAAATTTATTGTTCTATTCATCAGTTTTAAACACTGATGAGCTCTTTTTTTTGGCTGATCTCGAATGGAACCAGTCATTATTTTAGTTGACAGTGATTCTGATTGTGGTTTCACCAATCACAGATTTTGTGCTTACCTTTGTTTGTCGCAATAAATCGCCTGTTGATCACAAAAGACCAGCACAAACAAAATGTGGACATATGTTATGTTTGATATATTTATCATAAAATGTAAAAAAAATTAAAAAATCAACAATGACATGATTTTCCATTATTAAAGGAGTCCGTTATTATAATGAACTTTTCCTTTTGACTTTTTTCACCTGAGATTTTTTATTTATTTCAATTATTTATAAATATTTGTTTTTATTATATACAGATCTCTTACATCTCTTACATCCATAAAAATGCATCTTGTGTTTTTCTCATTATTTTTGTTTCTTTGTTTGAAAAACGAAAAAGGTGTATTTTTAAGCCTCGCTGTTTTTCACCTGAATCAAACTTTCTCACAGTGGGTTTGGGCCTGGAGGTGGAATCACTTTCCCAGGTTGTTTCCGGCAGTACACATTGGTGATAAAGAGCCAGACTATCCCATCTTCACTCTTTACTGTCTGTCTGCATATTTCAATCCGGTGTTCCATTCTCTGCCTGCTCTTTGGCACAGATATTAGCAGACTGAGCTGATAAAGCTGCCCCCAGGCTAAAATAGACCCATCGCTCCCCTAGTCCTGTGTTTCTTGGTCTTTTATCAGAGTCTCCCATGATAACATTTATGGTACTTCTGGGTAAGACTCATTCCTCTAGAATCAGCAACAGCCAAGTGATTGTGAGCTGAAAGAACAGAGAAGGCAAGGCAAGTTTATTTGTGCTGCACATTTCGTACACAGGCTAATTCAAAGTGCTTTGCATTGGAAATAAAGAGTAAAAAGAAAGTACATTTAATAAAATCAAGCTTAAAAAAAGTCATATAAAATCAAATTGATTAAAAACTGAAAAACAAAAAAAAACATTACGAGGATTTACCAGCGAATTTCCCTTTTGAATGCGCTGTTGTCTTTATTTCACCGTATAATAACTCCCTTATTAATACGCATTCATTAATTAGTACAGAGAAGGCAAGTCTGTCTGTAGATCTGATGAGGATGCACCAGTCTGAGCAGCAAACACCAAATTCCAAGTAGACCAAAAACATCTTTTAAAAAGGTTCCAGACAGAGGTGAAGGAGACGTCTCAAATTTTGAGTAAATGTAACCATTTATTCAAGATACGATGGTCTTGAGGAACTTTTAGAATAGTTTTATTGAGATTTAAAAGCGTAGTTTTGTGTTTGTATTGATATTTTGAGTTGTATGCCTTGAATAACCCTGAAACAGCTGGTGTGTTGTGTTTTGTTTAAGTGCACGGGAAGGATGCAAGTTTCACATAAAAGCATGATTAATCATCAGAATCAAATATTTTAGAGAGTGGACAGTAACACGATTCAATGTGAGAACCTCTTAGAAGATTATATTATATATATTCATATAAATATGAAACCTAGTATGCTTGAAATTGCGACGATTTTGATTTGATTTTAGATTTTTAATTTGTATAGAATTAACATCCAGAAGAAAGATGGAGAAAACATTTTGTTTGTGTTTTTTGCAAACGTATTAAACATTGTGTGATAAACACTGCTTGAGGTCACATTTTCAAAACGAACACGTAGCGGTGTTTATTTGTCTGTTGTTAAAGAGCAAGGAATGTGACTGCATGTCTCATCATCGTCTGATTAAAAAAAAAAATTAAAAAAAAAAAAAAAAAAAAAAAAAATATATATATATATATATATATATATATATATATATATGTGTGTATATGTATATGTATATATATTATGTATATACATATACATATACACATATATATATATGTATATGTGTATATGTATATATATTATGTATAATTAAATATTTTTATTAGAAAACATAATTTCAATTATTAGCTTCAAAACTGTTCTGGCATGAGCCCTTCACTGCTGTGACTGATCAACTGTTTTTGAAAACTCAAAGGGCAGCTCAGTCTGAAATTATTTGATAAGAACAGAAACAGTGTGCATTATAATTTGTTCATTTATGTGTGAAAGTAAAAACAGTTTTCCAGCAGATGAAAAATTAAAATGTGCGTTCATAAGTGTTTAGAAATTGCTGAAGGTTGACAGAAATGTTTTTAATCAAGCTCTTTTGTCAAGTCTCTCTACTGTACTTGACAGATCATCTCTTGATTGCCCTCAGGGCCATCTTTAGATGAAGATTTCTGCATGTTACTAGCTTTATCTTTATTTTTTTAGCAAGCACTTCATTAAAGCAAGAAGTGTAAGGTTATAATTGACAGCACTAACTACAACTTTTATATAGGAAATAATATAAAAGAGCTATATAAGGAGCTCTATGTAAGATATCAAGAATAGAGTGCTTTCTCAGTTTACTGCACTAAAATGTTTTCTTTCATACAAGAAGGAATTATTCTGTAGTAACAGTTCATACAGAACTTTAATGTAAATTTAAAGAAAATGCGATAAACACATTTTGCTGACTTTTTTTGTGTGCGTAGTTTTACATGAGCGAGGTTACCACTCATTCTATACTCCGCTCTTAAACCACCAGAACCTTTTCTGACCTTGGTGTCCCAAAATACACAAAGAATCAACTCTCACACACAATCTTTGGATGCTCAGAAAGACATATGTCACATTGTGTGATTTCGGACGTTGCTCTTGGGTGCCTCTCAGCATTTACAGCCATTGGCAGCAGAGACAGAAGAATTGCCTGAGTGAGCGAGTTGCCAGATGAAGATGTTTTTCTGTCCCTCTGGCTGCATGCCGGTGGGCTCAGGTTTCTTTTGTTGCAATCCATTGAGGTGTCCCAGTGGCATTCTTGTTTGCTTCTTCCTCAAACACCATTATTTCTCAGAGCTGTTTTCACCTAGACATTGTCACCTTCATTTACCAGATGATTCAAGGCCACAATGTTCTATTGAGTTTGTTCCATGATTTTGTAACACAGCAAATGTTTGTATGGCACCTCTGAATGTCTATGTATAGGAATATTTTCATCTGCATAACTCAACCAGGATCCTGGTGGTCTGTGTTTTTTTTCTTTGCTGTGCAATGAAACAAAAAATTGTTTTGTATGTCGTTGCATGACAATTGAGAGGGGGAATGTATTGTTCTAGATTTCATCTTTAGGAGATATGCTATATGATAAACTAGCGACTTCATTTTATAAAATATTGTGACAAACAACGAAAATGGTTTAACAAAAGACATACAAACACAAGTTCAAAATCTATGACCAAAAGGTAAATATTCAAGTCCATCAAGCCATGTCTCTGAAAAGGTTGGCAAGTTTTCAGAGTTATTACATAATGAGATCTCGAACCATAGCTTAAAAGTCCAAAATCTATCATAATTATAAGGTTATATAGAACAGTTTTAATATATTAACTAAATACATTAACGCTGAACCATCTGCATCATTTCTATACATGGGTTGATTTTTTTGGTCGTCGTCTTTTTTGTTGTCTCCAGTTTAAAAGATATGTTGCCAAGATGCGTGGCAAGAGCAGCACGTATAAGAAGAAACGGCAGGAGATCGCTGAGCTGAAGGCAGAATATGGAGTTCTGCAGAGAACTGAAGAGATCTTGAGAGAGCGACACACAGCTGGACAGGAGCAGCTGGTATGACGCATCGTAAATCTTACGATTTTTTTATTTCATAATTCTGAAAACTAAACAAATACATTTTTCTCACAGCTGACCATAGAAATATATCTGTATAAATAATTTTTATCTGAAGTATGAAATCTGTGTTTGGTATTTGGTTGGAGTAAAGCTGAAATTAGAAAATTTTTACAAGATGAAAAGATGCTGTATGCACAAGTATCTTTTTAGATTAATAAAGGTCAAGGGGAGCTTGGAAATCACCTGTTATTTGAACAGAGATGTGATTTATTCATGTTCGTACTATCCTGTAATGATCACAAAAATACGTTTAATCACAATAATGATAAAAAATGATAAAAAAAAACTTTGAGATTGCCATGTTTGTGATGTCACAAACCGTAGGGTCTCTCACTTTTATCATCTTTCACTTGAGTCGTTATCTGGAGTTGCTGAGCTGCTAATTGTTTTAAAGACAGATATGAAAATTGTTAATTGCTCCCAACATTCTCATGATGGGAAAGGTGGGATCAACAGAAGCTCAGGATCATTTAAAGGGCCAGAACTGTTTGTTTTTTTTAATGCATTTATTTTACACAGGTTTTTATAAAATTCCAATAATTCCATACAATATGACAATTTAAAAATTGCTATCTTACATCAGATTGAATTAAACTTTTCCATTTGTAAATCTAAGAAAAGTACTTTTGGAAAAGCGAATGGATAACAGTTTAACTATTGGTTCAATTCCATTATGTTGGAGATGTGTATGATACAACAGTTTACATGTTCATGTAAGCTGAAGTTTGCTTTAAACAATCCAAGCATTGTTCTGATTGCATCTCTCAGAATATCATTTCGACATCTTTTTCATGCTGCACTCATCCCTGTCTGTTCAAACTGCACTACGCTGAAGTTGCAGCACCTTCCTGGAAATGACTTCACACCTCTGCTCCCTCCCTCTGACTGACTTGCTGATAGCCCATTTGACGCAGAAAGCTTGAGTACTGTCTATTTGTGATGTGACATTTGCTCTCTGTCTGTGCCTCGTGTTATTTTTTTTAGCGGAGGAATTTAGCTCCTCCAGTTTTGTGGTTGGTTGCACGAGTCTGGGCCACCCGTCCTCTTGGCACCTGAACAACAGCATGGGCATCAGTCAAAGCCCTGCCAAACCTCTCCACATGTTGTAGCATGTGTAAAGTGTGTCTGTATCAGGATTATTACAAATGCGTCAGTCAATAAAGTAGATCCTTAGTTCTTGTGTCATGGAAAATGATTTGACCTTTTTCCGTTTGTTTATTTTAGTAAGTTACACAAAAGTGGAATGTTCATGCCTCGTTTACAGCTTTTAACTAAGTTATGTGGTTCTATATGTATCAACCCACCAAACAAGTAACCTTAAATAGACGTTCATATAACATCTATATGGCGTCTTTTGGTTCAGAACTAGTCAAATTGACGTCCTGTTCACGTTGACTGCTCAGGGGGAACGCTTTTTATTAACATTGTACCTATCTGAAGCATTTTACTGTGTTTTCAAAAATACTTTAGTCTATTTTTTTTTTTTAATTTTGCATAATTTTGTGCGCAATCTGTTTGTAAATTGAAAAAGAAAAAGCGAATTATCCGGCACAAATATGCCAAAATACACTTTTTCATATATTTTAAACAAGTAAAACACATTTTACTTATATTTATAAGTGTGGAATCTAGGGCAGACATGTTGTCAAGCTAGACATGGTTTGTGACTGTAGACGGTTTTGATCTTTCTGGTTAATTTCATTTTGTAAAGAAAAGTAATTTAGGCTGCTGACAATTGTATTACTTTTCATGAAATGTGATTATTTAGAACTACATGTCCTGATGAATCATGCAGATTGGCTAAGGATGTTTGTTATGGAACTAAACAAGTCTATTTTGATTAAATTTAGAGATTACTACCTCAGAGAAATTGCCTCTCGGGTTGTTTAATGCCACAATTAAATAGTTTTGCTAAAATACATCTGATTGTTTTATGCAAATGACATGTTTTTTGGTGTTCAGCAATCTCTGGAGGCTCAACGGGGAATCTCAGGCTACAGCGAAACTCAGGAAGAATTGGAGCGAGTCTCGGCTATCAAAAGTGAGCTGGATCAGATGAAGGGACAAACGCTTGATGACATCTCAGAAATGGTGAGATGAGCCTGAGCTGATAAGGGGTGGACAGAAAGTGATTAGCTTGTTTTCTTTCAAACAAACTGAAGATTGTGTTCTTTGACCAAATATTAAGATACGTGCCTGCTACAAAATCCTGGATTGGGGAATGGGCTTGTTGTATTCCATTTAAAATCAGAAACTGGAAGAGGAATCTCTATGCTTAAAAGTTGAAATCACTTTTCACACAAAACAGTTGTGTTTGTTTCTCAAACGGACAGTTCTTTATGTTTGTATGTTTTTGTTTGATGTTTTCCTGTTTATTTCAGGTGAAGAAGCTGAATTCAGTCATAGCAGAGAAGAAAAGTGCTTTGTCTCCGCTGATCAAGGACCTGAGAGCTCTGAGGCAGGAGCACGCGGTGAGCTAATGTTCACCATCTACTCAGATACAAAGCTATTTGTTTGATCTATGCAGAAACACTCGGTATCTTTATGAATGTTTTTCTCGTTGTGTTTGCTTGTGAACACCAGGAGCTGGCTCCAGAGTTTGAGCAGAGAAAGTCTCAGTATGACACCTGTGCAGCAGGGCTGGAGAGCAACCGATCCAAGCTGGAACAGGTATCATCAGACTCACTCATTAGTGAAGCGAGACTTATAGTGTTGAGAAACAAGGTTATACTTCAAAAACAGGGAAGACGGGACGAAGGTGAATTAGAGAAACTGTGTGTTAGATGTGGATTTGTATATGTTATTTTAAGCAATTATTGAATTAATCCTTTTATGTGTGTTTTTTTTTCAACTTATACTACTATATAAAATAGATTTTTTCATATTTTAGGCTAACTATATATAAAAAGACTATTATTTTATTATTATTACGTTTAACAATTATATTTAATGCGTCACGGTGGCGCAGTGGGTAGCACGGTCGTCTCACAGCAAGAAGGTCGCTGGCTCGGCTGGGGCAGGTGGCATTTCTGTGTGGAGTTCTCATGTTCTCCTCGTGATCGCGTGGGTTTTCTCCGGGTGCTCCGGTTTCCCCACAAGTCCAAAAACATGCGGAATAAGTGAATTGAATAAGAACAATTGCCCATAGTGTTAAAGAGTGAATGTGTGTGTGAATGTTTCCCAGCGATGGGTTGCGGCAGGGAAGGGCATCCGCTGCGTAAAACATATGCCAGTGAGTTGGCGGTTCATTCCGCTGTGGCGACCCCGAAAGGGAATAAAGCCGACATGAAGATGAATGAATGAATGAATTATATTTAATGACAAAAATATTTAAAAACCATTTAAATCAATATGTTGCAATATTAAATCCAAATAATATTTTTTTTGCTTAGCAATATTACCAACTTGGTGTTATCCGGTGCATTGTTTTAATGGCAATGGAATGGAATGTTTGTTATGAGGATCGTTTGCAACATGCTGAATAAAAAATTAACATATATTTCAAGTAATTGGTTTGTTTGTATGTTTAACTACATTTAAAATTTCATGAAATTCAGGTATTTAAATTGTTACATTTTTCCATTTAAATTGATGTTTAATGTATATTTGTTGAATCATCTATTGTGCTGCATTTTCCTGATACTGTTTCTTTACACATTGTTCATTCAAACCTATTAAGGTGGAATATGTACAATTTAACCACCAGAGGTTTCATTAAAAACAAATAAAAAAATACAACAAAACTTGCACCACAGGCTTCAATGTGTGCGTCATCTGCCAATGTCTGGCGCTATAGATGTTATATAATTACATGAAAAGTCATGAACATAATGAGGACTAGAAACTAGTCAGACACCAATTGGAGTTTTATTCATTTTAGAAATCAGAAACATTCCAAAAATTAAACATCTTTCAATACGCAATACTCTCATTCATTCAAACTCCTTGAACCACGAGCATCATAATGAACATCTAAAGATTTATTTGAAATGTCGGTATATTGTTTTTTTTAATCAGTAAGTATTTTTACAGGAAGTGCGGGCGCTCAGGGAAGAGACAGCACAGGAAGAAAGTCGATATCATCATTGTAACAGCATGAGAGAGGTGAAGACCCTCGTTTTGTCCACTGTAGAGCTTTCCACCCCAGTCACGCTTCGTTCTCTCACTCTCCCTCCCCTCTGCCTCCTCATAGATCATCGAGGGTCAAATCCAGAGAGCAGAAGAGCAGAGTAAGATCAGTCAGTCAACAGACCTAAAAGTGCGAAGGACCTCACTCAGGTAAGAAACAGTAAGAATCCTGTGAGCTCAGTACACACACGTTCTAAACCAAGCAGAGGGGACATCTTGAGACATTTTTCCCCACATCTTTTGTTTTTGTTATGGTTCAAGTATAAATTCAACCATGACTGCTGCCTGCAGCCTACACATCTGAAATATTTCTGGTATTTGTGGAGAGGGTGATTAAGTTGTGATTGTGTATCTGAGTTGGTAACAAAAGGTTGCTGGTTCAGTCCTGAGCTTGGGTGAACAAGAGAATCTCTGTCATGAGACATCTTTAGGTTGTGCAGCTGCAATCCAGTGAAATTTGAATTGATCTAAGGTTTATATAAAAAAAGAGTTTATTATCTTTAAAATAAAATGTTTACGATAACAGGGAAACATGGTAACATAACAGGGAAAATTAAATGAGTAAAAAAATCTTATATATATATATATATATATATATATATATATATATATATATATATATATATATATATAAAACATTTCAGAACAAATTTTACTGAACACAGCCAGTGTCTGCACAGAATTTCATTTGAATTATGCTTCATTTGAATATCCGGTTAGCACTACCCCTTACCTCAAGGCCTTCATTTGATTGGTTCAGAATCTTTCTCTGTGTGAAACCACAAAATTTGAGCAAAGGGTTGATGCTCACTTCTTCAAAATCTGGATTTCAGAAGAGAGCTGCATGTGTCTGCATCCAGCTCTTGTCTTTTTTCAGACAAGCCAAGAGACCTTAAATGTGTTTGGTCAGGTGTGTTTCATATTGGCTGAACCTAATCTATGTATGCGATGCCATTTAGGATGGACTTTGAACACACCGGGGTTAAGGGAAGCACGAAAAGAGAATAAGAATCGGCTTTAGACTGGTAGTGGTGGCTATCTTGTATTCTTTCAAATGTTGAGATGTTGCTTTTGGGAGCTTTTCTACTGTGTTCTTTACCTGGTACAGGAACTTTTCATAACTATTAAGATGAGTTTCCATAAAGTGGGCTAGATGTAAAAAAAAAAAAAAAAAAAAGGTTTTTTTCTGATTGGAAAGAAAGGTGTGATGATGTGACCGCCTGTTGATTGCTGACTGACCAATGACTGAGCTCACCAGTGGACAAGAAAGAATGTAACGAACTCGACTCGATCTTGAGTAACATATTTTGAGATAGAAATGTTCTGGAGTCATGTTGAAACATTTCATAATGAATTCATATTTAAAGTGAGTTCAATAAAACATGTTAGATCATCTAATTGCCAAAATATCCCTTGTTTTTTTTCCGTCTCTGGTATATCACTGCTGTTGTAAACTTCCTTTTCTCTTGTAACATCTGTTAAAAATGTGTCATAGTTTGGATTTGATCGCTTTGTAGTCATGATTATGATTAAACAAGCCCACTCAGAACGGATGCTGAGACACGATGGACACAAGCGAGAACTGTGGCGAGTCAAGTGAGGCTAAACCAAGCCCTGTCTCACCAAATCTCATGGAAAATTGGCATATGTAACCCCAAACTTTACTTCTTTACCTTGTTGAATGCAATGCGAAGAAGGCAATTTGAGCAAAATTTATAAGAAATGTTCTTTAAAATGGACAAAGTGGATTATTTCCAGATTTGAAAATTAACCATATAGTGCCTGACATTTCTTGAGGGATTTTTAAGCAAAAGAAAACAGGCAAAAATGCTAGATCTGCTGAAGCTAGCTACTAATGTAAGGTATTAGCAAACACATGTTCTATAATTAAAGAATGACAACCAGTTTTTCATTCAGTGCAGGTCAAATTGTGCTCATTTTTTAAATACTTTTACTTTATTGCACCGTTTTGTTTCATGTTCTGGAATGTCGTAAAGAGGATACGTTTATTTATTACTTTACTTAAACTTCTTTAAGGAAGCATTCTATGTTCTATCTTTGCAGAGAGAAGTACCTTGGAAACACTGCAGAGCAGGAGTCCTTGGGCAAGGTGAGTGTAGCGTCTTGGACCATCTGTCAAGCCTCTCTGACTCAACTTAGTTGCAGCAGGTCATTTACTCGCCTTTATCTCATCTGTCCTGGTCAACCTGCTGTTAGTTAAGAGTAGGGGGTCTGGCCTCTGTGATATTTCTGCCAAACCGCGCGGGGCATTTCATCAGTGTCACGCCACATCATACCAGTGCTAGAACAAAGCTTGTGTACGCGTTGTCCTGATGTACAACCAGAGGAGAGAGGCGACACTATGCAAAGCTCTCTCGTAAAGGTCTGGTCTGCCCTTTAACTGGTTCTTGCCCCTTTACTAGCTTTCTCAATGCGCCCGCTTCAAATCCTGCCATGTGGCTGCGATAGATACTCCTTCAACAGGTGTGTGAGAGTCTCACATTGTATCTTACATGGTTAGTTTGTTTGTTATTACACACTTACGGCTACAGCTTACTTGGGTAATAGCCTTAGTAATTCTAGCACAGGCATCTATATTTATTATTTTTATTCAAACATTATTCAAATGGATTTTTCAATTGAAAAACTACATTAAATGAAAAAAGATTATCACTGTAAGTCTCATTTTAAAATGAATGTAGATATAACACTTATCATCATACATGTAGCATCATTCTAAACATATATGTATTGAATAATCATAATTATATTATATATATATATATATATATATATATATATATATATATATATATATATATATATTCAATTGTTTTAAATCTATTTCTAAAAATTTCTTGTCATTTATGTAATTTTTTTCTTCAGTCACACCACGATTTTAGCCTTTAAATGTGCCAAATTGAAGCTTTTATTCTGAAATGCAGGGATGCACCATTTTAAGTTTTAAAAGTACCTAATTTAAGCGTTAGCTTGAAAGCTCCCAAGAGTACCACACTTTTGACTGACAATGTTTCTGTTAACGTGTACAAATTCGTCAGAATCAGAATTAACATAAAAATGTTACATTTTTTTCTTTCTGTACAGCCCACCTAAAAGGTCATTTGTTGCATTAATAGATATTTTTGTCAAATCATTTAATAAATAAGAAATAGAGGACCTTGTCTATTACTTTGCCTTTGGTGCCATGGCAAAAGCCCCTCTGATGGAAAGAAACATTGTAGGATATTTCAGGTTAATCTAGGAGGCCAGAGACTGCTTATTAACTGTCATGTTACATAGATTTTTTTTTTTTACCTTAAAAGCTTTTGATCAACTATAAAATGCCTGATTTTGCCAGTGGAGGTTAGATATGACATTTAATTTACTACAGCAATTTAAAATGTATTAAATGAATGCCCTAACCTCGAACTTGTTCCCCCAGCAGCTGCATTGGGTTGAGATACAGAGACTGCTTTATCGCTGTCTTATTGAAAGACACTTACATGAGAAATCATCAATTAACTGGTTGCATACACTCAATCAAAGAAGCTTCATTTTTTTATATGTAGCAAGTGATTTTATACCATCTCTCCTCTCTTCCCTCGATCTGTTTCAATCATGTATGAATACGCTTGTCGATGTGCACCCTCAGGTTCTCCGTCAGAAGGTGAAGCATGTGCGAGAGAACCAGGAGCCCAACATGAGACAGATGAAGATGTGGAAGGATCTGGAGACGCTGCTGGAGTGCAAGAAGCAGTGCTACCTGAAGGCGCAGAGCCAGGCACCCATTGGCCACGTCATCCAGGATGTTGGCAAGGATATGCTAGTTCTGTGATCTAAAAATTGTTTGATAGTTTTTTCGCAGTATCATATGCATGTACATGTCACATAGTGTATAAAACGGCAAAAATAAATGTGTAGAAGATAATAATAAAATATTTTAAACATGACATTTGTGTCCATAGAATGTATTTAAAATCGTAGATCTCTTAAACTCACTAACTCTTAGACTCGCTAACTTACGACAAGTCTCTACTCTCACTTTTGACACATCTTTAAGAACTGAGCTCCAATCTCTGTGTCCAAAGATAACACCTTACAAAGTGCTACACTGTGGATGATGTGTGTGCCGGTGAGCTATTTTGGGAAACATCAGTAACGACCTTGTGCACAAGAGCTGTCCAATTTTGGATTGTAGTTGGATGTCCTTTGTCTTTCTGGCGGGGTTGGATTGCTCCAGTAAACTGGTTCACCATTGTCAGGTTTTGCATCTTTTACTTTGTATACTCCAAACCGATTAACCTACTTCCAACCAAGCCATTAGATGCAAATATAATCGTATTGCCTGTGTCAGTGCAAGTTCTATATATTGGTCTCTAGTTATAGACACTAAAGTACCGTACATTCAGTTGAGTTGTCTGTCGTGTAGCATTCACTTTCTTATTTTGTTAATCTTTTGAGAAATTATCTCTTTCTGCAGAGTTTTGATTGAGCTCCAAGCGGGCAGTTTATTTATATTTTTTTTAATTAACAAAATGCACTGGTCACGCTGTGTAGGTGTATTGCATCACTGTGTTCTGTTCTAAATGTCTGTCTGCAGTATAATGGGCATCTGGCCTCTTGAAGTGGTTTAATATGAAGTCATTCTCCATCAGGACGCTATAGCAACCGAGTACAAAAGAATGGCTTCGTAGGATTTTATAGTTTTACAGTCCCCTGGGCTGATACAAAAGGGTAAAATAAAATTATATGATTTGATACAGAAGAGTAATGTTGCAATGTCACAGTGTAAGGTGTTAATAAATATGATAAATTCTTAATAAAGGAAGCATGTTACATTTGTTTGAAGAATTACAAACGTGGGTGTTTTATTAAGCAATATAATATAAATAATAACCTAAAGTTGTTATATATATATATATATATATATATATATATATATATATATATATATATATATATATATATATATAAATAAGCTGGTTAAGTCAGCAATTAATGAAGTAATCATTACAGAAGAAGAAAATAACAAATTCACGCAAAGAAAAAAACAACACTTAGAATATGAAGGAAACTATAGTATATTTAATATCATAATATCATTAAATTATTCTTATCTATCATGACATGTTCAACTTAAGTTTTCAAAACGCTTCACCTGTTGTTTCGGGAATTTACCTGGGTCGGAGGGGTGGGACTTAGTTAAATAATTTTGTCGAGCGACGGTCCAACTCTCCAATAAACGAGCGACTGCTCAATGTACGTCAGCGCCCCTCTAGCCCAGGTTGATTGATTGGACGGTGAGCTGCTCCCCGGGTACGCGCTGTCCAATCAGCCTTCCTCTCATGCGGCAGAGAGGCACCAGCGACGTTCTTGCAATAAAACAGGAGAACACGCCGTTTCAATCACCACTGAACGGGAGAGTCGGACGGTAACGGCCAGACCGTCACATTTCCAGGCAGGCAGAGGCTTGGACGGGGGGTGACTGTGATGTTCTAAGCGAGGGTCATTTCTTTTTGCCTTCAACTCACTCCCAGTTCTTTGGGAACAGGAAGAAGAACTCTTCTTTTGGATAAGACTCTGGAAGGTGCAGATTCCCGTCTCAACTTTCAACATATGTTCTTCTTTGTGTCCCTTTGGATGTCATTGCATGTGTAACTCATAGAAATATTGTTCATCTGAATTTTTGACCAAGGCAGATTTCTTGGGCGGGATTCTCTTGCTAGCGAACCATGGAGAGCGCTCATACCAGAAGTGTGGAGGAAGTTTACAGTCACTTCAGCGTCAACGAGAGCACGGGACTGACTTTAGACCAGGTGAAAAGGAATAAAGACAAATGGGGTCCTAACGGTACGTCTGACCTTTTCTGCTATCTACCTGCTCGCGGTAGGCGCCTTGAAGTTGGCATGAACTAGTATTTAGTTACATTTGTTTCCATCACTTTTTTGTTGTTGCCATCACCTGCAGGAGCTTTCGAAGCAGATGACGTCATAAGACACTGTTTGGCAAGCTTTGTTAACAGTTAGGGGCAGGAATCACAGGATATCTCGATTTCAACAACATTGTTTTGGCACAATGTCAACGTATCATTTATGTGTAATTTTTGTTATGCTATTAAAACAAAACTAAATAAAAATACTAGTGACACTCTTATCACGTTTGAGGGAAAAGTAGTTTAAGAATTGTCATAATTACAAGCAAGTATAAGATTGGATCAAACTCCAGAGACCAGTGAGAAACATGGCAGAATCTTCCTGTCAGAATCGGAGTCCATTTATCAATAAATAACAAAAAAATGGCACTATTTATAGTGCTAAATAACTTTTAAAAACAAGTGCATCTCAGCAATGTTGTTAACTAAACCTCTTAAAGGAGACATGCAAGAACATGCATAACTTCCATAGAAATAAAAAAGCAATACATCTTCAGTTCCCATAAGTAGTAATTTAAAAGCGATTTGTTTTTGTAACTATCGCATTGAGTGAATTGTTTGTTTTTAACTACATGCTAATCACTCTTTGTAGTAGGAGTGGGCGATATGGGCCTAAGATAATATCACAATATTTTAGGGAAGTATGGCGAAAACAATATTTTGATGGTGAAATGTTAAATAAAAATATTTTATCAAGTTCAAGAACATACAACTGTACACAATAAGTGTCATGACTTTATTGGCATAAACAGAATGAGGCAACAGAATTTAAAAACTTTCCCTTAATATTCAGGTAGATATCAAATTATTACAAGGATATTATATATTTTTCATCTGTGTGATTAGGTTTTGGTGAAAACAACTAACAACATTGCTGTAGTGAAATTAAGTTTAATCTTTGACAGCTTTATTTACTTTTGTAGTTTAGCAGGCATGTACTCTGAAAACATTGCAGTATATGTCTGGGTACTACAGTACCCAGAATGCTTAGCGCCACAGCACGTGTTTATGATATTGGTGCTTGGTCCCAGTCCTCGATGTAGTGAGTCAAAAATCAACAAGCAAATAGTCATAAGATGCCGAGGCATGACGGTACGATCCTCTCGTTCAGGTGAACAGGTTTAAAAACGTTCACACACTTGTTTCCTTTTAGTGAATTTGCATTATTTTTTTGATGAGTGGTCTTCTGTATTCAAATCACTGACACACAACTAAAGTCAATTACATGTTAGGTATTTAACTTCCTCTGAACTTCCTCAAGCCATAAAATACATGAAATCATTACATCAAAACGTCAGAGTACCGCAATGTGAACATTTTAAATCATATTGATAATTGTACTGGTTTTGTCGTGGACAATATTATATGGCCCACCCCTACTTTGTATAGTTTAATGAGCATTGTAAGTGATTTAATGATAATCTAAAAAGACTTTAGTGTTAAACAGCTTGGCATTTTTTAATTCCCGTAAGACTTAAGGGAGAAAAAGAAACAAGACGGTCTCGGGCGGTGTATCCCACTAAACCAAATGTTGAGGGTCAACAACCTTCACAGATAGGTTTCAACCGTACTTCAAAAGACAGATCCTTATCTTTCAATAAAGTTTTAATTGGGTCGATCCGGTGTTTAATTAAGGATTCAGCAAAAATCTCCTTCAGGGATTCAGTTTAACGAATGCGATCTAGAAGCTTGATCCCCCAAATACTTATTCAAAGCTAAATCCCCTTGAATTGTATATAATTGCACATGATTATTGTTTTTATAAGAGCATTTTTTTTGTAAATGTTCCTGTCAAAAGAGTATCATTCATTCCTGAATGGCTCGCAGGATGCGTAAATTATTAAAAAAAATTTAATTCAGATATTTTTTTAATGTTGTTTATCTTTCTGTAACAAATTTACAAGTGATAGAATCCATAACTTTTTTATCGTTCTCAACTTCAACCTTGTTTTTCTCCTTTCCCTAAAATGACCCACACAGAGTTACCTGCTGAAGAAGGTACTTTTACTTTAATATACATTTTTAATGCAACATACTTACATGACTTTGTTGATTCATTTCACTTTTTCATTTTTGACAGGGAAGTCTATCTGGGAGCTTGTCATTGAGCAGTTTGAAGATTTACTTGTCCGAATTCTTCTACTGGCAGCCTGTATATCTTTTGTAAGTCATGTTCTGGCAGACATCTGTAATTATTGTGATTATATAATAACCCTGGAGTGCATAAAAGGTCAGCAGTTTCTCAGAGAAGATTGTCACCGCAGATTCAGGGCAGGTGTTGATTGCCTTCCATTAGAAACAAACCGCAGCATTACATTCCTCGAGAAGGAACGCGGAAGAGCTGTGAAAGGGAAGATGTCTCGTTAGCTTTGGGCCTTACACATCACGTCTTGAGTTACTCACAGATCCGAGGGGCTAAACAGCTGAGGAAGCACAACTCCTTAGGAATGGTGACAACAGCATTCAGCGAGATTGAGTGACTGTCAGCTAGCTGTCTTACGAGTGCTCCGCTGTTTAGTGCTGAGGTTAATGGTCCTCTTGGTTCAAAAGCCTGGATGCTCTACTGAAAATACTTCTGTTTGTTTGCTCTGAGACCTGAAAGAGTTTGTTAGGAACAATCAGCTCAGTCTTTGTAGGTTGTAGCTTTGAATGTGTTTCAGTAAATAACTCTCCTCTTTATTTTGCATGACTCAATAGTTAAACTTGAGCAACTAGAGATGGGATTTGTAAAATAAAATCAAACCGTGCACATGCTTGGAAGGCTTGGCGTAAACATCAGGTGTGAGTGTGTTCTGAACCCGCGTGTGAGCTAGTTAATCTTTTGTCTGCAGCCAGAGATTTTTTTAAACAGGTATTTTTAACAAAATTCATTCCTTGAAGTTGTTGATGAACACATCCCATGCCTGTTTTCAGAACACTTAATTTAGATCAAAGTAGGCCTAAAGATTGCTTTACACTTTAATCTAGTTTATTTTGGCTAGACCTCAGTTGTGACATCCCCCTCAGACTGTGTAACAATTTACAATGCTGTTGTAGTTTCAATATGGCTTCCTTTGCATTCACCCAAATACATTGCTCTCAATGAGCAACAGACTGAGAGGAGAACACCAAGGGAGCGCTTTCAGAGTGCTAACCCCGAAAACGTTTACAGCGTAAAACGATCAATAGCTTCTCTACAAGGGCCTCCAATGAGTTCCAGTTCAGCTCATTCATCTCTATAACTGGTTATACACCAATCATTTAGAGAAAAAGATGAGAATTTGCATGTACATTTTAATGTCTACAAACATTAGTCAACAGATTTTGTCAGAAGAAACAGCAAAATCAAATATGTGTGCATAATCACTGTTCACCTGCTGGTTCTACTGAACAACTCAATTTAAGAATGTATTATTATATTTTTTTATGTCTGTAATTTGTAGAAAACGGCTAATAACATCTGGCAGATCACTTGATGTTAATGTTTATTGTTTGAACTGGGGTGTTTCTACACTCTCTTTTTTAACATGTTGACCCCCCTCTATCTGGCACAAACTGTTAACTGTTTGATTGTAAAATTAACATGACAAATCTATAATTTATCATTTATCTAACATAACAAGTGTTTAGTGGGATTTGATGGTGCAGAGCAGACAAAATAATTGTTGCTGCATAAACAACATTGATTGGTTTAAATAAAATACAGGCAATATTAAAATAATCTACTAATCTAAAAAATAATTTAATAAAAATCTACAGTTACTGACTAAAGCAGACGTGTTTATTTCAAAGTTGGATTAATGGGCAACGGTCTCTTAACATAACACAAATAAATACAAGATAAATGTAGTAAAGGGATTCAATTTGACTCAGTTTTTCTGTCCCCAACTATTTCTCGCAGCAAAGCCGAACCACCTTTGTTTGTTCCTAACACTTTAACTCATTTGTGAAAACAGATAAATATTTGAATACGTTTGCCTGCCGTCGTGCCTGCTCTGGTCAGTCCTGAGACTCCTGATCTCGTCTGTCCCTCAGGAGTCCGCTGTTTGGGGATTCACTAGCTGAGACGGCTTTGTAGTGTTCTGCCACAGTGATGTTTTATCTTAGCTGACTCAAATTTAAACCAAATCGTACCATAACACTAAAGAGCCCCATAGGGCTTTGCAAAAATGAGTTGCAATGCATACCATGTGATTATATAATGTCACATGTTCAAGTTGAGGGCAAGAAGGTTGTGAAATTGTTATTGAAACAATCCTAAACTTTAATGTTGAAACAAAATAGCACATATTGTCATTTGAGCATATTTGTGTAATGTTTAGAAGTCGCATTTTAAACTTATAATACAAAAAATCTATAAGAATGCGTTTGTTTAAAACATGACAGCGACGACTATTTATTTTTCAAAAAGGCTAATCACGTACAGTATTGTTTTAATATTATTTTTTAGATCCAAAGTTTGCATTGAAAGATCGATAACATGTTACAGAAGATTATTGGCAAGTTAATGATCATGTGGTGAATGAGGTGATACCTGGGGGAAGCTGCAGCAATTATTTTGATGGTTATGTAATTTATTACTTTATACTGTATTGTTGCTGCATAAAAATGAATAAGTCCCAGTGAAGGATTTATGGAATATGGGTCCCCAAAAGGTCCTCAAGGTTCAGGAAGTTCTAAAAGCCGGCCGATGGGAGAGTGAGGCATGTCGGTGAAGAGATACGGAGGTGTTGCACTCAGTGGTTTGACAGCTGTCTCAGTTGGCGCTGAAAGAGGGCATCTCTGCTGACCAAATTAGGCTTCTGACCTTCAGTTACAACCTTTTCATTACTGAAGCTCCTCAGTCTTGTGAGGACACTGTCAGGATGCTGTTCGGAGGCTACAAGAGGCCAATCTGAAGACAGTAAAGTATCACAGAATTAAGTGAAGTAGTCTTCTCACGTCTGGACTACTGCAACGCTCTCCTAGCAGGACTTCCATCAAATGCGCTCAAACCTCTGCAGATGATCCAGAACTCTGCAGCTCGTCTTATCTTCAAGAAACCGAAACGAGCTCATGTTACTCCCCTCTTCATCACTCTAATGCTGGCATACAAAACTATCTCCAGATCAGCCCCTCTTTACCTCCATGAGCTCATGGACTCCTACATGGGCTCCTACATGCCCTCCAGAAGCCTGCGCTCAGAGAAGGAACAGTGACTTGTGGTTCCATCCCACAAGGGCAGAAGATCTCTCAGCAGAACCTTCTCTTTCACTGTCCCTGGATGGTGGAACAAACTCCCTGATCCAGTCAGGAGAGCAGCAACACTAACAGCTTTCAACAAGTACCTGAAAACTCTTCTCTTCAGAGAACACCTACTATAAAAAAATTAAAAAAAAACTACCTTCTTTTTTTCCCTCCTCTGTTTTTATCTTCTTCCTCTACTTCCTCACTGCTTTGGTTTATTGATCAGTTGATACAATTTCTATTATGGGAAGCTGAGATAGACTTTGACGGTGTAACAGATTCCATATTGTCTCTCCCCTAATGTAAGTCGCTTTGGACAAAAGCGTCTGCCATATGCATAAATGTAAATGTTATAAAGTGCATGTAATAATCTGCTATTTTCGAGGGAAATGTAGATGCGTTTCAGCAGCTTCAGAGAGCTTTAATCTCCAGGCATTTAAACGTCTAGCTGGTTTAAACTAGTTTGAAATAATGTTGTTTAGAGTTTAAACATAATTTAATTTGTCAATATGTTTCATTCAATCTATTATGAGACTCTAAATGTCACTCGTGCGTCTTTAGAGTCTCGGTCCTCCAGCTCTGCAGTGTTGTTTTGAATGTGAAGCACTTCTCTAAACGTATCAGGATGTGTTCTGACATGACTCCCCTGAATGCCTGTCTGCAGGTATTAGCCTGGTTTGAGGAGGGAGAAGAAACAATCACTGCCTTCGTGGAACCTTTTGTAATCCTGCTGATCCTTATAGCTAATGCCATCGTTGGTGTTTGGCAGGTCAGTGTATGAATGATTCTGCTTTAAAGCGATGTTAAAGCTGTTCAAACAGGTTCCTCGCTGTTCAGGCATGTTCCACACTGTAAAAGGGACGTTGTATTGTTTAATTTTGTCCTGCAGGAACGTAATGCAGAAGATGCCATTGAAGCTCTTAAGGAGTACGAGCCAGAGATGGGTAAGGTGTACCGTCAGGACCGGAAGAGTGTTCAGAGGATCAAAGCCAAAGATATTGTGCCTGGAGATATTGTGGAGGTCGCGGGTAAGGGCTGCATCTTCTGTCGTGAGAAACACTATGTTAAGTTTGACTGGTTTTATTGGAAAGATCACTGAACTCGTGGGTTGATAATGAAGATAAGGACCAATGCAGACCCTCTGTAGAAGAAAATGTGTTTTAGGTTGCACTCGGAACTGCTCATTTGGGTCTGTGTGTTCATTCATCTCATGCTCTTCATCATTTTCATTTCCTTCCTAGCATTCTGCTTCTTTTATTAAGTTCATAGTTTAAGAATTACATTAAAAATATAATGTAAAAACTTTGAACAAAGCTACAGCTTACTGTGCTAGAACCCCAGATTTATTTACAATTATATATTTATTATATTATGTATTGTTTACACCTGATAAATTCACTTGATCAGTGCTATACTGCTATACGCTGCCATTGCATACTTTTTTCTAGTATGGAGATCATTCCAGTTCTGATAGTAAAATTTTTCTTTACATGATCCTAAATATACAAAAGTCATGTTGGTCTAGCAATTTTGGGCAGATGGCCTAAATACGTTTTCTTCACATTGTACTGTCATTTTAATTTGTTCTTTATTCAAAGTTTCCATTTTTTAAGATGTGAATTGATGTTTTATTTAGGAAAATGGAGTGAATTCTAACCAAACAAATTTTTTATATGTTCATGTTTTTTTGTACAATAAATGATTAAAAAATATGAATGACTAAGTCATCAGAGCCGAAGCAAACTAAAATCTGCGTGTATAAACCAAGAAACATACCAAAACGTGAGATTTATGTACCATGCTATCCCTCATCATTAAATCCACACCACTTATAAAATGCTTTTTCAATGTTACAACTAACAACAAATAAATTGCTTTCAGCAAATAAACAGATATATATTGTTGGCTTTATAGTTTGTGTTGTATGCTTGCTTGTCAATGTAAATGTTAGTTTTCAAAAGCTTTGAGGAAGCTATGAAGCCTATTCTAGTGGATTTACAGGATAGATGTGGTTAGTTGGAAAATCGAAATGGAAAAGCTTTTTAAAGGTAAATTGGTGCTCTTGTTGTGAGTGTTATATTTATCTATGATTGGTGCTTCAGATTATGGAATGGTTTAATTTTAACACACAATGACTGGTGCAGATGACAGGTGCTGGTTCTGGGCTCATCGCCCACCCCTTCTGCAGAGGCTCGCTGAATTGCATCCCATGACGTCAGATGTGCTCCAGACAGACTGCAAAGTCACCTTGGAGAGGTCATTGACGTAAAATACATTTTAGTTTGCTGGAATGCAAACAGTTGATCACACTAGATACTTTTTAATGTCTGTGATCTCTTCTGCATGATCCGCTTGTTTCGATTTGCAGATAAGTGCACGAGCACTGATCTGACCACCTCTGAGTGCAGTGGTTAACAATCTGGAGAGGGTTTTATGGAGTGACGTTTATGATTATTGTTTAAAGGGCTTCTCATTTGTTCTGTAATTTTATGCTCCTGCTGTTCTTTTTGGGCATGACTCATTCTCCACACCGCTGCAGTGAACACTGGGATTGTAACCAGTTTAGTCGTGAACAGAATTACAAGTGCTGGCGGTAGCACCCTGATGGCATCTCCGTTCTGCTCAGGGCTGAACTCAGCATGCGGGGCACATTGGATGTTTTGATTAGCATAACTTGAGAAGCTTGATCGGTTTCTCAGTCAAGGTGATTTTAGTAGCTTGCATATCTCTTAGTATGGTTTGATGCCTGTTGTAGCTAAAGCATGTCAGGCATGTGCTGGGAAATTAGCATAGCTCGTGATAGACTTTCATTAAAGAGAGAATGCTGGATTTATATTAGCATTTTGGAATTATGATTGTTGGTTAGTTTTCAAAAAGTATTACATTGTTCTGCTAATTGTCTTAAGTGTGTACAGTACAGCCGTTTATTGTCCAGTGGAAGGGCTCCAGGTCTAACAGCTGCGCCTATTGTTTCTCACAGACAGCCTTATAGGGAAGTCACCATGCTGTACTACCCTCATGTATCCTCTACCCATACACATGCGCACAGATATGCTCGCCCGCTGTACTTGGGGTATGCAAGCAACCAGGCATAGTGGTGGCATGCTACATTCTCTCAGACCTGGGAACCATCTCCTCACACAGCTGTGAGTGCAGGGCCTTGGGAGGTGTTGTACGCCTCAGAAATGTCAGCAAGAATCCACAAATGCTTGAGTTGAGATGAATGAGAAAGGGTATATTAGTTATGTGTCAATCAACTAATGAGTAAGAATAAACTAAATAAAACTCAAAAGCTCAGTACACTGTTTTTCCCCATAGGTTTGCGGTTTTAGGGGTAGGTAGAGTTCGATATCAGAATACAGTATTTTTCAATATTTAACAAGAAAATTATAACACAAATATTGATCTCTTTGTTGAAACATTAATATAAGAGTAGCTTACTAAATCATGCTAAGTGTTCCAAACTTTATTAAAACCTGCCTTGTAAATGATTAAAACACTCCCAATCAAAAAAATATAAATCAGTGGTTAAATATGACTCGATGGCTGTAAAGCTATGTCGTGTTCAGGCACGCTAATATTTGTAGCATACGTCTATAGAGTCTATGGAGCCAATTTATTCTATGATTAATGATTATTTTGTCATTTTCATTTAAATTTTGCTAGCTTTATTACATGGGTTATAATAACTTCCAAAGGGGTGACTGGTGGATCGATAGGAAGGACACCACGCTATATGATTGAACGGTAGAGGAAACACTGTTACAACACTGATTCTGAAACCACATGTGGATAAGTAAAATGTGTTAAAGATATGACCTCTGAAGGAGAAATTGATTGACCTCTTTAACCGTACCATGAGGGAAAGTAGCCCCCTGTTGATTTTAAGATATTATTAGCCCTTCCATTTAAATTTAGGTTTCTTTTGACAAGAGATTTAATTATTATGCTATTTTCCTTCCCTGCCATGTAAATCACCAGAGACATTCATTCACAAACCGCTCTCCCCTGTCAGGCCTGCCCACCAATAATGATTAATAGGTTCTTGGGTCTACCAAATAACATTCTCAAAAAAATCAGAAAGCTTTTTCAGAGGAACCTTAAAATTTGAGTTTTTAAAACATACTAAAGCTTAACTTGTCATGTCTTGGAAACCTATAAGATCATAGCTTTCGCTTTTTATAAAGGCTTAAAAAGTCAAAAATTTAAGTCAGAATTTTAGACCTTAAAAATTCTTAAAATCAAATTTTTCACAGGTCTTATATTTCTGATGTCAACGTAAAGCTTGTTTGAAATGTATTTTTCGTTGTTGTTTGGGGTTACCAAAGATTGAGGATATGCTCCTAAATGCAAAAAGTGCTGGTTATAATGCAATAGTCAAAAATGATCAAAAACATAAGTTTGAAAAACTTTCCTAAAGCAAAATCATAAGTGACGTTTAGCTAGTTTGAGAAAAAGCTCATTAACACATTTTTAAATTCTCAAAATCCTAAAAGAGCTTGTTGAGGGTCATACATGTTAAGAGATGTAAAAGTGAATGTAAGGGTTGCCAGAGATTGAGAAAGATTTTATAAATGCACAAAAGCATAATAGTGATTGTTGGGGGTTGCCAGAAATTGAGAAAATGCTCCTAAATGTTAAGAATTTTAAAAAGCACGGTGAGGGTTGCAGAGTTTGAGAAAATGATCATAAACACTCACTTTTTAAAAGGCATGGATAGGGCTGCCAGAGTTTGAGAAAACCTTTGTAAATGCTCAAAAACATAAAAGCGATGGTTAGGGTTTCAAACTTTATTTGAAGCATACTGTTTACTTAGCAAAAAAGGTTGTGTGTGTGTGTGTTTTTGAAGTATGATTTAGTTATTAAATTTGATTCACAGCTGTCTTAAATACTACCTTATGAAACCTGCAGCAACCCTGAAGATGCTTTCTGAATTCTAGATTCTTGACTTAATAAAGCATCATCTAGTTTAGGGCTTATTTTGAATCCGTTCTGATCTCAAATAGCCGTGCAAATCATGCCTCATGTAATTCATGCCTGCTGCTCTTTTTCACACTGTAACAGTTCAGCCCTGCTCAACACTGAGACAGTTTGAGTTTGACCCAACTGTCCTGTGCCAATCAGATTGGGTCTGTGATGACATGTGTTGAATAAAGAGCAGGCATGTTTGCTTGACCCCTGCGTCCCCCGTCGCTATAATGAGCAGAGGAATGAATGCTGTGAAAGTGCTGTGTCGCTGGGGCACTGATGGAAGCACAAACCTTTAAATGAAACCACACTGCCTCCCGTCCCTCAACCACCTCGTGCACAGGGTTAGGCGTGAGCTATTTCACCTTTGATTGATGCACGCTGGAGATATTTTAAGATGCTAAAGTTCTTTATGATCTGACAGCTGGAATATTTGCATTGAATGCATCTTCTCTTTCATAGCATTCAGTATTCAAGAGTGCTTGTGTGGGTGTTTAGAGCTTTTCTTTCCAATGGGTGCTGTGTTCTTTAAAAGCTGATGAGGATGTATATATGTACAGTGGGTGGGTTGAGGATCCCGACAACACTTAGTTCGGAGGTCACACTGCTAGCTGGAGGCTAGATACAGCAGAAGTAGCTCATAGGAGTTTTTTTGTATGTGCATACTGATAAATGCCGGTGGGTTCAGCAAAGCTTTGGCGCACTTGTGAATTGCACTATTGAGCCTCTGTTAAGTCCTGAATCAGCTCTCAGCTAGAGCTAAATTTAATAGACACGTCGTTCTCACCTTGTGCTACAGAAGAACATTAGTCAGCAGAGCAATTAAGCATCTTGTTGAAATAGATCCATGAAATGTTATGTCTGAGCCTTTGATTGAGCCTTCTTAAACTTCCTCATTCACTTGTTTATACTGAAAGATGCTCACCTACTTTATCAAAAGATGTTGCACCACTAACTGTAAATCATATTGCCACCGCTCCATCAGAGGTGTGCTTTTTTACCCTAGAACACTTGGTCGTCCTGTTTTTACTGGTGAACAATGCTAGCTGACCTTCTGGGAATTGACATTTCATTGTGTGCATTCGTTCCCTGTTTAGATGACTGAAGGCTCCAAAAAGTCTTTCTGAGAAAAGACAGCACAGCCGTTGCTCCTCAGGTTGTTTTCAGGGAAGTGTGTTAATCCACAACGCATGTCACACTTGTATGATGATTGTGCCAAGGCCACATGTTATTTTATACCCTGCCATTCTCCATGCCGAAAACAAGTCCATGGTTGGTAGATTTTAATGTGGAAGGATGAGGAAAGAATAAGTGACACTTAGAAGTTTGTTTTTAATGGGGTTGCTACTTTTGAACATGCTAAGATGATTAACCACTCAGAGAGGTGATCTATAACCCTCTTCACTCTTCCTGTCAAACGCAATGGCAGCTGCTTTCATGCCTATGTGTTTAAACGCCACCACAGCGTTGGGAAGCATATCAAAATAGATGCGCCATGTTTGGCGCGGCACATTGTTGCTCTGCAGGCTGTTTTCTTTTCTGAGCCTTAAGGGCAAACCTGATTAACAGTCGATCGGCAAACGTGTTTCAGTTTGGCTTCTGGTGGGTTTTAACCTTCATAAATGTAACTTGGGTTTGGGAAATTGTAATGTTCACATGGAAAATAAGAAAATAAGCCTGCGGTTGGTTGAACATAATTGTTTCTGAAGGGTGTATACATAGACAGTGATGGAATGTGTGGAAACTATTGCCTAGCTATAAACGAGGCTGGTGTGGACAGCCATGTCTTTGGAAGCAATCGGAGAGGTTTTCCCCTCCAAAAAAAGTTAGATTTTGACAACGTAAATGCATATATTGAAGCCTAAATTCATTCATTTTTCAAGTTGTAAATCTGATTAAATTAATTCATAAATCTTATGAAACTTGTTTTTTTTTAAATCTGCTTGGAATTAAAATGCAGTCTCTTCCTATTACACATCCATAGGAAATGCAGCAGGTTGTAGGTTTTGGCACATACAACTATAACTCGTACCAATGCAAACAGGTTGTTTAGCTCTCTGAAGGTTGAAGCGAAGCCATGTACGGTTGTGGCGGTCCAGGAACTTTGTTTCCTACCTCCATCAACATTGTGTCCACTGAAACCACAGAATATGCACTTAATATCTTTTCACATTCTCACTTTTTTACTCCTATTTACCTTTAAATATTGGTGTGTGTGCGTGTGTGTGTGCGTGTGCGTGTGTGTGCGTGTGCGTGTGTGTGTGTGTAGTAAAAGTATTTAAATTGTTTGCAAAATTCAGTTCTTTTAAATTACTGTTGACTTGGGAAATGTTGTGACGTGTGTGCAGAAACACATGTTAATATTTAAAGTTAAATGAAAATTCAAGTTTTGAAATGGCATGATGTTTATGTGCAAATAAGATATAGATAGTTACTGTGTTTTTGCCCTATAATTTATTTGCTTAACACACACACACACACACATTATCTGTTGTATCTGTAATAAATCATCTTGTTTTCTGGTTGTTTAAATTAAAATTGTGTGATTTTGTTTTATTTATTTATTTTTTTTAATATAAATTTTTTTTTTTACACAATCTAGTGGGTGACAAGGTCCCTGCTGATATCCGCATCTGTGCGATCAAGTCCACCACACTCCGAGTGGATCAGTCTATCCTGACTGGTACAAATGCACTTATATTTTTTGTCACATAAATACTTCCTCTTTTGGTTTAAGGTTAATTTCTTCATGTTGCAGGTGAGTCAGTCTCTGTCATCAAGCACACCGACCCGGTGCCAGATCCTCGTGCCGTCAATCAAGACAAGAAGAACATGCTCTTCTCAGTGAGAATATTTATTTTTAAGTCTCTTATTTTATTTGGTGTTTTTGCTGATTTTTACTGTAAAATAATGGACATCAAAAAGGCAGAAGGAAGTTATATGCTTGCTTTATAAAAGTAATTATGATTTAAAATACTCTAATGTATTTATTATTTGTTAAGTACCTGATTCCTTTAGTATCAAAATAAATTGTATAAAAAATAATACACATTTTAAAAAATGTATTTATTTTAAACTTTGCCTAAATCACTTTGAATACGTTGCAAGTACTGCATTAACTTTTTTGTGATCACTATGCTTTTTTTCTATAAATTAGTACGTTTATTCAGAATTTAGAAAGAAAATCTAAAAACAGAAAACATGATTGACATTTGACAATAACAAAATATGACAAAAAATACTATTCATGGCACATTAACTACACTTATTATTTCCACGTGTTATTAAACAAATGGGGAGAGTTCTGCTTAATGGAAGCTGTGTAATAAGAGCGTTAAACAGGTTGCATGTCCAAATTTTAACTTTGCTATATATGTTGCTATATTATATTTTACAAGATTCCTTTCTGAACGTGTGGTTTTCAGGGAACTAACATTGCTGCTGGAAAAGCCACCGGTGTCGTTGTGGCCACAGGTGTTAACACAGAGATTGGCAAAATCCGAGACGAGATGGCCGCCACCGAGCAGGAGAAGACCCCTCTGCAGCAGAAACTGGATGAGTTCGGAGAGCAGCTCTCTAAAGTCATTTCTCTCATCTGCATCGCGGTCTGGATCATCAACATTGGCCACTTCAACGACCCCGTTCATGGTGGCTCCTGGATCCGTGGTGCTGTGTACTACTTCAAGATCGCCGTGGCTCTGGCCGTGGCTGCCATCCCTGAAGGTCTCCCTGCCGTCATCACCACCTGCCTGGCTCTAGGCACCCGCCGTATGGCCAAGAAGAACGCCATCGTCCGCTCTCTGCCCTCTGTGGAGACTCTAGGCTGCACCTCTGTCATCTGCTCGGACAAGACAGGCACGCTCACCACCAACCAGATGTCCGTCTGCAGGGTGAGTAGTTTAGACTAAAGCCTCTTATAACAATCTCTTCCTGGGTAAAGTCTCCACGTTCTTCCAATGACTGCATGAGCTTTCTTTGGGTATCGGGGTCTCTATGTTGAGGATAAATTGTGAATGTGAGAATTAATGCAGAATGAATGTTGCCCTCCAATAGACTTGCAACCTTACCCTGCCTTTTGCTCATTGTGAGCTAAAGATAGAACCCTTTGCCTTTTACAAGGATTTTTTTTTGACAACTCTACTCTAATTTTGATCTTGAATATGTTTTAGGAGTCTGTGGGTAGAATTAAAATTGTCATTACACAGTAAAACCAATTGAGCAAAATTGACCCCCCCCCCTCCCAAAGAAACCCATCTAATATAATTTTATAACAAAAAATAGCCAGCGTGTGGTGAGGAATGATCCCAGATCAGTTCCTATGGTAACAGGTATGACTTGAGGATGCATCTGCGTCTGAATGGCCACAGTTAAATTTTTTTTTAATTTGATTAGGGTTTTTACATTGTCTTGTGTAGAAGTAGATTTAACAAAAGCCCATCTGAGTAATTTGGCAATAACACTTTAATATATCTCATTTTAACTGTCTGATATACCTGTCTGATTTTTATTTAGAGACATTTGAGTCTTGAGGACCTTTTAAATATGTGAATTATTGGAGCTGGATCCTCATATTCAAATATACCATTAATGTCCCGAAGAAATGTGTAGACGTAAACTGAGGAAACTTTCTCTTTTTAAGAGGGACAAAAATTTAAAATAAGCTAAAAAAGGAGATCCATAAAAGCTTATAACATGGTGGTAAACTCTGAAATTCTGACCGCTCTGCTTTTCTCCCACAACTCAGTGCTCAGGGGACTTGTTTGTTTAGAGGATGTTGTTTTTACTTGGATAATAATCCTTTTAGTCATTCTTGGAAATGAAATGTTTTGGTGCTGCTTCCTGAAGAGCAAAGATAAAGATCTCTGTCGCCAGCCCAAGATGTGCACTCTGCTGAAAGACAGGGATTGAATTTTTCTCCTATATTTCTGTGTCCTTACACCACATCCACTTCAGGTTCTGACGATTTCTGTATCTTATCTTTCTATAACATTAAATTCTCTTCGTGTTTATAGAACTTAAAACAGATAAACTTGTTTTTATGCCAAAAGGGGCTTATGTTGCTGTCATCTGACTAGTCTTGCCATGTCTAGATGCCCAGCACACTGATGTTTTGTTGGAAGATATCATGTCCATTTTCAGCTTTGGAAGATCCGCAGGAGGCTGATGCACTGACTGAAGGCTGATTGTCATATGTCTCTTTTCCAGATGTTCATCTTAGATAAGGCTGAGGGGGAGAGCTGCTCACTGACAGAATTCACCATCTCTGGCTCCACATACGCTCCAGAAGGAGACACGTGAGTCTTGTGCAATGTGTTAATTAGTGGGTTTAATTATTCTGTTCTTTTATGGTTTTGTCTTGTTTGTTTTTCTTGATTAGATATCTTGATAACCGAATAGTCAAGTGCTCTCAGTACGATGGCTTAGTGGAGCTGGCAACCATCTGTGCCTTGTGCAATGACTCCTCTCTGGATTTTAATGAGGTAACCTTTAAACTGCATCATTTTTACAGGGAAACAAATCAAAATGTAAATACTGGAAAAAACTACTTGATAATATTAATATTATTGTTTTCAAACAATACAGTTTAACTTAAATCATTTATTGGACAATTGAATCATTTATTTGCATTTTTTTGTATCAAAATTGTGGCATTTCACTCATTGTTTGACAGCAGTAGAGTAAACACTGAAAGGGGTTTAGCTGAAAATTGCTTAATCTTTTTAGTCTAAAGGTGTTTATGAGAAAGTCGGAGAAGCTACAGAGACGGCTCTTACCTGCTTGGTGGAAAAGATGAACGTTTTTGACACTGATGTTAGGAGCCTGTCCAAGATTGAGAGAGCTAATGCCTGCAACGCTGTAAGTATAGCAAACTTTGGGATTATTATGATCTTTAAAGTCAAAGTTTAATGACTTTCTCTCTCTCTCTATGATGTAAAGGTGATAAAGCAGCTGATGAAGAAGGAGTTCACCCTCGAGTTCTCCAGAGACAGGAAGTCCATGTCTGTCTTCTGTTCTCCCAACAAGGCCAAGTCCTCCACTTCGAAGATGTTTGTCAAGGTAAAAATCAAAGTGGAAGTGTTGGATGTTGTTTATTAATGCCGTGCTGATTGTGAGTCATCCTCAGGGAGCTCCAGAGGGAGTGATCGAGAGGTGCGCGTATGTCCGTGTGGGTGGAGCTAGAGTTCCCATGTCTCAAGGCATCAAGGATAAGATCATGTCTGTGATCCGTGAGTACGGTACGGGCCGTGATACCCTGCGCTGCCTGGCACTGGCCACTCGTGATAATCCCCTGAAGAAAGAAGAGATGGTCCTCTCAGACACCGCCCGCTTTGCTGAGTATGAGGTGAGCACTTCAGTGATACCTGGTTAGAAGTTTGCAGGTCAGTCATGAAGTTTGTTCTTGTTCTTCTGGAAATTCTTACAAAGTTTTACATTATAAACATACATTTCAATTAAAGTCAAAGGAGGACGTTTGAGCCAAATTATATGTGTATACCTATGATATGAGAGCTAAGAACAAAAGAATGTCAGTGTAACTTTCTGTATCATAGCTTCACATGGGAATAATACAGTATTGTTACCATTGTGAAGCAGCATTGATACAGTTTTGATACAACCTCGCGAGTTTTAGTTGAACAGCTTTGAAAAGTATCTTAAGCCGGCTATGAAGATAGATTTGGAAAAAAGGGGCTGATTTTTAGTTTGTGCTAAATCAGATTTTTTTCCCCAATCTGCCAGTCTGATCTGACCTTCGTGGGCTGTGTTGGCATGCTGGACCCTCCTCGTACTGAAGTCGCTGCTTCCATCAAACTCTGCCGTCACGCTGGTATCAGGGTCATCATGATCACTGGTGACAACAAAGGCACGGCAGTGGCCATCTGCAGACGCATCGGCATCTTCTCTGAGGAGGATGATGTTCTCCGCATGGCCTTCACTGGACGAGAATTCGATGACCTTTCACCCCATGCCCAGCGTGAGGCTGTCACTGTGGCCCGCTGCTTCGCTCGAGTCGAGCCTTCGCACAAGTCCAAGATTGTGGAGTTCCTGCAGGGCTTTGATGAGATCACTGCCATGGTAGGCTCCAGTCATTTTCTAATGAGAAAGTCTAAAACTTTTTTTCAAATCAAACTTTATTTATATAGCGCCAAAAACAAATCATCAACCTGTAACAAAAGTTATGATAAAAGATAAACCAAAGTCATACACATAGTAAAAATAGTAGAATAACATTTAATTGAATATCATTAAAAATGCATATAAGAAGATGGAAGATTCAACATGAAGTCTTTATCTTCGTGTTAAAAACAAGAAACTTAAAAAAAGGCTTTTAAAACAGGCAGTTAGCTATATTAGCTTTAAAAACAGGCAACTAATTACCTTAGCTTTTAAAACAGGCAGCTAATTATCTTAGCTTTTAAAACGGGCTACTAATTATCTTAGCTTTTAAAACAGGCAGCTAATTATCTTAGCTTTTAAAACGGGCTACTAATTATCTTAGCTTTTAAAACAGGCTGCTAGCTATATTAGCTTTTAAAAGAGGCAGCTAGCTATATTAGCTTTTAAAAGAGGCAGCTAGCTATATTAGCTTTTAAAATAGGCGGCTAATTATCTTGGCTTTTAAAACAGGCAGCTAGCTATATTAGCTTTAAAAACAGGCAGCTAGCTATATTAACTTTAATTGAAGCGAGCATAAGACAGGTGAAATATGGCAGTGTTTTCTAGAGGTGAGAAACCTGGCTGCAGCATTCTGTAGAGTCTGGTGAGCAGAGACTTGTTAATGCCTGTGTACAGTTTTTTTTTTTATGTTTAGGAGAATATCTAAAATTTATTTCTAAATGATCTGCTACAGTTGTAAACTATTAATGAGGGGGCTTTCCAGTTGATTACACAGTGTTTTTCTCTCTGCAGACAGGAGATGGTGTGAACGATGCCCCTGCCCTGAAGAAGGCAGAGATTGGCATCGCCATGGGCTCTGGCACTGCCGTGGCCAAGTCAGCCTCGGAGATGGTTCTCGCTGATGACAACTTTTCCAGTATTGTGGCAGCTGTTGAAGAAGGAAGAGCAATCTACAACAATATGAAACAGTTCATCCGCTACCTCATTTCTTCCAATGTGGGTGAGGTCGTCTGGTAAGTCGTTTTTAATCTGTTTTCATACAATCACATTTCCCACATCAGTAACTGAATTAAACGGACAGCAAAAAAATACGGCAGCAATTTTTTTTCTTTTTTCTGCATGTGCTTGATTGCACCTCTTGCATTCAATTTAAATTATTACTGCTTTTTCACAGATCACCCCCAAAATTTTCATATTCTATTCAAAGATCTATGGGAGCATAAGTGGGAAAAAAGTTACATCATCAGAAATTTTTCGGATTATATATACTTTTATATTTATCTTCTGAGTTGCTGATGCAGTTTCTTCTTCCCTGCAGTATTTTTCTGACTGCTGCCTTAGGTTTCCCCGAGGCTCTGATCCCGGTCCAGCTGCTGTGGGTGAATCTGGTGACTGATGGTCTGCCTGCTACCGCTCTGGGCTTCAACCCACCTGACCTGGACATCATGAACAAACCTCCCCGAAGTGCTAAGGAGCCCCTCATCTCAGGATGGTTGTTTTTCAGATATTTGGCTATTGGAGGTAAGAAACAACATAGAAACATTTCTGCCAGTGGAACTTTTTATATAGGATCTACAAATCATCAACTATGAAGTTTTTGAAGCCCAGTGTTTGTGTTCTCAGGTTATGTTGGAGCTGCTACTGTAGGAGCTGCAGCTTGGTGGTTCATTTATGCTGAAGATGGTCCATTGGTTTCGTTTTACCAGCTGGTAAAGCTTTTTTATTCTATGTCCCAAGGGCTCTTTAAGCCTTTGGATAGATGCTTGAAAGTGATATCAAATAATTTTTTCTTAAGAGTTCTTCGTTCATTATGTTGTATAAAAATACATTTTAGTCAATTGTATCATTATGTATCCTTTTGAAACCTAGTGGTGAAAAAGTTGTAATTTTTAAGGTGAAGCTGTCATTTTGTCTATAATTATAGACATATATTGTAATAGACAGTATCTGCTCATGCAAACATGGACCATCTTGGAAAAGTGTGAATTTTAACATCCCATTTCTAATCTGTAAAAAATATGTTCTGCTAGTTAAATGATTTTTTTATATTAAAAAATGTTATGATCAACAGATTGATGAATATAGAGGACATGGAGGTTGTTTTGCACCTCTGGTTTAAGTCGAACGACTACTAAAGCACACAGCAGGACTCCCTCAAACGCGGGGGAAATCACCCAGAGGGTTTTATATTAACTTTTTTCTACTTGCCTACTCTCTCAATCTTCCCTCAGAGCCATTTCCTGCAATGTTCTGCTGATAACCCTGACTTCCAGGACTTGGAGTGCCATGTTTTCGAGTCTCCTTACCCCATGACCATGGCTCTGTCTGTGCTGGTCACCATAGAGATGTGTAATGCTCTGAACAGGTTCGTGTTCACAACAGAGAGCTATCGAGAGCTACACCTCCATCGATTAAAGGTTATTGTTTTCCTCCTCACCCCTGCAGTCTTTCAGAGAACCAGTCTTTGATGCGTATGCCGCCTTGGGAGAACATCTGGCTGCTGGGAGCCATCTGTCTCTCCATGTCTCTGCACTTCCTCATCCTCTATGTGGAACCACTTCCGGTACATTAACCAGTTTTCAGGGATATTCGAGATTAGATATGATAGTGAAAACAACATCACAGTACTAGTATACCCATGGTCTTATGAGTATTAAAAATGGTCACATTTGGGCAAAAGTGTCATATTAACCACAGTTTACATTTTTGGTCAAATAGTTTTTTCTTTTTAATTGCTTTGTTACAATACCATTGAAAGAGAAACAAGAAAGAAGACATAGTTCTCGTATTAAAATTCGGTACAAAACCTGAAAAGGCAAAAGTCTGTGTTCGGTTTTATCAATTTAGTGTAAGGTACATGTTGAAATATCAGGTTCTAGATCTAGTTTTCCCAAAAGATATCTCATTACGAATCTCTCAATGCCCGTTCTATGAGCCAAAGTCAAGAATTAATTAGCCCAATAAGTCACACTAATCAGTTTTACTTTTTTTTTTATAAGTTATTTTACTCTTTTTCTGGGTTATTTTCCTGAAAATCTGGCTTGTTTGGTAATATAATGACAAGAAGCTGGATTAGTGTGTAGTGTATGATGATGGTGTGTATTTTTTGTCATTGTTGAACAAAAGATAAAGATGCTGACCAAAGATAATCTTTCTTACTATTGTTTGTTTTACAACCAGGTCATCTTCCAGATCACTCCTCTGAATGTGGAGCAGTGGCTGGTGGTGCTGAAGATCTCTCTCCCGGTCATCCTCTTGGACGAACTGCTCAAATTTGTAGCCAGGACCTACCTCGAGCGGGGTAAAGACCTGGAGCCGAAGGTGGTCAGGAGAGGCTGCTGCTGGCTCCCTGCATGCTCAGACGGCGTCTCCTGGCCCTTCGTTGCTCTTACACTCCCTCTAGTGGTGTGGCTCTACAGCACGGACACTAATCTAATCCAGCTCTTCTGGTCCTGATAACCACTAACTGCTTGAATCAAGAGAACCTACAACTCCCGTACACCTGTACCCTTGCAAGCATCCAACCGTTGGTCCAGGTATTACAGTGAGATGGATTTATAGCTGGCAGAAACTATTTTCAGTTATTTTATCATCCTGTTTTTAAGCACTTTTTTTTTTATTTGTGTTTTTTTTCCAAGGTGTATGCTTTCTCAGGGCTTTTTTTTTTGTGCCTTTTTGGATGTTTAACGAACATAAAAAGTACTTCAGATATGTTTTGGCTCTAAAACAATCTTAGCTTTTTAAAATTTGCTGGGGAAGTTGCGTGATTGTTGTTCTATTTATATATTTTTTATAACGTTATGCTTTTACGGTTTCCTTTAGTGGCGTGAACGGTAATGATTAAGATTTGAGCTACCTCAGTTCTTCACTGGCTTTCTTAAAACTCATTATTTGACTGAAATTTAATCAAAAACACTTATTTCTTTCCTTTTTTACTCATTGTGTCGTCTCGCACACTTCAGTCATCTTTAGAAATAATTTCACCTTTAATTCCACCAAAGTTTGAACGAGTGCAGCAGCACACAAATACAAAAGCTGAAATAAAGCAACTTTATTTATAAATTGAGCAATGTAACACAATCAAATGTTAAAAAAAGAAACAATGCTAAAATGAAATGTTTTAGTAAAACAACTGATTTAGTCCAGCTATTCATGACTAGAGTGTTACTCATGAATTTAAGTTGCTTAAGTTTGTTATATATTTTACGTGCCAAGCACAAACAAAAAAACAGCTTTGTACAGAAATGGGTCAAATTTGTTGGAGACTGATGGAAATGCTAAAAAGTTTAATTTGACACACAAAAGCATCTTTGCTGCAACGTTAAAATAAATGATAGTATCAGGAACTGATTTAGAGACAGCTTTAACTCGGGCTGGTAAAACAAAAATTCTCCCATTTTAATTGATCTTCAGTTTAACTTCAGTTTATAACTTCTTGTTAGTGTTCATTAAAAATAAAAGTTTAAAATAAACAACCATGCGCACCCTATTATTAATGTAAATGTGTATTTCCATAATAAACTTAAGTAAGAGAGTTTCAGTTACCAGCATTTATATCAAAATATGGAACCTATATCTATAAAACTAAAATTTTAAATGATTATTGATTGCTAATCGATATCAAGTCGAAACCATAAAAATAAGAATATAATCTAATAACCGGATTGGTCAGAATACCCAGCCCTAATTCGAACTGTAATGCTTTTAAAATTCTAACATTCAGGCAGCACTTTTCTTTTCACTGAATTCTAGTGTTGATATTCTTTAAATTTATTTTTAGACGCAGTGTACTGGTTCTAATATTGTAGAAAGATTATTTTGTACTGTACATGTGTAAATACCACTTCATGATCTGAGCACAATTCATAACTTTATATATTGTACCATTCTAGGATGCCTTCAAGGAAACTAAAAACTCAAGAAGAATGCACTGTTTGTTTAATGCGTTGTTTTATGACTCTCTTAGAGCAGATGAACGCTCGCATGCTGCATGATTTGATTGATGTGTTGAAGGGCTCCTGTTACCTTTACTTCATTTAGCAAGTAAGCAGTTATTTTCAAAGTACATTCTTTATATCAACATTACACTGAGTGAAGCTCAAGTCTAAAACTGGTTTTAATTGTGTGTAAATTTACAAAACTTTAGTTTTGTGATATCTAAATTAACATAATGAAAGGTTATAATTTCAACATAAAGTACCAACATTTTAATATTAAAAATATAACAAAATTTTAAACCAGAGGTATATTGAGAAGAATCAATATTTCTGAAACTATTTACTCTGCTTGTCATTTACAACTGTAATAGTATCCAACGTAAATAAATACTTTGTCAACAGTAACTTATGATCTTAATAAGTAAAAATGAGAAAACATTAGCGGAACAAAAATGTTTTTGTGTAATATTATCTGATATACCTTTTCTTAAAAACTGCAGTTTAAAACCGAGTTGAGTTTGACTACCTCTAAATTAAATATATTTTTATTTACTGACGTGAAAAAAAAATGTGAAATGTTTTTATAGTGTACATTTTACAGTTGAGTGAGAAATAGCCCATTTGTAACGTTTTAAACACGCATTACAGAGTGAAAAGTTGTAAAGCTGATCTGGTAAAATAAGCCAACAGGATCCCTTTACACTTTAATCACGTTCAACAGCGAGTGAGTACTGAAAGATTCACACCTCTTCAACAGAATGATGTTTCCTGCTCACAATGAGGTGCCAACACTCTTAAACTCTGGCTTTCGTAACCTTTAACCCTTTGAAACACGTCTCATCCTATCATCTTCCTGATCAGTTTCCCATGTTTCTCTCTCTCTCTTCAGCTCTGGAGGATTAGAGCGAACCGTCCGCCGAGAGCTTTTCTTGACTTTAGTGCATGTGTTTTGAGCGGCCTCACACCTCGTGGCAGTGAGAGCTGAAGAATTAATTGGCAGTGTTAGTTTAGGAATGAGTAACTCTTCTAAAGTCAGGTAAATCTGTTCTTAACATGTTCCATTACAACAGTTTGATTGTACCCTGCGCCATCAACTCTTATAGCAAACTTTTCAACTGAGAAACACGGTGGAAGTTTAAGCTGAGCTGCGTTTCCTCAGATTGTTTGGAGTTGTGTAAAATAACTCTCTAGGAATATAATTTGAGCAAGGATGTGCAATATGTTTGAAGCAGAGGCTCTGTTCAGGTGTGTGTGCGTGTGATATTGAGAGACGGGTGTCTGCTGCGACTACCAAAGGCACTCCCAGATCAGTGTTGTAATTATCAGAATGACTTGTGCTTAATAAAGTCATATTATATCATTCTACTCGTGTGTTACTTCGATTGGAATGTTTTACTTGGTTAAAACACACATGAAATTATTTACAGTCATGATTTTTATTTCTTAATATTAAAAAATAGTCATCTTTACAAAATAGAAACAAACGTAACTTGATGCATTATTTAAACATACATTTAGCACTTTTATACACTCAAAAAGTATTTGGAATAAAAGGATGTTACATAATGCGTAATTATACATTTTAAATGTAATGCTTGAAAGCAATTGTTCAATTGTAAATGAGTTGACAGTAACTTAAAAAAAGTGTTTAAGGAGTAAAATCAATATTTGAATATTAATGTTAATTGAATTGCAAACAGCTCTTTTCTCAAATGTTTCTTCTTTTGAAAATGATTCTGATGTGAAAAAAAAAATTCCCAAAACAAAAATGGCTGACAGCAGACAGAAACTCACCAGCAGAGGGCATCGCAGCTTCTAATCTTCACGCAGCCATAAAAACTCAATCATAAAGGCACTCACAATCTTGCCCCTTAGTAAACAACTCCATCTTTCAAAAACAAACACATGCAGATATGTACACTTCGACCCATAGTCTCTAACAAATGCTCATTCTCACTCAACAAAATTCACAAAATGTACAAACAAGTTTCCTTTGACCCAAACACTTCCGCTTCCACCAAATTCCTTGATCATACGACAACTACACTCACTCTAGCAGTGTTTTGGTATGAGAGTATTTGCACAAACACTTTCATACTAGTACATTGTGACTTACATTACGATGAGAATACTCCGGCTTGCGCACAAACACGATTAAACAAAAACACATACCAGTGCCTTCAATTGTGTACTCTCAGACAAGTATTCTCATAAGCGTGAAATAGTTCACCTCAATGCGTATGCTTAAACCAGAATGTGTTCCAGTGAACAGTCGTAGTACAACAAAACAAGTATCCAGATGAAGCCTCACATTAGAGCATACATGACAGTTCATCATTCGTGTTTACACAAACTGTACTATACCCCCCGAGTGGCTCAACCAAAGACAGCCGCACCACGGACCGCAATCCTCTCATGAGTCCAGTTCAGCGTGTGTTACTGCATACCAAACCACTGCTCCTGATCGGCCCACTGCGCAGCCTCGCTGTCACTGCCCTCCAGCTCCGCCTCCTCCCCGCTGCCCTCCATATCGTCTCCATCCAGCTCCACCGTAGCATCCGCAGGGCTCTCTTCCTTCTCCATCTTCTGCATGCCTTCCAGAGACTTCTGATCGTTTGGGTCCAGGCTGCAGAGGAGAGGAACAAGGACTTTTTAAATTCAACATACAAGACGTGTAGTCTCTTCAAGAGATGGCTACAGTGCTTGTGTAAATCACACTATGGCAGATTACTAAAAGCTCACACACGAATATAAGTAAGCAAATGGTTGTAGATAAACATAAATAGCAACCTTCAAAAGCAGATTGAGAATCTGACAGAGCGCAGGTTTATCTGCGGATACTTGTTTGTTCATCGAATTATCCTTCCTGATACCTGAGAGCGATGCTGTACTGGTCCATGGCCTCTTGATAGTCATTGACAGCCACCAGAAAATCTCCCAGCATTCTGTGCAGCACGCAATCACTCTGATTGGCCAAAGTGTTTCGTAGCAGAGCTATTCCTTCCTCATACTTCTGCTCTCGGCCTGCCAAAATAGTGTAATAACGACACAAAATTCTTCATTTAATTCAAGCTTGAAATATTTTTTTTTTATTTCAGTCAGAAGAAATAGTGAAAAAATTGCCCCATTGTATTGCATTATTTTGTAGTTAAAAATAAATGGAACACATTTTTATGTCAATGTATAATAACTACAAAAATTTATTATTTTTACTTCCAGTTATTAAAAATAAAGTTCATAGATAAATTAATAAAAAAAATTATTAATTAAAATTAATTAAAAGTATAATAATACTAAAGAAGAGTTTATAAAGCTCCTTTAAAGCTGGTCTCCCAAAGCACTGAATGGAGGACGAAAGTAAAACAACAAAACAAAAGCACAGGAACAACACAGATAAAATGAATAAAACACGCTACATTTACTCAGGCAAGGAAATTAAACTCAAGGGCTAGAGTTAAAAGCAATGAAAGGTATAAAATACAACAATTTAGAATAATAAAGGAATCAGTAAGAAACAAATCTAAACAGAGTGTGGCGTGAGAGTGCTGGACTAACTGAGCAGCTCGGCTTTCTTAACCACAGCTTTGATGTAGTCGGGCCGCTGCGCCAGGGCTTTGTCCAGCAGCGTTTTGGCCTTCTCCTGGGTCAGCGGATCCTCCAGACACACCGTGGCCAGGATGGTTAGCGTCTGCGCGTTCGCTCCCAGCGTCTTATAAATGTTGTTAGCCATGCCCATGGCCTCCCGGACGCCATTTGACGCCAGGTAGCAGTCGATCAGACCTGAGGGTGAGGGCACACACAGCTTGACCTTTAGGTGACATCTCAGCTAAGTTAGAAAACAAGCAAATTAAATCAAGAATGGAATACAGAAATAAACAACTACACGTTTGCCTTCCTTCCTCATAATTTTTTGTCTGCAAATAAATTAAAATTGTATTAATTTTTTAATTTTATTTTATTATTTATTTTATTTTAGTAAACAGCAATGAATGTCAGAATACATCACCACCTGGTGGCCATATACGATGCACTACACTTGATTTCACTCATATTCCAGACAAAAAAAAATTAATAAAAAATCTCAGATCTCAACTGAGGTGTAATTAGATATTTCAGAGAGCAGAATATTTCTTGTTACAGAAGTTCATATGAGGAATCATACGAAACAATAAATAATCCTTAGGAGAGCAACAGAACACTCAGTAAATTTGCATTTCGACCCCTAACTCATGGGATTCGCTTACGTGGAATTAGCCCAGTATCATAAACTTAATTGGTGAGAGTGAAGAAGTGTACTAGGTGAGCTGTCCAAGGAGGAGCCCGAACCCCGGGCCAAGAGGACGATCTGGGCCCAGGATCCCCAATGAGAAACGTGAAAGAAGAGGTGAAAGTGGCAGTGGTGGTGGTTTTTTTTTTTGCTTTCAATCATAAAATGTGCAGACGAGCTTTTGTTATTTAGAGAGTGTGCAAATCAACCGGAAATAGCTGGGATTGAATGGACAGTTAAATGTGATGCTCCTCCAGAAAACATTTCCACGAAATTCCATTACATGCAAGTTACTCATTTGTTTGTTGTGTATGCTAGGTCGGCATTTTATTTTATTTTTTTCCTTTTACTATAGTGTGCAATATTACATTTTTGTTTTGTTTTTTTACACACTAATTTTCTACGTTTATTATTATTACTTCTTTTTTTACCTTAAAACATTACATTACTTAAATGTCTTATGTTTCACTTCTGCATCCCATGGATCCCAACAGAATTTTGCCATTGTGGGATCAATAAAGTCTATCTTATCTTAGACTACATCATGGCTAGACAGCTGTAAAAACACTAAAAGTCATAATAAAACAATAGTTAATATAAAATGCTGAAACACAGAATTGCAAGCTAATCCTATAGATAGAGCATAGATCTAAACATTGATCTAAAGCAAAAATAACCCAAAAAAAAAACAGCAACCCGTGTCTTCATCCGTTCATGTCTATGAAGACATCATGCATCTTAATAAACAACTGGTAAACTTTCTCTCCTTTAACAGTTTTAATACTAAAATCATTGGCTGTCCTGGGTACTCAACATAAACATGCGACTGATTCTTGCCTTCATAGCAGTCGAGGCGGCAGGGCGCGAGTCTCATGGCCTCTCTGAAGTGAATGATGGCCTCCTGCACACGCCCCATGTTCCTCAGAGCCACGCCCTTCAGCAGCAGCGCCTGCACACTGTTGCTGTTCAGCTGAATGGCTTTAGCGCCCAGATAGAGCGCGCGAGAGTATCTCTTACTGTAGAAACTGTGACAGCTGAACACAAACAGAGACCTTTCATTACAAACTTGACATCACACAAAAATGAATGCTTTTTTTCTGAATAAAAAAGAAAAACACTCCTGAAGACTAAATGGATATTGAACATGTTCATAGACAATTAATCTAATTATGGCTCAAAAGACCAGTTCAATATAGATTAAAAAAAACAAACCCTATATAGTTTGTCTAGTCCCACTTAGTTGTTTCTTCTATATTTTTCCTCATTTTCTTTCTTTGTAATTTACTGTTTGAAATCATTTTTATGAGGTAAATCCCATTGTAGCATCCCCCAGAAAGACAAAACGCTCAGCTGATGGTTCTTTTGCTCTTTTATAGCCATACAAACTCCTTGATCACTATTACAAAAGCCACCACTACACAAGCTGTGTGCTAGCTCGGTGGCGCTAACATTGACTGTATAGAACATGGAAGTAGTGGAAGACAAATGACTTTAGACATGAGACTGATTGGCTGAGGGTTTAAATTTTAATATATTTTAAAGAGGAAAATTTAAAAACGACTCCCTCCCTTCAGTTTCTTCATGAAGATCAAAATTAGCAATCTGAATCAACAAACCAAATGGAGCCAGTTTTAACATTAGAGTAAATGAGAACCTGCTCCCTTCTGAAGTCAGCCTCAAGGGGCCGCTAGAGGGACTGCAGTTCCGTCACTTCCTGTAACGCATTGAGAGGGGAAGCAGGAGGTTGCCCCTTGGGCACTAACTTTAATGGCTGAAAACAAATACAGTCCTTATATGGAAACACATTTCCTTCCATCACCAGAGCTGACAATCACAATAAGAGTCCCAGCTGTCATTTGTCATTCAGCGTCAACCGCCCCCGATGGTACTGTTAATAGAAACACCGTTTACGTGAATATTTAGACTCACTGAAAATTCTGTTGTGTGAAAAATACATGAACAACCAAAGAATTTTAATCAGAAATATGATCCATATTAATGAAGTAAATGTCAAATCAATGTTGATGAGAGACTTAGGTGGCCTCTAATAACAAAACCAACTTCTGCACTGGTCTCTCCAGCAGAGAGATCTTCTGAAGAAAAAGGTGCATTTTAAGATGTGAGCAACTTGAACTTAAACTTTCAACATTTGTTATATTCATATAATTAACCTGAAATTTTCTCAAGTTTTTACTCTGTTCTTGGAAAAATAAGAAGCAAAAAAGGCAACATTCTCAACAAACCAAAGAGCAAATCTAAAGTGAAGAAAAAAAAAAACCCAGTTAATTTCTCAACATATATGAGCCCTATAAATATAGATAAAACCTGAATGTTCCGGAACTCTAAAGGTTTAGCATATATCTGCCTCCTCTCCATCATTATCTTCACGAGTTAATGAAGAAACTCACCCAGAAATGACCCAGGGCTCGGCGTGCTGGTCAGAAATGTTGAAGAGGCGTCCTCCGAGAACCTCCACGTCCTCCAGATGACCCTCTCTAGCCATGAGATAGCCGTACACGTCCATCCCTGCAGAAAACACACGTCTATACTATCAGGAAATCAGGTTTGAATTGAGCCTCTGCTTCCTGTGGGCACCTTTGATGAGATACGGGTCCAGCATCTGCGCCTGCTCAAACTTCAGGATGGAGTTCTTAGTGTCTCCTGCTCGGAAGTAAACATCTGCCAGCGTGACCAGAAGATCCACATTATCCCTCAACAAAGACTTCTTCTCCAAGGAGCTGCGGAGGAACAACAATCATTATGTAAAACTTTCAAGAGGAAGAAAAAGGTTTAACAACTAAAACAGCATTTCTTTAGTATTCATGAACCTATAAATAAAGATTAATAAGAATAAAACTGAATCAATGAATTACATGAACAAATTACAAAACAGAAATTTAAATATTCGCTCACTCACAAAATAGTAGTTGAAAAATACTATAAATATAGACAATGCAATATTCTCAAACAGCTGAAATCTACAAGTTTAGTTAAAAACATAAAATAATTCATAAAACATAAAAAAAAATCTAAACAACACAAAAAAAGGTCAAAAGTTATTTTAAAATATAAAACAACATTATACTGAAATCTCAATTTCATAAAAAACTGTATATAGATTATTTAAGACCAAATGGTATATGGTATAATAAAAAGTAATTGAATAAAACTAATTTGAGAAAGGTGTATAGTAAAACATTATTATGAATCTAAAAACATTCATCAATCAAAAACAACTTTTTTTTATTGAAGCAATCTAAAAATAAATGTACAAATCTAAAAAGCTATTTATAATTATTTTCCCCATAGTATAAGATAAACATAAAACCCTCTGTAGGTAAGGAGGAGGACTTGATGGTGGGCTCCTCACCAGATGGTGTTGATGGCTCTCTGGTTGTCTCCTCCGTGTATGAACGCATGCGCTTTGATCCAGACAGACAGCCAGTCCAGGTTCTGGAGGCTCTGGATCACATCCATGGTCATGGAAGCAACCTCTGCGCCCTTCACAGAGAGAGACAGGAGACCTGAGGGAGGCAGAGAGGGAGATCAGTGTAACCTTGGCATAATGCTAGGGAAATAACAATGAAGAATATACCCTCAAGATGGTGATACATACACAGCGGGAATGAATTCACTTAAATGGAACACTCCTTTTTGTAATCAGTTCTTAACTCTCTGGCTTTTGTCACAATCAGAGTTGATTCATTTTACTTTGTTCAGATTTTGTGCTTTACAATTAAAGGTGGCTTGGGATGTACATTCACAGATTTCAGTTAAGAAAATACATTCAACATCTTCGCACATCATTCATTCATGAAGAGAAACTAAATAAAACCCAAAAAACTCAGCCCCAAACATCGATTACACAGTCGCACGAGGGGAAGCAGGGTTATGCAAGCCTTTCACAGAGATTAGCATGCGTCTGATTGCTGGAGAATGAATTTATTCATGGTGGGGTAAGGAACTGGGATCATATTTTACCCTGAATTCTGAACACACTTATGATGAGCCTTGAATTTCCCTGATGAGCTCCACTCAAACCTTGACTCTATTTAATCATGGACAGTTTGATGATGTGTTGATTGTACGTCATTTCAGTCAACACAACTTCTTTAAACCCAATCGATTTAGTTCAGCAGCTCCAGGTGAGTTATGTACAGGAGTGGTTTATTATAAACAAGTTACTAAACTAATCATTTGGGAATCATGACCAAATCTGGTAAAAGTAAATGCATTTTATAAGAAGTACTCCACCTCCACCCTGCTGGTGTCTGAGTCGGACTGGAGCTCTCTGCCCTTTTCCGATCCAGCCACGAGCCCATCCATCTGGCCCATCAAGACTCACTCTCATTTCATCAGTCCATAAAACCTTAGAAAAATCTGTCTTCAGATATTTCTTAGCCCAGTCTTGACGTTTCAGCTTGTGTGTCTTGTTCAGTGGTGGTCGTTTTTCACCCTTTCTTTGCACACCTTGTGCTTTTGGGCACTCCAGTGATGTTGGAGCTCTGAAATATGGCAAAACTGGTGGCAAGTGGCATCTTGGCAGCTGCACGCTTGACTTTTCTCAGTTCATGGGGAGTGATTTTGCACCTTGGTTCTTCCACACGCTTCTTGCGACCCTGTTGACTATTTTCAATAAAACGCTTGATTGTTCGATGATCACGCTTCAGAAGCTTGGACATTTTAAGAGTGCTGCCTCCCTCTGCAAGATATCTCACTATTTTTGACTTTTTGGAACCTGTCAAGTCCTTCTTTTGACCCATTTTGCCAAAGGAAAGGAAGTTGCCTAATAATTATACACACCTGATATAGGGTGTGGATGTCATTAGACCACACCCCCTTCTCATTACAGAGATGCACATCACCTAATATGCTTCATTGGTAGTAGGCTTTCGAGCCTATACAGCTTGGAGTAAGACAACATGCATAATGAGGATGATGTGGTCAAAATACTCATTTGCCTAATAATTCTCCACACAGTGTATATTTTACAAGCAACAATCTCTTTTCCAGCATTAGATGAGCTTTACAGACCAATAATAGCATCGAGAGCCAGAGGGCACTGTCTCAGGACCTCCTTGTAGCTGGTGACAGCTGAGCGCTCCTGACCAGCCTTCCTGTACAGATTGGCCAGCATCATGTTGATCTGTGAACCAAACACAATATGCTTTTATCTGAAGTAAAAGGGATTTGAGAATCACTCAGCAATCTAGAAGTCGAGGCAAGACGAGGCAGACCTTCGGTGTCCTCTGGCGTGAAGGAATACCATCCAGCACCGAGATGGCATCTTTGTCCAGTTTCAGAATGGTGTAACACTCTGCGATCTTGTACTTCACTTCAATCTCTGACGGCAAGTTCTGGGGCGAGGGAAAACTACGCATTTAGCTATTCAGGTGAGAGTGCATGCAGCTTTTACAAAGCAAGCGAATGTCATATTAGATACAGTTTTGGTGCAACATTTATTTTAAAAATCGTGTAGCTTTATACCAATTATGGAAAGTTGTGCTTGAGCGCAATACGTTTAAAATTCACCATGATAAGCAGGTACCAAGAATATGTTCACTCTTCAGATACTCTCAGTTCCATGAGAGACACAACTGACACATTGGTCGCATGATGCTAATTACAGCTGAAATAGAAGTCAAATCGATTCAAACCATTTGCTTTCTTACTGTACTGTACTCTTCCAATGGTCATTGAGTACATTTTCAATTGAAAACCAATATGCGGTGTATGGGGGCCAACGTTCAGCTTGCTCTCTCATATGTAGGAAGTTTGACCAATTGAGGTGAGGCCAGTTGGTTCTCATTGATCCCACAATTTCCAAATTTACAGCAAAAAGACCAAACATGTTTTTCAATTCATACTGCTTGAATTGACCTCCAGGACAATTCGGATGTGAGTGAATTAGCTATAAATTTTCAATTATATTTAAAATTTAGGACAGTAAAAGATGAGGCTACTGGAGTTAGACGCATTCACCAGCGCAGATGTTTTTGTTTTAATCAACTCTGATCCAGCAAATCACACCTATTTTGCCTCTGCTAGTGACGGTTTGTCAAGAAGGAACTCTCTGGTGCCTCTGAGCCTCATTTGCTTTTTGCTAAAACCTGTGAATGAGATCCCTTTTATAAGTTTTGACCATTTCTAAAAATATAAAAGTATTACACATTACAAGACGAGCGATCATGGTGATAAAACTTAAGAGTAACAGCACAATTTTTTTTAGAAAATGTTATTTTTAAAATAAGATCCATTCATTCATCTTCATGTCGGCTTTCTTCCTTTTCAGGGTCGCCACAGCGGAATGAACCGCCAACTCTTCTGGCATATATTTTACGCGGCAGATGCCCTTCCAGCCGCAACCCATCGCTGGGAAACATTCACACACTCATTCACACTTTAACACTATGGGCAATCATTCTTACTCAATTCACTTATACCGCATGTCTTTGAACTTGTGGGGGAAACCGGAGCACCCGGAGTAAACCCACGCGATCACGAGGAGAACATCCAAACACAGAAATGCCGTGTTAATAAACGAATCTATTTGGTTTCACAGTGTTGTTACTCATTACAGCCTTTTACGTTAAATCTAGCTAGGATCAACTTATTTACATTTCTTTCTGTGCAATATATCATTCCTTATGTGTAGAGTATCCTAAGGGGGATCACTAAGAAGATTAAGGTTTCCTGAGTCGAGCTCACCTGAGCCTGCAGTCCAGTTGTGGTGCTTCCGGTGTTAGAGGGGCGAATCTTGGAGGTTTTGCTCAGCCCCTTCTTCTGCTGTAAAGCCATGTTGTACTTACAGGCGGCGTTCCTGTACTCTTTATCGTGGAAGATGGCATCCGCGTGGTACACCAGCAGCTGGTACTTCTGAGAGGGAGAGAACAGCTCCCTGAACACAAACACACGATAGCATGAAGGCATCCGTAGGACCAGGATCTCTAAACTAATCAACATCTCCAGAATGAAGACAATGTTGTATTACAAACCTCGTTAACAATCTAGGACAAATGTTCATACGTTAACGCTATTCTGATATGGAATAAACGCCATGGTTTAACGTTATTGAAATGGGATCTCAATGTTAGCACATCAGAGGTCCCTCAAACACACGTACGACATTTATAACGTCGTAACTAGTGTTTGAAATCTTATATTGTGCTGGTCGTCTCAGAAGATACTCACGGGTTGTTTGTGCTCATTGTCAATAGTAAACTGCTGATTATCCGAACGTTGGAGTGCAGTCCAGCGGCGGCCATTTCACGAACATGATCTACAACATTCATCTTCAAAAAAATAGCTTTCGACACCAACGAGAATGTATTTTTTTTTGATAACCGCGACACGCACGGAAGTTTAAGAAGCGCTAACAGTTTTTTTTAACAACAGGAAACGATCTTTTTTCAAAATAAGAGCGGTACCTTTCAAAATAGAGGTCATCGCGCGGAAAAGGAAATTGTACAAGATATTTGTTCAATATAAATGATTTACGTAAAAATGTTAGAAATCTTTAGCGAAACATGTATATGTTGTTGTCACATTTATGGAGAGCTCTTAACATGCAAATTGTGATTATACTAACATTACACGTTATGCAAACATTAATTGTCAAACGTTATTCAATTTACCATCTTGGATTTATATTTGTTCCAAATATAAACAGCATAACGATTTTCTTCAGAATTAGCTTAGTCTAAAAAAAAACGTTATAACTTTATTAAGCCAATCTTTATTTCTGAAGTATTCTAGGAATTTACACCCTGCATGGAACTTTGCCTAAGACTGAATGGCTCGATGGAATTTTCTTTCCTACTCTACACTCAAGGTCGCTCAATTGAACATTTTGAGGTGTGTTGTCAATAGCTTGATGTAAAAGCAATGCAAAGTTGAAGTGATTCCTAACTTCTGACTTTTGGTATAATTAATCAGGTCACTCAAGCTCCATTGATAGTACAATAACCCACATCTCAAAGATAAAACCCGCTCACTCACAAAATAACAATAGACAATATTGAAATGAACATGACTTTACTGAGTTTCACGGACATGTGTACACAGGTCAGTTGAATGTTTTTTTGTTTAAATAGTGGAACAAACCATAGTTTGAGATGGGAGGGGGTCTTTGGGATTTTTAAAACCAGTTTCAGTTCAATTGGCAGGGTAGAACTAACAATCATTCTTTTTTCCACAAACTTGTTTTAAACAGCTCCACTTCAAACTGCTACAGTCTGACACTTTACATCTTTGATTCCAACAATCAACTTCAAAGTGCACGATTGTTCACATTTCACACGCCATGTAAAATCCTTTTAAAAACAAAAGGTAAACAGCATTTCTTAAAAACAAATCACATTGACAGCCCTTCATGAACAGCTTCAAGCACTGCAGAGGAAATGATGATGGGAAATCTGCCGAAGTGGGGAAAAGTCTAACTGCAAATAAAAAAAATGCACTGCTTAATGTCCAGAACACAGGCAAGCAATGGAAATAAACGTGCAAATAAACACACGAGCTGCCCCAATTAACAGCAGCCTTTTTTGGAAGACAACCGATTTGTAAAACGGTTCACATTACAGTCACCAGGAGTTCTACAGACTCATAATTTAAACATTTTTCTGTTAATTGCATATTCAAATTAGGACCCTGTCTGAACCAATAAAATGCTTTTATGAGTTTGTTCACACTTAAGTTTAATTAAACTAAAATTTGACCGAGAAGCTACCCTTTATGCAATCATCACATGATCATTTTTAAAAGTGAAAGAATAGTTTGCAACAGGAAGTGATCCTGCCTCACATTGACAGAAAGCCTCTATTTGTATGAGTTTTGCAACGATGTAGTAGTCACACAGAGAATTTTGGATCCTTTTAATTATTTGAAAAATAATTACGAAGAAAAATTATGATATAGTCTGATTTATACTCATATTTTGAGACAAGCAAAGGTTTAATGTACTTTGTTTAGGCATCTTGTTAAGAGTTTGGTCAAATCAGAGCTTGTTTCAAAGATGAGCAGAAGGATGTCCATCAGTCAGTCAGTCTACTGGTCTTCACTTCGTTGTTTTAACAGCAGCGTTCACTTTTTTCCCTTTCAACATCGATCTACATCTCAGAACCTTTCGCTGCGGCACTAGTTTTCGTCAATCAAACCGAAACCCAATAGTGTGAAGACTCCTTTAAAAGTACAATGCTATATTTGAACACCAGCAATAACATTTCCAAAACCAACCGGAGTTTATGTGATCATTGTATTTTCAGGATTTGACTTGCACTATAGATCTATATCTCACTATAAATCTATATATCACGACCCAAGACCCAGACAGCCACCAGGAAGCAGCCGAACCCCAGTCATGCCCTCACATCATAAGAAATGCTTAAAGCTGTTCAATCCAGCAGACAAACAAACATGGATCCCCTCAGCCCCGGCACCAATCTTCATATGTGCGTTTGTAACATACAAAATAAATAAATACAAATATCAGTCTTCGAGGAAACTTCAACATCCAAAGTGCCTAATCAGGCCTCGTGGTTTTAATCTGCAGGTGGAGTCACGTTTGCTTCTCCACATCATGCTGCAAACATCCTGATGAAGAGAATGTTCTGGAAAACCTGAGCGGTTCTCAGGTTAAGAGTCTTGTTTTTTTCTCTCTGTGTTCAGGATTGTTTCACTTCAGGATTACACGCAGATCAGTGCTGTTTCAAAATAAAACTCCATCACTTCTTTTCCTTAGAAAAATGTGTGTAAACTAAACTGTAACAGAAATACAGCCATGATTCCAGTCTGGTAGCTGCCCTCACAGGAACGTTTGATTGCTGTGTCCGGCGAAAGAGAGAGAAAGAGAGAGAGAGAGCTATGTCTTCTCCTCTCGATCTGTTTTGCGGCGTGTGATGTTGCGAGGCTTGATCTTCAAAGAAAGCTCCCACAATGCCTCCTCGGCCAGGTGATCGCTGAACTCATTGAAAAAGGAGACGATGTCATCGTTGTTTTTGAGGTCGTAATGACTGAAGGAAGAGAAGATGGAGAAATAATCACATGCGAGTCAGTCTACATTCACTTAGCTACATCAGATCATTGAAAATGTTGATGTATTCATTGAGATGATGTCAGCGCTTATAAAATTACTTATGGGACACAAAAACGCAAGTAACTTAAAGGTGAGGAGTTGCGATTGTTGAACCACTGTTGATGGTTGAAATCCCCAAAACAAATATACCTCAGCGACCTACGGCTCTTCATTTTATTATGATTGATATTTTTTTAAATATTATTGTCTTTTGCAGTTAGGCACAAAGTAACAGGGGACAATTTTCATCTTTTCACTATTTCTGACTTCCTGGTTAAAAATAAAAAATCTTTTTAGTGTATGATTGTCAGCCAATAACATATTAGTCCCTCATATTTTTTCATGAGCTCGAGCTCTTTTCCTCTGTGAAGATATGTGTTACTTTCCAAGATATTTTGGCTTGTATTTCATTTGGTGTGGTAATTTGGTGTATTTCTTAAAACATGGGTGCTTTAAGAAATTAAATGTCTTCTTCTGTTAGCCTTAAGGTAGTCTGTAGGCTTTTTGAGCTTGCCAAAAATCCCGTCCCCATAAGGGGAGCCATTTCAGTTGCGTTTAAAAAAAAATGCTGCACAGGTGGTCATCATTAAAAGCAATTTTACAAGTAATCTTTTTAGAGAGTTACAAAAATAATACAATTCAACCAATTTTATTTTATTTCCTACTAAACAACCCTACAGTCCCACTTTACATGCTTTTATTGTTTTTAAATTATTCTGCAAAATATTTTTGAACTCTCCAGAGAATAACTGTATTTACCAAAACTAAAAATGAAGAAAATGAAATTTGTTTAAATATAAAATATGTTTTAAACGTGTTATGATTTCATTTTAAATAAAAAAAATCTTAGTCACTTATAACATTTAGTTTTTAAAACACAATGTAAACTGTTTCTATGACATGCTTGAAATGCATTAGTTGATGGTATGTATTAGTTTCAGTGTTAAACAAATTACTAATGTGTAAAAATTTTGCAATTTGAAAGACTTTTATTAGGAAACCATCCTCTTTGTTAGAGTTTGCTTCATTTATAGATACAGATTTTTGTTCTGTATTTTGATTAATTCTTTATAACTAAGCATTTGCCAAGTTTAGACCACAAACAAAAATGGATAAACAGTGAAGTAGAAGTAGAACTACTTGAAGTAGAGCTGCCCAGCACTAACAGTAAATGTTATAAACAGATGTTAAATGGGTGTGTTCATCGTATTTAACACTATTCGGGTGCTCACACTTGCTGGAAGCGCCTCATGCTGTCCAGGATGTTGAACTGCTGCCATCGTTTGGAAAAGTTGATCTTTCCTTCAATGAGATCCGGATTCCCAAGATGTACAAAAGTCAAGTCCTGGAGGATCAGGCCTCTGCATTTCGATTCAAAAGAAAGGTGTTACATTAATGATATCTGAAGTACCCTGTAACGCTGCTGCACCATACGCAATCTTACAGATAGGGTATACAAGGTGGCTCTACGTCTGCCAGAGCTGCTCTGTAGGCTCGGAACGAAGAAGAACTGTCGATTAAAGTGCAATATTCCTCCAAACCCTAAAGAGCAGAGTTCAGTTAAGCATCGTTTGCGATCGGAATGAAAGAGATGAAGGAGGGATGCAGACCTCGGATGTTTGCTTCTGCCATTCCAGCCTTCGGATTGGTGCTGAATCCAGAGCGGATAATATTGCCAGGTATGAGTTGAAGTTATTGAGCTTCCTTAAGTGCTAAACAAGAAAGAGAGCATAGATTTTCACTTTCTCACAGGAACTAAATCATCACTTTCACAAAAAAAAAACAACAACAAGTAAGTACCTTCATAATTTTGATGAACTTCAACAGAAGCTTTTCCCGGTCCTGCGCTTTCTCCTGTTGGATTATTAATGATCGAACCCTAAAAAGGGGAGATTATTACTTTCCAACGAATCTTACACTAAACTACCAACTATTTTTCTTCTGAGGCTACGTTCAGACTGCAGCTCAAAGTGACCATTTTTTTTGCTCATTTGCGACCTGTTTCTGATACTTTCAGGACAGTCTGAACCGCTCAATTCAGTTTTTTTTCTTGTGGCTTTATCAGACTTTCACGCCATTGAATGGGGACAGACGAGCAGGATTGCACTCTTACACAGGACGGATAAAAGTTGCATGTTGTGTGTAATGTGAACGAGAGCACAAATAAATGTCATTAAAAACAATCAGAACAGAGCATGAAGACCTTCAGACTGAACGAGACAGAGGGAGGGGATTCAGAGAAAAGACAAATAAAGTTTAATGAAGCTCCTTTATCTTGTACTGCTGATAAAATAATTAATTCTTACTTGAACAATAGAACTTCTGACATTTTAATCCCTCTGGAACCAAGAGGATGGGTCATTTTGGTTACATAGTTTTTTTTTGTTTTTAATAACTATGTTTATTAAAGCAGTGAAAATATTTTGTTAAATGCACTTGGTTTATTATTTTGAAAAACGCAAATAATTTATAATTATTAAAAAACCCTGAGTATTACAGCCCTACTAAAGCCATTTTAAGAACTCACAACCTGAGAAAACTTACTCATGCAAATGTCAAATTGGTATAACAACTTTTTTAATAAATAAAGAAAAATTTGTATATTTTAGAAACAAACACCTCCCAAAATCTGTTTGTAATTAAAGCTTTGAATTAAGTATTTCAGGCCAGTACATTTATACATCTTTTTATTTTAAATCCAAATTATTCTATGTTGCCTTACTTTACTTACGATGAAAATAATGAGTTAATATTTGCCGTTTAAACCAAGCCATGTGGTGATGAAGAATGGTTTATCGCAACACAGAATTATGGCCTACAGAGAAAGTGAAAATCTCAGATCAAGCACACCTCGAGGTGCAGCTTCCATCAAACTATCCTCTGCCTCATAAAACACTTTTTTTTACTTTGCAAGCCATCATCAGAGAATCTCACCAGTAGGACATATTATTGAAGTGCTCTGTAAACTGGGTCAGATTGGGGCTCTTCTCCTCATTCTGTTCCTTCGCCCACAGTAAGACCTCCGGAATCTATCAACAGATGGGAACAATATGTTATGGTACACTGCAGCCTCTAAAGGGTGCGCTCCGTCTGATGAGGGACAGTAGAGTGCACCTCTATCTTATAAAACAGCTTTGCATCGAGCAGAGTAAGCTGGTCTGCGATCTCGTGACTGCGAAAGTCGTGCAGGGTTCCCGGCCTGGTTAGAAAAAGTCCGAATCAGTACTCTTCATTTGAGGGAGAGAAAAGCTGTGAAAATTAAATAGTTTTGCTCATTACAGGATCAGCTGAGCTTTACCTGGCAGCTACACCGCGAGCAGCCAGTGTTTTGAGGGAGTTGGTGTACTGTAGCAGCTTCTTCTGTTGAACTTTATCCAGTATATTCTTGCGCAGAACCCGCGCTAGAGTGAGCTCGCCATTACACAACAGACTGAACACCAGTTCCATCAGCTGCTTCAAGATGTCTTCCGTCAGCTCCACCAAACTGAAAACACACAAACAAGTGCCTTTTTTCATTCGAAACCACTTAAACCGAACTTACCTTAAAACTTCCGAAAGATAGACAGACAACACTGAGCTTATCAAATGAAATCCCATTAAAACTATGGTCTGTACACTCAAAGAAAGAATACATATTTAAGCTAGAAAACAATCATGGTAAGAAGTTTTAACTCACCAAAGCTCATCCACCACGCGTACCAGAACAAAGAAGGTGTTTTTACTGGCTCGCTGTTTGATGCTGTCAGTGCTGAGAGAGAATCTGGTGTATGTGTTCGTAGTCAAGGACAAAACAAACCCCCGTTTTGCATGTAAACAGTTTACATACTGAGAGAGAAGCCTCTTCAGAAAGGATATCGATAGCGGAGCTTGTTGATGAGGTCCTCGGGGTTTAGAAACGTTCGGTATGTGGTTAAGAAAGCTTCACAGTATAAAACTCGGTCTGAAAAAGATTTCAATCATCATCAATGCCACAAAACACGGCTTTGAATCGAATTTCAGAATAAGAGCTTTTAAATTCTTAGGAACATTCAAAATCTTTTAACTTCAAATCAAACTGCAAAAATATAAGAGACAACTTTTTATCACATTTGTCATTTAATAAATAAACATGTAACAAAACCATCTAGGCCTCAGCTGGATTAGGAGGGATTATTCTTACCTTTGCGATCCGTCTCAGTGGCATGAACTAATAAAATATCGCCTGATCCAGCTCTGACATCAGGCCCGTCATCGTTCTGGGAAATACAGATTGGGATTATATCGATTCAGAATGCAGGCCAAAATTCAAGATTTGCATCTAATCTGCTCTTAAATGTAACTTTAACTACATTTACAGTAGGTCAGTCACAAGAGTTTTATAGCTGCTTCATAGGAGTGCTTCATAGTAATATTGGAATCACAGTACAATAATATATTAATTAGTTATTAAAAAAAAAAAAGATTTCAAAGCAACATTTTGAATTAGAGGAAACCCTGATATGGTAAAGCGGGTCTGAAAAGTCAAGACAAACTTGTGGGTTTGTAGCCCTTTAAAATTTAAAATTAATTTTCTTGAAATTTAATGAAACAGTTAAGGTCATCTAACTGAAGAATACAATATAACCAGACAATTCATTATTTGGACTATTAATACAAATATGCAGACATTCTTGTTTTCTTACGCAAAACAATTTGTGGGGTTAACACAGAACAAAGTTTCAAAATTGTTTTTACAACACATTGTGGTTTTTCTAGTAAAATAAAAAAAACTATATCTGTGATTTTGAAAATTTTTAAATTAAATAACTTAAATCACTTAATATAGAATAAGGTATACATAAAAAAAAACTTTATGAACAAGTCAAGGAACTGGAAGTAAAGAACAAGGTCTTTGGTTTTGTCCGCACATGCAGTCATGTTGTTCAATATCATCGACAATATCAACAAATTCCACCTTTTATATTTTACCAATTAATCACCGAGATCAACTTCACCTCTGGTCTATTTGAATAACCAATGTTACATGTTTTCAAACAAAATGATTGTAGTGTCACCAAGTCACAGCCAGAGGGAAGCAGAGAGACATACACTCTCTCTCAATAATCTTACAAACGCCGACGGAGGTAGAAAATCCAAAGCAAGCAATCTACCTTTGCACACAACACTTACCAAAACTCTGTGACCTTACCTCCTGCTTTAGTGTTAAGTAAGACATGATTTCTTCATGGTCTATCAGGCAGAGCTCATCCAGCTTTTCAGATTCATTCAGATCAGAGTCTGCACCCTTCGGATTCCAGCTGTGGATGGTAGGACGTGTGATCAAAAACAAAAACGAAAAGAATGTGTAGTTCAAAATAGGACAATTTAGGTCACATTAAAAAAAAAAAAAGACATTTGACTGCATTTTCTGCACCATATCCTACAAACACTGCATAAATGGATGAATTCAATGTTTTTTTTTACCCTTCTCTGTCTGCTGCATCTTTGCTTTGTTCAGGCGCAGATTCTTGGAGTGAGTCCTCAGCGCCACAAAAAGAGTCCTGAAAAGAACCGAACTAATTAGGAGCCTTCAGTAAACACAGTTTACAGATTAACGAGATGCACAACACAAGGAAAGGCAGATCAGACTCCATTTAGACATCACAAAATATTCACCACGAAGCTGGATCATACTGAGACAACACAACTATCTGGTAACTCACTCACCGAGGACTGATTGAACTTCCATTCAAAGATCTGGAGTCAGAATCTCTTTAAAGCTCAACCAATCAATTTTATCACAGCGTAATCATTTATATTCTGATCAAAAAATTGGAATGGTATTGTAAACCACACAAAAGCATCTTAGCATAAAGTACATGCATGATGTACTTGGATGAATCACAATTTGTTTGATTTTAAAGAAGAAACAAATATGTTTATGTGTGCAGTACAAGAATAATTAGAGTACATATAATTACATTAAGACTTTCACATAAAATTCCATGAAAACCTTCCCATCACTGAAAAATGAGAATAGCAGTTAGGTTTAAATAACAAAAAAATGACCTACACTGGATCGCATCCCGATCTGTCACAAGAACTGCACCTTCAGCAGTGTTTTTTTTTTTTAAAGCAAGACATTGCCAAATCAACAATTCCTCTTTTTACTTCTCCAAAGCTCTCAGATCAGCTTCATTTCACAACACTGTCTGCATGCAGCCATCTTAAAAGCTTACATTTTCCATGAACACAAATACACCCCAGAGGTTTAGTAACCTGGCATTAGAAGCAGTGTTAAACCTAAGAAAAGTGGTCAAAGACTAAAAGCATGAAACATGGTCCTACACAACAATCCTGACGTCGTTATTGGTTAGTATAAAAGCTGAAATTATCATGCATGTTATACATTGTCCCTCTCATAAAGTGCATCTTGGCAGCGAATGTTAGGTGGATGTACGATTAACCAGTGTCATGATGCGAAGCCAAGCATTAGAGCCACAGACAGCACAAATGCAGCTTGTGACAGCTTCAGACACCGACAAGCTGATGTTACTTACTCCATTGGAGAGAGCCACGTCTCCATTGGCTTGGTTGGATGAATACAGATTGACGTATTCACCCTCTCCACCTTCATCATTAGCACTTTCACTCTACAGAAAACAAGAGGGAGGATAGCACAAGCATAGGCAGGTGTCAGAGGAAAGGTGTGTTTCGAATACGTTGGCCAAAAGCCTGAAAACTGCTGCAGTTGATAGGCGGAGAGACCTGTTGCTTAAGTACACCTAAAGACTGCTAGAAATCAAGATGGCTAGGAAACCTCCTAAGAGTTTGTTAACACAAAAATTAAAATAGCTGCAGCTTTCTGCAGATCACAGCAAAGTGTTTACACATAAAGAAGTGGATTAGATAGACTTTTTTGTTGGAAAAATAAAGTTGTTTTATTTTTGTTAACTGTTTGATTTATATTGGTTTATAATTCTGTAATGTGGATGTTTTTAATTTGTTATGTTGCTGGTTTTGAGCTTTAATAAAAAAAACTGCAAACTTAAGTGACTAGTGACTAGTGGGTAAAGCCTCCAGCATTTCTTTCAAATGGATGAATTCTTTTTTTTGGTTTAACCCATTCATGAATAGTAATGCAATTACAATCTTTATATTTTGGGTGCACCAAGACATTTATTTACTTACTTAATATATTTCAACCTCTGATTTGAATTTATTAAATTTTTTTAGCACACTACACCTTTTTTTGTATTCAACAGAAAAAAGAGCAAGTGCAATAAGAAAGTAAAAGATGCCTTTATATCTGTTAAATGTTGGTTCAGGAATCCAACTAACCAAATGTGGGTCAAAAGATAATCAAATCTCATTTCTTCTCAACCATTACATCAGTTGTCGGCAAAGCCATAAAGTTAATCAGCTAAGCACAATGTTTTAACTGGGAGTAGCACTTGATTAGCAATAAAACTATATACTTTCTGACTTAAATTACATTGTGACCCTGAAAACACGAGAACCGACGTCAGAGAGCATTTAAACGAAGCAGCTCTATTTCCTGTTTAAAACAAGCCAACGTAAACAAATTCAATAAAGAAGTAAATTTTATCTTTGACAACTTCCTGTTACAGTAATGTTTACACGGACTTATAGAATTGCATTATTGAGGTAAAATTTACGTTTTCCTAAGGTGGATTTCAGCATTTATACCATGTCATGTTCCTTGTGTTTATCCGTCATGAGTTCCAGGAAATCTACAGCTAATTAGTTCACTCTCCTGTCAGCTAAGATACCAAAGATTTTTTTAGAAGGGGTTTTCTCTGTGACCAAAATGCCCCAAAACAAACACATTCATAGTGCTTTCATTCCCAATTTATAAAAAGTTTGAAGAGTTCCCAGTTATTCTGCAGCCACTACACAGCTCCACCAGCAGCTCTGACATTTACCAGCAGGACTCCGGTGAGAGCCTGCGGGATGATGCCTGTTTCACCTCAGCTTTACAGCAGGTCACAGCGGCAGCATGTCTGCATGGAATAGGTCTTTGATCACCCCCCTGAACCCTAGAGCTGGAACCACTCTGCTGATTAAACTGAACTCTTATTAACGGTTTCAACTCGATTCATTTTGTTAAAGATTTGCAATCTTAGTGTTGGATTCATTTGTAAGAAATCATTGACCTGATGTTAGTGGGGTTTTTTTAAACATTGTTTTAGGAAATATTTGACTTTTACTCAGATAGAACAGTCGAGACAGATAGGAAGAAAAGAGGAGAGAGAGAAACAGAGAGTGTGTGGAGCCAAGGGAGAACCATGTGCTTGGGATTTGAAATCGGCTCATCTGATGCACAGTTGCACCTTACATGTCCTGGTCACGACACGTTGATGTTATTAATGCTGTTCTAACATATTTCACTTAAACGTTTTTCCAATTATAAACATGCTAGTGCTAGTCAAAATAAGAATACGTTCATCATATGCAGAATGATTCAATAATCATAAGGACTCTAAACACATATGCATCCCTTTATTGGGTGGCTGCAGGTGTTTACTGCATGCGTTAACCCATGGTGTTTCAGTTTTTATGTCAGACATAAGAGAAAAGAGCCACAATCTTTGACAATAGAGGGTGCGCAAATTGACAAAGAAAAGAATGGGAAAAAGCAGACATGCTCTTCGTCTTTTTTTTCAGCTCAAGTGTGCATTGTTCATTTGCAGCCTTCAACAGGCAACTGCAGTTACATGAACAAAAGAACCTATTGCAACAATTTCAAGCTGTGGAATTCGGAAACGAAGTGCTTTCGTCTATTTAAAAGTAAAGCATTGACGTGCAGTATTTTTAGAGCTGATGTAAATGATTACAATAGAGCAGCTGTTTTTAGAAAGATGCAGAGAATTATTAAGCATTAGCTAAACCAGAAATTCAGTGTCAGTTGTTCCCAGTTTCCAATTCGAATAAAGTGTCTGTGCTCTTGAAGCTTGTACTTATGACATTGGTGACCTTCTTCAAGTTCCAACGATCTGTTGCGTTCCAACAGTTAACTCAACGGTGAGTTTTATTTTTGGGTCAGATTTCCTTTTAAAAACTTAACACATCACCTGTGATACACCCGAGCTGTTATCAGCATGTCTTCACTTGTAGACTTGGACACACACACACCTCCAGAGTCAATAATTAGACAATCAGCAGCGTGACACAACTTCACAGCATGGCAAGATGAATTGAAAAACTACACAGAAAAGCTTGAAAGGCTACATTAAGCTGTCATAGCTTTAAATTCATCACTGATTGTATAATTTCTTTTATTTTCATGAATACAATTACACTTCTCCCAAACAAATTCAATAATTTTTAATAAGATATTATTTAAAATGTTTGCCTTTCTGTTAAATTTGAGATCAAAATAGAGTATATCTCTGAAAATCCTACATTTAGACAAAATATTTCGCTTTTTCACTGTGAATTTTTGTTTGAGGTTAATACATTTGAACATAATCCTAGTAGTTATCGTTTAACATATCTGACTTGTCTTAGGTTTGTGAGTAAATTTGTCAAAACTGTGACTTTCAGTATTTTATATTAGGTAGAAATAAAAGTATATATTTTTTTTAAATCAGTTTTTCTTAAAGATGTTATTAAATGTGAAAGAAGGAGAAAGTTAGCAGTCAGCGAGCATTAGCTAGAACTCACCGTTGGGACAGGAAGAGAACAGATAGATGCAGAGAGGCTCAGAGCGCTTTCTGACTCAGCAGGGCCAGACCCCGACGCACACTGCTGAAACTGACATGACAGAGAGGAGGAAGAGGAGGAGGAAGGAGATGCAGAGTGTGAGGAAGCCTATGAGGGAAGAGAAAGAAAAGGAAGGAAGAGAAACAAGCCCCAAGATTACTGAGTAATTTTAGCAGAAAAAAAACTAACTACAATTAGTGCTTGGAAAAGATATTCCAGCCAATGAAAATGATTGGAAAAAAAAAAATATATATATATATGTGTGAACATCGGGAGCGCAATTTAGCAACCTACACTAAGAGCTTAGAGGCCAAATGGACAAGTTTTATTCAGTTAAAAGTAAAACTGTCTGATTTGCCACAGGTGGAGCAGCACTAAATATTAGACTGATTTTATAAACACTAAAGGAAATGACTAAGGCTATCAGCACTATGACTAAATGTGCATAATAAGTCACTGACACTGGGCCAGTTAATACCTGTGCTCACACAGCTTTTGCAAATCCTTCTGCCGAGGCAAGGAGAACGAGAAGGGAAAAACAAAACCAATTCAAATCAAACAAAGTGGAAAGTTAGACAAACATCTGCCAAGGAAAAAGTGCAAAAACAGTCAAAGCTGTAAAGAGACTGATACAAGTTTTCAGTTTTTACTTTCAAAATCTGGTGTGATTAATATCAAGCAGTTGGTAGGTACATTCTCCTATAATGACAGAAAGCTTTTAAAACCAATACAAATCAAGTACTAATTATGCTATATAATTATATTTAATCTAAAGCTGCAGTCAACCCCTGACAACACACACAATGAATGTCATGTAAATGTGTTTGTTTTGTGATATCAAGTTGTGAATTATTACAAAACAAAAAAAATTCTACAATACCAAACATAAATGCAGAGTTCCTTGAGATGGTCTTTGCTGCCAAAAGTATCGCATTGAACTACAAAACATGAGTATTTTGCCTCTGATATTGTACAGATCAGCAACAAGTTCAGTGTATGTGTGACTGTAGGCAATGACAAAAGTTTATTTGCAAAATGTGTAATAACATCATTAAACAAATCAAGATTCCATCGACTGTTTTTTGCAATTTACATTTACACTAATGCTGCCAACAAGTTTAGCGTTACTACTTTTTAATTCAGAAAACAATTTAAATGTTTTTAAAATTCAACTAGCAGAATTAACAAGAAAAATCAATCAAGCTAAAATGTTATAGACGATATTCACAATTCGTTTTAACATTTTTAGTTTTGTATTTTTAGACTTTTAAACATGTCATGAATCCCAAAATGTTTTACAACTGCTATTTTAGCTTTCTATCAATACAGTTTAAAAAGTATTATTGGGATGCCACGTTATTGGGATTCTATTTCATCATGCATTGCCCTTCAATTTATGATGCTCAAACAGGTTCTTTAGTTTGATCACTGATGGAGGTGACTGTCGCTGGCCCATCTTTAAATAAACATGTCATCCCTGCGAGTGTTTAGAGTGCAGATAGTAAAGCTCCAGCTCTCACCAGTTGTCTCTGTTTGGGCGGCAGTGCTGGAGGAGGCAGGGTGTCGTCGCTATTGCTGAAAGAGTCACTGAGGCCATACACTTCCTGAAAGCGCTTCCTGTTCCGCTGCTCATAGATGCTCTCACTCTGAGGCGTCTGGTAGAAAACTGAAGGTAGCGGCTCGGAATAATCTTCCATGAACTGCATGTATTTCAAGACTGGCAGAAGGAACATGCAACAAAACAAATAGATTAAGGCAACATGAAGTCAATATTAATATTACATTATTTTACTAGTACTATAAAAAAAATACAGTATTGGGCATATATTTTAACATGAATTTATTTAAAAATCATACTTAAGCATTGTATCACATAGCATAGACACGTATTACCTTGTTGTAATGTTTTTAAATTGGTTTGGACTTTTAAGCTTGAAGTATACATGTGATTTATGTAGTTCGTCACATGTCTTGTTTTTATTTTGCCAGTAAAGCGGTAAAGGACCTTTAACTTAAGCCTATGTGTATTTTTTAAGTAAACCTGTGTAAAAATCTTGGAACATAGATTGGAAGTCTTCCTTTAGATATCAGATCACCATCAGGTTTTGGGGTTATTTTGAGATGCTTCAACTGTATATAGATGGATGAAAAAAAATGTAGAAAGAGAAGCCTACATGAAATTCCCTTTATAATCTGAACCATGAATACTAGCACACTTTTCAAAAGTAACAGATAATCAACTTTATGGATCTGAAATCTCATCCTTGCTCACCTTAACTGCTGCAATGTTTTTAAGTTGGCATAAGTAAACAACGTAATAACGAACATATTGATACAATCTGATTTCGCTTTACTTTTGAGAACACAGACCTTTACAAGGTTACTGTTAAAAGGGGACAGTTCAGTTTTCCCTGGAATCACAAACTCAGTATGTCTTAAATCATTAGTTTGTGTGCTTTATGCCATTTCTTGTATTTTTTTTTTTTGCTTTAGTAACTGTAGGACTTATCAGCTTATTAACTTCACAGGTTAACTTTCATTCCACATGTTAATATCAGTCTATTTTTTAAAGAAAACGTTTATCTATTGCTGTACACAAAAATATCTTCTTGTTTTTTTTGGCAAAGAACAAATAACGTGATTTTCCAAAGTAGTAAGTACCAAGTCCAATATTTTGAACATTCCAAATGCCACAAAGCAAAAGTCTTAAGTACAAACTGCACATAAAAAGGGATCATCTCTAAGTCATCATGATAAGCGCACGTGTCACCCTCGTGTTCCTGCATCAACTCTTTTTTTCCGTTTCACAAGGTTCGAATGTAGATTATGACATGATTGAAAGCCCCCTGTCCAAACAAGAGTCTTTCAGCACCAGCTCATTTCCTGTCTGTCTGGGTGAGGCCTTGAACTGTATTCAGCCTGAGATTTCTCCAACAAAGACCTTATTCCATATGACCTCACACAGAGGCTGACATCACCGTTTCCTAGCACTGAAGAGCTTTGCAGATCAAAAACAGGAGAAAGAGGAATTATGAGGAATTTGCCAGGAATGACGTGAATTGCTCGAAGAGCTTAGGCTCAAGTCAAATTGAAATCTCTCGACTCAAGCTGCTAGTTTGCCAACTGAACCATTTGGCATGAAATTCAGTTACTAATGATTTTTTAGGATATTTTAGAATAACAGAAAGGATAACAATGGTGTAGCTCTTTTTCTTCCAATATATAGGTTATGCGCTATAACACAATGCTTTCAATCATAACTTTAGATATATGTAGTTTAAATATAGATTTGGTAAATCTTTTCATTAAATATTTTGAATTCTGTTCAAACTGTTTCATTCACTTTCTCAATTTATAAATCCCCTTTTTGACCCGAAGAAACTTACATGTGGAGTGAATGAATAATGCTCTGAAAATTGTAAAGCATCTTTGAGCATCTGGAAAAGCATTATATAGACTGAAGTTATGATTATTATTATTATTATTATTGTGCTCCACAGAAGCAGAAATAAAAAAAGGTTACCATAAAAGGAATTTGTGAGTTATTTAATAATTAATTAATTTAAGAAATTAGTCAAATTGTTATCCAAGTGATATTGAACTACATTTTTAAATGTTTTATTTTTGTTTATTAAATAGCCTTCAATAAGAAATACTCATCTATTTTAAGTTATTTTACAGTTCTGCATTTTAAATTGACATTCTTTATTTAAACACCTGAATCATCCTCATGACATTTAATCACACAGCTTCCCTGCAGCCACAATTTTGCAACTCTAACTTTCTCTCATCTAACCCCACATAGAGAGTCCTTCTACTCACTGTGTCGACTCTTTTTCTCCGGCAGAGGTGGAGGGCTCTGAGGGACCTGTGTGGTGTCTGTGGCACTGAAGTTGGCCATGAACTCTCCAGGGTTTGAGGGAAACAGAGGAAATGGAGGGGTGTTCATGTCCTCATCTGGAACATTGTCATACTGGGAGTACAACCGTTCCACGGGAGGAGGAGGAGGAGGTCGGCGTTCCTTTTTTGGGAGGGCGGGTGGTACGGCCTGTAACTGAACAGGAAATGGGGGTGACTCGTGTTGAGACTCGGGGAGGGGGCTCAAACATCCCCCTGTGTGAGCAGAAGGTATCTGATCGATGCTGGACAGGTCCTGATGCAAGAAGTCATAGTCCGGGTCATAGCTGTCTGCTGTGTCTGAACAAAGAACCGAAAAAGGAGAAGATGCTCCTCATTAAATTAATTAAATAAATTGATAAAACTGACATTTAACTTCTAAAAAGGAACGTAGTATACCACAAATATACATAGTGGAAAATGTTAATAAAGCACTGTGTTGTTCCTTTTTCTCAAAAAGTACTGAAGTGAATCCGTCAACTATAACGCTGAATCAACACAAGATGCACAGCAGTTTCACCCATCCATCAGATCCTAAAGCCCTCATGGTACCCTGCATAAAAAAGTATTTGAACCCCTATGGTTCAAAATTGCGTCAGATATACAAAAAAGGGAAACACAGATGTTTTGTTTAAAATCCCTTCTGTAAAAAAGAATAAAGTAACTTTATGTTTGCATCTCTAAAAACGTAATCATTTTAAGACATTTTAAAGAAATAAAGAAGACCCATAGACTTTCCTATATAAAAAAATACATTGGGTGTTGAATTTGACAACACATCCTCTCAACAAAAATGATAAAGGACTCAAACAAAACGCCTGTGAATAAGTGATGAGTAAAGTTATTTTTAGATTAGTAATTTCTTTCGAGTTGAAAGGATTAAAATGGTGACCTAGTGTCTCGCAGCTGGTGTTACGAGAGCACTGTCCGCTGTCCCGCTCCAGGGAGGACAGCTGCTCATCCGACTTGCTCAAAATTCCAATGCTGCCACACGGGGAGAGTCGAGGAGATTCCCCTCCATACGAGTGACTGCCTCCAGAAAAGCGCCTCTGTAAAGCATCTGTCTCATAATCCTATAGGTGACAAGAAGAGGAACACTTAAGAAACAATTCATTTGATGCTTCCTAATGTTGTATTAAACCTAAATCACTTTATATTTCAAAGACAAAAAGTGCAACTTAATAAAGTGGTATTATCTTGGATCAGAATTAACAAAGTACTTACATTTTTCGTGCAAAGTATTGGATACAGTTACAATGTCAAAGACTTCAAGATTTTTTTAAAAACAGAATATTAGAATTTGACTCATTGTTGTTCCTTATAAATTCAGATTTAAACTGAATGGAAACGTATGAACAGTTTGAGTTAAAATAAAGACCCTGAAACAAGTTTTTTTATTTAGCAGGTTTCAAGAATAAAATGTGCAGCTGTGATAAAAAAAAAACATGATTTGTGATTTTACACTGTTCAACTGAATGTTAAAGAAACATTGACACATTTGTGACATTGCAAAACACACAATTTGAGCATCCTAATTCAGTCTGTAACTTTTTCCAGAGGAATTAAGTGTATACTCTCAATATAAAACATATAGAAAACGTTATTATGTAAAAGGTAAGAAAAAATAATAAATATAACTAAATATTTAGCACAGTTCCGTAAAAATGCCAACTATAGTTTACTAACTCAACAAACTTCCTCAAATTGTCTTTTGTTGTGTCAACAATCGTTGTGTTTTGCTTATGTTTAAACCTTTTTTTAAAGATTATTCCTCTCAGTGTCGTGGTTCTTTGATGCTCACTTTGAGTGACGCTTACATACAGCAGCAGCATTTAAGCTAAGCAATCTAAAGATTGATCGTTAGAATTTAAGAGACATTACCATTAGCAAATCACATTAAATAAGTACAAGCTTGAGTTTAAGTTAAAAAAAACAAAAAACAATTACATATATTTCATTGTTTAATTCCAAGAACGCCATTTGCTGAGTAAACCACGAGGCATTGCATTTGAGAAAGCTTCAGATTTATTTTCAATAGTTAACCATTTCATTTAAAAATGGTCAACATATTTTAATTAATCAATCAAAATATATCTATATAGCTTTTTTTGTTGCAATTCAAATCAGCTTCACAATCAAACAGTCTATGTTGGATTAACACAGTTTAAATTAACATTCACAGTGGCAAATTATATTGAGTGAGAATAGAATTACAACATCCAGCTAACTTAGGAACCATAGAATTCATTTTGAAATTTGGAAATATGATTGAGTATGATTGACACGCCGAGGGTAAAACAAGCCTAATTTGAGGGTAATATAGAGTATATAATTCTGATATTTCATGTTTTTAGTTTGTGGGATAAAAAAAAGAAACCTGCGCACACACAAGTAAAACATGAACTCCCCCAGCGAGAGTTCCCTCTGTGAGGTGGAAGCAGGGGTGCATGTGACCTAACAAAGTGAATCAGGCAGAGTTGGTCTGGTTACAACCACCATGAAAGAAAACTTTGATCCATAAATTTGACAATACACTGCAAGATTAACATGAGTTGCAGGCAGAAGCATGTAAACCCTCACCTGTCGATAGATCCCCATAGGCAGACTCGATCCACTTATGGTGCGACTCATTGGTGGAACCACAGCGATCCTAGTGGGTGATGGTGCTGATTGGCGCTTCTTTGGTGGGAGAGCTGGAGGACTACAACAACAATATTTCAGAATGAAACAAGTGTCAAATTAAGAGTCAACTAAAGTCACATTAAAAAAAAAGTGTTTGATCATATGCGTTTATAGTGTCTGAGAGCATGGAACCAACTAAAAGCAGACGTGGAATCCAAACAGACTTCATGTTAGTTAAGAATCACCCCAAAACAGCTGTAAACAGTGATGTCATACAGCCCAGGAACAGCAGAAGTGAGTCATAGTGACTGATTAAGTATGACAAGCTGACATTTACAAACACAGATTATTTTCAGAACAACCAGTTCTAACATGCCAAGTCTTAAGGTAAAAAATGATTACATCAGATGAGAGCCTTTAAAGGAGTTTAAGTGAGGTTGTGGCTCTGAAGCGAAGCTATAAAATACCTGGAAGAGCGGTTGTAGTCATAGCACCGTCCAAATATTTAAATGATGCATCTGATTTGAGCTGGTATAAGGATGCTGATAACCTGACTGAGCTGGAGCAATTTACAAAACATAAAAAGTACTGCATAGAGTAAATACTATACAACATTGACACACTTCTGAATACATTAGTTTATTTAAAAAATAAAAACGTTAATTTCTCCTCGCCTTACTGCAGGAGGTGAATTTAATTTAATTTTTTAGTGCGGAACACCGGGGCAAGTCCATTTAACACCTTAACAACAAAAGACTATCATCTTAAAATTAATTAATAAACATACAGGAACCCGATGTACAATATTTTTGCACCCAAACTTGACCATGATGTATTCTTGTGTCCACTGGTGCGACAGTATGTAGGTCTTGTCTGGACCTGTATTCAATCCTAATAAAAAAAAATTAAAGTAAAAATCCTAATAAAAAAAAATTATTTGTAAAAAAAGACAATTGAGCCCCTGGAATCATCGTTCAATCGTAGGTAAGATGGATAATAAAAATTGATTCTGCAGAGCAGTCGGTAACGTTGTAAAAGCCACCACACACCTACGCTCACGAATGTGAACGTAAATTCCACACCAACTTTCTAAGCAAGGGGCTTTCACGTTTTTTTTCATGTTGAAGCAAGAACACTCTTTGCCCTTAGATGGCGCTCAGGGGGACAACAGTGACACGCCAAAGTTCAAGATTTCTCAAACAATTCTGGACACTCTGACACCAACATGATAACCTCTGCACTATCACTTTCTTTTGTAAACTTCTGCTTTATTTCATGTCATGAGTCAACGCGGGTGTGTATCGAACACGTTCAGTGCAATCCAAAAGGTGGATTTACGTTAGTCTTGAAGAGACTTTCTAGCAAATATATTTTCACCTTAATTGTTGGTAATATGGTGATTGTTTTCTATTTTATGTTATGTTCATTATATTATCTTGAAAATTAGTTATTATATTAAGAACACATAGGGCTATCTTTAATAGTCTAAATAAAAACACTACCTCAAAATTGTGTATTCTTGCTCTTTTTTTGCCTTTTTTCGTATCAAGGAACACAGTGTTCTATTGAGAAAAGTAACTGTGATAAATCTATAGATACTAAATTGATTAGGCTCACTCAGTTTATTATAGTTACTTCTAAAACGTGGGAGCTGAGTTCAGGAATCAGGAAAATAACAGTAGCACTTTATATAAGGTAAGCTAATAACCGAAGACCATAATTTAACAGTAACACTTGAGATTCTGAAAATCATGGAAGAAAAATATGGACATTCTGGTCATCACTTATGATATTACCATAATAGGACGGTAGTAATGGTTAATTTGCTTTCACAAGTTAAGTTGTTTTAATGACATAGTGAATAAATAAGGTTTTCCTTTTGCTCGAAAACCCCTTTTCCAAAGTCACACAAACTTCAAATCAAAGAAAGGCATTCCATCAAGATTGCTGAGACAAGGAAAAGGTTGAACTTGACATACCTGAAAAAGCTCATATATCATTGAGTCTAGAACCATCCCAAAATTTAATTGCAAGCAAAAATTTCTTGGTACAAAATGTTTTCTTTTCTTTTTTTTTACCCCTGCAGCAGAACTTAATCCTCCTCTGTCTAGACCTGGTAAGGTTTAGAACCTCTAGCAGTCTCACTTTCATACAAGTCTTTGGTTGAGAGCCAACACAGACATGTTTATTACTTTGAAATAGTTTACGTAAGAAGTAGCAAACTCTTCACTGCTGCAAAGACCTGATTCTTATTAACAAGTCTATTTTTATCTATACTTCACACCTTTTATTTCTGGCTTCTCGCAATCTGTGAAATCTATAAGCAATCAACTGTTTCCAAGCAAGCCATTATGATAAACATGCACTCACACGCTCTTAGGCAAACTTGATAACCTCAAATGTTTTGTAAATGTTAATCTGATAAGAGTGTTATGATTGTACAACCTACATTTAATTTACTTTTATAAACTGCAAGCCCATCTTTAAAACACCTGCATGTCTTTATTCAGTTCACTGAGCATCAATTCTTTACACTTAACCCTCATTTCTTGCCATAAGACCTGTACATACTCATCAGGATCTCACAATCTTGCACATTAAAAGCTGCGATTGAAATGTAAAATAAAAATTTACAAATTCTTAAACATTATACTTTTCATATTTCACAAGAAAGATCAGATAACTAATTAAATAAATTAAACAATTTAATGAAAAATGGTCTGCACTGAGGTTGTCCTGCTCTCTTTCTGCATCCAACAAATTCATAGTAAATTTGAGTAATTCTTTCATACCAGTGTTCAGGCACTTTGAGTCCAGGTAGAGGGGGTTTCGGAGGGGCCACTTCCTCCTTGGAGGCATCATCTGGTGGCTCTGTAGCCTCAGCCGGGCCTGGCGTGTCAGTCAAGACACTTTCCTTTGACTCAGTGACAGGGGGCTCCGGGACACTGCCACAACACAAAAGTAGCTATTAACAAATAGTGACATAGCTAAAATCTATGCATTAGGACAGCGTTGCCAGAATCCGTTTCTGGAGAGCCGCAGCTCTGCACATTTCAGTTGCTCTAGTATGCATACTACTCTATATTCAGACAATCAGAGAAGCCATTCATTACTGCAGTGTTTCTCAGTTATTTTCTGTCACGCCCCCCTAGAAAGAAAGAAAACATCTCGCAACTCAGTAAGCACACCTGTCTCTCCTCGTCTCCCACCGTAGTCACAGTGAAGCCAAGTGCTACATACGCGTCGTCATATTTCCTCGTCTTAGCTTTCGGGAGACTTTCGTTTGTCTCTTTTTCTCCTTCTCTCTCCGCCTGTCTTCTACACTTCGTGTCTACACTTCATACTCTGTCATTGAGAGCGTCTCTGTCCCCTAATGTAGTGGAGTGGTATTGCACTTTATTCTAGAACAGTAAAAAAATTTTTAATAAAAAAGCATTTTCCACGAGGTCAAACGTGCCCCCCTTGACGTAATTTGACTATTTGAGAACCACTGCATTAGTTCAACAGGTGAGTTTCATGATGGTTGAACCAAAAATGTGCAGGGCTCTGGCACTCCTGCATTAAGACAATGATTTTAACATCCTGTATGATCGTTTGTACAATAACTAACCCTGCGTACATAAACAAATAAATGTTGTTTTTCAATTCAATCTTTATTTCCAGAGCGTCACACCACAACAACGCTGTTAACCAGAGCCCTAGACAGGGCAAGGCAACAAGCAGTAAGACAAAAATACTTTTTTTATTGACCACTTCTTGTTAACTTTGAGCCCTACCATACCAATATACCAAGATAAACTGTTGAGGAGGCTTTGTTTTAAAAACATCCAAGTCTGAGTCAGACCTATTGTTCATTAGGAGCATCCCAGTTTAGTGCTTTGTTTAAAAAAAATAGCAGCAGCAGCAGCAGCAGCAACAACAACAACAACAACATATACCACACATGCGCGAGGTTTTATCATGCAATCCTTAAACAAGTTATGTTTGCAAAACAGAAGCACAAAAATGGGTCGTAACTGTCCTGGACACACCAAAAGCTGGTGTTAAACATTTTTCCATTTAAGGCAATGCACATATGTTAAATAGATAAGCAGAATTATTTCTTCGTGCATCATCTACAAACTTCAACATCCTCAAAACAAGACAATAATCCAGCCAATCCAGCAGCTGGGGTTGTACTAAGAAGCTTCTAATTAAGTTTTGACTTGTTCTGAACTAATCAACACAACAAAATACAGCATCCTGATCTCACTCAAGGATTTGTCAAAAATGTACACTACCAGGGACTTAAAGGAGCATTATGTGGGGATGAATGACCAAGAAATGAATAAAGAAAACAACCATGTTTGAGAAGAACAATGCTGCATTTGGAGGCAAAGCAAAACAGAGGAAAAAGAGCTCCAGTTTTGTTTCTACAAATTTAGAGCATGCAATGCTATTCAAAGAATTGAAAGGTTTTCCATTTACCGTTGCGGACTGGCAACAGGAGCTTTGACAGGAGTCGTCGGAGATGGGTGCTCCTGTTTTTCAATGGCAACTTTAACCAGCTCCTAAAGAAAACCACAGACAAATCCTTCGCTACACAAGAATGTTTAGCCATAAACAAACCCAGCTGGAACAAGGGTGGATATATAACCCTCAAGCACTGATAGACTCAGTTAAAATTAATACCTTCACACCATCCAATACAGCTTTGATCACAGTGGTGACAGTCGCTATTGTTTCCTTATCTTCCAAATCGACTCCTTCCAGCATCACCTGGTCCGACCAGCGAATGAGGTTTGCAAGGCTTTTATAGAGCCGATTGAGACAGGTTGAAACTCTTGAACTGTAAAAAGATTAAGGGAATAAAAACCCCAACCATGAAAAGAGTCAGATCACGGGATGCCAAAAACAATTACCTGCTGAGAATCTTCCCATCCAGTTGCACCAAACCAGTCACCGCCTCCAGAACTTTGCTGGCAGAACCAGGAAGCATTTCAAGCACCTTTTTGTCCACTGCCATCTTGTCAATAATTGTCTTGAAGTACCGTAAGGCACTGACCACTTCTTTCTCATGTTCCTCTAATCGACTCAGACTCTAATGTGGTATAATATATGTTACCAAAAAAGCTATCTCACCCACCAATTTAAGTTTAATATCAATTTTGTACCTTAGTCACAGCCTTCTCTGGGGACTTCACAGGTTGTTCTGGTTGTGGCTTTGACTTTTTGTTTGAAGGTGTCCTCTTGATTTTCGGAGAGTGGAATTTGTCCTTTAGTTTCATGGTAAAGGATGTCAAGTGAGAACGCTGGGATTCTGAAGGAAAACAGCAACACACAAACTTTAAAGTTGGTACTAGGTAGATTTTAAACATTTAATTCTAACCAAAGCAAGAGAATCTTGACTGTTTTAATTGATTTGACCATGATTCATTTTAGTTGCATAGTGCTTTGAGCAATGAAATGATATCAAAGCATCCTCAAGTGAACAAAAATAATGCAGGTAAATGTTAACGGTAATAATGACTCTGTACAATGGATACATGCTAATCCAGGATGCTCTAATTCCTCTATAGTTCAGATTGAGTCATTATTAATCATGACATATAAAGAAGGAAACCAGGTATCAAACTTTGAACTGGAGTTTTGTAAGCTGATGCACTTCCTTCTGAAACAAGAAGTTGGGGCTTGTTCAAACTTCTAGTTCTACATAAAAAATTGCTGATGAGCTATGAAAATCCTTGTTGATAATTAACTGTTGCTAGCTGGAAACAGTTGCAGTCTAAATTTGGACTGCTTAAGCAGAGCCTGAAAATAACATTGACATGTGTGCTGTTGCCAATTGTTACGTCCGCCTGGTTAGCCAGTCCCTTTCTAAAAAATAAACTCAATCAACTCCAAAGAAAGTACTATAGTACTGACAAAGAATGTATTGTAGTAATGAGAGTGCTTCAGATTTCAAGAAACATGATTTACAAGTACTTAATATATTTTTTAACAAGGCCTCAGCTGCAAGGCAACTCAGGCCAGCTTGATAAAATTATGGTTTCTCTGACATACTCCACAAAAATCCTGCTAGACAAAGTTATACTCAAGAAATACTGATGATCCGAATAAAAGCAAAAAATGAGTGATGAACAGGCAAAACTAATGAGTCACTGATGGATTTCACAGGGTGGAAAGATGGCGCAGTGGTGGAGTTGGTCGTTCTGTAAACGGAAGGTTGTCAGTTCGATCCCTGCTTTTGTTGTTGTGGCCCTGGGCAAGCAGCTTCACGCGCATTGCCCTGTATGGATGTGTGTGTTTGGTGGTGGTCAGGAGGCCGTAGGCTTGGATTGCGAGCCGCGTTTTGTCAGACTAAGACCAAAGTAGCTTATCACCACCAGAGTGAGAATGTGGAGTGAAAGAATAATGCACTGAACATTTTAAAGCATCTTGGAGTGTTTAGAAAAGCACCATATAAATTGCACGCATTATTATTCATCATCGTTAACCAAGATAATAGCGTTAATTCGCTAATGTTACATTTTTTCATGCTAAAACAAAACAAACCTGATTAATTTAGGTAATTTAAAATGTGATTAACCCTTGTGTGTCCTTCAGGTCAAATCGACCCATTTCTAATTTTTCCAAGAATAAAAATGTTATAAATGTATATTCTTTTCTAGTAGGAACTAGTTGCAATAATTTAAGATATGTTCTCTATATTGTTTGAATTTGAGATAAGTCATATATGTTAATGTGTTATGGAGTAAAATTTAGATTTTTAATTTCTTTAAAAATGGGAATACCCCACAAAGGTTAAGATTAAAAACACAACAGAATTCATGGACTTACACAGAATGGTAAATAGATTGACAATTTTAAGGACCACGTCTGTCAAAAAGCCCAATTTATATTTAAAAACTGAAAAAGGTGTTCTTTTTCCCAGAAAATTCACAACATTTTTAAGATGGCACCTTTTACACTTTAAATGCCTCAAAATAATTATTTTAATCTGAAGATTTCCAGGAAGTTTTTAGGTCCACATTTTACCATTAAAATGCTCCAAAAGCTACCAAAGAATATGTAAAAAACCTAACTAGGAAAAATCTTTTCGATGGAACAACTTTTACATTTCCCAAGTGGGAATCATGAAATAAAACAATGGGAAAAAATCCAGGGCCAAGAACCCTGTAAAAATATGTGCAAGAACTACTATCTCTCACTAACTCATATGACGACTCACTGGAACAAGTTCAATCCCCCCAAAAGAAACAACTTCCTGTATAGCCAGCTGTCTAAGAAAACACTTTTCTCTGCTAATGAAAACACTCCAAGTCAACGATGTGTGCTTGCGCCTTTAGATATGATCTGTCCATCCGCTTCTGGACTGTCACACAGTGGGAGATACTAATTCACATCCTCTTTCTATTCATATCCTCTTTTGAAGCAATGTTAAGCTATGTTAGAATGACAGATTGCAAACTTTGCTTTATCTCCATTTCACACACTTAAAAAACCAAACTCTAACCAAAATTGTAACACTTTTACATCACCAAATCCAAAAACGACATGTTCAACATATTTGAGAAAGCTCATATACAAGTTTATTGCTTTTACATTTAAGACTGATCTTTCAACAAGGATACCCACAAACTATTTATAATATTTATAATCTATTAATCGGTCATGTAACAGAAAATTTATAAAGTATTTGGAGCATTCTTAAAAGATATCTGATGAAGAGGAAAAACTTCCCTTTACCTTTGTTAGAAAATGAAACATATTATTTTTGTGTCTGAAATCAAAAGAAACTGGGTAACCTCCTACTTAAACCACCAAGTAAAGCAGAAGCCCGACCACAGATGAGCTCACAAAAACAGCACCATTTACTCACAACTAAAACTAATTTCTCTGAAAGAGAAGTGAAGTGACAGCAGTGGCAACCTGACAGGGTTGAGCAAATAGGTGTTATTGAATGCTAATGAATAAAACAAGAGTTTACAAATCACAATAACCTTTTTATTCTACATCAACAACAACTAAATTACTAATTCATTAAAATGGTAAGCGTTTCATGCAGCATATGGATTGGCAACCAACAGAATGCAATGCACCATCAACTAAGGGGCCTTTCAGACTGGCATCTGTATTCCGTTTCCAAAAACACTCTGTCCCTGTTAACGGTTCATTGTAGCATGTGTGTGTAAAGCAATTCTTTTGTTCCCTTGAACGTTTCTGAAAGTGCTTCCAGAGGGAGTCTCTGAAACGGTTCACACGGTCTAGTGGAGATATGAGCGTGTGGATCAAAAGAGGAAGTTGTCTGCGCGCAACGTGACGTAAAAACTTCTCGACTTATTTGCTGTTTATACACAGATCAACAAAAAAAGGAAAAGGATGCTCGTGGAGGAGCGAGGAAATCAAATGTTTGATCGAAATTAAGGCAGATGAGAGCATGCAGGACACGTAAAAACTCTGAGGTAACCAAAGTTATTATGTAAAGACAATCGTACATTTCAGTGAGCAGTCGCAGACTGATGATACGAGAGCGGCGTGTTTCCGCTGACATGTGTATGTAAGCGTCTCCAAAACGTATCGGGGAAAAAACGTGTGTACATAAAAACTGTGGGAGATTGAGGAGGGGGAGGAAACGTTGTTGGTAACAGAAGATTCTAGATGTTCCCAATCTGAAATTGGAAACAAAACTAGTTAAAAAAACTATCAGTGTCTGTTTTGGTTAGTGGCTGTTTTTTTGCAAGTTAGATAAGACAAACTGCATTTTCATAGCAGCTTTACAATTGGTAGAAATGTGTAGTCATAAATAAACTTTAATATAAACTATATAAAAACAAAATGTATAACTCATGGTGCAACATTAACTCTCAAGAGAGACACCACAATCTGGCTATGCTGTATATTGTAGGGCCACTTAACCCCAGAAACCTTTTAGAACCAACATTTTGGTCAAGTTGTTCTCTATGGACCCCAATAGCTCATGGATGTGAGGAAAAAAATAGAATAGGTGGGGGGAAGCTTTACATTACCTCACAAAATATTTGCATACTCTTGCAAAAGTGCTGCGCTTTCTCACAAATTACATTTAAATACCCCCAAAAAACATTTTTGTTCCTTTGCTAAATAAATTTATTCAACACTTTCTTTAAAAATATATATACATTTTCTTTATGAAAATAATTCAACAGTGACTTGATAAAAAAAAAAGTAGTTTGAGCAACATCAACAAATGTGAAATAGATTGAATGATTGCAATGATCCATTGTAGGTTATATTCATCCCGATATTAATTGATCTAATCAGCAATCTGTTTAGTGACTGTATAATAAAAACAAAGAGCACTACAGAATTTCAATCTTTTGTACTGTGTGGATTTATTTCCATGTCAAAACCTAGGGATTTGCATTTAATTGCATTTAAAGTAAAGGTAAATGTGAAACTATTGCTGGTTTGCTAGATCCTACAAAAACCGTTTAATTAAAGATATATGTTTTTCATATTTTAAACTCTTGCTATTATAATTACTATACACAACCATCTGGTAACAGAGTGAAGTAAATGCATCATTCCACATTAGTCTAACACAGGCTCAATATAATTGAACCAGTCTTGCTTGCATCTTAGAATAGTTTTTTATTTGTTCATTTCTTTCTCAGGATCTTTGAAACTAGCTAATATATCTAAAAAAAATTCTCCCATTTGATTGGAACAGCTTTTTTCAAGGAAATCACCTCTCTGCTCTCTCAATTAAGGTGTTATATGCAATCTTTGGAATCCTATGTTGATAACTGAGATCCCCAAAACAAATGCACTCCTGGACAAAAGTCCCTCGTCCACCTTTCAGCGTCCCTGAACGCCTGTAAGTGTGTTTAGGTGTCAGTTGGTCTGACTAAAGCAGGGGTGTCCAACGTCGGTCCTGGAGAGCCGGAGCGCTACACATTTTTGGTTCAACCATCATGAAACACACCTGTGACACTACTTATGGTCCTCTGATTGGCTGAAGTAGAGTAGTATGCATACTACAGCAGGGTTGCAACTAAAATATGCCGACGATGGACACCCCTGGACTAAAGTGTACTTGAGCATTAACATGAAAATGACAAACAGCACCTCTAGTTCACAATTTGCCTTCTCTGACTTTTTGAAAGCTTGAGGTGATGAACACCACGCTGAACCAGGGAGTTCACAAAACCTTTTAATTCACTTTTTGGTTTTTTTAAATGCTGCAGAGAAAGGTTATTTGATCCATTGCATCTAATCAACTTGGTAATGTTAATAGCCCAAATCATGAAATAAAACATAAAATGTTAAGATGAGCATTAGATCAATATTCAGAAATAGGGACTATGTAATTACATATTTGTAAAATCAATTCACTCAGACTTTATTCAGATGTATTCTGTTTCAAATTGTGGTTAACCTTATTGTTTTGACCATCAAAACAATGCTAGTAATAGCCAGAACAAATAACCAGGAATCCGTGGATCGTATTAGCCAGATACCAGGAAACAAAATATACATTTAAAACAAACAGTTAGCAGGGAAATAGAGCACATTGGCTACCAAAACGAGACGATGACAGCTGGCCTTTAACCAGTCAGGGCTAATCAGCTCCGTCCACACCCAAACACAGCTGAGACAAACCCATGCAGACATTACCCCCTCACACACAAACAATTACTCGAAACTAGCTTATGCCACCAGAAACTCCTCTACTTCCGTTTTAGGAATTGAAGTAACAGAAAACAGCGATGCTTTGATAATGTGAGTGGCCTTGAACCCTCGTCGGACGCTAAAGCTAACGCGGCTAACGTTAACCGAAGTTCATTTTGATTGCTAGTAAATGTGGACTAACGTAAACCCTCACCTTGCTTACTGTCTATTTTTCCAGACATTGTGGTGACGGTGAGGGAGCGGGTCACGGTCGGCTGTCGAAAGATGTGCTTCTCGCCGTTACTCCAGCATCTTAAGGAGACAGACCGGTCGGTGTGGTCCTGGTCTGTGTATCAGTGTTTGGTTCTGCCTCCACCATCAGCTCCACACAGGCTCTCTCTCTCTCTCTCTCTCTCTCGCTCTCTCACACAGACTCAGACAGGCCAGCAGCAGCAGCGCATGACGAAGACGAGTTTAAGTGTGTGATTTCTGCAGAAACAGCGCCCCCCAAAGGCACACCGACCCCTTACTTTTACGTTACCTTTACGCATGACGTAGCAGACCATTTAAAGCGATTTGGACAAAGAGAAACAATGTTAGATTTGTTTGAGCTTTTTTTTTCTTCTGATTTTATGTGCTACTGAAAAGAAGAGTTTTTAGTCGCTTTTGAGACTAGTTCTTTCTTGACTGGACCAAGGAGAATGTTCTGAGGAAAAGTGAATGAGAAAGGAGAGAGGAATTTTCTGCTTTTCTGTGGAGGAGTCACACGACGCTCTTCCTTCTCTGAACATAATCTTCAGAAGGGCATAAAGGATTGCAAGAGCGTGGAGACATGGACTGACCTTGTAATGGTTTTGCAAGTTAACACCAGTGATTTGAACTTAACACGACCCCTGGAATAAGTCAAAATGGTTGTAATATGGGCTTGCTTTAGTTCTTGGTCCAGTCTAAGCAGGACCAGAGTCTGAAGAAGAAGTTCCATTATCAGTAAAGAAAGGCTTGAATTTTCTGAAGCTGTGAAGTGCAAATCTGCATGATCAAGTCATCTTGGTAATGTGGTCTTTGAAGGTCAACTATTCTTAAAATATCCATCAAAAGGGAAGAAGAAGGAGAAAGAGGAGAAGGGAAACTGGAAGGGGTGGAAAAGGAGAAGAAGGGGAAGGGAAGGAGAAGGAGAGGAAGGGGATGGAAGCGAAAGGGAATGGAGAAGAAGGAGAAGAAGAACCGGAAGGAGGTGGAAAAGGAGAAGGAGATGAAGGGGAAGTGTAGGGAAAGTGGAAAAACAAGGGTATTGGGAAAGGGATGGAGAAGGAGAAGAAAGAGAAGAAGAACTGGAAGGAGGTGGAAAGGAGAAGGAAAGGAAGGGGAATGTAGGGAAGGAGAAAAAGAAGGGTAGGGGGAAAGTGATGGAGAAGGAGAGGAAGGGGACGGGAAGGGAATGGAAGCGGAAGGGGATGGAGAAGGAGAAGAAGAACCGGAAGGGGGTGGAAAAGGAGAAGGAGAAGAAGGGGAAGTGTAGGGAAAGTGGAAAAAGAAGGGTACGGGGAAAACTGATGGAGAAGGAGAGGAAGGGGACGGGAAGGGAATGGAAGCGGAAGGGGATGGAGAAGGAGAAGAAGAACGCACGGAACGGGGGTGGAAAAGGATGAAGGAGAGAAGGGGAAGTGTAGGGAAAGAGGAAAAAGAAGGGTACGGGAAAACTGATGGAGAAGGAGAGGAAGGGGACGGGAAGGGAATGGAAGCGGAAGGGGATGGAGAAGGAGAAGAAGAACCGGAAGGGGGTGGAAAAGGAGAAGAAGAAGGGGAAGTGTAGGGAAAGAGGAAAAAGAAGGGTACGGGAAAACTGATGGAGAAGGAGAGGAAGGGGACGGGAAGGGAATGGAAGCGGAAGGGGATGGAGAAGGAGAAGAAGAACCGGAAGGGGGTGGAAAAGGAGAAGGAGAGGAAGGGGAAGTGTAGGGAAAGAGGAAAAAGAAGGGTACGGGAAAACTGATGGAGAAGGAGAGGAAGGGGACGGGAAGGGAATGGAAGCGGAAGGGGATGGAGAAGGAGAAGAAGAACCGGAAGGGGGTGGAAAAGGAGAAGGAGAAGAAGGGGAAGTGTAGGGGAAGTGGAAAAAGAAGGGTAGGGGGAAAGTGATGGAGAAGGAGAGGAAGGGGACGGGAATGGAATGGAAGCGGAAGGGGAGGGGGAGAAGGAGAAGGAGAAGAAGAACCGGAAGGGGGTGGAAAAGGAGAAGGAGAGGAAGGGGAAGTGTAGGGAAAGTGGAAAAAGAAGGGTAGGGGGAAAGTGATGGAGAAGGAGAGGAAGGGGACGGGAAGGGAATGGAAGCGGAAGGGGATGGAGAAGGAGAAGGAGAAGAACGAAGAAACGAAGGGGGGGTGGAAAAGGAGAAGAAGGGGAAGTGTAGGGAAAGAGGAAAAAGAAGGGTACGGGAAAAGTGATGGAGAAGGAGAGGAAGGGGATGGAGAAGGAGGAGAAGAAGAAAGGAGAAGAAGAACCGGAAGGGGGTGGAAAAGGAGAAGGAGAGGAAGAGGAAGGGGAAGTGTAGGGAAAGTGGAAAAAGAAGGGTAGGGGGAAAGTGATGGAGAAGGAGAGGAAGGGGACGGGAATGGAATGGAAGCGGAAGGGGATTGAGAAGGAGAAGAAGAACCGGAAGGGGGTGGAAAAGGAGAAGGAGAGGAAGGGGAAGTGTAGGGAAAGTGGAAAAAGAAGGGTAGGGGGAAAGTGATGGAGAAGGAGAGGAAGGGGACGGGAAGGGAATGGAAGCGGAAGGGGATGGAGAAGGAGAAGAAGAACCGGAAGGGGGTGGAAAAGGAGAAGAGGAGAGGAAGGGGAAGTGTAGGGAAAGTGGAAAAAGAAGGGTAGGGGGAAAGTGATGGAGAAGGAGAGGAAGGGGACGGGAATGGAATGGAAGCGGAAGGGGATGGAGAAGGAGAAGAAGAACCGGAAGGGGGTGGAAAAGAAGAAGGAGAGGAAGGGGAAGTGTAGGGAAAGTGGAAAAAGAAGGGTAGGGGGAAAGTGATGGAGAAGGAGAGGAAGGGGACGGGAAGGGAATGGAAGCGGAAGGGGATGGAGAAGGAGAAGAAGAACCGGAAGGGGGTGGAAAAGGAGACGGAGTAAAAGAAGGGAAAGGAGAAGGGGGGGATGGGATGGCAAAAAGAGGTTTTTGACCTTTATGAAATTGCACACAGAGGAAGCACAGAAGAACATGCAAAGTCTAATGCTTAAAACGGGTAGCTGAGTGGAAGCACTGCCAGCTTCTTCACCACTTTTCAAGACATTCAAATTACTGTTGCAAACAAATTCAAGAGTTACAAAGGTGTCCTGAAAGTATTAAAGCTGCAGATAACGCAATTCTTGTAGGATGTCAATGCTACCTCTTAAGAGCCAGGGTTGACATCAATCCATAGTTGAACTTAAGGCAACTATTACTCGTTGTGGAAAAAAGAGAGTCTCCAATACACTTGATGAAAACTGGAGAACCAGCAAAACTACACTCTACTCCATTCTTCTAAAATGTATGTTTATTTCAAATGCCATAAGAATATTATTATAAGAACTTGCACTGGTACGCATGCGTGAATGAGGAAGATATCCAGATTAACACAGGAGAAAATTCAAACTGCACTCAAAAATAGTTCTTGCCTGATATTACACAAATAAGATTACATAATGTTGTGTAATATTTATCTTGACCAGCACACAACTGTTTTTTTTTTTTTTTTTTTTTCAGTAGTGGCGCGTGTAAGGATTTAGTTTGAAACATTATTCGGTGTGACTTTACCACGTGTCCACTAGAGGACGCTGCTCCCCCAAATCTGGCTATTAATCAATTTATTCAGCAGTGACGTCAACATCCCCTTCGTTTCTTTTATGCGCTCTATTTGCACGAGCTAACGGCACATGTTACAAAACTGAAAGAATTAAAGAGGCAACCAAGAGCAGCTTTTTTTTTTTTTTTTTTTACATTTTCAAGTTTCTCTTGTTTGTTCTGTGCCTATAGTGGTTATATTTCTCTAACATTTCTGTTGGATTTATATGTAACAAAAAACTAGTCTCTGAGCTAAGTTAAAATAGGTGATTAAAATTACTGGGCAAACACGTTGAATTAATTTTGTGTGCAGAAATTGACATGTTTTGTTTAGTGTTAAAGTTTTAACTTCAGGAAGTCCTGTTACCATGTTCTCCACTTTACATGTAAATTAACAGAACTATTAAAGTGGATGAACAAAAGGTGAGTGGATTCGATCGACAGAGGGTCAGATTGTAAGTGATACAAAAATATAAACGATGGAATTATATCATGAAGCTCTAAAGTTTTTCCAATTAGGCCTGTGACATTATTACACCGGTACAAACTTCAGAGTCACTTAGATTTTGAAAACCCAAATACTGACTTGACATACATATAGACTTCTAAAAAATTATTTGTGCTGATTTAACAATGTTTCAACCACAATTTTAAACCATTTACTCTTACAGTATTTAGTCAAGTAGAAACAGTGAGATCGCTTGCCACTGGATGTCATGAAGCCTCTCTGAAAGTCAAAGAAGCCGCTGATGCTCTGAGATCGCTGTCTGTCTCTCTGTCAGGGCCAACATGCTTCTGGCCAGCACCTCTCATCCATCACCAGCGTCACATCCACTTGCACATCCTAATAACGGGGGAATTAACAGCCAACCCTGAGATCAATGCATTATTTAAGAGGCGGTGTGGTGATTGTTAATGGAAATGAATAAAGAGAACGTTCTCTGAACGGCGTCCCTCAGGAACCTTCATACAAACCCTGCGGAGCATAGAAAAAACTTCCTAGGACAGATGGATTTAAGTTGGTTGTAACAAATGTAGAGTTTGACACATGATTCAGGAGACGAAGGTGTTAACAACAAAAAAGAAAACGTTTAGTCAAGATTACGATACAAGATATATATATATATATAATTCTATATCAATCAGCTTAACTGTTAGATTATTGTTGTTTTAAGTACACATTTTACCAAAACTGTCTTTTTGAGAATTCAATGCACCAGGATGATGGTTGATGGTAACATTGATTTTTATTCTAAATGTTACCTTTTTAGAAAGTTAGACTTGTTGGTTATTTGATATTTATATAATATAATAATAACTATAATAATATAGATTGCAACATACATTTCCAGTCCATCATAACATGTTCTGCCAGTTTTTATAAAATAGTTTATTTGAATGACTCTGATCTACTGTATTTTCATGTTTTAGTCCAAATTTGGCAATATTTTTTTATGTTCGAAAATATATTAACCTCTCCAGACCCAGAATAATGGAATTATTATCCAGTTTTCATAAAAATGTAAAAGACGCCAAGATTTGAGAAAAATCTGAAAGCTATCTGATGGAGAACATCCAAAGCGGAATATTATTTGTAAAAAAAAAAAAAAGAAATGCAAAAATAGTTTTAATGTTTTTTTTTCATTATTAAGTTCAAGGAATTCTGATGTTTAGTGTGTTAATTTAAACACTATTTTAACCTTATTTTAAAACTTCAATCCATCTCTTTCAAATACACAAAAGTAATTCCAAAAACATCATTTACAGTAAACAAGACAACTGAAAATCTGTCTTTCTTCTCTACTTGGAGTGAGGTGCTGCCATGCTTCTGTTTAGAGAAGGGAAATTTCTTCAGATTGCATCATACAGTCTCTTTCTGCCATTTGATTGGATGACAATTTAATGGACAATAGGCTTTAATTGGAGCGAAAGTAAATTAAAAGGACGCAGAGTTTGAAAGGGTTAATTAAAAAGTCTTGAAAAGCCAGTTTCACTCTAAATTGTAGCGATGTTTCAATTTTTCAATAATTTAACAAACAATTTGCCCACAACTGACACGGAACTTTATATTGAAAGTGAGTTTTCAGATGACTATATCTAGATCCATGACCTCTGTGACCTCTGAGAACTCACAAGTTTCACTCTTCTGCACTTGAAAATGTCAGAAGACAAACAAACAAACAGCAGCATCATCCTGACGATCTCTCAGTGCATGGTGCAGCATATCTTCTATGACCTCCATGAACGACCCTGCACACACGGAAGCTCCTAAATGAGCTTTTCCCATGAGGAGCAGTCGAGATGAAAGCCTGTGTTCTTAAAGAGATTAAACAGGATTTGATAGGCAGAGCAGAACGATGACTGAAGAAACTCTGGGAAAAGAGGGAACGAATTCGCATGATGCTCATTTTCAGAAAAGCATGCCGGGTCAGAAATATAATGCTTATAGATCTGCCCTCCGCACTGACCTGAGTGATAGTGACCAACAGCTCGAAATAAAAGATCTGGAGATGGTTTATATTGCTGGCCTGCATCGATGGTCTTATTTATCACTTGCTTTGGCAACCATGCGAACACAAGACATAGGTTATAACACTTTAAATATGGAAAGTGATGACCAGTCCAGGTCTCATATCTGTTCTTACTTCAATATAGTTAATTACACTCTGTGTTTAACAGTTATTAAATAAGTAATAGTGATGAAAAAGCTAAAGATGACAAAAATAGACACATGGGCAGGGACTCACTCCAAACACCCACAATGGCACATTTCATCTCCTGAAGTTGAAAGTGGCTGCCGGAGACGGTGTGGGCGGCCGCTTTCACATCAGAGCTAAATTCCAATCTCAGTGACATCAAGAGTTAGTTTTTCCTTTTTGGACATGTTTGTTTTGCAGGGATTCTTGTATTTTGTAAAATCAACCTCGCAGCGACAAAGTTAAGATGAAATCACCGGAGAAAAAAAAATTAAAGGTGTGGGGTGTGAGTGGGCCAGCTTGAAAGATATTCAAATACATTTGCTATCAAAAAGAATTGGTAATGAGAATTCCGAACGCTATCTCCGCAGGGCTGGTTTCACTCCCCTGTGCACTCTTCAGTGTTCCTGAGGATGGGGTTCATGCAGGAAACATGGTGCGGAGGAAAATGGGAAAAAGTGAGAACTTAAACATCTGAGTTGATAAGGTTTAGATTAGCAACAAATATTATACTCTCGGTCTTATTATATTTGCATTTTTTTGTTGCAGGATGGCGTAGAGACGAGGACGTGACTGTAAAGTCATTCAATTGAAAGATCCTTAAAAAAAACTAAAGCTGTCCTCAAACAAAAGCAATAATTGATTTCTTTTTTTTAGCCCAAACATTTCACCTCAGAGAGCTAAAACAGAAAACATGTAACATAACAATATTATTCCAGGTTTAACTGCTTTTTAATCACTTATACTCTACTTTTCTCTACTCTCTCCCTGCTTTTGCTTCTATTTTGCTTCGACGTTGTTTCTATTGCTTGATACATTTGACTGGCTTTGATTCTAAACTATTTGCTATAGTTTTGTTGTTTTTATTGTTTAGCAGTAAAACTTTTTTAGCAGTAACTTTTGTGCTAAATCACTGATTTTAAGTTTTTATATTTTAATGTTTTTTTTTAAACTGATGTGGTATAAAGCACAGTAAAGTGAAGGTAGTGCTTTATACTCATATGTTGAGAACCAGTTGGGTTAAAATAATATTTAAAATCAGACAGGTGAGCAGACCGAATCTGGAGCAAAATCTTTAGTTTGGATTTCTTTAAAGTAAAATATTGTTTATTTCTATCAAAGCAACCCCTGAAATCAAGTTTGAGTAAATGATTTAAATAGTTGAACGACTTGTTTTTCCACGACTCTGTTCTTGCATGATTCCATATCTCACTCTGTGAAAGAGTTAACTTCTCCCAGTTATTTTGCCTATTTTTTAGAGTAAGTTAAATATTAAGCTTTGAGACAGAGTTTTAAAAAGCAGTCTTTTAGAGCATGTACAAAGATTAAATAGTAAAGATGTGATTCAAAATGAATCCTGCCCATTGTTCGTTCTTGATATCTAAACAAGCGACTAAACAGAATTAAACAAAATTATTAATTAAACAACTCTGTTGTCTCACTAGCAATGCCTAAAACCCTTAAGATAATTGCTTAGTAAAAGCTAAAAGTGTTATAGAGCTAATTAAATTATCAATCAGTACAAAAGTACATCTGAAAGTTATTTCTGTTGCTACCTGTCTGCTCTAGGGCATAAAGTTAGTGTGTAAAAGCAGACACTCCGGCTGCTGCATTGGATTATAAAAGGCACAGATTTGTACCTAAAGGCTCCCTACTGTTTCTTTAAAGGAGCAGAATGCATTAATATCTAAAATGTACCTTTTGAAAAGATAGCATCCAGGGAGTGCTTTTACATATTTTATTCTGAGAATGTTGACTTGTTTTAAAGCTGCCTTTACCTACAAGTTTAGACATATTTTAGTATTGTTAGCATAGCACATATTAGTTCCAAATGTAATAAAAATGTTTAAAAAAAAACACTTTAAGTGTGCATATCAGTAATAGAGGGTGTAAAAAAAAATTTTGGCAACAAAATTCTCTAACATCAATGACAGAACTAAAATAAAAATTCATCCATCCATCCATCCTAATATAGATAGGTGCTGTGGCCCACAGTGCAAAACAGTACCCAGGTCCTGAGTCTTCTGTTATTGAATGTGCTTAAAATGTTAAATCAGGTAGCCAAGGTGTCATGTATTTCCAATCAGAATGAACACATCCCACAAAATTCCAAAAAGACTTCCGTTGAAGTGTGAAGTGAGACTTGTACATGTTCTGCATCAAAAAGCAACAAATTACAGTTCCCATAGAAATGCTCAGCATCAAACTTTAACTTACTGAAATATAACACCTTTTTATAGCAGTTACTTCAAAGCAGCTTCACAAAGGATGGATGGATGGATGGATGGATGGATGGATGGATGGATGGATGTATAGATAGATAGATAGATAGATAGATTAGTATACTGCACAAGCACAATTATGGATCAATGGAGTTGTTTACTGGTTGTAAAAAATAATCCCACAGTTTTGACTCATTCAGACAAAAATATTTCTTATAAGGTGAAATTCAATAAAACATTATTTAGGTATAATTTGAACAATATTAGCTTAAAAAAAGAAAGAAGGTTAAAGGTTTTTTTCCCACATTTTGTGCTTGAACAGTATAGAAGTAGTAATATGCTTTTTAATTACACTACTGTCCTGTTAGTTCCTTGTTCTCATCTTATTCGCTATCAGCCAAATCACATGATTAATGATTCGGATTGTACAAGCTACATGGAAAACAAAAGAAAAGTCTGTGCTCATATATTCTGCATTCCACCAATTAATCAGCACGAATCCCTATTATCCTATACCAAATCCAGGTCCTCCTAAAACTAGTTTTGGACAAATTCACAATAATGGAGTTGCATTTTTGGAATAGAAAATGGTTTGTGCAAGGCTTAGGGGGTCAATGGAACAGTGCTCTGTTGGTAAGCATAGTCTAGACCAAAGTCACCAGATCTTCTCCTGGAGGTCCAGAGTCCTGCACACTTCTGGTTCAACCTTCATGGTCCACTTGATCTATGGACACCAATCAAGGTCCTCTTGGCTTGTCTGAAGTTAGTCTGCATGCTAGAGCAGGGTTGCAACTAAAATGTGCAGGGCTCTGAACCTCCAGGACTGTATTTGGCGATTCCTAGACAAAAAGAAAAGTCACATATGCATCTATAATTCAATGCATAAATAAACTTGATTATTTGTCAATATTATTTGACAATAAGTGACAACCAGTGATGAGAAACTATATAGTCTATGAGTAGGCATCCCTTCTTATAACAACCATTGAGATTTAGTGAGAGATTAACCAGTTTTCTCAAAACGTCTTGATTATCGAAAGACAACATTTTGTGTGATTAATATTTTAGTGAAAGATGCTATTGAAGGAATCCAAAAAGAGAAAACATAACTAATTAAAATAATCAGGAAATATACATTAAAGCTCGATCCTAAACACGTAAAATTCAAAAGCCAATGTTTGTCCCTGTGGTAACATGTCCCAGACGGAGTATCAGCTCTTCAGCATGCTACTTTTCTCGAGAAAAACATCTGACTCAGCACAAACCTCTAAACGCTCTTCCAGGAGTCAGTGAGTGTTTAAGGGTTATAGATGAGTCTGTTATGAGATGTGACTGCCTCTGTTACACACTTTAACAAATGTATGATTACATTCAATAGCACTCTACAATTTCATTTGCTTTCGTCAAAGAAAGAGAGATGTTTGGGAAACGCACGCCTGTTAGTGAATGGTCACTACTGGGCTGCTTTTGCTTGTGAGCTTGTCTTCGATTAATTCATAGCTTTTTCTCTCCATGTTGTCAGGTCAGGGATTAGTTCTTGTTTTGTGTGTGCTGGTGTGTGTGACCTGCATTTGTCTTCTTTTCCTTTTCAAGGGAACACGCATTCACTTACATGAGCTCTGTGGAAAATTGAGTGGAAACATAATTTTTCAGAGCGTTTTTTTTAAGCATGGATTAATGTTTCTCCTGAAATCGATCGATGTGTCTTATGAGGGTTGAATGGAGGCACAGGGAAATGTTAAAAAATGGAAAAGAAAACATTAACAATGTTCAACTGGAAAGAACTGAAGAGAAACGAGCGAGATGAAATCTAAACTACAAACTTGAGATCAAAATACATTTAAAAGTAAAGAGATGTGGAAATGTAGCCTTCAAGCTTTCTCAATGACAATATTTTTTTTTCATTATACATTTACGCTAAAACTATATTTTCTAGACTATAAGCCATATTTTTCTCACACTTTGAATCCTAGGGCTTATTAATATATTTTTTTTATCTAGGCAAACTGCCACCTGGGGGTGCTCTCTCTCAAGAAGAGCAAGACAGACTGACTTGTAAAGCACAGAGGAAGTCACCACAACCAATCTTGGTGACAACAGAACAACTTATATTTACCTGGCAGGGGATCTGACATGATCAAGAAGGGGAATCTAAGTCTAGATGATAGTGTATGACACGGTGTACGAAAGGATCTTTTCAGACCAATGTTATTGAGGAGGTCAAATAACCTGGAAAATTAAAAACACATTTTTTTTTACTCCATTTAAGCTAGTTTCAACATAATCCGTGTTCACCATTTTGCAACGAGTCTGCAGAGCATGGGGGAAAATTCTGTTTTTGTCTTTTAACCAACTGTCCTGTTATTGGCATGTGACTGCTGTGTTTTCACTGTTCAGAAAAACGCATTCATTTGATTAAATATGTTAAAATATATTTCTCTGTAAAATATCCCACGTTGTAATATGGACACATTCGGCTTACAGACTTATGAACATTTTTTTTTCTGTTCAAATGTATTTGATGTGACTTACATTCAGGTGTGCTTGATAATCTGGAATTCATGTTAGGCTTTAGCATTCCCCCAGTGACCATCATTTCACATGGTTATGGTTACAAACTAACACCAGCTCAACCTTTTTTATCTACACTATAAAGTTGTTGCGTGATATTTAAGCTGAATTTAATTACCTATAAAAATTATTTCCCCAAACTGTACATCAAAGTAAAAACAAAACGCAAAAAGGGTCTAGAGTACCTGTTGTTTTCCAGAATCTTTCAAAGCATCAACAAAAACATCATACGTATAAGAGCATCACTCTCTTCTCTTCAGTCAGAAATTATGTGCATAACATCCTTAGAAGAAAAAGAGAAATTCCAATTTAAAATATTCAGTTGTGTAGCAACTCTATTTCTATTACCTTGTTTTCATAATTGTTCTTCCTAACATCAGTCTTGTCAGTCTGTTCACTTCACCGTGACACTTTCACACATTAGCTACTCTGAAGCTATTTTACTTATGGTTTTTGAAATGAAGATTAATTAATTATAGGGTAAAATAGCACACAAGCATCATCAACAATTCATTACGAGACAAGGCAAGACACTATAACATTTTGGGCCCCCGGACAGTCACATGTCTTATGAAAATGAATGAAAAATGTTTCAGAATGTTATAATTTATGGTCCTGTATTTGTAAACTTCATAAAAATATCTCAATCAACTAGTCAACCCACAAGCAAACACACAAACTCAATTTTCATTATTCTGGGTATGAGCTACACTTGTTTTGCTGTTGCTAGGAAATACAAAAATATATATTTTTTAAATAATCTACATATATATCTATCACTTACATTGAATACTATATCAGATAGTTTATAAAAGTAAATTAAACTTTAAAGTCCAACTTTTACTGCATAATTAAAGCGTACTTTGCTACACATGTCTTATGAAAATGAATGAAAATGTTTCAGAATGTTATAATTTATGGTCCTGTATTTGTAAACTTCATAAAAATGTCTCAATCAACTAGTCAACCCACAAGCAAACACACAAACTTCTGTGGCATCAATTTTCATTATTCTGGGTGTGAGCTACACTTGTTTTGCTGTTGATAGGAAATATTTTTTTAAATAATCTACTTAGATAGCTATCACTTACATTGACCACTATATCAGATAGTTTAGAAAAGTAAAGTAAATGCATTTTTAGCAGAGAGAAACATTGTTCTGTCTTTGAAAAAAAAAAGGTGTCAAGCACCTCTCGAAATCCCTCAACTAGCAGATTCAGGGTGAAGGGAAGTACCAAACTGAGTTTAAACCTAGGGCAAGAAGTCTTGCAGTTTCTCACGGCTCTGCTGCCGTCCGGCACTCTGTGTGCTTGCCAGCTACAGCAAACATTGATTGGCTGATTAAGCACAAATTGATTAGCAGGCTCTCATTAGCATCCCATTAGCAATGACCTATAGCTAGCAAGACACACCGTACTCTGACTCAAATGGATTAACAAGCACAACAATCCCACCATAGACAGAAAATCTGTGAACACCTCTCTAAAAGCCAGAAATCGATGGAATTCACATTATTAACCCCCGACGGACATAAAACAGCGCTCTAATGCTGTATCATGGGCACAAAGACGCATTTTCATATTTGCATGTATTTACATTATCAACAAGCCAGCCGACCTCGATGCCCTTGAATTGGCCCAAACACACACATGGCTCCGGTTTCAATATTACAACTCCTTCAATTAACAAACAATGAGACATTTCATTTCAGCAGAAGGACGAGAGCAATACAGCGTGCATGCATCCCATTGCTTTTGAATAGATTGGGCCCTGGACTTTATTGAATTTATCTAATAAAAATAATTTGCACAACAACAAGACAAGGCTGCTGTTTTCTTCTGCTCAGAAATGAAAGCTGTAATATCCCAAGAGATGTTGCAAGTAATGTTATTGTCTGTGAACATCTTAAAGCGAATTATAAACCCTTTCACTCCAATAAAAAAAATTAAAAAACACCAAGCAGTTGGTGGTTAACATAGATGCCGGTCACTGTGATTGCTCTTGCTTTTCATCCCAAGTATGATGGTGAAAAAGGTTTGATGAGACTACGACAAGAGAAATCAAGCAGGTATACTTTTTTATGTTTTTTAGTTAAACAATTAATTATAAAGTAATTATTAAGTAAAGCAAAAACTTTAACATGAATTTGCACAAACCAGACGAGGCTAACTCAGCCAGATTCTAAAACAGGCCATCCCCATTTCTTTTATTAAAGATCTTGTTTATTGGTAAGCTTTGTCTTTATTTGGATAGTTTAACAGAATAAGAAATTAAACAAGAAGTGGGAGATCAGCTGCAGTATAAACTCCTCATTCAAAATGCTAATTATTTTAACATGAACTAAATAAATGCTAAAAATGTGTCAAATTTCAATTATGTTTTACTCAAATTAACATTTCTTTACATAATGTAAAGGTTTATCATACTCAGTTTCATGTCAAATTTAGGCTTAGATATTTAATAAAAAAAAAGGTTTGATATGTGGTCAACAAAGACATCGAATGGAATCTTATATGTGCAGTAGGTTCTGTTGTGGTATTTTCTTTTTTTTTTGCCCATACCTATGAAAATGCATGTAAACCTTTTTTGACTAGACTTTTCTTTACTTCGTTAACTTCTTAGGCACCCAAAGATGTAAATACAAGTTGTGTCATTAGAATTCACTCTGTTAAATTTCAAGTGAAATGTATGAAAAGCTTCCGAATCTTAATTGATCTCACAGAGTAATTTATCAGCTGGCTTTTTGAGCCAATATTTGCGGTTTCTGTTCAAGTTTCTGTACATCTCAACACGAGACAGAATGGGCATTTTCAAATATTGGGATGAATAAATAGCTTTACTGTTATTTATTGAATTTTTTAAACCGCGAAGACAGATTTTTTTCAGTCGCTTGGCTCAGCTCCTGCAAAGTAAATCCCAGGTTAAAAGTTCAAAGCCCATGATTCGTGTTCTCACAGTCTAGAGCCAATGTTCAGATGCGACTCATCTGCTCACACTGGACGTTTTCCTAACCATTGACTGTAAGGTCCAAACATGACAGGTGACACGAAACAACAAAATGGGTTAAAAATCGCACAATCTGCCTGGCTTTGAGATTCAGATTACTGTCTTCCTTTAGAGTTCTATTTATGTTGTCAATCAAACGTAACAACACCTGTAGTGGTCATTCTTGTTTTCATTACAATTGGATGATAAAAACAGACTGTTTTAAAGTGAAGTCAAAGTGACCAGTCGGCCAGATATGGAGTGACCCATAACTGAAATTTGTGCTCTGCATTTAACCCATCCAGGGTACACACACAGCAGGGAACAAACACACCGTGAGGACTCACCCGGAGCAGTGGGAGCCATGGCTGCGGGGCCCGGGGAGCAGTCGGGGAACTGGTGCCTCGCTCGAGGGCTCCACAGCTGTGCTTGTTGTTGATGGGAGAGCAAGTATTTCATCACTCATACCAACTTCAACTCTGTGGATCTGGGGATCGAACCCAGGACCTTCAGATCAAAAGTCGATTTCCTTTTCCACCGGACCACAACAGCCCCTTATCGGAGGCCTTGCAATAGTCGGAGCACACCCTACTAAAACATTTGATGCGGGTTTAATGTGACAGATAACGGACAATAAATGACAAAACAAGAAACGCAAGGTCTGCTTTTACATCCCAAGGAACAAACTCACTGTAAAACATTTCCCTTCAAGTCAGTAAGAAGACACAACTTTGTTCATGTCCTCCCTGCCTAAACTTCATCCCATCTGTGGGAAATTTTCAAGCATCAGATGTATAGTAGGTCTTGTTACCAGCTTTAGTGGGTGGTGATTCAACAAGCCAGCAGGGTGAGCGCACTCATTTCAGCGTGAGGAGTGAATCTGGGTCCAGTGACACATCAGTGCAGATCAAACATTTGATGCCAGAGAATCATGAGAATTTATGCCCGTGTCTGTTCTTGTTACCGACATTTAAAGAGATAGCTGCACCAAAAATGAAAATTCTGTCATCATCATTTAGACTCCTTCACCCGATTGACCTGAAATGATAGAACTTGGAAAAAAGTTAATTTAAAACAAGTTCAATTTCACTGTTTGGTAAAGTTACCTTTTAAACAGCCACTACTAAATGAATTAGATATCTAAAATTTGTACCAGTTAAGCTTTGAACAGATGAAAATAAACTGACTCAACACTGAACATATAGTTACCAGAAAGAGAAGATTTTTCACTGATAACAAGTCTGGGTAAACTTGGGATTTTAACTACTGATAAATACGCCAAAACCGAAACAAACCACTTTCAATTGCCCCTAGTAACTGGGAAACTCGGCTCTGAAATGCTCTGGAGTGCTTTAAAATGAATCTCTTCCAAAGATACGGTTTTCAGGTACATGTCACAAGCCCAGTGGCACTGGGCTTAATGCAGAAAAGATGAGCAGGAAACAGATGGAACGTGGATGTGGCCTGTGCCTGAACATGGTTGTGATGTACGCACCTCCTACATAAGCCTGGGACTGTTAGCATGGAGATCTTCCAGAACATTTTTGGCATGGAGACGATCTAGTCACCATCTGTCTCTCAGGACAACCTCTCAACAAAGACTTCTCTTCCTCCCTCCCTTCCTCCTTGTGCTAACTCCCAAACGTCTGTCAATGAAATGCTCTGGCTGCTTGTCTGGGGCGGGAAAATATGACCATAAAAATATTCATTCAGATCATGAGCCACCTGCCAAGTCTACAAAAACAGATGATGTCGTGTTATTGTTCTTGATGACATTCTCTTCACCAGACTTGTGTGAATCAACAGGAAGAATTATTAAACGCTCTCATCTAGCAGAGCCAAGAACAAGGCCATTGCCTCAGGAGCACAAACCGGAGTGACTTCAGTTTCAGAGTCAATGCTTAAAACAACTTTGACAAAGCCTAAGCACTTGATACTCTTGATGAATTTTTCACTTAATACCCCCTTTTCATTATTTTTCAGATTTGTTTGTTATGAGCAGAGGTGGGTTGAGTATCCAAAAATGTACCGAAGTAAAAGTACTTGTGAAAATATTTACTCAAGTAAGAGTAAAAGTAACTATCAAATTATTTTCTTAAGTAAAGATACAAAAGTATATAAACAATATCTACTCAAGTACTAGTTACTTCTGAAATGAACGATACAAAGCAAAACGCTAGCTATTACCTAGTATTTCCTATAGATTACTTTTGAATTATTGTAAGGGGAAAAATGTATGCTCGATCGCAAACTATAATCAAACCTAAATTACAAATTTAATACATGCAACAAAAGACTTTTGCATCTCTACAATCACATTTCAAATGTTACAGAATAAGCGCGACATGAAATGCACATTTATAAGCACAGAAGCCCTCTGTCTGCTTGCATGATGTCTGTGCATGCATGACATCAGCGCACAACAATCTGCTGCGAGGAAAGTTTTGGTCTGCCACCGTTGACACGAGTAGCTGCAAACTCTCGTGCCTTAGCCTCTTCAACTTGCTGATGTCAAAAATAGCTTGCAATTAGATTAACTTCCATAAGGGCTAATATGTAACTCAGACGTAAGGAAGAAAAAGACCAAGTAAAACCCAGTCATCAAAAGGCCATAATAAACACATGCTAAACGATTACAGCATTTCCCCAGATTTTTGTAGTTGGTATATTAGCCTCCAAGTTTCTCTTCACTACACTCAGCCAATCATTGGAAGCAGATTTTTTCAAGTTAACCTGTTATGGGTATAACTTAATTTGTTTTATGAAATTAAGGTTGTGCTTATCTGATTTTCATAAAGCAGTTCAATCAATCAATCAATCAATCAATAAAGTTTTTATATAGCGCTTCTTTAGCAGTTGCTTTCAAAGCAGCTTCACAAAGTCCTAGCGATGATCAGGTAGAGTAAGCAGGAGCTCCCTCTGGGAGGCCCCTGGGAGCCTCGTTGACTGAGGCAGGTGCTAATCACCTCCCCAGCATGAACCATATACAAACTTAAGATCCATCGACGAACAGTTCGCTGGACAGAACCTGCAAAAAACAAAACAAAGACAAAACAGAAACTAACAAGCAAGAAACGTATAAGTTCACAACAATAAAAACAATTAGAGTTCTGAAGCTTTCACGTTTTCTTTATTATTATAGCTAATTTACATCAAAAGATAAAACAAAACTGAGTTTCTCATAACTCATTTCAGTGAATGTTAAAAGTTTTCATAAACTGGACAAATAATCAGAATTCGAGACACGTTATATATTTTTGATTGTTCCTGAAATCCTTTTTGAAATCGGATTGCAGAAACAGCTAACGGAAGTCGTATGATGATTTTTGTGTTTTTGAAAGATATACCATCAAACTAGCTTACATTCGCCACCCTCAGATACATTACAATAAACTTTAAATGATGGAAGCATTTAAAAAACAAAGTGGCTTCAAAAGCCTCTCAATAAATAATGCTTCTTTCATAAACGTAAAGGCAAATGTAATTTCCAGGGGTTGCAGAAGAAATGGTGGAAGGGGCTGCAACATCAATATTCAATATTTCAGCACTCAACCTGCAATGACCGTAGAGATGAATGGCAACACTAATGCTACCAGGCTGCTCCAGTATATTAAACCACTTTGGGACTATTTTCCTTGATAAACCTGAAGAAATGCAGCAGCACAGTAATAAAAACAGCCATCACGTCTCTCGGATCGACACAGGAGAGCTGAACATACACTTTTGAAGCCATGGCGAATGTACACAGAGCAAGGCCAGGAGAGCGGCTCTGGAGATCAGTCATGTGCCACTGTGTGTGCGCAAGGCTGTAATTAGGCTTCAGGAGGAGCGTGTGGGACCTGGAGAAGCTAATGAGGCCACGGGCTGAGGACGAGTGAACGGCCGACGCAGCGGGAAATTACACACACCCGCTGTAATTACACAGCACAGTACACAAACATACCATTCCACACCCGAGGAGGTCAGGCTGAAAAATGACGACAGTCCAAAAGAAGTCTCAGAAAACTGAGCACCTATTTCTGGTGCTAGTGTGGATAAAGCTAAGAAATGAGGCATCAATTTAAGGAAACTTTTCTAAATTTAGCTTTATTTTGTATACTACTCCAAAATGATCCAGTTTACCCCTCGAACATTTTTGAACTGACCTCACTGGTGAGCACGCCACATGTTAGAAGGAACCGAGGTGTGAGAGAACAGCTAAGAGTCCCCAGAACTCCCGTCTTCTGCAGGAAGTCGTACTGAACTAAAAGCTGAGTGGGATCTGAAGGCAATCATGATTTCACTTGATCAAAGCCGATCATGCAAATTCTCCACAGTGCCTCGAGTTCTTTCAAAGCTCAGAATCTAAAGTGAAAGTGAGAACATAAGCCTGCAGCTCATTAGGATCTTCAGCTATTTCCAACATCCCCATTTATATACAGTATAATTTTTTTTTTAAACATCCCAATATTGTTTATTTTCACCTATTGTTTATCTACTGTACAGCATCAGGCTCTGAAGACAAGATAGAGTAATATTTAAGCTATGTTTAAACTTAAATGAATAACTCAACGGGTTGTAGTAGGCATGGATGCCTGGTTACTTTTTAAATTAGATTTTATTTTTCAATCTGTATCTAACTCAAACTGCACATATACATTCTTATACCCAAAAGAACGTTATCAATCCAAAGATTGGCATCACACAAACAGTATTTGTCAAGTAAACACAGCTTAAAGGTGCCGTATGAAAGAAATGAACCACAAGTATTCCTACAATGGCCCTGATGTGTCCAGAGATATTAATGGTAACCAATGTTACCGATTGGTATAAATTATTGACATTGGTATAAAGAAAACGTTTGCATTTGAAAATGTATGTTTTGTTTGTTTTACGTTTTGTGTTTTGACATGGCATCTTTTGTCTCTTTCTCTAGTTCTCTAATCTCTTAAACCTAAATCTAGTTGCCCACTGCGCTGAACTAGTGCGCTATAAACAGTTACAGTTATGTCTGAGAGGCATTTAACCTCGAAACCATATCATAAATCTAATAAAAAAACATCACAAAGTCTTGAGAAACAAAACAAGCATGTGCATAGTAGAATACTTATCGTTTATAACTATTTTTCCAAGCCTTCACAAATAAAGTGCAAGCCTTATATAGACAAAAATTTACTATGTATTTGTCATCATGTGCCACATTTGGTGTAGTGCAACAGCTATCTGGCAACATCTATATATATATATATATATATATATATATATATATATATATATATATATATATATATATATATATATATATATATATATATATATATATATATATATATATATATATATATATATATATACTTATACTTATATATATATATATATAAATCTATATTTTTGAATATAAAAAAAAGTTTAAAAATTCCTTGAGCATCCATATTAGATCGATGGACTCATCTTCAGGAATAAACCTATGCTCAAGCCATTCCCATAACAGATCCAGATACAAACCAATTATTGTCCAATGCACAATAATTATAGTTTTGTTTTGGTAGATCCCGATAAATAGTAATTTACATTAAATGACCTTCTAAAACTTTTTGTAACTGTTTCTTAATAAACATACATTACAGCTTTTAAATTATGTAGTAAAACATTGGTCTTTTATTAAAAATTTCATTCCAAGCTCAACACAAACATTTCTCAAGTCTGTGATAAAATATGTTAAATTATTCAAACTTGCATGTACAATGTGCAGCAGCACAACTGAAGCCTTGTCAGGCGAGCTTTGAAAAGAAAGTTCACTTCTCCACTAAACACTCAAAGAAAGATTAGCCATGGAATGGGTCATGCTGGGAAATGAGAATGCAACTGAATTAAGGCTGTACACACTTACAGAAGTGTTCTGAATGGCTATGAATATTTATTAACCTATGCACAATTTGAGCTAGCTTCATAAACTTTACATATTTAAAAAGCAGACACTTCAACTGAGTTTTGCTTTTACTTTTTTTCCATAAAAAGTAAATAAAACCACAAAACATAAAAAATTCTGTAATATTTATCACACAAAAAAAACAGGATCTAAAAAGCGGAACCTAACACAAATGTTTAAGAGAAATTCAGAAGGAGACAATAAGTGGAAAAAGTCTGTTTATTTCATATTTAATATTGCTGGTAAAGCTGGTATCAGCACATGGCATACTGCTGGTGAAGCTCAGCGATGACATTATTGTCTTAATGACCTAATTTTGACAGAAAGGAACATAGTCATGTCCAATCCAAATCATCAGTTCATATCAAGTAAATTCATGTAATAAAGGACTTAATTTTTATGATTTTAATGTTTAATGTTTAGGATGAGCTATGAAAGCCCACTTGTTGGAAAGCCCAATGAAAAGAGTTTATTCATGGTGAATACAAATCTGTCTATGAGTTCTCCCAACAAAGCAAAGGAAACCTGTTCTCCGTGGACAGGATCACTGACGGCAGGTGTCGTGGAAGGCCTCCAGGGTTCGGAAGTCCCTCCATGTAGGAGGAAGCCCCTCCTGCAGGTATTTGCCACAACGCTGACACGGTGTCTGGAACAACTTGATGTAGCTCCTCAACCACGTCTGCTCAGAAGAAGAAAACATCTACTATTACAACTGCTTCACATGAAAATGGAAGGTTAAATCAATTTTAATGTTTCTTCCATTAGCTGATCGCATGGATGAATCTGACAGGACTAGATTCAAGGTCTTGATTTGGAATCCAGTAACTGTTTTAATAATAATAAAAAAAATCTTATTTCACATTCCTCACATGCATATCAACCACAATGGCAATAAGTTAAGACTAATGTTCTAAGCTAGACTAATCATCCCTCTACTGGCTTTCTAAAGCATCACATGAATTGCAAGACAATACTCCTAGCTTTAAAGGGCTTGACTCCTGCCTATCTGTGCCCTCCTAAGAAGCTACTCTACAGTTTATTCTCTCCAGTCACAAGATGCAGGGCTGCCGATGCACCAGAGCTTTCAAAATCCCACAAAGAAGTAATTCTTATGATGTTATATGCTAACATCTGCAGTAATACAGTACAATGCAGAATAGTTTGCAGTTGGTTTTCAAAGCACAAGCCATTTCTCTGCTTCAAGTTCTGGTCGCCCATCATCAGTCGGTATCTGTCGCGCTGAGATGGGGTGCTGCATCTTCCCTTTTCTCAATGCTAACTCTGAGTCGTTTAAACCCCTTATAATGCAGTCTGAACTAGGTTTGGGTCGATAGACGATGACATTATCTATTGCCGATGGCAGATGTCCACCATTCTGCAACAGATCTAAACACCTGCTTTGTTACTTCAGCATTTAAAGTCACTGTTTGGAAAAATATATTCAATATATTTGTGTGTGCCATCTTTGTTGTGTGAATAACTCGTTTTAATGCATACGACTGCTGTTTACAGACAGTTGTGTCCAATTTATGAACAAATCTTTTTTTTCTTTATAAATTTCAGGTACATACTCGGGTCTAAAGCCTGACATTTTCAATACAATATCCAAGCACCATTCAACAAAGCAATTATTACCACAATTTTAAACCCCAAAGCCAGTGCTTTTTTTTTAACACCAAATATTAAAAACAGGAGCTTTGAAGAACCAAACCAATTCCCACTAAAACATATCCTTCAGTTTTTTACCCAGTTTAAACTGGCCTTGGATGGTTCATTGCATTGGTTTCGGTAGTGAGGGAGCAGCCTGGGGGTCTGCTAAGTCTCTCAGCAGTCTCTACTAGACATTGATTAACAGCGGGAAGAGTGTGTCTGGTCTCCTCTCTAACCAGTCTTCAGCACACAGTCGGGGTTACCTGTCAGGACACATTGTCTTTCCTAATTCATCTGCCGGCCAAGACCGACTTGTTATTCATACTCCAATTAACACGCACAGCAGTCAAGCACCAACCATCCATCCATCCTCTTATCTAAAGGTGTATATTATATTCTAAGGAGCACTGCAATAAAGTACCTCACGTTAATGTCGATGACCGTTATTCAGACATTCTTGGGAAATCACTAGTTTAGTGATCTTACTGTATCTTTGACTCATCTGAATATATCCAAAGGGATTTTTGGGTTGCTTTGGAGAGACAAAGAAATTCACTCTCTGAGTCCATTTCTTTGCATACACTTGTGTTTTTAATCTGAATTTACAAAAAACAAAGTCACCTCTTTCTAGCTTTTATAGTAGAATTTGAATCTATAAAAAACAGGGTTGAAAAGCTATATTTAGTCAATTCATTGTTTGTTTTTAAGGGTTCTTGGGGAAGGCCTTGGAGTGGAAGGAATCAATGGTGTGGAGGAAATCCATGTGGAGAAGCAAGATCCACAATTCCAGCCATGATCAGAATAGCTCTGGATTGATCTTTCAGAGAAGTAATCAATCTCTCCTCTCTTATCAAGCTCAGAGCAAAGGGGCACTGAACATTTAAAGACAGAGTAGGCATAATGCCTGACTTCAATCAAAAAAGTAAGCTTTCTAATGTTAGAAAAAATGTATATCAATACATTTGAGTGACGATCATGAATCTGCTATACCTTACCCTCCAAGAGAAAGTTTAGGTTCTACACAATATGCATTTTTATTCTATTCAATAGATGAGGAACATGTTTTTCCACACCATCAATGGATTTTAGTCTGCGTTTTCATGGGTAATAAATCCCAACAGATTTGATTAAGCACAGATTAAAGCTTTTTGAGCAGACAGGGTCTTCCAAGCAACCTTTCAGGAAAACAACTTTCGTTCTACATCATCTAGCCAGAGACAAAAAAAAAAACTAATACTTGCATGCAATAGTTCTCATAGAGCGGTACTCTACATGTTAAGGAAAATGAATTTGCTCACCATGAAGGATCGAACCACAACATCGGGCATCTGTGGAAGTTGATAATGCAGAAGTGCAGTGGTAGCATGATCAGTGACCTGAAGGAAAAAAACACCTATTAACAAATAACATCTTTAATTGAAAAGTTAGCTTTCTAAAGTTTGTTAAATTAGTAACAGATTCCAAAAACTGTACCTTGTAAATGAATTACATATTATTGAACAACTTGTAATTGATTTATTCTTTGAAATTATTTTAATGTCAGTACACAGTTATAGCCATAAAAGGAATGTTACTGCTAATTGGACTAATTTCTTCCAACCTTAGTTTCCTCTTTTTGGTTTGGTCAAAAATTTTTCATTTAGGTGCATTCCTAGAATATTTACACTTAAATGTACAGTATGAACATTGGGTAGCTGATTACAACCAATAAAAATACATTTGCTATGTAAAACTACCACGTTTTAAAGTAAACTATATTTCTTTTTACTTTTTGTGCAAGCATTAAGAGACATTTGGAGAATCCTAATAGAAATTACTTTTCAGATCAATCGTCCTACATGCAGATTAACTCCTAAGTTCAATTTTCAGAAGAACACCAAAACCTCATTACTTCCCCCCAAATCCCATCGTCCATCTCTAATATAATTATAGAAAGGGACTAAAAAGTGAAGCGGTTCAATCTCCTTCTATCATTTCATTAGACTGAGAATATGGGCTTAGATCTTATGAGACCTGCCAAAGTTAAAAGAGTATTTTGTTGAAATCTGTCTTTTTCATGTCTTTTTCTTATCATGGCTGAGTTGCTGATTGAGGAACTCAAACATAAACCCTTCACTTTGCATGCTATCACTAGTGCACTAAACAAAATACCTGCACCAGAAGCAAGAGAAAAAGTGCTTGAAATCTAGTGAGTGCGCACATATTGTCTTTCGACAAGGAGGTTCATAATTGGAAAAAAGCTTGCTGCAAGAAAACGCAGATTTAACAACCCTCCAAAATTTCGAGGACTATTGGACAGCTGGATAATGTGAAGAGTAAAGAGTCGATAATGAAGCGTGCGCAGGAAGTGGGAACACAGAAGTGACTTCTGGGAGGGCAAGATGAGAGCGACTCGTCCCTCCAGTTTGAGAAAGCCTGGCTTCAGGTTGACATTTTGCAGGTGGAGAAATAAGGAAATAAACAGGTAGAAGCTTTGATCAGCCCATGCAGATGCAGGGCGCGCGGTAGAAATAAAAAGCGGCTTCTCAGAAGTCTAACTTCAACTCTCAGCAAGCTTCTCAGACACAACACATACTCAACATGTAAAGTGAAGTACTGTATTGTTATATTGCTATCCCAGTTCCTCATCTTGATATGCACTGAATTTGTAAGGCAGATATTTGTATTTTAAAGATTGAATCAGATGCTACAGACTAATAAAATAAAGTCTTATAAATATAGTCTCATCCTAATTATAACTTATTACTTTAGTAACTTAGCAGACACATATATGACACTAGTCATATATTTATTTTGCATGTAAATAATTATGTGAGCTTTTAAACACTTTAAACAATTAACAAAAATCTATTAGATATAAGGAGCAGTCATTGAGCAGATTTCTTCTCCCTGTAAAGGTGCTTCAGCACGATCCAGAATTTAAACCTTTGTCAGACTCAGAAACTGCTGGAGCTCTAATTCCATCCTAATAATAATGAGGAAAGCTAGAGAGGAGACGACTGGAGTCCAGATGTTTCACTGCTGTGCTATGTAGCTGTAGTGGCTTTGAAAAAAAATGAAGCGTAAGGACAAATGATGTCTCAAAGATAAAAGCCTGCGACTGGCAGTGAAGAGATTGCATGGATTGAGAAGATCTTATTAGGATTTCTGAGACATGCCATTGCCCGTTTTCATTCATTTGTTCCACAGCGCAAATTTAATTTGAGAGAGAACTATTTTAAATTTGACATGATTGTTTAACTGTGGCTCAAAACTATTATTCATAACTTAAAGCCTGTAACGAGAAGATGTGGGTAACGAGGAGATGCTCTGACGATTAAATACAGTGTTGCATATTTAAGATGTTAGCAGCTGGTACTCACCTTTTGAAACACTTGATAGTTGGATTTCGACCATATGTCCAGCTATAAAAAGAATAAAGAATTTCTGATTAAACATATTGACAAACAGGATAACTCAGAAATATGTTTAACCCATATTCAAATCTTGACTAATTTTACCACTCCTGTGTGGTATTTTGTTGTGCTGATCTTAAAATGCTATCCCAGTAGCACCTGGTTTATCCTGTTAGAAATATTCCCACTCTCATTCTATCCAATGGGGCCCATAGCGCAATGCAGGTTTTACAAATGCAGGAATTTAACAAAAAAACATATCTCCCAACAAACCAAAATGCCCTTAATTAATGTAATCAGGTGTGTTTAATGAAATGTAAAAAACTAAACTGGAGCAACTTTGCCAAAACCTTGCTTTTCAGGTCAAGGTTGGGAAAACGTGTGGCGCTTCACTCAATAAAATAAAAAAATCTACCATCAAACCTATCTGTTTTGCTTTTTTACCCCATGTGACTATTTTAGGGAGCTCCTGTTTAGACAACAGATTAAAAATTCAATATTTACAATTTGCATTTGGTCGACCATGTTGATCACATTATCCGCACCAACACAACAGTATTTCTACCTCAAAACCCACAATGCCCTCTTACGCTTTCTCTGCATGATTTAATTTTTCAGCCACTCTATTGCTTTCTAGATTGCTCTTTTTGGGAGCAAGAGTTTATTTAGGGTTTGTATCCAATTAAAGCCAACAGAATTATAGCTAAATCATATTACGATTGAGAAGGAAGAGAGCAACAATTTAAGCTATGAACTTTGACAGACCAAAACTGGGCAGTCTGACAGGACGCGGCTGCCATTCCGTCCCTACGGCCTTGTGACCATCACTAAATACCCCACAAGTCACACACATCCAAACACAGCAATGTGTGCAATGTATACAATGTATGCAATGCAGGTGAAGTTGCTGGGGTGGATAGAACCGTCAGCCCTGCGTTTACAGCACCTTTCCGCCCAATTTTCCACCTTTCCAGTATTATGTAAACTCGACTTTTCAGAGATTTCTTGCATGTTTTAGTATTGTTCTCTCATCAAAAACATACCTTAAGTCATAATCAGACTGGTTCATGCATGTGTGTGTTATCCTGCGAGGACTTTGTGAAGCTGCTTTGAAAACATAAAAAAGTGCTATATAAAAACATTTTGATTTATAGATCTTATTTTCTTTTTCTGGGAGCTCAAATGGCTTGATGGCCATAGCCATGTCAATTGGTCGAGGCCCTGCCCACTAACCAATTGGATGAACTGCTGAGGGATCTCAACGAGGAACGTACATGATGACTAACCAGGAAGTTTAACCACAAATTACTGCGTCAAATTACAATGCAAAGACGGTGTGTTTTAGTATATCCCGGGCCAAAATTATTTTTTGTTTACCAAAAGATGAATGTATTCATCTGAAATGGGTGGATTTTATGTGTGCCAACTAGAAATACCAAGCATGGGGATTGCGGAAGCTTGACAGTTGGAGGAACAGAAGATACACTGATCGTTTAGCAGAGTACAACCATTTAAGGTGATTCAAAGCCATGGGTTACGATAGATACTGTCTTTTGAATGCTATTAATAGTAATAGTATAAAGGGGTCAAATATGTATGTATAATAAATCATTTAAAAGGGGCATGATATTCCACCTTTAAACAGTTGTGGGGGTACTCCATTGACTATACATTTCATGAACATTGTGATCAAAGAAGGAAATGGCTGATTACTAGGGTCAGAAGGGAACTTCATCCATATATTTTTGCAGAATTCTAGTGTCTATGGATACGTATTAATAAGATACGAATGTGGCTCACAGTAGCTGAATGTGGCTGAAGTCAGAAGAGTGTTGACACTCTCGGTTCTATAATCATACCTAGCATTATTTCCAGTTTTTGGAAAATTATTTTATTTTTTTGTTCTCCAAACATTTTGAACACTCTCACAGAATGACAAAGGATTTACCAAAATTCTGCACAGAGGTCACCAAAACACTCCATCAGATTCTATTTGTCCTCGGCGACTGTTCCAACTCAAAACTTCATTTGCTTTCTGCTAAAAGGTACAGGTGATATAATAATCATGACGGCCATGTAACGTATAGTCACAGGACACTCACAATTGATTAACATCATTGACATTTATATGTTGTTAAATGTAATAATAACCATACTTTTACATACAAATTTCAAGTGTGTTTAATGGGGCAACAGGTAACGCTGACAAGGAGAAATATAATCGAGCCTTACATCCTATGTCCATTTCTTCAAAAAGTTTATCCGATGTTATTTTGAGGTGTTGCTTTGATGAAATGCGTCTAATTGATGTTGTTTCGCAAATAACAGCTACATGACTTGATTTTAGACCTGTATGAGGAAAAATCCTTCACCCTCAAGAAAAAAACTCTCATAGCTACTCAAGCTAAGAGTGAAGGTCATCAGAAGAGTTTTCAAAGACAACACATCTGTATGTTCTGAAATCAAACAGGACCGGTGTCAGCGTTTATCAGAGAAATCAGACTCCGTCTTCCCTCTGTCCTCGAACCCACCTCCACACATGCACACACACTGTTGGCCTTTGAAGTCAGAGAACACCCGAGCGCAAATTACCCTAGAGATGTCGCACACACTCTTTGAAGGCCGTCTTTGATAGCATCGTTTCCCTTCTCCTAACCCTCCTCCGTGAGCTGAGGGGGTTCAGGGTAGCTCTAGCATAAAGTCGTCCCGGTAAACTGTGTGCCACCGCTTGAAATGGCAGGACAAGAGTGAGGTTTGAAAAAAAAAACCTGTATACGAAAAGGTATTGAGCTGAGCAAAGGTGGAGCTAAGGTAAATTCACAGATTGAGAAGACTGCAAATTAAACCTTTTAGCCTTTTCTGATTAATTGTATATAAGTGTGTACAAGTTATATACCAGAATCATAGCTGCTGCCATGTATAGGTTCGTCTATAGGACATGAGCATTCTTGTTATAATAAATTATATTCACATATAAATATAGTAGTAAATATTTCAATAATGAAAGCATTTTTTGAAGTGGCTTTAAACACAACAATAATAGGGTCATAAAATGACCATAACAGATGTTTCCCCTAAGCTCTGTGGAGAAACTCTGCAACTGTTTAGATTTTATTTTCATTCATAAGTCCAGTTATAAAGTGCTTTCACTACTGATTTCAGAACTGCTTTGATATTTTGACAAATCCACAGAAACAAATCTGTTGTAATCTTTTTGTTTATTTTGTGCTGTTTCGTTTGAAGGATTAACATCTTAAGTTTTCCACCTGAAAAAAAAATGTAAAGAGATATGAAGCACATAATAGCAACGGCTAAAGATGGATTTGCACTCATTTAAACTGAATTAAAATACATATGAATTTTAAGATGCAAGTAAACAAAAACAACAAAAACACTGGCTCTAATAAAGTAATACAATTTAATGTCTTTACATTATTTTTTATTTATTTTTCCACAGCGAGTTAATTGTAAAACAAAATTTTAAAGGCGCACAGAATAAATTTGAACCCCGATTCTAGTGTATATAACCAGCAAACACTTTATTCATTGATTTATTCATTTTAAGATTTAACCATTAACAAATAAGTAATGCCAAAACCAGATATTTCTGTTTTATTCACCCAGATTTTTAAAAATAATGCACGTCCATTTCTCTTTTGTGTGAACAAAATGCAGCTGTGTTGTGACACACATGCGCAGAAAGGACACTACATTACCCAGAATGCACTGCTAACTAAAGCAAACATGGGTATGAATGCTCTCTGGTAATCTTGTGAATTATTGAAGTAAAAGACTGAGGGTCTTGGTTTAAAAGACTTGAATAAGATTTTTGATCACATTGAAAATTGGTTATAATTTACCACTATGTAAACTGGGTTTTGTAGAAGTTTTGGTACCTTGTTTTGAATAACACATTTTTTATTCTCAGAACAACTTGTTCACAAACAAAGGTTATAGCTTTAAACAACTATTTACCCTGAAAGATTGACAAATACTCAGTTGAAAAATCTGAGTATAAAGTGTACCTACTTCAGAAAAATAACTGAAAGTACTGAAACGTGCATGTTCAGAATGAACTGATAAATACAGAATAATATTAAGAAGACAATTGAGACAGAAGAAAGAAAAAACTATGGTATAATAGCAGAGGCGGGCATTCAATTCTTTAAATATCATTAAAACCGTCTGTGAGCAACTTCCTGTCACAAGTATAAATGTTACATTCTGAAGCATTGTGTGCCATTTTCTTTTTTATTCTGTGTGTTTGTGATCTGGTGTCTCAGATGTGATAACAGTGTGGTATTTACAAGATGTGACGATTACTAAGGCACATGTTTACGGTCATTCCTTTAGTTAATTTTCTTTCATTTTATAGATTGTTGGTGCATTAACAAAACACATTGTAGCTAATTTTTTCATATCAGCAATGAGATGTACTTTCTGATTGAAGTTGCTTTTTCAAAATATAAATTGCCTAATTAACTGATATCAAATTAAAAGACAAGGGTGTAAACTTTTTTTTAACTGTATTACTACATATTTGTTTTTATCCCTGCACACCACCAAACTAATGCAACATTTTGTATATTGATCATGTGTTTTTTAATTTATTACCAGCCCAAAAATGTGCGTCGGCCCACCGGGCATTGCCCGCTATGCCCGTCCATGTCTGCCTGTGGCTCATAAGCTCTCCTGAAGAAAGCATATTAAAATACCATCCAGCACCAGATTGTTCCATCTGCTATGTGGTACTGCTCTAAGGCCTACTTAGAAAAATAGATACTTTTTATCTGAAGAATATTTGGTTGTTTTTTTTTTTAATGGATCATTTATGATGCTTCCCCATTTTCCCCATTTTGCGCTCAAAGTCATTTTGTATGTTCCTAGTCCGTCACCCCCTCAATTTCCAAGAGACAGTCTGGATTCTTCTGCTTCAGCCATGACCCAAGGCATGCTACGTACATTTTTATGTGTTAAATAAAATTAATTTAACCTGCTCTAGTCTTGACTGTGTTCTACTTTTGGGTCCAGTTTTGTTCTTACAAAAAAAAAAAACATTCTCCAGCGGTGTGAAGTCAGTGAGGAGTATGGCCCAAAAGACAAATGTGAACATGACCAAACAGACAAAACAGTGAAATACTGTTAACACACACAAAAAAACGCATACATATTCTCAGATAAAGGACCACATATTAAAGTGGGCTAGACTGATAAAAAAATCTAATTGAAGCTTTCAAATTGGTATGAAAACATCCAGCACAGGTAAGATACGGGCAGAAAAACCCTGATTTCACCCTGATGTCACTTTGGGCAGCAGTCTGAATACTAGAATACTGCATACTAGAACATTAGAAACTGATTGTGGAAACTGGATTATGTTTTAATTAGTGCTGTCAAGTGATAAAAATGTTTGATCTAATTAATTACATGGTGTGGTGATTAAATAATCAAATTTATCACATTTAATCACAAATGCATACAGACATTACAAGAACCATTTTTTTATATAATACAAACCTATAATTTAGGTTACAGTAAATGATCATCGTAAGTTTCTAAACACAAACATTAGCTAGTCTCCTGTGCAAGCAGGAGTACGCATAGGACGCTAGAACAGAGCAGAAGACAAAAACAGGAATAAAGAAGCACAAAGCTGTAGAAATGGCTCAGGCCGTAACAGCAACGAATCTTGAAAAGCAGAAATGTCAATGTTTTGAATATATAACCATCTTCCCAAAAACATTTTTGTCCACTCTCGTCTCCTCAGCTAAAAATCGCAAGCGTCTCGTCAGTGGAGGGCAGAGTGCACTAATTCGGTTAAATATATTAACATGTTATTTTTTTCTGCGATTAATTAATCTAATTAACTTGTTCAATTCCCAGCCCTAGTTTTAATTACTTACCCTACACAGTAAAATCTAGAGTGTTAAATTGACACTGCTCTGAGTCTATTTGGTCCTACTCTAAATAGAGTTAAATTAACACTGAGCTCATCAGCCTGAAACATAAAACATTTAAGTTAAACTATTTTTTGTTACAATGTGAGGAGGAAAATAGTTGTGATGTTTTTTTATAGTGAAATACAAACGTTTATCACTACGTACAAGTTTTCGGTGAATAATCAATGGTTTAGATGATAACCTCATTGATGATTTAACTCTGTTTCAGTGTTATTGTTTCACTCTATTTAGAGTGTATTTGGTCCTACTCTGGATAGAGTTAATATTACTCCCAGGATTTTACTGTGTGGTTACTAAAATTTGCTGTTATGTTTTTACTCATTCATACACCCTAATGACGCTTCTTTAATTATTCCAGACATTTTGGGTAGGTCAAATACGGTTTATATTTTTTGAACAGAAAGATTAAATAACTTGTTTTCCTGCAGTGAAAGTCACATCTTTCTTGTATGTTTTTATTACAAGTAATAAACAATTTGGAACAGTGATATTGCATCGCTGTCTTAGACCCTAGACCAAGTGTAATAGATCACCATAAAAAGTCTTCGGTTCAGGCTGATGTGACTCCCCGGCGTGAATCTAGCTTTTTTGATGGAGCGGCGCAGGCTAAAATACAATTGCACACTACACACGTTTGGACGCAGAGGCCCAGCAGCGCGGTGCACAAAGGCCTGGCCTGGAAGCAGTTCAGAAGATTCACACACTTGCTGCCTTAATGAACTGTGATCAAGCTTCTCTGCAGCTTTGATGGCCACCTCATATTAATGTCACCGCAGAGTGTTCAAACGTACAGATCACTTCAGAATGAATGAGCGCACGCTGCTCAAGCTGATTGAGGGTTCCGCATACGTACATGCTTTCATGTTCAAGAGAGACCCGAACACATCGAGTGAATTATTAAACAGTCGCGCTCAGGCTTTTATCAATAGATAAAATCCTGGGATTTCAACTACTTACCCAAGCTTGAGGTACTCCAGCTACATATAAAGGTTCAACAGACAAAAAACAAAGGCTTAACATAAACTTTAAAAAAGGGGGAAAATGGAATTTACCTTTCCATCTTCGGTGTATACATTCTCATTATATCCTCTGACGATGGTTCGGTCAATGAAAAGGCTCCTCATGACCACGATGGCTTTCAGAACCTTTCCAAGAGTGACCTGGTAAAAAACAAAACAAATCAAGTTTTTTTTTTTTCCATTGAAAGAAACTATTTTCCACAAATAAGACGAGTCTCTTCTTCCTCTACTGCACTGTTGTGAGTGATTTTTCACTCTTGTTTAGAGCCTTGTTGTCTTATGATTAAACTAAGGCTACCATTTTAAGAGTGCACACTAATTTACAGTTCTATAAAGTGCATGAGCATCTTTTGTTTGGTCACATTGTTAACTTTGATGATAAAAGACTGCACACATCTTGCGGTTTTTTTCAAATCACAGCTTTCCAGTTATCCTCAGTGTCATTAAATGACGGCAAACTCGCTCCCTGACATTAGCCAGACCTTATAACAATGTTAGATTAGAAGCATTTAATGTATTTGATGGGATTTAAAACTTCTTTATATTACCACAAACTTGTGCTAATCTGAGATTTTTTTTAACTCTCCTTATTGCTTTTTAATTGTATTATCTTGTTATTGCTCTTAGTTTTTGGATCTTTGAAAATTTGTTGCATTCTACTGTTTCATGGCTTGCACTGCTTTAATTTTTGTTTTTCCCAATTTTTTTTTGTTTGCAGCACTTCTTGCCAAACACTGTTACGTGAAGTACTACATAAATAAAATTTAGTTAAACACATTTCATTATTATGGAAAGCAGTTGACAAGGCTGAACTATTTCAAAATAAAACTTGGATTTAATTTTTTTTTTTATTACTCTTCCATGTTTTACTCAATATCAAAAAGTTCACTATCCATCGTGAAAGCATCTAAGGTCTCACTTGAGTCTTTGGGCTTAAGTTGAGTTTGATCTGAGGCAAAGGAGGAAATCCCAAAACAATATTCTCAAATCCTGACTTTCTCTTTACGTTTCCTGCTACACAAACGCACACACATCCAGATAAAAAAATACCCAGTTATACTCAGCATGGTCCCTCAGAGTGCATGAAGATCCGCAGAAGACCCCTTCTAAGACTATTAAAGCTCTTCAAATAAAAGCATTGTTCCATTAACAGAACATCAATGCTTTTGGTCTTTTCTATGACTCAGACAGTACAGCTTGCCACTAGAAATGCCAAGTTGTAGGTTTGATGACCAGCAAAACTGTTTCTTCAATGAACGTTACAACAAAATAAGTCACTTGGGATAAAAAAAAAACTATGCCATCTTGACCCAAATATTAACTGAAGAGAAACAAGCTTAGAAGAGGGGAATTTTTTTTCTTTTATTGTTATTTTCTTATATTCTTTTATTTCTTTTTTTGTCAGACATTTTTATATGTTTTAGTAATGTTCCCTCACCAAAAACACACCTCAAGGCATATTCAGATTGGTTCTTGCATGTTTGTGTAATACTAATTTCTTTTTCTGTGAGTTGAACATGGCACGATGGCTGTAGCCGAGGGCTTGTTCACGAACCAATCGGATGAAGTGATTATGCATCTCAATGAAGAATGTGCGTTGAACAAACAATGAAAAGAAAGTGTGTTTTGTATTTCCCAGGCAAAAAGTTTTTTTTACTAAAAGATGAATGTATTAGTCAGAAAAGGTTGGATTTGCGGTGTGCCATCAAGTAAAATTCCAGCAGGGACATATTTAATAGCATATTTAAAGAACAACAACAAAACAATTCAAGTCAAGGAACAAAATAAACAGATGACAAGGCAACTATTGCGTCAAGGAATTACAAGAATGCCATTAAAACAATAGAGAATATAGATTTTTGCTACGTTACAGATGTTCAAAACTAGGGGACAAAATAACATGACTGATTAGTTGATGCTGTTGATAAAAATATGATTGTTCAATTTAAAAAAAGGTTCCATTTCAATGCTCTATTCTACAATACAAAGTGTTATTCACAACACGCTAAAAGTTTGGTTTAGACATGGACCACTGCTGTACAACACTTGCATTCGGCACAAATCTTAGCACTGGTGAAGAACAGATCCAGCAGAAATCTGCGAGCTCTCAACACATGTTATTCTGGCTTTTAACTGATGTGTGTCAGAAAAGCAGAGCGGTCGACAGCAGCCAGCACAGCCAGAATACATTACTCCCCGACAGCCTGGAGTCACAGTTCTCAGAACTGTACATTGAAATCTTGTTTTCTTGGCAGAGAGGCAACTTAGACGGTGAAAGCCCAAAGATGAAAGGGTTTAAGATGCTTCTGTTCACTCATACTGGATGCCTTATAACTGCGCAGAGAAAGAAATATGCTAGAATGTCTAGAAGGGAAAAGATCTATACATCCATTGTATGTCGCAGTTTATTCCAGTGTATGATCAAGGGGGTGTGCTGGGGTCTGTCCAACCTGACTCTGAGTGTAAAACTGAGATAGATGCACTCTGGACAGGAAGCGTATCTACTGCAGGGTAAAATTTGCTCACACATATTTCTAAAGAAGAAGCCTTTCTTCAGAAAACTCTCTCAAGTTACAAATCATTCGTACTGAATATACACTGAATGGTTTACTCAACAGACCAAAAACATAGACTTGGACAATCATTTCATCCTCTTGAGAAAAACATCAACAACTCACAATAACATATCATCTCTCAGGAAGGTGAGAACCATTGGAATTTTGGTTTTGATCCAAGTTATTCCAACACAACCTATTCCAGCTTTAAGAAGAATTTGAGCCATGTTTACTGCCTAAAGAGATTGATTGACTGCAAATGCAAGAGATCCAGTGACTGCAAATGCAATCCTAGTGCTTAAGCAACAGAATAGTAGCTCTATTCTGATACTGGACTGTGTACAAGGACTTTTCTTAAATCCTAGTCTGGGTGAGAGAAACCGCAGAAACACCCAAAATCTGTAGCCACACAATTGAAAAAAAGTGAAGACATTTTTAAAGATCTACTTAATTTCGAAGTATCAATTTTATGATGCTGATCACATTTCTTATCGAAGTTTGAAAAAAATGTAATGTAATATTTTGGTGAATTATTTTGGCTAAAAAAACAAAATAGAATAGCACATAATTTTTGCATTTGAGCTCAGTGTGTTACAACTTGTGTAAAAACACACAAAGTATGAAAAACAACAAGTCAAATAGTATCCACCTGCAGGTTAGAGAAAAGATGTTATTTAGGACATTTGTCTTTTATGCAAAGGTTTATAAAATATATGACTTGGTTACATACTGTATAATTGTGTATATTCTAAACTGCGTTGGCATTAGGAAAAGATGTGCTTATCATGAGGCGTTTCTCAGTAACGGTGTTTTGAAATTGGTGTTCAGAGGCTCCAAAAATCTAAACCTTGCTACAAAACTAAACTAACGCATTATAACCCAAGTAAGAGTTTTCATTCACATGAGGATTTCCATAAACAAGATTTTCATTGCAATCTACTATAAAAAGACCATAATATGTTGGTTACTTCAGGCAAATCCATCAATGTAGTCTTGGTTGTTATGCCATAAATAGTTGATTTGGAATGTGTTTCTTCAACAAGCAAGAAAAGTAAGGAAAATTCATTCTGAAGAATCAAAGTTGATTTGAAGTGTGGTGTGCAACAAGTTCACAAATGGATTTTAAGTGCATCCCTAACTGAAGAGATCGCAATGGTGGCAGATGGTATTTTTTATTTGGAGCAAGAGTGGGCTGTTGACAGTGAAGGGAAAGTGGCAAAAACTGTGAGATTGGACAAAAAAGAAGTCGTTTCTTAGCAACAAGTGAGATCTCAAATCAGCTGTGAACACTGAAGGAAAGCAGCCAGGTGAGAACATGGCCAAGCATTTCACCCCTTGTGAACTTTCCTTAGAGGAAGAAAAATCCTCATTCAAGTTGGTTGAGTCTAAAATAAACATGTTCAGTCAGCTTGATCACTCCTTACACTACTTTCATCTTACTCTACTATCAATCTGTCCTGTCTTTGTCTTATATGGGTGCCACATCAATTCTTCAATATATAGAACACAAGATACATGATATATAATGTCGTGCCTCACAGGCCTAGCAACTCCAGTCTTGGAGTTCTTTTGCTCACTTCAATTACTGTCTAGCTATCTTTACCCTATGTCAAAATATGGTAAAAAAAAAACCCAAAGTAATTAAAAAAGACATTCAACTCCAAGAAGCACACTTATAACAAAAGATTTTATTTAAAAATCCATATTAGAACTCAAACATTTGGAAGCACTTTAAACATTCGTAAATCACCAAAATAAAACTCAAATCAACAAAAGATTTTAGCTATAGGTACAGGTTCAGCAGAGAACTACAATTTATGTGTACCTCCTTGAGCTTTTGTGGAAGTAGCTTAGTCCAAAAAGTCAATCCATCTGATGGGAGATGCTTCATGAGCATGAATTGAAATGTCCTCAGATTATCTTTGGACAGCTAATTTGTGTAAGGTTAGGGAGACTGTGATACAGGGTTTTTTTTTTATAAAGAAAAAGTTTAAAGAAATATTTTCCCATTAAACTCCATCTTATCAAAAATAACAGATTTTTCCTGAACTAAACAAGACTCAACAAAATTGTGTTTCCGAGGAGACACTTTTGTAATGCTAACATGGTTGAAAATATGTGACGAATAGAGTACATGTATTTATCTTAAGGAATAAATTACGTCTTATGCATGTTGAACATTGAACATGGTTTTTAACATACCGGTTTTTGTATTGGGAGACATCACAGACATGGGGCACTCAATCACAAAATCTAATAACAGTTATTACTGGTACATTTAACTACCATCAGTTATAAAACCATTTCTGATTGTCAAAAAAAAGACTTATTTCCAAAGACTAACTCATGTCAATAGAAGGCTTTAATGTGCATAACAGAGTCATTACTGTGGTCCAAACAGCACAGATGGGAGCTGTTTTAAAGGAAAATTGCCAGTTCAACATATTTTGAAGTGCACAAATTGCACTATTTTGAAAGTCTTGGAAATCTGAATACCGTTGCTGAGGTCTCAGATAGCGTCCAACTCATTAGCTTTCACCGCAGCAAACTGTACCATCAAGCTGCACCGGGAACAAGCTGACACATCAGAACACCCCAAAGTGCAAAGAAGAGTGTTTTCCACTGGCCTCTCACACCTCTCGCAGCCTGGCCCACGCTGACCTCTCCACCTAACGGTGCTTCTGTCCCCATCAGCACAATCCGCCACTCAGAGGTCACTCAGGAAAATCGTCAACATTACAAACACGCTAAAAACACCACTGCTCCAGTATTGACTGCCACTCCATTGACCTTCAGGTGGGGAAATATTTGGAGGGTTGATCAATACTACAACAAGGTCACCTTAAAATTAGATGAACAAAAACTCTTCAACTCTGCTCCACTGTGAACCTTAGAGGTGATACCACAAAGCAGAAGGATTTAGTCAAGGTGAAATGCAACAGAACAAAGAAAAGCTGGGCTTACAACTAAAGCACATATTTCCTGGTCTGCAGCTCATATTAAATCCTTTCTCTAATCTGTTTTCAATTAAAGTAGTAATAGCCAGAGCGTTAGATATACCAGAGTGGTGTCAGCTGTATAGAGTGCAACAGGTAAAAATGGTGATGATTTGTCTTGCCTGTTTCCAAATAATCGAGGCGCGATTAGTCCTAAACATTTCTCAGTTGAGAGCAAAATACCATTTATTTCTATTGAGCCTGAGGTGCTATCTCAATGTAAATATTTTTAAACCATTTAGCTTTTCAATTTATCACCTGAGCGACCAGTACATGATAACCCTTGAGCAGTTAGAATTCTGTATGAGTTCTCTGACCTTAGTAATAATATTGTATTTTAACTTTTTAGAGGAAGATGACCGTGCCTCCAATGGAACTTATATCAATAACAAAGTATAGTCTTTAACATATAACGGATGGAATGAGTGGGATTTAATTCTTTAAAACATTTGAGTGCTTCAAATAATATAGATGTGTTAGGGTCTTTTAATGTTTTTTGCAAACGAGAATTCACACTAAATACATTTTAAAATGTGGAAAATACTTAATATTTTAAAATATAAATAAAATGATAAAAATATCCTTTTTTAGCACTTATATTAGCACAAAAGTACCGGAAGATCTATTAGATAAGTAAATACATAAAGCACACAAAACAGCCAATAAATTAAAAAGATGATTAGTTTCTAAACATATTGCTGGAAGAGAAAACAAAGGATGATGCGGATGAAAATTATTCACGTTTATTCTGCCAAAAATGCACCCACAACCTCTAGTTATTTCTGTCCAAAATCTAATGATAAAACAGTCTTTGTTTATTCTCCACCCTAATGGAGACTGGGAGTGAAAATTGAAAGTTAAAGTGCAAAAATACCCAGCTTATTCCTGTAATTATTCTAATATTAACTGCAATAGCTATGGATCTATTCCATTGAAAATCTAGGAAGAGTGTTGTTGCTGAGGGCTTGTTTGGAACTATTCAGGTCCTCCATGTACCACGTGACTGCTAGCGAGACAACTATTAATTCCACTCTGATATAACTATTGCTCTGGTAATAGTCACAAAGTTCCATTATTAATGTCTGCATTGAGTTAGTTTAAATCTACCAATCCTCAATGCGTTAATAATAACGTTATTAAGGATGTTAGTGAGCATGACCTACAGTTCAGCAAACCTTCTGGTCTTTAGGCATGCATTATTTCAGAGAATGTCATAATTTTGCACAACATTTACAAATACATTCATAAATATGAAAAAAAGGTAGAAAATATTGAATATAGGCACTTAGTAGCGTTTCTCCATTCAACATTCTTGCATGTGCATAAACATCTCTCAGATTTCTTTCAGGATCACACTGAAAATTACACATACCACTATCTATTAGCCATTGGAATACCAAAAAAGTATCAATTAAAATTACAGAAACACAATTAAACAAGAAATCAAATTCTAAATGAAATGCACTGATGCAGAAGTGGAAATATGTGACACGATACCCTTCCATCACTCTACCATCAGTTAGCCAACTTCAAAACTACATATATTCTAGTGAAGCCAGTTAAAAGCGTTTCGGTGCAAGCCTCTGTATGCACGTTCATTACCATATACGCTCTACATCTGTAACTGCGGCAGCATCCCATGGGGCTTCTCACGCTCAGAACGCTCTTTGATCCGGACGCTGCCAGAGTGACAAGCTCCAGTTTGTGGCAGCGCATTTAAAAGTCAGTTTTAAGATCTAAAACATATCTCCCCACTGGATTAAAAAAATGATATCCTACACACATCTCTGTGTAGAGTTTATAACAGTCACGGAAGAAGGTAGTAGGTTAAGCCAATGGAATTATGGGCCAAAGGAAGGCAGGTAAAGAGCCTGAGAAAGGGTGCTTCGGGTGTTAATTAACATTCTCTAATTATGGTCAAAGAAGGGTTTTCAGGCAGAAACCGACCAAGCAGAGCCACAGCATGACCCAATTAATGGCAAACACACTCTGTAGATCTGCGTTGGTTTACGAAGCTGAGTTAAAGCTTCATTGTATTGTTTTTGGTTAATTAGGTGGCAAGGCTTTGTGAAACTCACTCATCTGATCACTACTAATTGTTAAAGGTCCAAGGTTAAATCATGAACCTTTTAAATAATTTATAATCCTCTAGACAATCATATGAGCCCCCTCAAATAGTTGTGCTCCGCCAACAGGTTGTGTATCGCCTGTTACTCTCACTGTCATGCAATTGCCACGCCCACTGCTTGATGTTTCTTGTTGGCACACCTATTTCTGGTGAATACATTCATCTTCTGCAAACCCCAAAACACTTTTGGGCCAGGACATCCAAAAACACACCTTATTTTCATAGTTTATACAATGTAATTCTGCGTTTACATTTGCTGGTCAGTAAGTGTTCATCTGATTGGTTAGTGAGCACCCATCGAGTTGCTTTGAGTTCTCGAGAAGAGAAAATAAGATTACACAAAAATTCATGAACCAATTCCAATATGATGGGGCAACAGGCTAATACTTGCTGAAAAGCTGACTTTATATGATACTGTACATTTAAACTATGTAATGCACTATTTCGTTATTGTTAAAATAAGCATAAAATGGAAACTCAGTTCCGGGACCAGGTACAAGCGCAGAAGCCTCTGACTTGGTAACAGAAGCACCATAAGGCAACACAGGCATGGGATTGTTTTCAAACAAAAATATCAGTTTTATTGTCAGAAATAAAAATGCATTGCATTTAACAATTGCAAGCCTTATGGAAAATTATTACAATGGTTTATTGTGATGGGGCTCTAGTACATCTGTCTGTGATTTAAAAAAAATCATACTTTTTAAAATTTTATTTAAAAACATTTTTGTTTACAAGCTCTTTATACAGACCTGGGCATTTTACAGCCCATGGGAACATTAATTCACATACCCTCTAACATACCAATTCACATAATTAATTGACATACCATCCCATGGTATGTCAGTCAAAAACAGAAAGTAATAAAACTCTTCAAGCAACACAACCATGTTGCCTTTTAATAAAAGAAAATTTAAAAAAACATTACACTTTTGATTAGCAATAGCTGTTTATCAAAATAAATAATTTAGTGTTTTTAATAATAGCAGAGAACTAACGTTAATCAGAATCAAGTTCAAGTTATTTCTGAGAACGGAGAGGAAAAGATGGAGGTGGCCTGGGAGGATCTACTCTAAAGTCTGCTTTGGCTCTGGAAATATTTTGATGGATTAGTCCTAAAAACATTATCCAAAAACAACTCATTACCACTAGAACATAAATATATGATAATTGTTTAACAATGAAGTAATTTTCTGCGCACTGTTGATTCACATCTGAAGATGTGCTTTAGCCCCTCTGATTGGATCTGCCAACTGGGCCATCTGGAAGAGGCTGAACCACCGAACTCCCTCTGCAGTGCCAGGAGCATTCGTAGCCTTCCTGGCACTGCTGCCAAGATCCCTCAGTCTCTCTTTCCTCTCCATCAGCCTCGCCAAAACACATGACGGGAGCAGAGGAGAGTCAGAGGAAGTCTCAGAGGTAAGGGGGATGGTGTGAGGTGCGAATGACCCAACTGACATCAGCTCTGAATGTGATAATTCAGGAGAAAAAGCATCCTGGCAGAAAGAAATAGGAAACATTTGCAGAGGACTGAAACACTGTCCTACTAAACAGATATCAAAACTTAAAACTTAGATGCAACCTCTTTTCTTCCCCATTGTTTCAGATTATTTAACAAACAATCTACCGGTAGGTTACAAAAAAAATCCCAGTACATCAGGATTTTTTGTCGTTTCAATATAATAGTAAACTCTTTTTAAAAGTGTGTAACTCCAATACCACTGATATACATCCTGATTTATTTTGCTTGATGGAAAAAACTCCATCACTTATAAACAAATGTTCTACTATGATTCTTGTTTAAGAATCTTGTGCATGTAGAGGAGGAATCGTATCTAGTTTTGGCCAATAACTGAGATGAGACATGGTTTTTGGGAAATGAGTAACAGACTTGTGAAGATCACACAGATGACGAGCGACAAGAAAATGGAAAGCATTTGTGTGAGTCAGTTACACAACACAAATTTAGAATTGAAAGACTTAATAATATTGAAAGACTCAATGACCTGTTTTTTTAAGAATTACCAGTATTCTACAAATAACAGATTCTACAAATCAATGAATAATAAGAATTATTAAACAGCTACTTTAAATGACCTACAGTGGCATGGTCATAGAGGTTCGCTAAGCTATCTTTTGGTCCTTGATTGGAATTCTCAGGTATTATACATATAAATGTTACATATACACTATTAATGACTGATACACTGCATTGTAAGGGATCAATTCATAGTAACTGCACATATTAACAGCTATAAATTAACGTTTGCATCACCATAAACTCTTTATAATACATTTGTTGGTAGTCATCTTTATTTGTGCCTCATCTCTATTTAATGCTTCTCTCATCATGAATTCCTAGTTATGAATTTGTTTTATTTGTTTAATTTGGAAAATGAGGTGCAAGTAAACTCCGTAATAAATAAACCGTTTATAAACAACTATTAAGGTGTGAAAATCAATAATGAGCTATTGAGTTCATGATTTTTCAAGGCTAGGGTGACATCACACAATGCTAACTGTGCATTCACTTGAGAAATCGTGAAGGCATTTTCTGTCAGAAGAGAAAATATAGTGGTTTACATGAATTATTCCTTTAGCATAGCTCCTCTTCACTAAAAGAAAGCTCAGCCCTCCTCAGTTGAGCTCCCCCTGCAGGGAGATGATGGGTCATTAACATCATGTTTAAGAGCATGTGAGAGATGTCGTTAAAGTTTTGTTCACCCCAAAATGCAGGTAAAATAAGCCGATTACTCAATAAATAATTTTTGTGAATTTGCTTGCTTACCTATAAACCTATTTCATATAAACCTGTGTTTACATGATACTAAACGTTTTTCTGATTTCTTAACTCGTTGTGAAAAAAACAAAACAGCATTATATTTGGTTGTGAACAATGAGCACGAAGCTGAATCGTTTTACCTAATGCTTTTCCTAAAATACCTGCGAATGCAGAAATCTTTCTTTTGATGATTGTGCATCAACTCTGTGAATCGAGAGCACAATTTTGGGAGATTTTAACTCAACATAGCATCTGAACTCTTGCTTCCATTCATGACATGTCCTTCCAGGCAACTTTGGACACAGACAGACAGACATGCGCAGGCGAAAGTCTGATAGAATGCAAGTTATTGCGTTTACATGCTGGAGAAACCAGGTTATTGGTTTCTCAACCGGGTTTTATTGTTAAAACTACTTCTTCCTATCAGCTTACGGAAAAACTGTTTTTGCTAGTATGCCGTTAATGCTGAAACCCTAAGCTAAGCTAATTCTGCTTATTGACAATAACCCCTTCATTGAAGTGTATGTAAACACACTCAGAATCTTCCACTTCTTTGACCATACAAGCTGATACACTGTGACTTTAAGCTATTTTTCTGCTGAGGGTTCCTCCTGACAACTCTCTCTGAATTCTGCTCTTTTCCTGCTTTTTCAGCACCACAAGAAGCATGCTCCAAACTGCCAGAAATCAATATCTGCACCACAATTCTGTTTCTCAGAAGGTTGCATCTTCTCACTGAATTAACATGTAAAACATCTGACATTGTTTCTTGTTGATCAGCTTGAGACCTCTTGGTGCACTAACACAGCAAAGTCATCATAGATATGTTAACCAGCTATCACTTCTGAAGATATTATTTGCCCCATCCTTCAGTAATTCACCCAAAAATGAAAGCACTGTAAGAAGGAAAGACAGAGTCTGTGGTCCCCCACCACTGCCCCCCTTTAACTTTTAAACATGGATGTAACACTTTTAGAAGCCTTATTTAAACATTATTGAATTTAAGACTTTTAAAAGTTTCTCAGACACCCGATATGTCTGAGATAAATACTTTTTTTACTACAAAGAAAATACAGTTTTCTATTGATCAACGTGTGCAGTAGGAAAAAGAGCCACAAATGCCCAGATGTCCATTCTCTTCTTTTAATGTTTTCCATTATCATTCACCCTGCAAAACTTTGCAAGTGTCATAAGAAGTCCTCAAAAAGTCAACAATCATGATCCCTGAGGGATATTCAGAGGGACAAATCACAAGGAGGCAGACAGAGGACTGAACAGAAAGAGAGAGAGAGAGAGAGAGAGAGAAGGGGGAAAGGCAGTGGAACAAGGGCATAGCTATCCTTCACCATCGTTTCACACACACAGTTTGTCAGAGAAAGACTCATTTTAAAACCAGCAAAGCTCGTATCTTTTCAAGCCATGAGACAAATAACACATTTATATGTGGGATGAGTACATCATTGAAGTAGAATGGTATCTTGAGGGTTATTAGAAATTAAATTTGAGAGCTCTCTGTTCCTTCAGTTTAAAAAATGACAAAACAACTGGGTCCACATGACTTCAGTGGTTCAAGCATTAAATAACTGCGACTTAATCCACAATTAATTCATTTTCCTTTGCATCTGTATTTGTGAGCTTGAGATAGAAGTAAAGACAAGGTTTTTACAAGAAAGGTTTAAACGAAAACCGCTTTACAAACTAATAAACTCACCAGAAGAACTGCTGACGTCCCATTCGGCCGAAATAGCTCTATCGACATGTCTGGAAACATCCGGCCGATTCTGGATATGACATCATCCACATATCTAAAATCCAAAAAGGATAATTATTAGCCAACCAGAAAAGCTGCAGAGCAATTTAGTGAAGTCAAGGGATCTTTGGGTCACAGTCACCAATCGATGGCTTTTCATTAAGGTCTGCTGTTGAACAAACTAATTGTTTTCATGGATACTGTACTTATTGATGGATCCTAAACAGCTGAGGTTGCCTTTGTCTGCGCAGAGTGATTCAAAGCATTCAACAAAACAAGTCCACTTCAACTCATTATAATATACATTTTTCATGACCTCTTTTATTAAGATTGTATGTGCTGCTACACAGTTAATTTTCTGTTTTTCATTAAAAAAAACACACAAATAGATTTGTTACCAATTTGTTCTTTTTCTTTACGTTTTTCCTAAAAAGTATTTTCTTTAGTTAAAACATTTTAGGAAGACAAAATCAAATAACAGCCTTTTGATGACCATTAAACTACTTCTCTAACCACTAAATGTGAAACCACTTTAAAAGCTCTTATTCCAAAAGACAACCATCAGAGGGAAAAACATTATACAAGCTCTAAACCAAAGCCATCGATTCACTTCTACCATCAACGAGAGGCTGGTCTGTTCCACATCTGACATAACCTTCACTGCTTCAGAAGAAAAGAACACTCCGAGGCCCGCCAGAGATGCTCAACAGCCTCGTTGCACATCAATAAATTAAACTAAGAGTGCCAAAAGCCTTTAGCCATCCCTGGAGTCAGCAGAACCGTCCCCAAGAAGAGTCGCCCCACATGTACTGTAGGGTCAATGCTAATAAGGGTTTAATGAAAATCTCCGTTGCCATCAGCTATCAATAGACTTGAGGGACTGGCCCTGCACAGAGATGAGGAAAATAATTCATTAAAGAACCACCGGTGGGCGGCCACTGGTGCAGGGATTTTCTTTAAAAGTCATTTGAAAGTTATTGGACCAACTATGGAGGTGATATTTCTTAATGGTGGCTGATGAGAGAAATTAGGTAACCCAACATACAGGTGCAAATGGGGACACGCATGAGAGGGTGGAGAAAGTGTGTGTGTTTGCATGTGCTGTGCAGCTGGAAATGGAGGAAGATTAAGTTGCCTCATCACGTTCTAGTTCTCAGAGATTCTCCTGCACAAGCAGTTTCTTTCCCAGAAGAGAGGATCAAAAGCAAAGAGAAATTGCTCAACATTCCGTTCTGTTTGTTCACAAACCCCCTTGTGAATGGACTACGGTTGTAAATTTACTTAAATTAAATAACATGAGACGAGAGATAAGTAGATGAAAACCACCGCTTTTTCACCAGCTCTAAAGATTTTTACCAGTGTTTTAGCATTAGCATGTATTTGGAAGGGTGTTTATGTTGTTTGCTGGGTGGTTCCACCAATTCAGGGCAACCAAAAAAGACTATGATTACAGATTAAAATGAACAATTTTTCAAACGGTAATGAGGAATTTCTCACCCTGATTGGTAACTCAACAAGCTAACTAGTCTGGTTTATTTTTTAAAACGAGATAAACTATCACTCACACTGAAATAACATTTGACATAGTGCTCTCTGCTTAAGAAGAAAAGAACACTCAGACCCTCACCAGAGATATTCAACATTCTGGTTGGCCCTTAAAAATATAAAGTGAGGATGCCGAACCTTTAGCAATTCCATGAGCTGGGCTCACAAAGTCAATTCTTGAAGGCCCCTAATGGTTTTGGTTTCAACCCTGTTCCAAGAAACATCTCCTTAGCTTCAAACAATCCAAGTGGAGCTTAAATAGTAGAATCAGGTGTGATGCATAAAGGATGAGTGAAACTGAGTAGGGCTGCACCAGGAATTGACTTTGAGACCCCAGCAGTACAGTCTCTAGGGTTGTCAGTAAGCTGTGGGTGGGTTGTCCTTGTGGTTTGTGACATCACAAACAAAAAATGGATGTTCATCATCTTTTTGTACTCTGTACATTTTAACCCTTTGCTCTTTCACATGTTATCTTTGACTTTGTTGCCAGTTTTGCCCCAGAAAATAGACCTCCCGGTACACATTTTAGTTATCCAAAGTTCAAAGATGTAATTAGCGAAGGGTTTGAGTTGCTACATCATAATATTCTCTAAATATCATAATTGCCTTTTAACTAGGCTAACAAAGGAATTAGGGTTACTGCTTGGAGAAATCTGATAAAAATTTGAAGTGAGTGGATAAAACAACTGCATTTACCCTTGATTTCGTGGAGAATAACGTCAATAATGCCACATTTCTGCTCAAAGACAGGGAAGAACGTTCATTTCATCTAACTTTTCCTTTAATGTGTGTTTCATGCAATCACATTCAAGTTCTTATTACTGAAGTGAAAAACTTGACTTTGAAGTCTATATTTTATCACAGAAAAGGCAAACCAAAATGATTCCTCTTGTCCTATTTTTTGCCCATAGCTCAACCCCTCAACCATTCATCCTGCTTTTGGAATAACGCACATGCGCACGCGCACACATACACTTACACACACACAAGCATTATAGCAATAGCATCATAATTAACACGCAGATTATGATTTATTATATTCCACAAAAAACTATTTAATATATGATGTACATTTATTCATTATGTAAAATTAAATAACATTTAAAATCCTTGAATGAAAAACACACATGCACTGGTTTTCACCATATAAGATTATAGCAATGTGTTTAATATATATCACTAACACAGTGTTCAAAAATTAAATATTTAATGCAATACTGCACACTAAATGTACATGAAGCTGAAGGCTGCACTCAATGCCAAGCAAGACTCCAGGAATATGTGTTTTTGCAATAGAATGGATGGTGGGTAACCAGAGGTTAGTGATTATATCTTCATTGGCACCACAGAGAGGTGTCTGCATGTAACAAGTCAAGACATGTCTTAATAAATCAATTCCTTATCATCTCTGGAGTGAAACCCACCTAATCTTCATGCAAACGAAGTGGAAAAAAGGGTGTTCTTCCATTTCTGTGACTGTTTTCTCAATCTGAGCAGAGAATGAGTCTCATAATGGATTTCAGACACGATGAGGCTGGGTTTAACATATTGAACATCACTTGCACATCAACAACAGAACACTAATTTTCACTCACTATAGTCAATAACTCCCTGCATAGATTCCTTGGTCCAGAACATGTTCAGGAATGTGAAAAATTGCACATTGCAATCTGTCTGGAGAATGAAAAACCGGATAATCTAACTAGAAAATGAGTGATCAATTAAGCTGCTTCCTTTTCATTTATTGATCATTAATTTGAACAGTAAACATATTAATAAGCATGATTTCTTCACACAGGTTTTCTGTTGAATATCCCATATTCGAATTCCCTTAGTCAGTAGCCATAATATAAACTTTTGCTGAAGCTGTGGTCTTTTACGAACAACTTTGTTTAAATTTAATATTCAAAGCAAGCCACAAAATACTGTGTGTTTCACATAACAAAAAAATCAAAGATACTAGGAAAATTATTGAAAAATAACAACAAACGTAAAAAGACAATAACTAAATCTCATTACATTTCATTTTTAAACCAAAATACTTAGTCATAAACTTTTCTTTCTTTTCAAGAATCATCATTTGATTTTTTAATCAAGAGTAAATCAAAGAGAAGTTTAAACAAACAAATAAACAAAAATAGTTCACTCATTATCACTGCTCTCTCATCCTATTTTCTATCTTCTATTTTTCTGTCTGGCGCATCACCTTCAAAACCTATTCAACCCTTATCTTTAACTGCATAATATCTTGAACATAAATCCCTGGACTTTAGTGGAACTCTTGCCTGATATACTTCTCTTTGTGACATCTCGGGTGTTACCAGCGCAGGGGGGAAGAATAAAGGTCAGAAAGGCAAAATAAGAGGATGAGAAGTTGCTCTGACTTTGAGAGCTCTACTGCTGTCAATCAAAAAAGCTCTAAGGAACCCTCTTTGACTGATGGCTACATTTCAGGTTAAGACATTCAGACAGCAACATAACCCATCACATAAGATCTACTTTTATGTAGCTTCATGCATTCATGTTAATTTTGTTGTGTTTAGCCTTGGTTTACCAGTTTTTGTATTGACGTATAGAGTTGACGATCTTTAGTCTCATCCCTATTAACACCAGTAAAAACATTTATTTAAAAACTTTTCATTAATTTTGTATTATTTAAAACATGTTGAAGTGCAGGCGTCACGGTGGCGCAGTGGGAAGCACGGTCGTCTCACAGCAAGAAGGTCGCTGGTTCTAGGCTCGGCTGGGGCAGGTGGCATTTCTGTGTGGAGTTCTCATGTTCTCCTCGTGATCGCGTGGGTTTTACTCCGGGTGCTCCGGTTTCCTCCACAAGAACAAAGACATGCGGAATAAGTGAATTGAATAAGAATGATTGCCCATAGTGTTAAAGAGTGAATGTGTGTGTGAATGTTTCCCAGCGATGGGTTGCGGCAGGGAAGGGCATCCGCTGCGTAAAACATGTGCCAGAAGAGTTGGCGGTTCATTCCGCTGTGGAGACCCCGAATGGGAATAAAGCCGACATGAAGATGAATGAATGAATGTTGAAGTGCATAAAATAACATAAAATAAATTTCGAACACATTTTCTGTTTCATTCAGTACAAAGCAATTCAAATCAGCTTTAAATCGATTATTTAAATTATAAGATTATTTAAATTATAAGAAATTTACAACAGCATCAACAAACTTTAAATTGATTGTTCCTAACAGTTAATTCACCAAAAGATTATCATTATTTCCTCTCTTACTTAGAATTATTTCGATATTAAATTCTAAATTCAACATAATTAAAAAATATTTGCTAAAATCACTATTTTCCAAGGCGAAACTTTGAAACTTCTGGTTTGAGTGCTTAAAAATTAATCGAAATAAGGGATAATATTGTGATAAGCTATAATGATGGTAAAATCATTGTAATCAATCTACTAATGAGTTTATACTGATCTTTTCCAATCAAATGAATCCACAACTCCTGTTTATTCATGTTTCTGCAGGTTCAATAAGGCCAAGTTTATAGACTTTTTACGACATTTAAGAATATAATTTAAGACCTATCATAACATCTAAAACACATACAAAACCTTCTTGACTAAATAAACAGTATGCTTCAAATATATTGTTTCAAACCCTAACCATCACTTTTATGTTTTTGAACATTTACAAAAATGTTCTCAAACTCTGGCAACCCTAACAATCACGTTTATGTTTTTGAGCATTTAATACAATCACATTTATATTGAACATTTATGAGTCGTATGTCAATATCTGGCCACCCTAACCATCACTTTCAGAATTCTGAGAGTGTATATGAACCTTTTCTCAAACTATGGCATCACTTTTAGGTTTTTGAGGATATTAAAACTTTTATAAAAGTTTTCTCAGACTTTGGCAACCCTAACTAATCATTTAAATGTTTTTTTTTTTAGCATTTAGGAGATTTTCTCAATCTCTGGCAACTCCAAGTAACGACAAAAACACACATCAAATTAGCTTTACTTGGACTACAAGTGACAATAGGAAACATTGACATCACAGGAAACCTGGCTATGCAAAGTTCACAAGGTCACTAAACGTGTTCACTGAATTTCATTTTGGTCAAATGTATCCAAAACCATCTATTATATAGCATTCCACTTGATTTTTCGGGTGTTTGTTCAAAGAAAATCAGTATTGACTGTAAAAGCTAAAACATAAGGGCAATCCGCTAGAATATTATGTCTCAAAACAAAGTGTCTTTTGTTACTCAACCTTGTAATTCAAGATTCAAAGTTAAAGAATGCTTAGAGTCCCTGCAGTATAGTTTGAGAATTCCCTCTGTGTAGCGATTTCAATGTTAACACATCAGATTACCATCCTCCAGCTGATGAAACACTTGCAGTGGATTACACATGGCATGCATGTTAAAACTGATGTGGACACAAGAAAGGAAAACTTGACACTGTGGATGGCAGGAGGTCAGTGTCATGGGACGACAAAAAAGGTGAACGGACTTTGTTCATCTTGATGTAACACGGTAACACTGCTTCCTAAGCTTGATGGATGATATAAAGTGATCAAATAGTCCTTTCTTGTGACTGCATGCGCGGCTGAGATGAATACTGATAAATGAGTGCAGTCTTCTCTTTACTTTAATCAGGGATCAGCGATGACTAAAATTTTCATAACATGCTGCTCTCCGAGCTCTACTGCAATGCACCACTGGAAACTCACACAGCCTCGTCTTGACCAGCACTTCTTTCAATCTAGGGAGCAAAACAGTCCTACTTTCATTCATATTTAAAGAAATGCACAGTTAGCGTAAAAGTGTAGCAAAGTTTTTTTTTTTTTTATGATTCCATTCAAATCAAAGTGATTTTCTAGGTATTTTGGAGCAATTTAGGTGCATTTGCTCTTGTATTATTTAAAAAACAGGATCATTTATGCCTTTACTGTAATAAAAAAAATTGAGAGACAGGAATGAGGAAGGTGCGACCAGGTAAGGACCAACATGCCCTGCTAACAACCATAATACCAGTCATGAAGACATTGGTTATGATTTAAAGGCTTAAAACAGATTGGCTTAAATAACCATACAAATATTTCTGCTATTATTGTTTTCATTGAGCCTCATGACTTCTTAAAATACATCTTTAAGCTACATCAATTTAAGTACAATCGATAAAACCCCTCCTCTACAATCGATATTTTGTAATACGAACAAAACAATACAACTGAAGAAGTTTAGTTTTCTGCTTGTATACACAAGTGATGGAAAAAGTGCTGCTGTTGACTTCACCTTTTATATCACAATATGCAGAGCTTTCCTAACTTGGCACTGCATAAAAATGTCATTAGAAATAAGGGATTTAAAAAAAATATCTCATGCAAATACCAGTTGTGAAGTGGGGTGTCAAAGTTGTAATGTCTGAAGAGGTTAACGAGTAAGAAATGTGACAATTATTGAGACATCACCTATTATTCACTTATGCCACATTCACCTGTTTATGTCGGTCAATCTGTTGCGATCAGAGTGTATTAGTTAATGGCTTCATGATCAAATCTGTTTTTCTTTTTCGCTCTCATTATTTCATACCTTGTCTGAGTGACTTCAGCGTTTGATGATATATGTGATCTTTAGTCTGAGCTTGTTCTGGAGAGATTTGATAGTTTGATATACTATAAAAACCCTAGTTAAAACACTTGATTTAAGACAGCAAATTTTTTTTTTATAGTTTGTGTAAGGAATACAGGACGTTAAATTTGCTGAATAATTTAATTATTGTCTTGTTATATTTTGGTTTTATTTGGGTAAGTGGTTGTGGCACAGTCTTTTGTTTTAAGTTTGTATTTGTTGATTTTTTTTTTCACACAGTGTTCTAATTATTTAAAATGTATAGGGCTCAGGGTGTCTGCCCTATGCCAACAGGGTATTTTTTGTACATTTATATAAATATATCAAATGGTTTTGTTCTGCAAAATGAGCCGTGCGCCACTATTCCTCCCCCAGCTGGGCCTTGCTTGTTGTTACCTAGAAAATCCACCAATTACATTAATCTTTTAGTAAGCCAAAAACACACTTTGTTTGTATTGTTTATCTGACAGGCTTCTATCACGGTTACACTTCTGGGTCAGACAGCGTCTGCAGTCTTCACTGCTGAATTAGCTGTTCAAATGATTGGTTAGTGGGCGGTGCTACGGCAACCAGCTGTGGATACAGCCATCAAGTCGTTTTGAGCTCTCAGAAAAAGAAAAAAAGATTGCACAAATATAGACAAACCAATCTGAATTTGACTTGAGACATGTTTTGATGAGGTATCATGTTTTGATTTTTCAGATTTTTTTCTGTGCATATTTTAGTTTTGTTTCAACATCTTTAACCTCGTGTTTTGAATTGTTACTTATTTGAGTTTGGAGATCTCAAACAACAGGTTGACACACATGCAAGGTGGAAAACAGGATTTAGTTTTCTTATAATATGCCTTTTTTTTTTTACAGGATATGTTAGCGATCCCTAAATGAATCCTTTCACGACTCGTTTATAATAAACCCCTCCTCTACATGATGAACCGGAGAAGTTTATGGGGCTGCTGAATGAAATCTTTCTAGCCTGGTTTTGACTGCGTTTGAGAGCAATTTCATTGACAGAAGTGACACACAATAAACAGAGTGCTATCAACACAACATCAAACTGTCCCTGATTGAATAAAGAGTCTGAGTAAAAATATGTTTCCAGTTCTTTACTACACAGATAATAATATCATTCACCAGCAATCAGACAATGATTCGCTTTCAACTACGACCTCTGAATCGGCTCTCTCTGAAAACTAAAGCTATGTTTCACACCACATTAAAAGGTAGTTTTTAAAAAAAACATAATAGCGTCTTTTTTGGGAAGTGAATATGTCCTCTTTGACTAGATAGTTTGCAACCAAATGAGAGTGATAGATTGATCAACATTATTATCACTTTACTTATGCTGAGCAATGAAAAAATTCAGTGCAGTGATTATAAATGCAGTGATAAAACAAGTAGTCATATTTTTGGATAATTAGTACTCGACCAACCTTTGGATTTCAATGCATTTAAATGTGTCCAGACAAAGAAAGGCACGCAAACAAGTTTAGACAGAATGGAATGAGGGGAATGGCAATGTCAAAGGGAATTGCAATCAGAATGCAAGGGAATACAAACATAAAAGCGAATACGCATGAAGGTTGCGCTGCATAATTCATGCACTGCTCCTTTTAGAAATGGCACATTTATCAGGACAATATTGTTTGACAGAGAAGCAACGATCTCTGCTCCTCTTAAAAACTCTCCCTCCAAAAAAAGAAAAAATACTAATATAACATGAACAAAGTGATGACCGAAGCCTTTTTGAGAGTTGCGTCACAGAGTATCTCTCTAGTCTGCTTTGGCTAATTTCAGAGCGGGTCCACTGAATACTTGCCCCAGAGAAAAATAAAACACTACGGAAGCTAAATAGGTAGAGTTATTTTCAAGGAAGATATCTTAAAAAATGTTAAAAGCCTTTTCACTGTGTATATTTCACCTTTTTCATTTCAACATAACATAATTTCAAATTTCAATATCAATCAAACATTTTATTTCAGGTCATAAACAGAAGTTAAATGACAAAAAAAAATGTCAGACAAGACTTTCGAATACAGTTTTCTGCTTTACTGAACATTTAGAGTTGGAACATCATCTGATACAGGACCGAATGGACCTGCACACTTAGTCAGAGTCACAAGTTGGCATATATTGTGCAACTTATCAGCATTTTACATAACATTTCTTGGTCAGCATCTAACAGACACTAACGTATTTGATGACTCTGTTTGTTCTAATTGACCAAGTCAAAATGACCTTACTTCAGGAACATGACGTTTTAATCTCTTTTAAATACTTCAGCACTTTGGAAACTTTACTGTTTGAAAAATGTGCTATAGAATGAATTGGATTGGATTGGAACATGTAGTAAAAAATATTTTTATTGATCAAGTCGGTTGAGGCTCTATCACGAATAAAAGAAGCATTATTAATATAGTACATAAAACATATTGATAAGTCATTTAATTGCCAAATCCCACAGTATTAAGTGAATATTTAAATGTTTGAAAAAAAAAAACCTTTTCATGAGAAGGCTGTTAAAAGAAGAATCAAATTTAACTCTTTATGCTATAGTATAAAACCAAAATTTGCTTATAACAAACATGTAGGTAGCCAATCAATGACTGGAAACTTTGAAGAAAATCCTTCTTCCTTCATCTTCAGAAAGCATATTGTGGTACAAGTACCCAGAAGGCATGGGAGTGAAGGACAACCCTCCAACTTGAAATAAATGAACAATCTCTTTGAAGGACTATTGATAGAAAATAAAATGCTATATCAGATTAAAAAGAGCACATTTGCAAGGAGGAACAGGAGTGACATCCCATCAGCAGGCTTTTCAGAGGGACACAGACCACCTGGGCTCCGCTCTCGTCTGTTCTAGACGTCCTCTATATTTATTCTCTGTTCATTCTCCATCCATCTTTCATCTTCCCTCCAGTCTCTCCACTCTCCACATCTCACTCATGCTACTTTACCATTAAAGCCTATGGTCTGCGACCCCCAGTGATCCCGCAGAAAACAATAGGCTATTCTACTCGGGTCACTGTAATCAAATGAACCAATGGAGACGAGGAGAATCAATGGTAACCTCTGACCTGTTACCAGTGGATTTATGGACAAACAAATGCTGGTGACAAGAGTTTTATTGATCTTAAATTTATGCTGAAAATCTGCTACCTTTTTGTAAAAAGAAAGTAGCTTCAAAGTAAATAAAAAAAGAACCTTATGTTTTAGAAATAACGAGTCTCTAATTGAAGTATTCTTCTAAAATTACTATTTCTATGACCATATAATATCTGAATTGTATTTTATTATTGGCATTTAGGGATTTATTTTTTTTTTTTTCATAAATTTCTACTTTTATCTTAATAGAGGTTTCCTGAAAAGATCATGAAGATCTGCAAATATCAAGAAGAATTCTTGCTCAAATGAAACTTACTGAGTTGGGAGAGCAAGGGTGCTGGGCTGGACTTTGGGTCTTCTTTTGGCAGACGTCCCCATCTGATTGGCTGAGCGTTTGAGAGATTGTTGGTTTAGAAGACTGGAGGCCAGTCCTGCATGGTACTGCAACTACAGAGAACAGAAAAACCCACCATGAGCTGATCCGGTCACAAAGGTACATTCAACTAATTATAATTTATTCAGCACCATTTTGAAAACTTGGACTTAAACTATCTCAAAGTACAGATAAACGTGATAAACACAATTATCACAGACTAATTGGGCTTTTAGGAGCTGTTTACTCCAAGTCCCAATCTTGTCAACAATCTGCTCTTCAGGGAGAAACCACATTTGCTTGCATAACGTACTCCATCACATTTCTCCAAGAGTTTTTGCTGCCATGTCCTCCCCCTCGCCTCCTGTCTTACCATGCTGAAGATAGCCTGAGAATTCTTTCGCTTTGATGCTACAATTGGTCAATAGCTCTCTTGATTGTGTTAAAAAAAACGAATAAGATGTGCACATAGCAGATATTTTTAAATTAACAACTCTTTTTTTTTTAAATAAAGTTTGACTGATTTATGAATTTGATTTATATTTAAATTTAATGTGATTTACGATTAAATGTGTAGCAAGTACTTTTAAAACAAAAACAAACAGTAACATTGTTTGAAAATTTACTTTAAGTATGTGGAAATCTATAGGATGGTCCTGCTTAGTTCTAGGAGTGGGAACAGGTGTTCAGCTGTGTGTCAGCACCAGAACAATTGTTATCCCTAAATCTAAACTGTCTTGAGTTAAATGTATATGTGAGCTAAGGTTTATATATATATATATATATATATATATATATATATATAAAAAGCATTTGGTCTGACAACAGAGATTATATATATATATATATGTATTTATATATATATATATATATATATATATATATATATATATATATATATATATATATATATATATATATATATATATATATATATATATAGATATAGATATGTATCTATATGGGGTGTTTAAAATTTATAGTGCAACCCCATGATGGTTATTACGCATATGGTAGTTTTACTGTTAAACTGCTATTTTCTGTGGTACACATTGAAAAAGATCACTTGCAGAACTGTCTTTTATTATAAATGTAATATATCTGTCCTGGAGTATACAATAATACATTTATTGTACCAAAGATTTTGCATGGCTGCAGTTTGCCCATGTTTGTACTATAACAAATATAACAAAGGCAATTTTTCAACTGAAAATGTAGTTTACTCTAAATTTTTTAGGATTTATTTATTAATTATTGAAGCACTAAATAAAAAACAATTTCTTTAAAAGAGTCCTACTTTTCTTAGAGCAATGTAGACCATTGAATAGACCAAGCTCCAAAAACGTGGACAAACCAAGTGTTTTAAACGATGAATTAACTAATGCTAGTAAAAACAGATACAATTTCAAAGAAAATTGTAAAGTTGTACCTAGAAAACAACGTTTATAAGAAAACACAAAAAGGATGTTCGAATGATTTCGGCTCGTTATGACAAAGATGAGATTTTGTTATGCAATACAGGATTCCAACACTACTAAAATAGAAATTATACATGCTACTAGCTTTACATTTGTAATAAAAAGGTCCCCAAAGTCACATAAAACATTAAGTCTCCAGCATAGGATGGCATTAGTTCTGGTCCAACATTAGATCCATATGATTACTCACAGGTAAGACTGAGTGAATGTCAGCTTTATTTTTGTTTTAAATTTTCTGGAAATCAAATTTGGTTTTATACAACTTTTTATGGGAAGTTGTCCCATTCACAAGCAGATAAAACAGTTCTACATTTAAATCTAATAGTGAACAGGACCTTAAAACACAACATAATTAACATTTTGTGGTCACTTGACAGTTGTGGTTAAATATCAACAGGCCTTTTAAGAACACTATTACTATTTGTTAAACGAGAGAACATCCCGGTGTTTGTTTGCTTTCTATTGAGAAACCCAACCAGGCAGCTTCCAAAAGGCTAATGGGATAATAGTCCAACTATGTTTAAAAACAAGCCGCTTACAACCTGACAAACGACACTGTCGCCAAACTTTTATTTTTATAACTCTTTAGCTCTGAATATCAGCATGCTGAGGAAGTATTTAGTAAAGCAATAGTGTGTTAGCAGTGAGCCATGCCAATTGTATCACAAACAGCGACAAAAGCCTAAAAATCTCATCAGCCTCCAGATCCAACGACGTTCTCCCCACACTAACCAAACCCTTAAAACAAGTGCTTGGATAGGCCAGTGTCCCATTAATTGCTATAAAAAATATTCCTCCTATTGAGCTAATTAGCCATGTTGGGAGGCAGCAGAGCGACGGCCGCTGAGTGAGAAGCAGACGCCGCAGCACTCCCCCTCTTTAATTTGGCTGACCAAAGCAGCTGTGTTAACGGGGAATTATTTTAATTAACTGAAGCTCCTTTTCGCAGCTAATGAGCCTACTTGGAAAGGGCCAGATTTCGTACAAGTATACAAGGCGCAGTGGGAAGTTGCATGGGCTCCAGCTGTACCAAAAGACCCTCGCTAATAAAAGAGCCTATAACAAGGGAAGAAAATAAAGCAACACATAAGACGACAAGATGCTGTGAAGACGGCTAAGGCACCTTTGAATGTCAAGTACTTTGAGCGACTTGGTGCAATCAAATCTAGACCACTCACATCTGTTTTTAAAAATGGACCTGGATAATTGTGTTGCTTTTGTAAAAGTTCTACATGAATACAATTATAAATAGCAACATTGTTCACTACTAAAAGATGTATTTTCTACATAATCTGTAGCCTAGCTCCAGATTTCTTAAAGATCAGATGCCGTGTCAACTCCAGGCTTCATGTTTTGGAAGATTTTCACAATCCACTCAAAACTTAGGGGAAACTTGGTAAGAAAGTATTGCAATTGATTTAATTTGAATTGCACTTTTGATAACACAACTGTGGATTTGTCACTGCTGGTCAGAATCCTAGAATTATTAAACTATATGGTAAAAAATAGCTCATGTTCAATAGTGTTTTTCATTCTGTTTACTTCAAATCAGTCACCTCATTCGCCATCTTGGAAAATAATCAGCCGTGTGAGTGCAGTTCAGCAGGGGACTGGATAGGACAACCATCAGTGCCTAGTATGAGTACACCCTTGAAATAATCTAGAAAGCAAGTTTCTGTTGAGCTTTGAGTTCCTCTTCTAAACAGGAATGGCATAAATGTAAACACTTGGGATATGTGAGGGGAATGGGAAGGATTTTCCTGCCTCCTTAACCATAGTAAGAAGCAGGGCTATGCTGCAGATGTGCTGCAGAAGAAAAAATATGAAGTATGGCCAGATAAGATTATTGTATCAAACCAGTAACATTGAAATCTTGGGAAGAGTGAATGTAGCAGTTGCGACTTTAGATATAAGCTTTGACTCTTCTGTAGTTACATTGTGTAGAAATACCAGCAGAGAAAAACACGTCAAACCTTTCTGAGCTGATATTGCAAGGGACTATTTTACATTACGGCATAACAATGCAAAACTTGAATCGGTCATCGAGGCTTAAATGTCCCCAATGAGCATCTTGTCACTGGCTCTTTTTTTTTAATACTGTTGCATTAACATTTATGCATTTGGCAGACACTTTTGTCCAAAGTGACTTACATTAGGGGAGAGACAATATGCAATTTGTTACACCGTCAAAGTCTCTCTCAACTTCTCATAATAGAAATTGTATCAACTGATCAATAAACAGAGCAGTGATGGAGTAGAGGAAGATGATAAAGATAGTGATAAAGAAAGAAGATAAAGAAAGTAGTATTTTTTTATATAGTAGGTGTTCCCTGAAGAGAAGAGTTTTCAGGTGCTTGTTGAAAGCTGTTAGTGTTGCTGCTCTCCTGACTGGATCAGGAGTTTGTTCCACCAGCCAGGGACAGTGAGAGAGAAGGTTCTGCTGAGAGATCTTCTGCCCTTGTGGGACGGAACCACGAGTCGCTGTTCCTTCTCTGAGCGCAGGCTTCTGGAGGGCATGTAGGAGCGTATGAGCTCATGAAGGTAGGCTGATCTGGAGATAGTTTTGTATGCCAGTGTTAGCGATTTGAATTTAACCCGAGCTGAACGTTGCAGCTGAATGAAGCGAGAGTTATTTTAACATCTATTCGTCACCCATGAAATGTACCAAAGAAAGGTACTACATTGTAGCCATGTGACCGTTACTTAGTAGTTGCGCAATAAAACTTTTTATTGGTACATGATATTTTTTTTTTATATTTATTGAAATTTAATTTCCCCCTGGCCGTTCTACCAGATGTAACTTTCTGTGCTATGCATCTATGCTAAGTTAGGCTAGAAGGTCATATGGCCTTATCTGAAGAACACTAAAATGTAAAATGAGCTAATGTTAAAAAAAATTGAGTGTTGCTCTAACCAGAAGCTTCCTTGATCTTCAAATGCATTCAAATTTCCACTGAAGTCTCTCAGAAGACTGAAGAATATTACGTAACAATTATTAGTATTAGTATTCAGATGTATTAATTAAATGATTTTATGTTGTGTATTATGTAACCCTGGATTGATTGTCTTATGAAACAGATGGGCTGGCGCATCTACACAAAGGTTTATAGTTCTTAAAGCCTAGCAAAGAGAGAAAAAACTGATATTAAGGACAAAAGACAAGGAGGACAGCAGGAAATGAGTACAAACCAGAGAGAGGGAGACACAAAGGGCAAGATGGGCATACCCCTGAATGCTGTCAGGCAGCTGGGAGCGTCATCTCATTGGAGGAGTTGAAGATTAAAGCGCTGGGTCAGAATCTGACTTGTGTGAGGAAGCATGGGACAAGCAGACACAATCAACGTCAGTGTCAGATGGAACTGAAGTGGACAGCCTCTTTCAGAGAAAGAAGAGGCAATCATGGAAGCCCAAGAAAGTCATTGCTTGGATATAACCCACAACATTGTTAGGCCATGGCGCTAATCACACAATAAGAGACTGGAAACCAACAACAAATGAGCAGTACATTTTTGTTTCAGCTTGTGTTGATTTTTCTGGTTCAGAGGTTGTTCTTACTGCTCTTAAAGAAACATTGGTGGTACAGGAGGCCCTCGTGTTTATATTTTTATATTAATCCACAGAATTCTATTCCTGAGTTTTCTTTCTAGAACCTGAATGGCTGAACTTTCCTGTAATCTGTTTTTGTGTGTGTGTGTGTGTGTGTGTGTATGTACAGCAATCAACATCAGCGTTCCTTATAAGGTGGAGCCTGGCATTAGTTTTTCAGGTCAGGATTAGGTAGCATTTAGCTGAACTGTTGTCTTCTGATCTCCCAAAACTTTGGACCAATGTCGACATTTTGAAGGCCATTATATGAATAAGTTGATGCTTATTTAAACATTGTTAAATATTCTTACTTCTCACTCATATCTCTCACTTTCACTCTTTGGAGATTCACTACTACTAAATGAAGAAATGATTTAGATTGACTCAAGTTTTCTTTTACACAATAATTGAAAGGTTTAACAAGAAAGTTTTTTTGGTTGATATTTACCCAAATGTGATGATTCTTTTTTTTTAACCAATTAGCTTGATCAAATATTATCTTTTTCTTTAAAGTAAAAACGTTAAGAAAGTTAGAAACCTTTTGGAAATGTATGGGTATTATCAGGAAATTTAAATGATTTAGGTATTTAGGAATTTAGATAAATTGTAAAAACAAACCAAACTATAAATGGTTTTAGTTATTAACTATATGTGGTCTCAAGCTGGCATTAGCGCGAACTGATACATATTAAAAATAAAATTAAGTTTCATTGTAAGTGGAACTATAATCATTTTTGTCGAATCGCACATAAGCATAAATATTGACTGTAAAAAAAATATAAAAGTAATGTTCACTAAAGAATGATTAATCAACAAATCCCCACCCATGGTCAATCATAAAAAGTACAATTCTATATTAAATTGACTAAGGAGGATTTAGTTAGATAAGAGGGTTTAACATTTAGTCAGCTTTATTGTTATTTTTGTTTACAGACACCACTTCAGTCCTCTGTTTATCCTTTCTCACACTGTATATAGCTCATATTGTTATTGTGATTGTTACATTGTTGTTTTGAATATTTTGGGATTCACTTTAAATAAATTCCCTTACTTGAGTTGTTGTTTGCCTTTTTCCTGTGTTCTTAATTGCCAGCATCTTTTATTCACCCGGATCTGTTCCTCTTGATTTAATGTAATAACATCCATCTTTTATGTTACTTCCTTATCCCAAACCTTACCACCAGTGCTCGTAACAGACATGAAGAGAATGTGGTTTGTAGTTGCAATTGGGCTTCTGGGGAAAAAACGTCCATAAAGGTAAAAACAACAGTCATTCATTAGTGGTTGTTTCAACAAAAAATTATGTGTTATGCAATTTCTTCAATTACCGTTATGTACCCTGTTATAGGCAAACCTTCAGCTTTTCAAATTATTTCTATTGATTCCCAATGAAAGTTCCCCACCTTGAAAATTCTCTATGCAACTTACATACACATTGACATTGGATGCAAACTGATAACCAATAAAAAGCTTAAGAACAGTATCGAGTTTGAATATGCATGGTCAACATAAACTGTATGAAAAAAGTCAAGAGGAAGAGATAGATCGTAATTAAAAAGACAAAAAACCAGGATGCTCTGCAATATCCAAAACATTTCTAATTCCTAGTTTAAGCCCTGTTCTACATTTCACATTAATTAGGCAAATCCACACCGCCCCGCTCTCTGCAGTGCATCTCATTCTCTGTGCTTTTCATTTAGCACTACAAGCAGAGCTACAGGATTGACGCTTATGCAAAAGAACGTTCCTACATTATTCCAAGCAGCTAATTGCACACACCCATCAAACCTAATTTCCATTCCAAGAAGCTTTGCTGATGAGAAAACAGCAAGATCATGTTATGAATATTAAGAGTAAGTTTGAACGACTCCCTTTTATCACGGGCCACTCGTTACTCCGCATCCAGGAACAGTAAAAATCACTGTATCTATAACCAAAATGTGCCCTCAATTGGAACCCGGTTTGTGCTGATAAATTTAGACCCTATGAGATTGTAGAGTGAAGAAACACTTCTTATTGTAACATAAAAACCTTGTCAGACTTAAATCTATGTTTTATTTCTCAAATAAAAAGTTCACTCAAGAAAACACTTAAAAAAGTCAACATAGCAAAATAACAAAGCTCTAAAAACCATACCTCTTAGACAAATAAAAAAATATCTCACTCAATAAAAAAAGACAAAGACAAAGCCCCAGCTAAAAATATTTTGGGTATTCAACAGTCTTGTTAACGATATTTAGCCACAAATGAGAAATCCCAATGCAGTGAGGGATGAGACCAGGTAAGGTGGAAGAGGGGAAAAAGACTGACGGGTGAAACAAGTAAAAGACACTGAAGCTGCAGTCAGGGGGTTAATTAATTTTTAAATATCAGCCAGGGATCACAAGGTCTAGCGTATTTTCTGAGCTGGCTTCTCATAAATCAGGGTTATGAGTACCACAAATGAGATCAGTCATAATCTATGCAGGAAGCCCATTTGGGTTTGAACAAGTTGTGATTGAATAAGATAGAAAGGCTTGCGAAAATCAAAATGGTTTAACAAGTTAGCTTAAACATCTACTTGAGCGCTACAAAATGTCCATCATTCCGGAAGTCTTCTACAGACTGCTGTGAATCTTTAAAGATCCAAAAAGTTTTAAATTGTAAATCTTGAACCCAGAAAAACTTGATTTTGCTGCTGGCTGGGAACAAATGTTGGTTTCACAAAACAATTTTATAATGTCGAAAACTAACTTAGTGACTTGATAAACTTGTATTTTAGATGTGAATTCAAATATACTGGATGTTAAGTACAATGCACAAAATAATAATCTAAATGTAACATTGAAGTACATTACATTTAAATTAACTTAAATCTATTTTTAAGTATCTTTAGTTCCATTTTTAACTTTATAACATTGGCTATTTGTGGACAAGCAAAAATGAATAATGTTAGAAACTGTGTAAACAAATAACAGCATTTATTAGTAAAATGCCACTAAATACAAATAAAAAACTTTATGAAAAAACAATAAGACTAAAGTTTGAAAATTTGGCTGAGGCATACACTAGTGTGAATTGGCTTTAGAACATATTACATTTGGTTCTATCAATAATTTGTCCACATGAACAGTTAGATCAGGGGTCTCGATTTAATTCCTGGAGGGTCGCAGCTCTGCACAGTTTTTCTCCAACCTGACCCGAAAACACTTGCTTCCACTGATTAAGCTCCTCTGGGTTTGTTTGAAGCTACTGATGTATCGCTTGAAACAGGGTTGGAACAAAGACCTGCAGGGGCTGCGACCCTCCAGGAGTTGAGTTTGAGACCCTGGTTTAGCTGCAAAAGTACCATCCAAAATATTCTTCAAAATGCTCAGGACATTTTCATACACAGATGAGGAAAAGAAAATGATTGATTCTAGACGTTGGATACAAATTGCACTTACAAGGTTATGCATCTAAACTAAATAATATAAATGAATAAAATTGCAAATCGCAATAATGCAAGTCTCCACGCTGAAAATCTATAAAAACTATACATTTCTAAACAGTGTTGACGTCTGTTTTAATCCATGCAACATCAGCTGCTACAAACATTTTTAATCTGCATCATAGATACAAATATTAACGCGAACATTAGGTTTAAACAGCCCCAGAATGTTCCATAAATGTCTAAGTTCATTAGTGTCACCATAAACACCGGATCAAACATGCCAACAAACAGCCGTGTCCCAAGAGATCCTGAAATAAACAATTTAAATACCATTCGATCTTATGAATATCCAACACAAAACTAAATCAAAGGTTCGAGCTGGTCCCTTGCACTTTTAATGAGGAATTAGAGGGCCGAGGCGAGCGGAGACCACTGTTCTTTCAACTTTACACTCCCTTGTCTTGGAACTAATAAGGAATCCAAGCTGGCTAAAGTTCCCACATCAAACATTTTCATCAGAGCTGGGCATTTTCAAAAGGTCGCAGCTTTTTTCAGTCCCTCTCAAAGTTGTTTCTTGTTCTTTTCCACCCTTACACGTCCCTTCGCGCCACGCTGATCTTTAAGACTGACCAGGCTATTAGTCGTCCATGGCAGAGCGATTGGAAGACACATGCTCCATCATTAACTGCCTGGCTCAAACATGCTGTGATGCAAGTCTGCAGCTCTCTGATCTTATTGTGGGCTGCGAGTTTGAGGCCTGCCATTTGTTTTTCCTGACAGCTTCGTTCAAGACATGATTAAAGCGGCTAAGCAGCTGCACGCATTCAGGACACTAAACGATATGAAAGGCCACGAGCTGCAGGAACATTCATGACATTCCTTTGATTAGTCTTAGGGCAAAAAAGCTGGAGGCTTTGTGATTAGATAAATATCCATAACATAATCTCTGACACAAGGGTTTGACTTGTGATTTAGTTATTGAAGGACGTTCATTTTACCTAAGGAAAACTTTTTTTGTATTAATTTAAAGGTAAAACGAACAATTCATATTAAGACTACAATTCTTTAGATAAAAATGTTTAACTTTTGATCTTATCTAATTTAAAAGTTACACTATATAATATTTTCCAACTAGTATCAGATTTACAAAACAAACAATGGTTGTTTTTGTGATAAGTGGAGAGAGGGTGAAAACAATTACTGGAGGTTTAGAAGCTTTGTGTTAACATGACCATGATGTCGAAAGTGATGTTTTTATTTAATCAAAGCTGGAAATTCTATGGTTTTATAATGTATCTAATATCGTTCACATAATAGCAAAACATAATGGAGCCAAAATCTGTCAAAAATTCCAGATCAATTTCAGATTGACAATTAGTGTCAGGATCTATCGCCCGTTTTCTTCATCGATTAAGTTTAGGATGACAAGGTCCTGACATTCTGTCTCGAAATTATTTTAAATTTAGACACTTGCTTGTAAGCACTCCCCTTTTTTATTCTCTTTATATTTTATTTCTTGTACCCGTTACTTCATCCTTTAGGTCTGATTATTTATACTCTATGTTTGTTTCCTTGCAACAATGAATGCATTACATTTGGTTTAGCCAGTGACTCTGAGACAATACTAATTTTGACTATTTTTTTAAGTAATGTGAGATTTTCCCCTTTTGTTTTTTACTGCTTTTTTCAACCTGAAATTTCATCTTCAATTTCCAACACACAAACCTTTGACAGTGACCATTGGCCATTACAATAAAAATCTTAAAGAAGAATCTTAAAGAAAAGAATATTTTTAGTATTATTTGCTTTCAGATGTTAAAAAAAAGACTGTCAATGCTTTAAAAAGTTTAATGGGTTTCATTACAAGGATGAGAAAGTTCTGCAAAGGCATTTTAGGCCTTTCTCAAATAGTAAGAGAAGATGTTGTTCATTCTCTGAAGTCAAGTCTCTGACAAATGTAATTTTAATGGAAAAACAAAAGTAAACATACACCTCAAGTCTGAGACAATTTTCTGCTAAATATTACATGTTCAACACAACTAAAACCATTTAATTTCAATTAACATTCCAATCCATCCACTTGAGAATTTATACAGTCTTTAAAAATTATGATTTACAGAACACTTACGTGTGAATGTTACTGTAATCAACTGTATCAAAGGAAACATAGTAAATATAATATTACAGAAATGTAATTCTACAATAAAACACATCAAGGTGGTTCTGTTAACTCATCAGGAGTCTGGGTACTCTATCTGGATTCTGATTTTAACAATAAAGTCAAACATGGGATATCTCCAAAACATGATGTAATCTGTTTTTAATACAAGATGAGAATATGTAAAGGATCCTCATAAATCTACCATCCTAGGAAGGAATATCTCATAATTACATGGAGGAAAATGATTACCATAACAACTTCAGCCAAACAAGCCTGAATTTCCTAATATTATTGTCTCATTAGTTGTGCTAGGTGGTCGGTAGAAGTCTTTTAGAGCTGCAAAGCAACCTTGTCAATGTCAGAAAGCCAGAATCTCCCTTTAATCCCGGAATTCTTTCAACGACACACACACACACATGCGCAAGCACACACACAAATAAATGTGCACATCAACACACACGCACATGCGCACACACACACACACACACACACGCACACACACAAAGTCACATGTTCTACCAAAGACAATTAAAGGGGAACATATTTAGCCCTTGGTTACTAGCTGTCACTCAAAATGCTCATTGCTTCATGTGTTTGGCTCCAGAAAGCTCAAGGTCTCCTCCTTCCTGAGGCTTCGGCATCATTAAAACAGAAATACATTTGCATATTGTTTCTTGTAATCTAATAAAATTGGGTAGCGGCAGATAGAAAGTATTCGTTTGACCTTGATATTTTTCATTAATATCATTTATTTTTATCCCTACAGCCTGGATACTTATTTTAAAGCATTCTAAATCTGTTGTTTAGAGTGAAAAAGTGACACATTTCGTAAAAAAAAAAAAACAACAACTTCATAATAAAAGTCAACGTTCAGGCATTGCAGTAGGTAAATATAAGGTTTAAGAACAATTTGAACAATATTAATTGGTACTAGAAATATGAAGAAATAATTTAAAAAGTATTTCACCTATAATAAAATAAGGAAAAAAATTAAGCTATTTTGTGTAATTCTTAGGCTTCATTAAAAAAAACTTTTAGGCAAAAAAAAAGGACTTCATTACCGTTGCTTTAATTAACATATTAATAGTTTTTAAATAAAGATTTAAACGAAAACTTGTGTAGAAATTTAGATCTAGTGGATTTATTCTGAACTAAAAGATGTTTTTATGCATAAATAACTGCTTCAGTACCCTAAAACTATAAAAAAAATAATGTGCATTCATCCTGTGGAAACCTGCTTGATGGTTTGCATTGATGTTCAGCGATACAGTGAAAAGTCATCAATACCTCTGCAGCGAAGCTTGCCTGTCTGCACCTATACTTACACTCTGTTCCAGACACAGTTACGCAGAAATCTGGCAGAATAATTTTATACGCTCAAACCTCGGGATGAGGCGTCTGGGTTTTTCCAATTATATATTTTTCAGAGACTTTCAGCAACAAAATTCAAGTGGATTTTATGATACAGTTTTTGTTAGTATAGAACTAATATTATTAGTATAAAAACAACCTATGTTTGAAATTAAATTATATTGAAATTAAATAGCAATAACTTCAAGTAGCTGGAATCATGGAACATTATAGAATTTCAGATAATGACTTTGATTTTGTTGAATGATTTTGTCAGTGTTGATCTAGTAAACTGTCTCAAGTGAGTCTGCCGAGTTATATTTATGTGTTTAATGAAAAATAAAACCAAGATTTATCAGCATCTCCAACGTAAATCAGTTGGTAGTGCTCTGAAGCTCCACTGATCAGGGTTTGGATCAAACTCATGACAAAGTTACCAATCATTGATTCTGGTTTTAACTTTTAACATAAAAACCCTGAAAAATCTGTTGAATTAATAAATGTCCAGACAAAACGTAACATCCCAAACTTCCTCAGGTTTAATGTTATCAGCGACAGAAATATTTTTGGCAAAAGCGGAACATAAAATGTTGTAAAATTAGGCGCAAATCATTTAACCAAAAGAAAACAAGAAAGCCATATAACAAGTATAACTAAAGAAACCTAATGAAACCACACATTTAATATCTAAGGAAATATATCTGCTAACAAATCACAAAAATCTTCCATTTGATTGACATCTTCTGTGGAAAAACAACTTTGAAAAGAAGACTTTTTGTTGAGAAAGAAGCCATGGCTTCAACAACCCCATACTACAAGCAAACACTGAGAAACAAACTGTGTTAGCTACAGATCGAGCTCCTCAACCTCCATCAATCACAATAACCAACACGAGTCACTCTACAAACCAGAACATGCAACCTTCAAATACAGTTAGTTATAACATCAAACAATGGCGAATCAATACAAAGCTTTAAGGAACGTAACCAGAAAAACAACAACACAAAAACAGTGGTATATATTAAAATTCTTGATCTCTCAAAGATCACTTTCGCATCACCTTTGAGGGCAGGGCAACAAAGAACAGAAGAGAGGACGAGAGAGAGAGAGGCACAGAGAAATAGAGAGAGGGGAGAGGAATAGACAAAAGGGGAGGGAGAGGGAGAGAGAGAGAGAGAGAGAGAGAGAGAGAGAGGACGAGGGGAGGGGGGAGAGAGACAGTTGATGCAGAAGAAATTCAGCTGGGAACCGCGAAGCTGCTGCTCTCAGGAGTCTCTTCGGTGAGTTTGCTCAGGTGAGAGAGCTATTTTTGTCTTTAAATAGAGCTTTTTCTGGAGTTAAGCCCTCTCGGTTGATGGAATTGTTTTATTCGGGCTACTGCTGTTCGGCTTGTTCTCGATTTCAACTTTAGCTGTTAAGATTTTACGATTGTCCGAGGAATACGCTACTATATATAATTTATTTTCCTTTTGTTTTCATTTAAAAAGTACTTTAAACAAACTTTACTGTTTAAAATGAGCTAGGAAAGCCTTTTCAGTTGCTGTTAAAATTCATTTAAGGTTTGGAAGTAACGCAAATGTGTGTTTCATAGATAGTTTCAATGCATCTTATTTAATTCCAAATACAGATAAATGTTTTGATAAATAGACACTAATATTTTCCATTCTTTAAAAAGAAAGGGATTTCAGAGAGATATTGTCAGGAAAAAAAGTTATTTAATTGTAAAACAATTCGAGTTGGAGGGGAGTGGAGGGGCTAGCTGGAGTTAACAGAAATAAGAGACATTTATGTATGTTTTAAAAATTATGTAGTTATTCTCGACGACAATGTAATGCAGTAAATTACAATTTTTAATATTAAAATATTAAACAAATCCTGTTGAAGCCAACATCCTGAAGAAACTAAGTAATTACGTTTTTACAAACCTTTCAAGTAGAACTCAGCTTTTTTCTGTTCTCAAATGCACACTTTTATATGGAATTATTGCAAAAAGCTTCACACAAGTGTTAACAATCCCCATTGATTAAAAAGTAAGTAAAAAATTATGATTTTGTTTAGTTATATTTAATGAACATTAAATGCATCCTGTTGAGGACTATGAAGTTTTCATGACGTAACTATGAAGTTTATACAAATAAAATGGAAATAAACAGAATGAACAATCTTTCTTTTACAAAAACAATTATCAAATGGATATTCTTGTGATATGTTTGAGCACAAAAAGGGACTGCTTGAAAACGGTGTAAGGATGGTAACAGATTTACTTTGTACTAAATACAGCTGTGTGCTAATTTACAACATATGACCTGCTTGCTCAAGTGCATATAGGCACACAATTAAAAGTCAAATTTATAAAAGTCAAAGTCACAGAGAAAAAGAATTAAATGAAAAAGTATTGCAAAAGTCTCTCTTAAAACAAGATCCATAACACCTTACAGTTCAGATGCAGGAACTGTTTTATCGAGAGTACTGCAATATTTAGCATACATTGATACAGTGCTTTTCCAATTTCCAGGTAAACCATCAGCAATGACCCAACTCATCACCAGACACGAGAACATTAGACTGGACTGGAGCACCAGGCATCTGCAGACTGCGCACAAACCACTAAAAGCACTTTACGTCTCTTAGCGGAAGCGACATCCTGCCCTGGACTTCACTGGGAATTCAGCTGCCATCAAGTGAACTTAAATATTGAGGATGCCACAACAGATCTGAAGCCACCCCTTGATGCGACAAACATTGTACAGTCACACACCTCTCTCTCTTCAAACATTGCCCTTTAGGAAGCCCCTGTGATCATGATGGATTTTGGAAATATTGCAGTCTAAATAATTTCCATGCTGACACTCTTCAAAGCTGTGGCGGCTCTTGCCTTTCTCTCGTGCCCATGGACCCCTCCAGTGCCATGCTCTCACAGGCGCTCCTGCTCGTGCAGTGCATTATCTTAACTCTCGGCCAGTATGATAACTGCAAATCACTGGTCAGCACAGACGATGGGCCGATATGGGAATACTACGCTTGCCAGCCCAGACCCATGTCCATGAAGGAGTACATGCAGATCAGAGTGGAGCCTGCTGATATCACATGTGGGGACCCGCCAGAGAGATTCTGCACTCTGGTGAGTTTCGTAGAGTTTTGACAAACAGCTGGATCTGTTTTATTCTAACAGCTTGTGAGCGAACATTGTTTCAAACCCTGTTTGTGATGTGCAAGTGTGATGTAACATCGGTGAAACCTTGGAAGCTTCAAGGCATAGAGATCTATCTAAAGCTATATCCCAGAATAATATCTAGTTGGAAAATAAACAGCTGCTTTTGACGAATTCACATCCACATTATTGAAAACCAAAAGTGCAAAAAGTGAAAAAAATATTTGTATATGAACACATCAAACCTTTGTTCCGCAAGAAAATTTGATGAAATGTCGCCCACATGTTGGCAGACTCTTCTTCTGAACCTTCATCTTAAGCTATTCCCAGAATAGCTCAACAGGGTCAGATCCTGAAACTGGTCATTACATTTCAGCCAGAATCCCTGCTGACCCCAACAATCAAATATTGCGTGGGTTATTTCAATATATTTCAAACTGATTCTAAACTTTTTAATTTATGGTTTTAAACACAAAAGTTATGAACTTGAGCAACTCATGAAACCCATGTTGCATTGAACAGGTTCATAGTCAGAATCCAAAGTCAAATTGTCAACGAGACACATATTTAATCAGCAAAAATGCACACATGTCCCGTTAATCCACATAAACCATCTTTTCTTCTGTTTGTTAGATGATTAATTTGGTCCAAGATTACTTTGATCAAGAGTGATTCTTCCATTCATTCTCATTACTACATTCATTTAAGCTCTCTTTCAATATGAAAGTGATGCTTCACATTCATAATTAGATTTAACGTTCATAAATTGTAAACAATACTTCTAATTTCCTCTAATCAGCATCCACTCAGGATTTTATTTTCATTCCCTTATTTTGGAAGTGCAATGCAACCTGTGCACTTTTTCCAGGTTGTAAATAATGAATAATAAAAAACATTTAAACCACTGCAAAACTTGAACGCATGATTCACAAGTCTGAACTGGCATAACTGTTTGAATAAGGAAGCTTTAGCATCCACTCATTATGATCTCTTCAGAAAGTTGCTCTATTTCTTTTCTTTCTTCTTAATTCCACTGTGTGCAAAGAAAGTGCATTCTTTAACACTTTAATATCGAGATAACTTGAACTCTTGTCACCATCAACATCTGCCCAGGCAGCTGCAAACTGAGTGAAAGTATAATATAACATTCACTTAAGGTGAGGGCTAAAATGAAATCAGCAGCTACACAGAATCTCATTTACTTTTGGATGCAATGAAATGTAACACCAATTACTAGTTGAAGTAAGACATTAATCTTTTTAGTTTGAGAGTATTGGTCTTTAGGTTCTTCAACTAGTATAGATAAAAAGGAATAACTATGATTAATAAACATTACATAAACAACATTATTTAAACAACTATAAAATAATATGTTTCATCAAGTTAGGCTTCTTATAGTACACTTCTTGACCAGTTCCCTTCAACTTTCAAAGTGTTGAACGTACATTATTTGACATTGCAGAGTATTATTTAAGTTTCTTCTTTCCACACTGAGAGAACTTTCTCTGAGAGAAAATGTTTTATTTTAGCATTGCCACAAAACTACTAAATAACACGACCCCTCAAAACTCTCAGAGTATCCTCTGTGATTCGAGAAATGCCTTTAACATTTAATTTGATGATTTTGAAAAGCCGTGGCTGTTTTTGAACTAAGGTTAAAGAAGCGTTGCATTGAAACGATTCACACAAAGAGTATGAGGCCTGCATGTAACTCTGAAATGTCAATACAGATTATGCAGAAATCTGCAACATGAGGCCATCAACAATGTGTTTGTTCTGCGCATCAACAAAGGCAGAGTCGATGTGTAAATTTGCCCACACAGCTGTTATTCAGTGTAGTTTCCGTGCTCGTACGAGACAGCAGTCACCAGGGGATTATCTGTGTAAATCAACCCAGGTTTAGCTCAGAGCGTGAAGCTGCAAGCAATCTGTGTCTTTCCCTGACACATCGACAACCCATCTACACAACTTTACAACTACTCTACACACAACTTAGAGTTTGAGAGAGATGTTTGAGCACGTGGAAGCAGTTAAAATGGAATGTTTAGCCATTTTTTTTGGAACTACATGAGCTCAGCCAGTGTTAATCTCCATCAGAGATGCTTTGGGACTGTAGCCAGGAGCTTGATTGCACAATAATCGGATGGAGGATTTGTCCAGCTGGACTGACACTACGCATGGGGCTTGGAGACAGAGTGCTGCCTCTGACGGGTGCTAATTCACACGTTTAGAGTGTGTGGAGAAAGGACAGGATGGAGAGGAAGGGGGTTGATCAGGCATTGCTTATTCGATGATGTCATTTTCTCACCATAAAACACACTGACAACCAGTGGGAAGCTAGACTGAAACCAGTCACTGGATCCATTTTTCATGAGGAAATGCAAAAGGGCAGTGATTCTCGAGTCTCTTGTTTGTGGTGAGGGATTTAGTTGTTGAGAATTAAGAGAAGAAGGATGTGGTAATGATTTAAGCAGCATCATTTTCACTAACTGGTGGTAAAGTGGTCTGGATTTCTCCTCAGTTCTACCAGTTGCAGGCTTACAAGGAAATTTTGGATGAAATTCTGTGGCACATCGATGCAAGTTTTAATAGTGTTAACTCAATAGTGTTAACATTTCCCATTCATTAAAAGGGGGATTTCAGAGAGATAATGTAAGAAAGAAAATGATTTAATAGTAAAACCATTTGAATTCGAGTGAAGTGGAGGGGCTAGCCGGGGTTAACAGAAATGTAACTGAATTTTATCCAGGCGAAATGAAACAATCAATGCAGAAATAAAATAAAAACTGTCTTTAAAAATGTTTTTTTTTTTCACAAATCCATTTGTGTACAACAGAAAATGTACTGCATTACATAAATAGGCCATTGGCTGATGACAAACAATGCTCAGCTTAAATATGGTAACATTATTTTTTTTTACTTGTCTTTACAAACCTTTAAACAATGTTTTTACTATTAGAGGTGATATCCATATCCTCATCCATTATATTTTAATCCAAACAATGAGAAAAAGTGTTTGTACTGAAAAATATTCTTTTTAAACGGCAATACAGTGGTATAAAACGTACAATGTATTTATCAAAGTCTCAAGACTTGACCGTGCAAATGGTGAATAATAGAAAAACAATGAATCAAAAACCAAACAAAATAAATCCTGACCCATTGCTAATAGAGGATGGTTCACAAAACCTTTCACTCCTTTGAGATGACGTTTCAAAGCACATTTACTCCACATAAAAATGTAATTATGATATTTTAAACATCACACCAAATTAAACTCTCATTCTTCATCTTCCATTCCCACAATAACCCGATGAATGGGAATATAGTTGGGTCACATTGATCAGGGCCTATTTTTCTGTTTGGACCTGACAAGGTTTCTGAGCAAAAAGAAACCGGAGCTGAGATTTGGAGAAGGGTGGAGTGTAGTCATGTCCTTCGCTGTCAGCACTTTCTGCTTTGATCGATAAAAGCTGAGTGTTCATGCTCTGATCAGCCTGCTCTGCATTCAGATGAGAAGCAGGAGGCAAGTGCTCTAAACGGAGGAGACCTTCTGCTGTCCACAAGACCAGACTTGCTCCATGTGAGAATCACTTTAAGGCAGCACTGTTAAAGAGGAGTGATCCACACGTGGATAGAGTTGCATCTCCTGGGAATCTGTGCCCTTGACAGGAATTGTTTCTAGTGGTTGAACTTATTTACCATAACTGTAAACCATTAAAAGTAATGCAGGTTAAATTAACGTTATACTATCCAACAGAAGGAACTAGAACAACATTTCAGACAACTGAACATAAATAAACATAAGTAACAATTTCATTAATGCTCTTAACATAAAAAAAATGTGTAATATGTAAATGCATTCCCATCGATAGCGAAAGGAAAGCAAAGGGGGAAAAATAAAAAAAATTAGATTCATATTAAGCCCCAGTGGAAGATGGAGTACCTGAATGATGTTCTTCATACTTTCCTGTTACTTTCTGGTTATCTACATCTCTAGGTGTCCATGAGGCAGTGCCCTGCAACATCATTGGGATCTAAAATATAAATTGTGTTTCAAGGATGAACAAAGCTTTTATGGGTTTGAAACAAATTTGTGAAACTAAAAACTGATTGAGTAGATCTTCTGAGCAGAGTATCCCTTAAAAAAGTCTATCCCTCAAAGATAAACAAGTTTAATTAAATGTTATACTTAAAAAAGTATAATTTAAATAGCTTTAAAAGTTTAATAAATTCCGAATTGCAATTGACAGTTTCCACACAATAACCATACTGTGTGCAAGATTCATAAAGAAGTAAAGAACATAACAAACTGTTTAAATTCAGTAATATTTTACATAGATATAATATTTCAATAAAAAAAAAAAAAATAACATCGAAGGAGACCTGAACTGAGGAAGCAGAAGTGCTCAATTATTTTACATAGATGATCTACAAACCGTTAAAACTCGCTGAATTCTTAAACTCAGTTTTTCTTCATTATGATTGTAATCATTTTCTGACAAAGATATTCTGCGGTTGCTGTTTTTAGCTCCACTCTCTCTAAATATATCCAGTAATTAAATGCATAAAACATGTCTGTGTCCACTGTTGCCTCATGATAGTTGCTGCGTTTTATATTTCCATCATGCTTTTCATCAGGGTGAAATATACATCTTTTTTTTTATTTTATAATCAGATGACGCTCAAGACACTCAAGCTTGTACACTGACCCCCATTGAGTCTCTTATCAGATTTTTTCCACTTTAATTGCAGATTCTTTAAATAATCAAAACTTTTGTCTTATTAAACCAATGAATAAGGCTATATTCAATTCTGAACTTAACTTCTTATTGCAATAACAAATGAAAATCCCCGTCATTAATCATTAAATACAAAAAGACAGACAAAAGTTTAATGACCCCTTCCACTCAAAGCTGGAATTCCTTCGGAATAGCTGTTCAGGGACGAGGTGGTTGTTTAAATTTGACAAGAACTGTACGAAATATATTTGATATAGTGAGCGATGCACTCAGTTAAGTCTGTTGAAACAGTGTTTACAATCAGTGTTCTTTTTTTCTTCACATTTAAAGCAGTTAATTGATCCGCATAAGCCCTCTGGAATTGGCAACTCCACTTTCTTTGCAGAAGCTTTCCGGCTCATTAAAGATTTAGAGGAAATTTCAGTCACTCAGCGCCCACAGGAGATGCCGTTGCATTTTTTACTCAGCGCCTTGCTTTCTTCTTTCCTTCTCTTGCATGATGTTAGCTAGCGCTGGAAGCCCTCGTCATACGTAGCGTCGGCTAATGAGGGAAAGAGAGCATAAAGGATGCGGAGCAAGGAAAGTTCTTTGCTTAACTAAGCAGAAAGATGACCCGTTCCTGTACATCTGCATGAAACGTGCAATCTACAGTCCGTTCAATGCTTTTTTGTACATTATCCTCACACATCAGAAGGAAATCTTTCTCTTCAGCCAAACAAGGTGTAATCCTATTGGCCCGTTATAGAAACATGTTAAGAGCCAGATCTAAATATAGCAAGTAGAGTAACTGCACAGTCTAGCAAAGCACCATGGGAAAATTGAAACAGTTGGTCCAGTTTTTCCACATCTGGAAAACATGGCCCCTCCTGTTAAACAATGAAATAAATGTTTGTCACGATTAAATCCTGTAGCTGCTTAGCGTTTCCCTTTTCTCATGAATATTCCATGAATTCAAAGCATGTCCTCCCCCGTCCAATTCTCCCAAAGGGGCTGAGTTTGTCCCTCTGTGTCCACATCTAATAATCCCCCATCTGCTGGTTTTCATGCTGCCTCAGGTCTTGGGGATTTTTCAGATCACTATGTCTTCATGTAATCATTATCATTCTTCATATGAAACAGCTCAGTTGATACAAAAAAAAGGTTTTCCTTTTTTGTTTTTTCTTTCGCTGTGTCCTTTTCAACACAAAAAAACTTCTACAGATTTCCTTCGGTTTCCTAATAACATTTAAATTCTTAAATGTTGTAGGACTTGGGGAAACTTTGGAGCAAAATTTTAATAACAAAATGTGATTATTGAATTAATTCATTTTAACATTCATCCCTCAGTTTTCATTCTGTCAATTTTGTCGAAGTGTGTTTTTGATCTGTGGAAAAACTCCCTCAAGAAAACCCACGCAAGCATGTAATAGAGCAGGGGTGTCAAACTTTATTCCTGGAGGACTGAACAGTTGTTCCAGCTTTCAACAAGCCTGAAGGACTTACTTAGATGCATCAGAGGTTAATGTGAAACTGTACAGAGATGGGGAATCTTTAAACTCTCTTCAAGAACTGAATTGAACTGAATATTGCGTGTGAAAGAATTTGGAGACAACACACAGTTATTTGTTAGAACATACTCGAAACGGAAGTGGTGCTCTGTGCTAAATAACTCATCATAGTTCAATACAAGTTGTTAAAAGTAAATGATACTCAAGTCACATTTTGGATTACACAAAGTGTCACCTAAATCCAAACATATGAGGTCATAAGTGTGTTATGGTCATATGTCTTAATAAGAATAAATATAAAATTTTGAAATCTTACAAGAGCTGCAAGGTTGTCTCTGTATTTTTTTTGCCATCAAAACTAGCAGTACATCTAAATTGCAGTTGAAAGTCACCACTGAGCTGCACAAATATAACCATACTTCCAAATGCACATAAAAGTTAATATAAAAGAGATACAATTGCCATTTCACATGGTTGAAACTTTTCTGTAAGTCATGTTCTAAATGTTTTATAAGGCTACTGGATTTGTACAACTCTTGTAATGATCCACCTCACCATGATACGGGCCCAAAAAACTGTAAATTTGAGTAAGTTAAAAAAAATATTATGAAGACAGACTTTTTGCAAAGTTAAATTTGATTATTGAATGTTATGCTCATTATTCATACAGTTGGTTGTAGCAAAACAAACCTTATTGTTCACTTTTAAGAGTGTTCAAACGAATCCGACAATGGGCAATAAATCCGGACTAACGTGGATAGGTCAAGACAAGAGATCTCACTTAAAGTGTGCGAGGCTAATGAGAAGCTTACGCAAAGCTTGCTCAAAGACTAATGAAAAATAAGGTGACTATTGCTGCTTTTTATAAGAAGTTTCTAGGCATTAATACGCAATTAAAGTTTACATAATTATATTCAGAATTATACCAGAGAATTTGTCAGTGTCTTCAGGGTATGTTTTGGATTCTTAATTGATTATTACATACAAACAGCCAGAAGCACAAACAATGGTTTATTGGACATGTGAGGCCAAGCCATCGTATTGTTTGTGTACTTATAGAGGCATGACCTTTGACAAGCAGTGGGCAAACATTACCTGTAAAGCGACGCTGCTCTTTAGATGTGACGTGATTTCTGGGAGGTAGCTATAGGTTTAGTGGAAGAACCACCTGGCGCAGCAGTTGGACTGGATTTGTGTGAGACGACAGGATTGTATCAGAGGGTCGAGTTAGGCTAAGGTGTTCCCTGGTTATGGATCAAAGAGCTAAGATACTCCAGATGGTGAGACAGGTAGTCTGAATAAATTTCTTAATGGAAGCTAATGGTCCATGAAGACACTTGGCTCAAGAAACGTTCAAGTGCACCGGCGCTAAAGCAATAACTACATCCTCGAGCATCGATCTGTCAGTTTTAGTCGCTGCAGTGTGTGCTGAGACTTTTAACTCCTCCAGCGTTTTGTTGTATAGGGTGGCTGATGCTTACTTACATGGGATCAAGAGTGACCAGATGGCAAGTAGTAGGTTAATCTGTACACCTGGTGTGTTACTCGGGCAAAGGTTTAAACATTAGCAATGGGAACTTTGATAAGCGGTTTGTTGGTTAAATATAGAGTTATTTATCTTAGCTGTGATTATAGATGCTTGAAAACTCGTCCCCCTCGATGTTTGACTCACGGTTCTGTATAGAATTCCACACTATTTCACTGGTCAGTGGGTTACCTTATTTGACTTGGAGTTTGCTGACCATGCACTTACCCTAGCCAGACTTACCCTCATTTAGAGACACACGCACTACCTATTGTTTATTTGTTGTTCCCCTTGCCTTGAAAGAATCACCAGCCTCCAACCAATCACAAAACTGGATTTTAATAGTTTAATAGAATGAAGTTTGTGATCTGACATTAATACTGTTCTATTTTTAATATAGCTCAAAAATGCACCAGATGCCATTTAAAACGGTCTGCTGTTTGCTCTTTTAATAAATGAACATGTCATTTTAATATATATATATATATATATATATATATATATATATATATATATATATATATAGGCTACTTTAAAAATGTTAAGAGTTTATTTACATTTTTAAAAAGGTTGTAAATTTAACAAAAAAATTATATTACTATTTAATGTTTCTATTACTATTTAACACACTGGTTGACACTAAGTTTAATTTACCAAATCACACATCAGTGAGCTTCAGAAGATTTCTGTCTCTGTAATGACTACTTTAACTTGAAATTACAATATATGACTTGTATATGATATATTTACATAAACTATGTCAGTGGAGTTTTCAAATTTATGGGAAAGGTTTAATATGTTCTATTTTGTTTGGAAATGCATTACGCTCAGCTAACAGGCTGTTTAAACAACCAGTGAAAAGGCACTTTATATGCAATTTATCCAAATGTGGAGTGATATCAGCACCAAGTTATCTTTACCAAGTAAAGGGTTTGGTTTGTTTAGTATGTTTTAAGGTGCATATTTTAAATGAAATGATACTTTTTAAAATTGTTTTTATAGGTTTTACTTGGTTTTGATTCATGTAGCATAGTATGTTCCATTACTTTTACTTATATTGCTTGTCCTTTTTGTCTTCAGGAAAACCCATACTTGTGTAGTGACGAATGTGACGCCTCCACCAAAGAACTGGCTCATCCTCCAGAGTTAATGAAAGATCGTGAACGAACAGGGCCCATCACATACTGGCAGACTGTAACATGGAGTCGATTTCCAGAGCCTCTTCTGGCTAACATTTCTCTATCCTGGAACAAAAGCCTTGAGCTAACCGATGACATCCAGATAACCTTTGAATACGGGCGGCCCACATTAATGGTCTTGGATAAGTCGCTGAACTATGGAAGAAACTGGCAGCCTTACCAGTACTATGCTGACGACTGCATGGAAGCTTTCGGGATGTTACCCAAGAACGTTCAGGGCCTTTCAGCCACAAATGTGACCAGAGTTATTTGCACTGAGCAATATTCTAGATGGGTAGGCTCCAAGAATGAAAAGATTGTCCGATTTGAAGTAAAGGACCGCTTTGCCGTCTTTGCTGGTACGAAAATGCAGAACATTTACAACTTGTATACGCGTATGGAGAGTATGAAAGGCCTGAGAGACTTTTTCACTTTCACAAACCTGAGGCTACGGCTGCTGAGACCAGCTCTAGGAGGAACATATGTACAAAGGGACAACCTGCTCAAATACTTTTACGCCATCTCCAATATCGATGTTCAAGCAAGGTAAGAAAACGCATCACATTTGTTTTTTTTACTTAAATACAGAAAATGCAGAAAATAACAAGACCATCTTTCAGGACTACATTTTTTGTCGCTAGTTTGTGTCTCTGATAATAGATGTTACCTTGTTGGATGATATATTCACAAATTTAGTTTAAAAGTGTAGTATTCAATTATTCGTTGGCTTTGCCTGACCTCCTAACTAAATTGTTAAGCAAATGATTGTACACACTGATAATTCTAAATGCTTTACAAACCTACAGGAGTTTGTTGTACTTTATTGTACATAAAAAAAGTAAAAAAAGACAAAAAACTAAACAATAAATCATCGATGTACTTTTGAAAAAATATGTATTATCAGAAAAATAAATAAACATAAAATGTGTAAATAAATACAAATAAAAATAAGGATAAGCTCAAAATCTCTCAATGACTTGTTGACGTGCATGAATTCAGCCATGAATGGGGCATGTCTTGGCTGTTTTCATTGCAGTTACTTTGCTAAATGGCCTTTCCAGCCATTTATCGTTTCCTCATTTGTATGATGACCTTTAAACCTGTTGAAAATATTGTCTCTGTTTAGCTGTACCTCCTTTAGAAGAACATAAGCACCTTCAGACCAAAATTATTTTCTTGCCGTTAATAAACTTTGGCATTTTCTTCTTCCGAAGACATGCAGAATCTAACAATAATAGCGTTAAGTATGTATTATTTGTAAATTGCTGTGAATACTGGGTACAAATTCATGCCTCATTCATTTGTGGAATTAAATCATATGAACCAATGTGACAACATGTCAACAGGCAAATTGGATTTTCTAGTGCATTGCAAAAAAACCTAGAAAGTTTGCGCGATCGTGCGTGCGTGTGTGCGTGTGTGTGTGTGTGGGTGCGTGTGCGTGTGTGTGGGCGTCATAAGTCAGGAATGTTTTGACAAAGCAAGTCGAAGGTTGGCATACTCATCCTAAAAATTTGGAGCCACTGCTCCTCAGCAAAGCCATCACAATATGTTCGCACCAATTTATTCAAAGCCACAATATTTGACACATATCCACAGGCAGCAATAATTGCCCTTTTTTCTTTCTTCATCTGAAAATGACACTAAACATCTAAATAATTTAAAAATAGATCTTCTCCAGTCCCCACTACAAAAACATGTTGCTATGGCAAGTGTAAAAACACACACATATATAGGATATAGGTCACAACTTATTCAATGTGTAAAAACAAGATGAACTAAATCAGATATAGGCCTCGATCAGAACTGAGGCCTAATAGACAACATTTGCAACCAAAGAAAACTTCTGCCTACCAATCTTCTCAGTCTTACCTGGAAACAAATCAGTACAGCTAGTTGCTCTATACTTCAGGTTGAAATGAACAGTTGGTACACAGAGCTTTGATAAAAATGTCCAGCAGTGAAGGGTAATCAATGCATAGCCCAAACCTCCGGTAATGCAAACCCTCAATCAATACTTATTCTGGTATGTCAGGGAGGAAATTGTTTTAACAGCGACAGCGAATGGGATGGGTTAAGTAGACAAATGGACATGCAAAGAGGGGTCCATCATAAGGTTGAGTGATGCTCCGGTGCTTTATATTGAGAGGATTGCGAGAGTGGAAATGTTATGCTAGCACCCAGAGGTAAATTGTCCCAGGGCATTTTATTCATTGCACAAAATTGGGATGCGTTTCAGCTGCATTTGAATAATAAAAATGCCACTGCCTCCCCTGTGGCCTGCTTCTCGTCTAAATGGAGTCTTAGGGTTTGTTTGGAAAAGATAATAAGATCAAAATCTGACCGGTTACGCTTCCTGCATCACAGCCAGTTTCCTTCCCCATCAAGCATGCACTAATAATGAGTGCTGATTGCACTAATAGCATGTAATAAGATAGGCCAAGGATCCTTAATTGAGTAAGATGAAATGTTACTTGTTAAAAGCAATTCAAGTATGTTGTTAATTTCCCTATTTACCTCTTCATTGTGTGGCTTGTTTGTCAGGATATGTTGGGTTTGTTCTAATAACCATGTTTATCTCTGTTCTTTATCCAAAGTGCCAGGGATACTACTAACACTTATTCCCGCAGAAGGCTTCTAAAAATAGCCTGACTGAACAATGAAAAAATATTCCTCCGTGTTTTTTTTCTGGTGCTTTGATGACAGTTGTGAAAAATCTTCTTGATCTTGCTAAAAAGAAATGTTTAGGAAGCAGCCTGCTATACAGCGCACCACATGTCGGCGAACATAATGAGACACAATCATTCTCCCTGTGAAGCTCATCTTGAAAGATTCGCTTTCACAAAACTAATATGTGAAAGAGAAGACTAGCGTTTTATCCTCACCTTCTCCTCCCCTCTTTGCTTTGCTGCAATCTGACGTGGGATCCAAACAGTCGAATGAGCTCGCAAATAGGCGTCCCAGTAGATGAACCGAATTTGGAAACTGCAGGAGAGCGCAAAGGTGTCTGGTAAAGATTTTTACCAGACAATTACCCCAAAGACATTGCTTGAACCTTAATTAAACCTGGTGAGGGAGGAAGTAAACAAATATATACTCATAGGGCTTTCGATAAATTATGCACAGACTTGAGCTGATCCGATGATTCCATGTTCACTTTTCACCTAAATCCTCTTGTAGAATCCTCTAAAAATCCAAAATGCTCCGCTGCTAGAGTATGAATGGTTTTGAGGGAATTAAGTAAAAGTGATTTTCTGGAATAAAGTTTATTAATAAGCAAAGAAGCTGATATGACTACTAAATATCAGGTTAAGCAGGAACACCAAGCCTATCAGAGCTCAAGTCGCTGAGGTGCCCTTGAGCCATCATTGACAAAGATACAAAGGTTACAGAAGGAAGGTGAGACAGATTCTGCTCCAGAGATGCCACGAGGACATCAGGGTCACTCAGTCTTTATTACTCATGTGTGGGTAGAAAGTCTTTTATTAAAGGGCCATCAAAATTACAAGAGAGAAATTACAAGAGAGGATGGATTGTGAACTGTTATATTTCTAGGTCTTAAATTGATATCAAAGTCTGAGAACCCCAAGCAAAACTATGGTGGTGAAATTGGTGTAAATAACAGTAAACTTTACTACCAGTAAAAATGCTAGAACTAGATGATGTAAAAAAATTATCACTATATATGTTTGTTCATATTTGTCAATATAGATAACAATCTATTTTTAGTACTAATAAAAGCAAGTTTTTGTTACGAAGTTACCAAACAGTTGCCTGTTTCTTTTTCTTTTTTTACTTTTTTATTGTCAAGACAAGGCAAACACTTACCAAACATGATCAGTTTAAGAATAGTATAGTATAATTAAAATCATTAGGAAATAATACCATCAAAGCCAGACATCATCCTATTGTACGACAATGCCACTCAAATATGATGAATATAACTAATTCCTTCAAAAAGTAATTTTTATCTTACATAGGTTGAATAGGAACAGATCATGTACTAACAAAAAAATGAATTGCTCCATTGTTCTTTGAAAACAAAGACCAGTTGGTATGTTCCAAAATGAACCTTACCATGGAGAACGACATTTTTTAGGTGTTACAATGGTAGCCATATTAGTATTGAGTGATGAATGCATCAGGAGTCATGACGCTGATAAATGTATACTTATTTTTATTCTGTAAACAATTTTAAACTGTAAGATGCAAGCCCAGCTAACAGGGAACAATCTAATTATATTTGCTAACGTTATTTAAAAGTTGTCTACACGTTAGCTCATGACGTTTCCAAACGAATGGTCTAGTAACATTCTAATAACGTTAAACTAAAACATTATCTAAACAACATTCTCAGAACGTGTTTTTGTAATTTATGAATGTTCTCTAAATGTTGAAAGAAAACGTTTTGGAACAATGTTCTCAGAACATTACTACAAAATTTTTTCTTTCAACATTTAGAGAACATTCATAAATTACAAAAACACGTTCTGAGAATATTGTTTAGATAATGTTTTTGTAATTTATGAATGTTCTCTAAATGTTGAAAGAAAACGTTTTGGGAACAATGTTCTCAGAACATTACTACAATTTTTTTTGTTATATTATTAGTTACAAAGAAGTGGAGAGAACGTTCTAAAAACTTTTATAAAAACCGAGAGACATCGTTTCAATTACGCAACATTTGAGTTATCGTTCCCAGAACATTCTGGTAACATAAATTTGGTAGTGTGCATATCAGTAAGAAATCTATGGAGCTTGCATACGAACAGCTCTGTGGATTTTTAGGGAATTTCCAGAGCATGCAAATACATGTATAAAGAAATGCTTATTTATTTTGTGTGCAAACAGTTTCGTAAATATGTTTTTACATACAAATGTTTCCATCATGATACAATACCTTTTTTTAAGCATGACATTCTACACATAAACAAAATAATGCCCTAGAATTTACCTAAATTTCCTTATTTATTCACGTTTTTCAAATCTTCCAATTTATATAATAAATGTAAATAAAATGACGTTTTGCCTTTTTCCTGCTAGAAAAGTGTTGTTTAAGTCAAAAAGGAGGTTTCAGAGGTATTGATGAGCAATAGTGCCTGGTTATTCCTCCAACACGGTGTATGACTTGGATTCTATGACTAAAAACTGTAAATGAATAATTCAGTGCATGGTATGGAAATTTTCCCGTTAACTCTGCAGGGTGTGATGGACATCTTTGCTGTTTGCTATTCACTAATCAGGGTCCTCTAGCTGGGCTTTGAAGGGTAAGCACAGCAGAAGTCAGCTTTGACCTCACAATCATGGACAGATTCACTCTACGTCCCTCTATTCTGACCCCCATTCACCTCTGTCGTTGGTCCTATTAGGAAAATGTCAGTCTGTCACAAAGGTGTCCCCCAAAGAAAGTGAAATCTCAAAATCAGATGGCACCCTTTGATTCTATATGCAATTTTCTGCTCTTTGCAAGGCATCTCAGCACTGAACTGAAGGTGTAAGACTGGCAGAGAGAGCGTGCGAAGCACTGGCAGGTTCAGACAGAAGATAACTGGAGCAATTTGGAGTGAAGCAGTTTGGGACAGATTAGGTGACACCAGTCAGGTGCTGTCAGGCTTTTCTGTCTTCAATGAAACAGTTGGTTTCTTTTGCTGGCAAAGGTTACAATTTACTGGGAAAGTAATAAAAATGGTGGGAAAAATGTTGTTTTACCAAATGTCCATAATATTCTATGATCTTCAACCAGAGTTGAACTTCATGAGGATCATCTTGAAAGTGCATGAAATCACAACTTAAACAAATTAATTTACATAGTGTCACAGGTTTGAGTGTATCTAACTCGAATGAACGTTAAAAATGTGAGTTGTTTAAAAATAATTTCAGAGCATATAAAAATGCAATGCATATTCAATGAAATAAATTAACTGAATAAAATAAACTATGGGATTTTTTTGTGTGAAACTAAAAATCTAAACATTATTAGAAGAACCATTGAAATGAGAGTCTAACGTGAAAAATTCTCACCAAAAATCCTAAATGTAAGCTGGATTAAATGAGTAAGGAAACTATGGCTTACGACTTTAAAACGTTTTTACAGAAATATAATTCTGCGTTACAACCAGAGTTTGTCGTTTCATACAAAGTCAGGGTTTACAAGATCAGCCATAAATGTTGGTCTAGCCTCAAAATCGAAATTTAAAGTATATCCATTCCCATTCAAAATCCAGCACACATGATCTGGGTTTCAACGTGTACCACCGTCTACCAACAGAATGTTTGGTAAATTGAGAGCTGTAAAGACTGCAGTGGAAGATAAGTAGAGTGCACAAACTCTTAATGCAGCTTTTCAGATACTTAGGTCCTTAAAACACAATTAACTTAATTTCGAAGCCATTTTTCTTGAACATTTTCTCAAATGTCAGATCTGCAAAACAAAAAACTGTTGCTGTCAAAATCATTACTAAAATACAAACTTTAGAACATGAACTAGTGACCCAAAACCCTGCCACGCACCCAACACACACATGCTGTCCAGTCAAAAGATATATTTTCCCTCATTTAATGTCTTCTAGAATCAAATTGTTCAACCTGCAGCTGAATTAATGATTAAACTAAATTTAGTCATAGAATTATTATCAGAAAAAAAGCAAGAAAAAAAACTGACATAAAGCTATCAACGTTATTAACATTATGGACATAAGTACAGTTTAAGTATAGAAAATGCTATTTTTGTTTAAGTTTTTTTTGCAATAAAAACTAGCTGGTTGGGTTGGTCAACCAGTGTGGTCTTGCTGGTTTATTGGCTAAATATTCTCCAGGGGAAGCTATTAGCCCTGCAAGAAACAGTATATGCTGACAACTGGCTTGCAGTTTTTTTCAGCAAGGGAGACATAAAAAGAATTGTGCTTAGGATTGCTTTTCTGATGGTAATTTTACTAAGGGTTTGATTTAGAATGTTTTGTTGTCTATCACACAATCTTCTATCTACTCAATCCTCTCACAAGGCAATAGATTTATAGGACTTGGTCACTTAATTACAATTAAAAATGAAGAAATTATTTGTATTATTGAACGCATCAAATTAATGTATAATTTTTCAAAAGTCAAGGTTAGGGCAGAGAGCCCAGAGTCGACTACACTTTACAGCCAGCAGAAGCTATCCTATATTACTTTGCAGTCATCAAAGTCTATAAGACACATAGGTTTGATGTGCTTCACTGGTCTGCAGGGATTTGTCAATTTTCAGACATGCTGACAGTTGTTTCGAGTCTGCAGTGCACTGACCTGACAGGCCATCACATATCACCCACCCGCCTGAAAACACGATTTCAACTACTATTCTACAAATTATATATATTTTCCCTTTATCTGATGTTATTTTTAAACTCTTGTTATATTATTATGTGATCATATTTACGTTCGTAAACAGTCATTTTTTTGTGTTTTTAGAAGGTCATAGTTCATTTAGACAGGTAGAATTTCATGATATAAACAAATTCAATTATATTTATTTCAGAGTTCAAGAGCACTTCAAAGCACAGATTTACAAACTGGAACCAGCATCTAGAAAATGTTTGCTAAGAGCCTAAAGCGTACTTAATACAAATACAGGTGGTAAGGGTGAAGAGTGTTTCAAGGTCTCTGATGGCTGTCATGTAAGCAGTTTTTTTGGGGCAACACAGTTTGGTCATCAGATCGATGAAGCTCATTCTCAAAGGGTGTCTGAGACATGAAGAGCCAAGCACTGGCTTTTTCTCTGGCGTTCTGTGTCTTGTGCGAGGAGGTTTGAACCCCTGCTTCAGTAGCACTGTTCAGCGTTATCTTGAATTGATATCGAATAGTTTTTTCTCCAGCTTTCTTACCATATTGAACCAATGAGCCCCAAAGCAGAAAAGGTTCTGAATGAAGAATGTTTTATCAAAGGGTCAAGATAAATAGAGAACATTGATATAAACTAGAAAGTATATGAGAGAAAGTATCTTCATTACTAAAATCTTAGTGACTACAGTATAGACTTGATACGCATTTATTTTTCCAAACACAAAAACCCTAAAGCTATTCATTGTAATGTTTAAGAGGATACTGTGTTGATCGATGAGAACCCTCTAATGGTGTCATAAAACTCTGTGGCGTCACCCAACCTGGCCATTCAGGGCTGTAGACCTGGATGTTTTTTTTTCTTTAGCCCCTGATAGACATGAAGACATGCAATACGACCGAGAGGAGTTGCAGATTCAAACGTTCAGATTTCCTGGCTCAATACTTTAATATTTAACCTCTTTCAAAAAAACCAACAAGATCTCTTTTTAATTTGTATAACGTATGCAGCAAGCAGTTTTAGTTTTTATGCTTTTTTTTCTCAACGTTTAACAAAACTTTTTGTGGCTAAGCTAGACTTCCTCTCGAACAAAACTCATGACGTACTGCTTTATTTTAAAAGCACGAGTAGTGAGAGAAATGTTAAAAACTTACTGAACTATGGGAGCATATGCACCTATGTGAATAGAGCAAAGTTACTGCGATTGGGAGCAAAATATGTGATGCACTCTGGTGGCCAATAAAACATGAGCTCACGCTTAAGTGTTCTCTCAGACACCATTGGCATTGAAGAACAATTGAGTAAATAAAAGGGAACTTATTGTATGTAAAAAAAATTTGAGGTGCAAACATTTTTGGTAACCATTTTTTAATTTTGGCTGCTACTTTAAGACTGAATTCTTACTCATTTGGCTGTGCCTTGTAAACAAAGCTGTTTACTTTTATGGAATTTAACCAATGAATTAAGAATTATGTTTGAATTACATTACTGGAAGACGGTGCAGAACCAGGAAAGAGCCACAAGCTTGAGATTCGACTGTAGGTCTCACTGACCACTATACTATGGAGCTAGAGATCTGCCTAAACAATCTGAATTTGAATTGTGTTGATTTGAATTATTGACAATTGTAATATAATAGTAAATCTAAATATTATATGCCATGAAAAAAGACTTTGAATTTGAATTTCTTTCTTCTAAATTGAATTTCTTAATTAGAATTTTGTAAGTTGATTATTGAACTTCTGAAATTTAAAGCCACTAATTTTTTTTTTCAAAGGCACAATCATTTATAGATGTATTTAATGATAGCTAGCATAACGTTTTAAATGAATTTTAATTTTCAACCAAACGTTTTTTTTTCTATCCAAAACGAAAATTAGCAGTAACCAAAAATACGTATGAAAGAGACCATGCTCTTGTTTTTTTGTTTCATTTGAAAAGCATCACCTTCACACATTAAGGCTCTATATGAACTCTTAAAATGCTACGGGCAAAGAAAGAATATGCTTAAATTCAATATAACAGTTACAAGACTGACTTCTGTAATAAAAGATTAGGAGCAGATTCTCTTTTTTCTGACCATGGAATTCTGCTCATGTGTATAGCAGTGAGTATGTTCAGGCTTCATTATGGCCTGAGCATTACTAAACTTTGATCGAAATATGTATAATGCTAAGTCGATTTAAGTTTTATAATTTTCTTTTATACCAGAAACTTAAGGACATGTTTTTTCATTGAAGTAACAGATACACAACATGTTCCTCAAAGGCTGTTTCAGTGTGAGATTTCATTAAATTGTACAAAAAGGACAAGGAAGCATTTCGGTTTGAAAACAGCTGATCAATTCAATTACAGCATTCAATCAACATGCTTTAGACTTTAAAGTTGGAACAAGAAATTCCTCATTTGAAAACCAAATATAACATTTAAAGAGCAATATGATGAATCATTAATCACCCTTGGCTGAATTTTAATGCACACTGTTAGGATATTGTTTAAATTATTAAACCTTGCTTCAACACAAGCCTGCATCAAACAGAGGAAGTGAAAGTAATTTTTTAGGGAGCTAAAATATTCCTTAACACAACAGTCAAATTTCAAAGACCGGCTATTTACATCTACGGTTGCGTTTGGAATCATTTGTGTATTTGACCACGATTTCCCCCGCATGCTGTTTGGTGTGGGCGGATGTGTGATCTGCAATTTTTGCTTTTGTCTGCAGTTGCTTTTATGTGATGTAATACTTGCCCTAGTTTTAGGTGAAGATTATGCGAGTGCTATGCCGGTACATTTTGAAGCAGAGAGGAGAATGTATTATGAATGCTGGGGTCTAAGCAGAGCCGCTCTTACAGTATTCCCAGCGGAGCTCCTTGAGTTTGCATCTAAAAAGCTAAACACCATCAGCGCTGACCATCAAAGACGAGTCCTTGGCCTGAGTTACTCTTCTGCTAAGGTTACATTAGAGAAGCGGCCAGGGGCACAAACTCCGGCCTGCTTCCTCTCTCCCCGCATGCTTGCTGCTGTAACATATGCCAAAATATATTATTAAACACACAGAGTCAGAGTGAAAAAAGATCACGTGGGTTATTGGTAGAGTGGCACGCTTTGCCGCTGTGGTCGCATTCATTCAGGCATCTGAAACAGATAATTGCTCTTTAAAGTAGATGAAAACAACCTGCTGTTTCTTTAGATGAGGATCACTCTGAGTGACCTTTTCTAAGGTGTGCGGAGGACTCCACAAAGGAACTTTTACTTGCCATCTTGAGCTGGATCTTAGACCTTGAAGTTATTTACAGTGTTTCTTTTGCACTGATTTTTGAGCATTGAGAAAAAAAGCACACTGAAAGTTCAGGGCGGGGTGGATGGTTCTCAAGCTGATTAGATGACCATAAAGAACATTTTTTATTACTGTACATTTTGTGCTAAATTTTTGAGATTGAGGAAGGCTTCCTTTACATGCTTTTCACATTGAAACTGGAAAATAAAGTGAAACTGATCCTGGAGGGGACAAGTTATCATTTCCAGAATTACAAAACATCTTGTATTTCCTTCTAACAACAGGGCAATTCCTTTGTTTTCAAGATGATCGTCAATCAAGTGTCGGGAGTAACACTTGCTATAATTAGTATCATGTATCCACTCACGCTCATCATTGTACCAGTATATTAACAGCTCGTATGCCCAGCATCATTGATGACTAAACAGCTAAATTAATTATATGTGTGATTTTCTAAAACAATTTTTATAAGTCGGAAACAGTTAGGTTATTAGTTATGTTTTAATAAAGCACAATTTATTATATATGTCCTCCTGAGAACCAAGGACAAAATATCTATCTAATCTAATAATTTTTTTTTATTTCCTCTCTATTTAGTGCTGTTTAGTCCCTGACTTAGAACTTAGTAGGGTAGCTCAAATGAGAAATAAATACTACAGAGGACATAAATGAATAGGCTGGGTCTCGGGATATATATCTTAATTTTTATCTACAATAGAATAAGGCAATAGAATAGCAATTGTTACTCTCCAGGATATTGAAAACACTAAATAGAATTCCACCAAGCACCAAAGGAACACCAAACACAAAATAAGTATAATTGTTGTATACATTTTATGAAAAATAAAGCCAAGGCTAAAAAAAGAAGAAATAACATTTCTGGATACAAACCAACAGTAAGATTAAATTGAAGACAAACAAAAGAACATAACAAACAATAAACTAACCTCATTAATAACTCAAACCTTTACCACAAAAGAATCAGAATGAAAACACAACTTTCCGAAGTCCCTAAAAGACCTTAACCTTAACCAAAACCCTATATCTAAGATTTTTTTTTTTTTTTTGTAAATTATTTGATTACAAATCAACCTAGTAACACCACAAATTACACCAAACACAAACACCAACATACACTAATCAACAGAATATAACTAATACAAAACTGAGAGAGGGTCAGTGCTTCAACTGGTGAAGGAGGAATCTGTTGACTTCCTTCTGGACCTTTGCCCATTTATACCTACCAGACCCACCAATCCACCAATCAGAAGGCCCGCCAACCACACCAGCCAACCCTGAAAACAAACCACACAAGAAGGCCTGGGAAACTAACTAGATTGCCCAAGTCTCATAACATCAATGAAAACTATTTTATAAGCATTCTGTTTTACACCTCAGTTTTCATCTAATAAAGAAATGCTGCACTCATTCAATTTACTCTCCTTAAGTAAATACTAAAATATGTAGCACAATATTTATCAGCTTTATTATAAATATTGAGATCCCGTCAATCCCAGGAAGTGATAAGAAAATCTAATACAAGTACAAAGTGCTGCTTCATAGATAAGCCAACACTTCTGAAGTGTTGGGGGAAAATGTGGATGCATTTTGTATCAAAGCAATATTAGAAGGCTTTTGACATTTGAAGATTTTTTTCATTCCACCTATTGATATTTTTTCCATCTGACAATCAAAAGGCACCTTCAAAGCCAGCGCTGTGCAGGCATACAGTTTGAGAGTTGTATCAACCCAGAGCCAACCAAAGGAATCATCCAGCAGCATACTTCTTCATCCTGGTTTGTGGCTGAAAACTTGTCTGTTTACTTCTGCATTGATCTAACAAACCCATCCAGCAGAGCTTCAGCGCTCTGAACTGGGTATCTTGTGACTAATGATGCACTCTCGTGGCTGTGTATGATTAAATTAACCCAAGCCTTTTACCTCGAGCCTAGCCATCACAATTTATGACGGATGATCATCGAGATACCCCTCGAAGCCCCTCGCCTCACTAGAAACCTTCTCAGATTTGTCAAATACAATTAGCAGTTAAGAGAGGCAGAACAAAATATCTGGATCTTCAGATTTTATCCTCTGAAATTTCCAGTGCAAATCAGCCTTGATTGTTTCATTTAAGAGGATCAAGTTTTTCGCTGTTATGGGCTGGCATGGAAAGATATGGCTAGTTGTCTTAAAATTAAAAATACATCAAAAGCGTCAATTGGACAGAATATCTTACACAAAGAGGAAAAGGTTTTCTTTAAACAGAGTCTTTCTGAAGCTCAAAGCAAGAACCTGACACAAAAGTGTGTCTGAGACTAAGGCTCCATAGTGTGCCAAACATGTATTTACCTCATTAGGATGTGAGGTCTTCAAAGAACTGATTGTTTTGCCCGAAGGAAAAAAAAACGCATACTCAAATCTTTGAGGATCCTTCTTTGCTCTGTGAAAACAATTAAAGTTGTGCTGAGCTTGATCATTAACAGAGTTGATGTAAAATAATCAGAGGCATCCTCCTCCTGTCCAAACAAACAATTTATTCTTGCTTTTAAATTTGAGAGCGAGCTTTAAGACTTTTAACCCATTGCACACCATGTTTCAGTTCAGGTTTAGTATAGATTTCTTAAATTATATTGAAATGGGTGCAGTGGGTAGCACGGTCATCTCACAGCAAGAAGGTTGCTGGTTTGAGCCTAGGTTGGGTCGGTTGGCATTTCTGTGTGGAGTTTGCATGTTCTCCTCGTGATTGCGTGGGTTTACTCCGGGTGCTCCGGTTTTCCCACAAGTCCAAAGACATGCGGAATAAGAGAATTGAGTAAGAACGATAGCCCATAGTGTTAAAGAGTGAATGAGTGTGTGTGAATGTTTCCCAGCGATGGGTTGCGGCTGGAAGGGCATCCGCCGCGTAAAACAAATGCCAGAGAGTTAGCGGTTCATTCCGCTGTGGCGACCCCGAAAGGGAATAAAGCCGACATGAAGATGAATGAATGTTGAAATGGACGTGGTGTTGGAAAAAAGGTTAGCGAGAGAAGTAGTTTAGAGAAAGACGAGATAAGCATTTGTTATTTTAACTCTGATTTGTTAGTTTTCACTAGAAACATGAGACTGCATTTAAGGGACAAAAAGTTATCAGGACTTGCTACAGAATTACTCACCAAAGGCAAGCAAGCAGCTCTCCTCAGAAAAATATGTACCACAGACATGCAAATTGGACTTGTTCATAGCCAACCAGCCAAGCTAGTGTCTAGCTTGCAGGCATCTCATGGAAAGAAACAGAACTTCTACACTACGTAAACAGGCACATTATCTCTATTTCAGGTTTTATTCCCCAACTTCAGACCCTTCTTTACCAGTGAAAAAGCAACCGTGGAAAAGTGCTTGATTTTTGTCCTTGAAAGTAAAATGATCCTTTACTCTAACAGTCCTTTAAAATTCCATTGAAGTGTAGACCTAAAGAACAAGACTACCATAGTTGCTCTGGCTTTTAAAATGACCTTTTAAGTTATGGAAAAGCATTACATTTTATGCTACATTAGCATAAATTTAAATAGACAACAATATACCAATGACATACACATATCAACGTTTTTGATTTGATCATTTTTTATAGATGGACTACTTTGGTAGAGCTCCAAGCCTATTCTATTGTGTGAACACTTCTTGTATCTTGTAGTCAAGTACTGTATGAGAGGCAGAATAAAAAGTGAAGGAAATGAATGGTTTTGCTAGTAAGATTTATGGGTCAAATTTATCATATTTGGTATTTCTAAATAAAATTTCATGAGGTTATATGAGGGAATTATAAACCGCTAGCCGAGGAAACAGCATAAAACTGTCCTCCCCTGCTTTTCCATTTATAAGAAAAACTTTACAATTCTATTAGGGTCGCTCAGACTCCCTGAAAGCAAGCACCGCAGGCGTAAATATCTCTACTGCCCAGATCTCCACCCTGGGGGCACAGAATAAAAGCGGGTGTCCCAGGAAGGCAAACAGAATTTTTCATCAGAACGCCCTCGCTCATCAAAATTTCATCCGGCCATTCTGTACAGGGACTGGATCTGGTGCAACGCCATCACAGCGGGGCATTCCTGTTCAGGCGACTGGGCCAAGCTCTCCTGAACGAAAACATGTTGTTCATTAAACGCTCTCCTTCTTTGCCCCATACAACCGCATAAATTCAAAAACACACATGGATATCCAGCAAGGCTTTTTCTGATTGCTGCTTGCTTTCGATTCAATAAAATGTACCACGCCTAAGCAATTGTAATGCAAACTTAAATGTAGGACTATAATTATATTTTAATACATAGATTCGTGATGACAAAAACAACTCCTTCCACTTTGATACTGGCAGAACGACAACTTTTTCACCGTTTTTCAGTCATTCCCACAACAATTTAATTAAATCTAATCAAGCAATGGAGATAACTATCTCAAAATTCTGTCAGACGTTTGCTGTCGCTTAATTGTACCCATCTTTCTATGTAAAGTCATGTGGCTGCTGAAAGGAGGGAGCTCTGTGGACAGTGACGCAGCAGGAGATGGAGTCACTTTCTGGCAATAATTGGCCCCATTGCGATGTTTCCAGGGGGGGAGAAATTAATTATGAAGGGACCTCCCTTACTCTTTCTCTCCTTCAAATTTTTGATCTGCACAGGCTCTAGCAAGACCATTCCCTCAATCTCTGGTTGTGCTCACATCCATTTTCTTCACCGTTAATCCAAATCGCATACATGAGAGATGGCGGTGCTTGCTTTAGGCATCCTCCATATCGTCGGGGAGTGCAGAAGAAGCCCTTTTCTGCATCCTGTGTGAATAATTTACATAAGCTGCCGGTGCCAAAGCTTTCAAGGTCGTCTGTGTTTCAGTAGCAGTGGTACAGGAAGGACCTTTGGCCTCATGGGGAGTGCTCCCTCTCCCATGCCTCTCCAAGCTTTTAACTACAAATCCTCCACAAGGTGGATGAGAAACTGGGCTGTAGAAGCAGTCTAACACCAGCCTTCAGCACCACCTTTGTATAGGCAGCTCTCTGGAGAATTTTTGAGAAAACAGTGGGGTGTTTTTCATTAGCCGCTCCTGTGGCACTGCCTTTTTAAAAAAAGGAAATAAAAGAGCACATTCAGAATTGAACTCCCAGAGACTGGCTTTTAACACACAGATCTGCTATTGTGTGGCTGACCTTTTTTAGCAGCTGTACTTCTAAAATGTGGGTAGGGGCTGGGGTGCTGATAATAAGGAATATGAAATGGGAATCTAGCAAAGCAGAAGTTTTTTTGTGTGGTGAGCCACTGGAGGAGCTTGAATTGGCATTGTTAGTAGAGGTCAAAGCTTTCAGAGTCATGTGAAAGGATTAAGATGAGGAAGAGAAAGGAGCATTTGAAACCAATTACTCACACCGGTCTTAGTGAGCAGTTAAAAATCAATACCTGCTTCTTGAACGGCATGTAAACCGAACGTAATCGTATTTCTGGAGAGCTGCCATGTCCATTTTATAGCTCTTATCGGTAATGAAAAAAACTTGTTAAGTATGGTATGTATAGTGATGTTGCGTGTGTTTAGTCTTTGGAACAGCCTAGGTGCCATATAGTTATTGTAATTTGGAAAAATTCTCACATTACTACTCGCTAATGGCCACAGTTTCTGCACAATCTCTTCAGAGCACTGTTCCTCAATCCTCCTTAAAATGGGGGTAATAATTCAGTCGGCACTGGTGATAATGACCAATCTAGGCCGGCCCGAGGTGACTCTCCGGGCACCCATTGTCCTCGTCTTTGCTCCATTCGTTTTTGTTTGTGTAAGTGCCTCATGATGAGCCTGGCAGCATTCTGTGCAAATGAGAATAAATAGTCAGGGTGTCTCGTGAGAGAGGTCTGTGGGAAAAATAAATCAAGCTCCCATTAACATCAGCTTCCAGCTGCTTCAGAGCAACGGACTCCAGCGGCAGCCTTTTATCTGTCTATCTGTGTTTGTTTAGTGCCAGTGCTGTTTATTCATCCCAGCGCCAGCTCCGTTATTTACACCAGACTCGGCTGCTTTTCCACATATCTTGAAAGAAATCGAGCCGCTGTTTTCCATAAAGGCATAAACGCTCATAATGATATTCAATAAATGCTCCGCAATGACACCCCAGGGAGAGTTGCATCATTTTTTCTGTCAGTTCTGTAGCTTCGTTCAAAAATGTGTCACCTAAATAATTGCAGGTTTAAGCTCATTTTCAGATCAAAAACAGAATTATTTAATTTTAGTTCTCTTAAGAACATGCTAATTTAATGTGTTTAAATTAGTTGCCAACTTTCAATTGGAAGTTAGATACAGCAGAGTACAAGATATTTCAAACATCGTTTAAAAAAAAGAACATGCGCATTTATTATTTATTTATTATTAACATTTATTAACATAAACTTTTACAATAGAACAACTCAATTAGTGTTTATAGTAGACTTGTGAAAATTGTGATAATTGTTCAATACTTTTTTATAAAAGCTAACCATTGACTTGCTATAATTGTTCTGAATGAGCAGTCACCATGCTCTTAAGCCATGCAAGCAAAAATATATGCAAATAAAATATGTCTTCACAATTACTTACCTTGATCAGTACATTGTAAACAAATTCTTGCTTTTAGTCCAAAACTTTAATAACAGTATTTATTTGGACATGAAGGATTTTTATCTGGGACACAAATAAACGAGCACTCTTTGTATAAACATTTAAAGGAGAAGCACATAAATAAATAGTATCAACAAAGAGAGTGTTTTACTTATTATTAGAATGTAGGAATGGAAAAGAAGGATGACATGATGACGTGTCAAAACTACTTCCATCACATGATGTTTCAGTGCATCCCAGATTGTGCACACTCTGGTCTCACACACTAAAAAGTTTGGACATTCTCTTCCGTAAGTGATTATCTACTTTAAGGGTGCAGTGTATAGTGTTCGGGTTGGGATACAGCATAGATCTTGTTTAACACACACACACACTAATGTCACAACCTAATATTCAGGATGTATACTGTGCCCCTAGTGGCCAGGATGACACATACATTTACTTTTTCAAAAACTTTTACACAATAATACATAGCTTTAGCAACACACAAACCACATTTAATCAGTTATTATACAAATGGGTCTCTGGATCTGCAATGAAAGTTATCTTTAAATAATGGAAATAGAGCAAAACAGACCCTTTTCACAATTACGTTATAGAATAAATAGATAATAAATAAATAAAATAATAAATTACTCTTCTGTGTTATTGGGTGAAATGAGAAGAGAAGGTTCTGCTAAGAGATTTTCTGCCTTTGTGGCATGGAACCATGAGTCGCTGTTCCTTCTCTGAGCGCAGGCTTCTGGAGGGCATGTAGGAGTGGAGGAGCTCGTGGAGGTAAACGGGCTGATCTGGAGATAGTTTTGTAAGCCAGCATCTGCGATTTGAACTTAACACGAGCTGCGATGGGAAGTCAGTGAAGAGTGACAAAGAGGGGATTAAAATGAGCTTGCTTCGGTTCCTTGAAGATAAGACGACCTGCTCAAGTTCTAGATCATCTGCAGATTTTGAACGCGTTTGCTGGAAGATTAGTTCAACTTTTGCTGATAAGTGACTATTTCAGATACTGAGCTCCTCTCTTTAACCTTATCTAAACCAAATCTTCCTACAACTGTCTTTGCGGTAGAATAACATCAAACTGTGAAAATGCTCCTATTGTAATAACGTTGAAGAAAGCAGAATTACATGCGCAATCTGCCTGACATCACATAAATAGGGTCTATAAAGTTACAGACTTAGATTTTATTATAGTACACCATATGATGACAAACGTTCAACCAGTTTCATTTCTTTGTGGGCAAAGAAGGCTTAACGGTAATCAAATCAGAAGTATATTTCACACAGGCCACTTCCAATAGGAGAGAAGTCAAATCACGTAAGAAGACACACAATAAGTCTTTTATGTGTTTTGGGTAAATAACACTAAATTAATTTTTTAAGTCAATCAAGAACATTTGTATATGTTCAAACGTAATTTTACCATTTCCCGTAACGTTTGCATTATGGTCAAATTTCAAATGATCTATATAAATATGTGGGGGTTTTTTTATGTTGCCAGAGGAAAGGTACGTTGGATCGCTGGATCTCCCTTTTCAGCTACTCTTTTTTGCCTGAGGTTTAAGAGCCATATGCTGATCAAACACACCAGAATCTCCAGCCACAGATGGTCAGAAAGGAGTTTGATCCCATCCCAACAGCAGAGCCTGGCAGAAAGCTCTCCCATGAGATGTGCTCCTGTCCTGAGCAGTGAGGTCTCAGCCCTGGCGTGTCTGGATTTAGCTGCCCCGAATCCACACTGTGATACCTCACCTCACACCCTAGAAAAAGCTGCTCTACTCAGGCCCCCCATAGAGGCCCAGGACGCCTCCTGCTGTTCCTGGGCATCCTGCAGTGAGGTTTTCTAATTTGCCATGTTCCACGCAACAAAATACAAGCTTTCTCTAACTCAGGCAATTTAATAAGAGCAAAGCAGCCCTGTCCTCTGTGTCCTTAACAGTAGCACAAACGATTTCTCCTGTCCTTGGTTTTTAATCACCAGACTTTACCGTCTACTTTGCACTTTTTTTGGTGAGGTGTCAATATTCTAGAATATTCATGACTATGAGGAATGCATACCAATCTGCAAGCTAGCGTCCGTATCGCTTGCAGTTTTCACACTCGCTCTTCGTGCACATTTACAAAGCGCCAGCAGGCATTTATTCAGCTGTCAAACCAGACAGATTTCTTTCAAGCGTTGCTTTTGCCAAGGGCTTGCATCGCTTCATGTGCTGTGATTTCACTGGATGCTAGATTACCCCAGCTGCCTTGCATTAGATGTTGTTCTGACTCTGCTGCTTTTATCTGGCAACTTTTGCAATATTTAATGGCGCTTCTTTTGAATCTACATTCACTATAAGTACTTCACCTTCAAGGTGTCCTGGCTTCACAAAACACCCAATTTTTTACTCACCAGGTGTGATTTAATCAATTTCTTCCCCTTCATTATTAGAAAACTTTCCATCTCAACTTCTGTCAGGATATTTTCTTATTCACATTATGATTATTTGACAGATACATACATTTAGAGGACGTCACGGTGGCGCAGTGGGTAGCACGTCATCTCACAGCAAGAAGGTTGCTGGTTCGAGTCTCGGCTGGGTCAGTTGGCATTTCTGTGTGGAGTTTGCATGTTCTCCTCGTGATCGCATGGGTTTTCTCCGGGTGCTTCTGGTTTCCCCCACAAGTCCAAAGTCATGCAATATAAGTCAATTGATAAAAAACAATTGTCCATAGTGTATGAGTGTGAATGGGTGTGTGTGGATGTTTCCCAGCGATGGGTTGTGGCTGGAAGGGCATCCACTGTGTAAAACATATGCCAGAGAGTTGGCGGTCTATTCCGCTGTGGCGACCCCGAAAGGGAAAAAGCCGACATGAAAATGGATGGATGTTATACATTTAGCATTATAGCACCATGTGTTCTTAGCCCATGCCCAGTAATTACATAAATAATGGTTACTTTTTATTTGTTAAATGGAGCCTCTAGTGACAGCAAAGTTCAAAGTCCACCTTGCTATTATTTTTATTATGAAATTATACATATTTGTACTGACATTTAAATGAATTGAAATTCAGTTTTTAGACCACACCCTTAAAAAGACACATTAACCCTTGTGTATTATGATGCATAAAATTATTACTGATTTTCAGAACCTTCTAATCCACAGACTGAAAAAAAATATTGAGTACAAAAATACATGTTTAGTTTATAATAATAATGCTAACTAATTGCATTGGGCTCATTTCAATTTATAATGCTTCTTTTAAATGCTCTTTTAAATAAAATGAAAGTTTTAAGATGAATTTATAACATGGCTTTATTAATGTAATGAAAGGAAGTTTTGTTGAATAAATTAAATAAAGTGTTTGAAATGCTTATCCTCCATAAAGTTCTGTACGACGCAAAGAATTGGCAAACTGTGACGTAAAACCAGAAAAAAAATTGCATTTTGTCCACTCTATTACAACTGTTTAAAATTATCTAAGCGTTTATTTCAAAATAACATGATAGAGAAATTACATTTTAAGCATTTGGTTCATGGTTTACTTACACGGGGAGGTGAAGTGAAAATCTATACTACAGTCATACACCAGGGGGAGTTTGAGTTTTTTTATGCTTCCATCAACAGGCAAATACATTTCAATTAATCTTGCTGCTGGAAAAAAAAGAAAGTGTCATGAATAAATATATGACTAGAAATAAATGTTACATGGAAATAATGCAAGTCTCAAGATAACCTTATAGGCATTTTATCCTTCACTTTTAATACTTCTCATTTGAGTCTCATTATTTTTCAGAGCATGGGGGTCTGATTCCAGTCTACGCCTGAGAGGATTCTAAAACCTCGAGCTCGGGCTCAGTGTGAAAGTACTACGAGACTTCCCTGTGCTTTAATTGATAAATGAATCCTGTGCCGTCTCTCAAAAGCAGAGAGCTCTCCCTCAAGGCGAGGATCTCTGCAAGAGAGTTCATTGCTGCTGATTAATTTGTCCTGATAAGACCTTGATGGGCACTTGATTTTGGAAAAAGTGCCAAATGAAAGCGTGTGATTGACATTGGAGTTTAATTATGGCTTTAGGACTCCCGAGAAGTCCAACTGTATCCTCCAGTTTTTGAAAACAGACTTCATTAAGGTCAATGAAATTGAGAATAATCAGCCTTCGCCCCAATCTTTGCCCCTGCCATCATATAGATTAATAAAGGAGAAGTTGGATTTAGAAAAAATATGGATTCAATGATTGGGATCTTTATAAATAGTTTAATAACATCATATGTTTTCTAAGGATCTGTAGTAAGTAGAGAGTAAGCACAAACAATTCAACAATCTAAAATAGACAAATAAAACTATTATTTAGCAAAATTGAGCATTTAAAGCACAGGTGACACAGTTCTTGGCTTCTCCGTGTTTGCACACTACTTTAAAGAGCACTTTATTAAGCACTCACAAATGTTCAGCATCACTAAACATCAAAAATCACTAAATATGAGAACAAGAAACCTCAATCAACAAAGTCCAGCCCTCCTAACCCACCCACCAACAATGAAGTTACATAAATAAAATGTTTTTATGTTTGAATCGAGAATATTAGTGCATGACTCACTAGTAATGATGAACCTTAGTTTAGTTGCTACATTAAGTGATGTTTACAAAATTTCAGGAGTAACATGTGCAGACATTAGCGCTGGGCAGTCTCCCTATTACACACGTTTGTTCTCTCTATATAAACCATAAATCCCACGATGATCAACAGCAAAACCCCTCCACCTAAAAGGGGAGAGGGGTGGTCTTTGTCATTCGGTCGCTCCAGATCCCAAAGGTCTCCTTTGGACAGCTCTCCTGTCTGGTATGCGTTTATACATGTCTGTTCTGCTTGCGCAAGCAAGGTCTAATGTTTGCGGGTGCATCCTCATGAACAGGGACATGCTGTGTCTTTACATGTCTAACATCAAACTTGTAAGGCGAATGTAAAAAAATTTAATTTATTTTTTTCTATCTTTTTTCAAAGTCGTCTAATCGAGAAGTAAGTCTTTTAGTGAGCAGTTTGGCTTTAAAATCTAACTTTCGATCCCAAATCAGAAATTCTAAGGGAGACGAGAAAGAGAGGAGAGTTCTTTAGAAACTTGAGCAAAAAAAAAATATTACTTGCTTAAACTTCTAGGGTTATACTTCTATTTTTGTTATATAGTATGTAGAACAATTAGTCAAGTAATAAACATATTAGTCAAAATTTATTAAATACCTAACATACATATTAAGGCAAAGTAAAACTTTCTGATGATTTAATGTATTGAAGAACAACATCTAAGCCCCTCGAAATTCATCTTTTTCAACTAGCTTTTGGGAGAGGTGAAATTTCATGGTTTTTATGATTGTGTCTGTTTACTGCCCTCATCAAACGTATTGTTGTGGCGTGACACTCTTTAGATAAACGTTGATGGTTTATTTGATGATTGCCCACTTCATGCTGATCATTCAAAAATATTACACTGTTTCCAATAACATTAAAATGAATGTTTTTTTCACATAATGTAAATCTTGTCCCTATTTTATGTTTGCAATGTTGGAAAAGTAGCTGATTTGACTGACTAAATAAGTGTTAAAATGACTTCACACTTGTTGAACAGCAAAAAGTTTCCTTATGTTAGCTTAGCATCACTATTTTTGCAAAGGAATCTTCAGAGGGCGAGGCATGACCTCATTATACAGCGATACAAGCCTTGCTTATGAGGTGTCCGTGTGGAAATATATGGGTCAGCTTCATAAATATTTCATGCAAATGGATAGCTGTTCGCTCTAGTGTGGATGGCAAAGGAATCGGAAGCATCGGGATTTACACACTCATTTGATTAGAGAGATTGTAATTGCAAAAGTCATCATTTCCATACTAACCCGCTTTCCCCACAGTCCCTTAATCTCAACTACCTTTAAACAGAGCCAGATCATTCCTCATAAACTCAAGGCAGGCTGAGGCATTTTTGCAGCACTGCAGATTTCCCTAATAAAGCAAACGATAAGTAGAGACAAGACGAGGCCATCTCAATATCCTCCATTTATTCTCATTACTAGCCATAATCATTACTCTCCCTCTCTCTGGTTCAATCGCTCTCAAGGTATTCCCTTCCCCCTGTAGACTAAAGGCTGCTATATTTGGAGTCAAGCAGACGGATGCTGTGTACCATCCCTGCAGATCCACTTTTTATCTCTATGATCACAAAGACAATAAAACTCACTCCTATACACAACACACACACACAAACACAGACGGTCTCCGCAGCACTTACAAACACAGAGTTTCTGTGAAGAAAGGTTAGGAGGAAATATACTGAAAAACTGACTGATATCAAGACCGCACACTGCAGAGACATCATTATACATTTTTTCATTACATTTGTTATGTTCTATGTGTATTCTCTTTAAAGCAAAGTGTATTATGTCTTATTTTACTGCTATTTGATAATCTAATGTACAGGGTTAAATAATATTAACTTTAATATATTAAATTAAATATTTAAAAAATTATCCAGAGTCTTGAAAGAATTGTGATCTTTATTCTAACCAAAAAGAATTGTGATTTTTTCCAGAATCTACCACACACTGGAATTGTTTTCAGCTACATTTTCAGTTGGTGTCTGCTCTAGGATGTGTTTTAACCTTGGGTTAGGTTTAAATAGACAAATTACATTGTTTTATTCATGTTTTTTTAAGTAAAGCAACTCAATGTATGGTGGTTAATTAATCATAATTCTAATTGTTCACTCAAGTGTTTCTACCTAATCCAGCATACAAGTACAAGCCAACAGGTAAAACTCTTATGCATTAATACTTCTGCATTCCATGTCAGTTGTTCATCAACTACTGTTTCAATAGCGGAAGTTGTTTTTTCTATTCGCTTCAAAGGATGTGATGGACATAGAATTTTAAACGCGTACCCTTATTGTTGAGGAAAAGTATGGATCGAACCTCTAAATTAAAACTTGATGAATTATCACAGACTGGAACACAGCAGTATAGTGACATTTAGCACCTCGACTGAAGGACTTACAGCTTCAATTTGAGATATAAATTTAAGATAAAATATGAAAATAGAATGGTAAAAGTGAAAATCTGACTTTTAGCAGAAATACATAGGCAGTGGGTTCTGCAAAGAGTCTAATATCAACATTTAAGCAAGCTATTCCTGATTCCACCCCTTCACGGATGGATTGGGCCCAAGACCCCTAAAACGAATAAAAAAAGTGAACTAAAAACAGCTCACATTTTCATATTATTTTGCTTATGTATATACTACTGTTTAGTAGCAATTATCGGGTGTGGGATTTTTTTCCTGTTAAGTGTAAAGCAAAAATTTAAAGCAAAACTTGAAAGAGTTTTTTGAAAAATTAAAAAAGAATAAAGACATTTCTGAAAATATTCTTCAGGATAATTTTCTAAATATGGCAAAGTTAGTTCACCGTAGGCAATTTACACAGAATTACACACTAATTTGTTGATCTAAAATAACTTCAAAGGTATAATTTGTTGCAATTAAGAAAAATTAAAGAACAACAAAGTGACAAGACGACCATAAAAATGTTGCTTTCGTCTGAAGCTTGGACATACATAGTTCCTTCTAATGTTTTTGATGGCAATTTAAAATAATTTCCACCTCTCTTTCCTACTTTCCTTCCGTCACTACGCAAGCGTAATGCTTTCAGGTTTAGTAGAGTTTGATTTCAGTGTTTGTTTAAATGAGAAGTGAAAATAAAGTTGCCGTCGTGCTGTTGTTCTGCAGCCCTGCCTCCACAGGGATTTCTACAAAAGACAGTTATATTATTCCACTATAATTTTAAAATTATATTTAAGCAACGAATCATAGTGATTTTAAAAAGCAATGATGTATGTTGTCTTTCTTTTTAAAGTAAATGAGATATAACCTTTCATAATTCCAAAAGAGTTGGAAAAATAAAGGTACAAAATGGCCCTAGCAGCTACGTCAAACACCATGTTAAGACCTTTAAAATCCCCAGTATTGCCTTCAGACAGTTTTAAGGCCCTCACCACCCTATCTGGCATCACTTATCAGCCTAACAGATTTCTTGAGCCAAGTAGTTGAGCTAATGAGCTACCTCAGGTGACCCTAAATATTAAAAGGCGGGAATGATCCTCGGCACGGTTTCTTTTGCCCTTGCCTGTGGCTCGACTATAACAAGTGTGCTAATTGCCTGCTGCTTCTTGTCCTCACAGGTGCAAGTGTAACCTCCATGCTGATCAGTGTTCCCTCCGTGACGGGACCCTTCAGTGTGACTGCGACCACAACACCACAGGACAAGACTGTTCGGTCTGCGAGAGAGGCTTCAAAGCCAAGTCCTGGAAGCCTGGCTCGTACCTGCCCACCCCGACCGGCTCCCCGAACATTTGTACGAATAATGCACCTGCTTCTTCTAGACAAAAACACACGCACACACAAAAACACCTGAGAAGCAGCGATGATTTACACACTCTGCAGAAAACTGGGGCATCTTCACTTGCTTAAGAAAGTTCAAGATCACAAAGCTCTCAGGGAACTTCATCGGAAAAGAAGACTAGCATATAAAAATAATAAAATTGTGGTTCAACACTACTGAAGGTTCACTATCTATGAAAACAATGCAGATTTCTATATCATTAAATGTGCTGAAGAGCAGTAGAGAAATACACCCACAAGAGTGTTTTTGAAATAAACGAGTAAATCTCACGTTTGTTTTATCTCCTTCTCTTTCTGTTTGCAGGTGAGGCGTCGGGAACGTCTGGCAGTAAGTGGCAAGCTGACTGTCGTTTTCATGTTTTCATTCCTGCTGCCATCCCTCTTTTTATCCTCTTTATTTCATGTCGTTAACAAGACATCACTTCTGATCTGTTCCTTCACTGTCACTCGCAACTGTGATGGCATGAGGCATTTTTCCACAGTTTTCTACTTCATAAATGTTTCATGGGACGTGAACCAAAAAGCTTTCAAATGCATAGTGATGTATGAGAGTGTGCTCAAGGTTAGGGAAGATTTCAGTGCGGGTCTAGCCATCTTCCTTTGGTTTGATGCGGTTTCATTTAACAAGGAAGATGGATTTCTGGAGGAATGTAATGGAACTTTACTCTTGAAGGTGGAAGTAGAATTGTGTTTCAGTTTAGGGAGGCAAGGAGAATGCAGCTGTTTCCAAGTTTTAATGATAACATTATTTGAAGTCATTTAACTTTTATTCACAAGCACGAAGATGGAGAAAACAACTATTTACTTCATACATTAATGCTATAACACTTTTAAGGACCCAAAAATGCTAAGACGTAAAGATTAAATATATTTTGAGTTATACCTTGAGTTATATCATCCAATCAGAAGCTTCCAAACTAGTTTCAATTTCATCTCATCAGTTTTTCCCCTCCATGTGTACAAGCAGCTCACAAAGATAATAGCAATGTCATTAATAAACCAAAAAAATCACCTGTCATTCTTTACCAACAACTACTTTACTATTAAAATTGTCCCCCAAACATTAGGATCTGCTGATCAAGAATGAGTGGCACTAACAGTAACAAACCTATTGCTGCAGTTTTGCACCTTTGTTCTGTTATTAAACATGCTAAGTATGCATTTAGTCCTACACCTGTTTTTAATACAGTGAACAGTAACACAATCCTCACTACATCCCCATTACGCTTGGTGTTTGTAAACAAAGGTCAATGACAAACAAATAGCTTATCCAATCCCGCAACAACTTTGGCTATCCAGTGTTTTCCAAAATACCAGGTTACACTGAAAATACACATAGAAAAAAATTCAAATAGCCAGGTATGTCCGGACAGGGCCGGAAATGCCTGTAAATCGATGGACAACTAATTAAAAAAAGAAATTGTTCCAGTAGCAGTAAAAAAAAAATAGATTTTGCACTTTTAAGCAAAGTAATAAAAAAAATCCATGATACAAACATCTGCTTTTTACGAGGTCAGCTAAGTACTAATCTGTCCACTTTACTAGAACAATTTAAAAAAGGGCCTTGTTTTTCAAATGCGGTGCCAATAGGCTTTGTATGCGCTTAAAGACAAGGTATCGATTAAATCCATGGGCAGGAATTATAGAAAAACCACATCCATATTTGAAGTCAACAACCTTTAACCTTGTTCTTCATCCTCAGAGTCTATTCTATCGGTTACACTTGATCCAGCTATGGTACCAATTCCCATTACATCAACCAAAATGCCATCCATAGTCCAACTGAGCTCAGAGCCATCACCTACCAAAGGCTCAGTCCAGCCAATCACAGAACCTCAGAGTCTGACTCCATCTGGACCTACAGACACAGTGACAGGTCTGAACTTGTTGTTTCTAGTTAATAGAGGGGTGTTTGATTCTTTAGAGACCGTAGAACCAAGTTTAGGAATTCAGTAAATTAGAGCACTTGGTCAATCATAAATAGTTTTCATTTGTTTGTATGTAGGCTAATAAGTGTGTGATGTGTTAGTGCAATAGTATTTTTTAAAGTATTTTATTTCAACTCATAAATTGTGGCACACCTAAAATTCCTTTGCTTTCCCTCCAAACCTCTGACCAGTGAATAACACTCACAGAGGGAGAGCAATTTATCACTGTGTGTAGGAAAGGATTCTCCTGCTCCCTCAGGGTCCTGGTGCCTGCCATCGCACAACTAGAAAAAAATACACCAGTGGATTCTTCCACTTATTCTAATGTCTTCATTAGCATAATTCAGTTTTGTTAAAGTCTGTCTGTTATTTTGGAGTTGGTAAAATTTAAAATGTAGCCATCTTCTAAGGAATCTTTCTATGACAGAAAGGAAGATGTGAATGCTGTTGCAGACAGAGCCTGTTTCACTAAAAGCTTCATGGTCACTTCTAAAATTTTCAGACTCTGGGAAAATTGTGGTTTAATTTTGTCACTCATAACCTTTTGAACTCTAGCTTGTTCATTCATCGTGCTGAATAATGGAACACTCGCCTAGAACTCTTGCCCGTTGCAGACAGACTGAAATTTGAGTCAAAATCAAGACTCCGGTCTTTTTATAGCTTGTGAAACAAAGCTATTATTTGAACATCGACTTAAAGTTTCAAGGGGACATGAACTGGGTGTTTTAAACTTTGTCTTCTGCATCAGATTTCATTCAGTACCTATCCCTGAATCTCTTACAAAATCATATTTTTATCTTGATATTTTTAGTAGTAGTATACAGTTTGTATTAGGGTACTATGCTTGTAACTTGTATTACCACACTTCTGAAACATGGTCAAAGATTGGACAATGACTATTCATTCAGAGGCATAAATATAGGACATGCAGTAAGTAATTATTTATTATCATTACTGTCTCAACACCTTACACAAATGTAGACAGTCCTGTTGTTTTAATTTGTTGATGAGCAAGTATGTCCAGCCTCAGGAAGAGTGGAAAAAGGCAGTGAAAAAAGTCAAAATAAAACAAAAGTAATTTACAAACTGGAACAAAAATAAGGTTTACATTTATAACATATAATCAACAAACCAATCAATTAAAATTTTGGAATAGATGCCTCATTGGAAAAAGCGGTTCAAAATATAATCTAGATGCTATATTCATTATGATTTCGAAACAGCTAGGGATTAATCTCCCCTGCCACCAAGTTCAAATACTTATTTCTCCATTTTCTCCTTATTCAATTGGACCCAGTGAGGTGTTGAGGAATAATATATGGAGGCTGCCGTTATTCTGCTCCTCTTTCTAGAATGGTGTTGAAGCAGCACAGAAGGCTCTCACTGTCCTAAAGGAAAAGAATGAACGAGAGAGAGAATGCAATAGAGAACGTCAGAGAGCAGGAATTGGGAGGAAATGGATGATGAATGATTATTAATCCTTCAGGCCTCCAATCACACTAAAAATAATCTTGCATTTATCCAGCAAGGATAAAGTTATACAGCATCTTCATGCCAAAATGTCTAAGGCAGAGCAGAGGGAGAAGCAAGTTGAAGATTTAGTGAGCAAACTCTACAGAATAATGCTGAAATTATTCACAATTACTGAAAGCAACTGGCTCGGCTCCAAACCTACATAGGCACCAGGCCACGAAGAAGGCATGCTAACCAAAACGGAAGCTCAAACAGTAAGTGAGTGCTTGATCCACATAGTCAGCACTTTAAACTGTCACTTGTTCAGAAGACAGCGGGAGAAAACAGTGGGCGAGATCACTGCTGGGGATGGAAAATTAGAATTGGTACAAAAACCTTGAAATGAGACAAAAAAAGCTTTTTAACTGAAACAATGTGAAAAAAAAAGTATGATTTGAAACATTTGTTGTAACCATTTGATCTGTTAACAGATAGCTGAGAAACATGAAAATCATTAAATGGTTGTTTACCGGACAAAAACAATTGACCATAAAGACAGATCTGTATGTATGCATATTAATATTTGGGAAATATTGTTAGATGTCCTTAGTCAAGAAGTCTACAGGACTATATTCGAAAAGCACGATGGTGGAGTTTAAATACTAAATGCTGTTAATCAAGAACATTTTTGTCTTATTTCAAGATAAAAAAAAATGCTGGGATCTAGTTTAAACAAGTTCCTCAGCTTTTTAAACCTCATTTTAAGATTTTTTTTCGGACAATTATTTTTGTCTTATTTCAAGAATGGCATTGGTATATTTTTTATTTGATAAATATAGGAAGATTGTAACTGCATTTAAGCTACATTTTTCTGTGTGAAGTTTATTTGATAGTCAAAAAAAACTTTTTCTAATTTATGCCCACATCCAATACTTAAATTCCTCTAATATGTAAATGCTTCTCCAACTTGTTCTCTGTGCTGCTATTCAATGGCATGTTGCCATGAATCAGGCAAACAAACCTAATTAATCATTCCTTTAAAGCAGCAGCATTACAAAGATTGCAAAGGTTTTAACACACTTTCTAAATCTGAAACAAATCAGACTCATGGCAACCCCATTTATGTTTTTACAGAGCAAGTTTAAAGATAAAAGTGGGGATACTGTAGCTGGATTGCTCCTGGATTCAGTGGATATGAATAGTGAGTGCACCCATAATTATTCATTATTGAATTGATTCAAACATAAAACAGATCTACAGTTGGTACAAGCTGAAAAATAGATATGGTCATTGTAACATAGCAAGTCCATGGGAATCATCTTGAGGGCAAGTGAGAGACTGCTGATTTAATAAATTTGAATGTATTTTGTCCTACCCGAATAGTTGAATTAATTATGCATAAACTTCAATGCTTCTTTGAGATCTTGTAAAGGCATTCCAGTGCATTCTGGCATTAATTCCTTTGGCATACCACCTGCCTGATTCTCTTAGTAGGGAGCACAGTCCTAGATTTTTCCTTTTAGAACAACAGAAGCAGACTTACAACACCTTAAACAGTCAGCTAATTTGGAACATATCCATTAAGACTAGTGAGCGAGCGGGTTACATTAGGCTGCACTTGCCAGCTTTTTTAAGGTTCTGGCTTGGTTTGTAGCAGATGGTATATTGGGGGAGGACGTGAGAAATCTGTCTATGCTCCAGCTCTCACGTTAACCCCCTGTGGCCATATGCCTGCCCTCCTGTTACCAGTTTTTACTCACCAGTTTGTATTTAGCTCCATGTGCTACTGTAACACTCAAGCTCAAACACTAGTTTTCTAGAAAGCATTACTGCTACACAAGAAACATATTTGAATAGTATCCCTTTAGAAGGATCTGGATAGAAGTTCCTCAGAGTTCCTCTAATCAATCAGTATGGATGGAGATAAAGGATATAGTACATCCACCTACAGATGTATGGAGTATCAGTTTAAGTGAGAAGGCATTTGAAACAGTTGACTCCTCTCAATGTAGAGGGGTAACATTTAGATTTATTTAGAGAAAATAGAGAGAGACAGTTATTATAGCATATACTACCAAAAATATATAATAGTAAGTTTATATTATTATATACATAACATAATTATAGTACAGTTCATTTGTATGCTCAAATGGAACATTCTCTTTCATCCATAACACCACAACTGATTCTCTTCTGCCTTTAAAGTGCCTCTATCATTATTTTGAAACTTCATAGTTTGGCTTTAGAAGTGTCCAGCCGCAGGTTAACACATACGTGAGGTCAAAAACACTTTACTCTATTGTAATGTGGATTTATATTGATCCCAACGACTGTCAAATGATTCATGCAGTGGGTCTCTGAGTTCGAAACCCATCTTATACATGATGCTCCTCTCAGTGATGAGGAGTTAGCAACAAGTCTGTTGTGATGAAATGTTGCAGCAGGGTGGACTGGAAAAAGCCAATCATACACTATACAAAGAAAACTACATGGCAACGTTCTTCTGTCTTGTCTCACAGCGTTTATTGCCATTACCATTTGTCACCTAAAGACCACAGATGAGAAAGCACAGCTCAAACACAATCATCTTTGTGAGTTGAATCTGCATAGAAAAGTTTTGCTTTGTGCTCAAATTTGGATTCGAAAATGGATTCGCACATCACAACGTTCAAGAAAAAGATTTGTTTAATTGACGATTTGTTTCAGTGATTGATTCTGAGTTTCTTTTTAAAAGGACAGTATTATTGGACTATAATAACTGAACAAGCTAATTTTAATTGAAAAATGATCGAGATTTGTTGTATTTATGAGTGAAAAACTCATATCGATGGGCGTCAATGATTCAGGCTGTTTTAAGGGCGTGTTGCCGAAGATGTCAATTTGCTTGTCCCCTGCCCCCACCTGGAGGGAGTAAGAACATGAGCGAGAGGAGCATCTATGTAACTCAACTATAGATGTAGGAACTTCTACTGCTCATTTGTGGATAGATAATGAAGACTTCGGTGCTGAGATCTACATTATGAAACAAGGGCGAACAAGGATGATCTTGAGCAAGGGTGATGGTTATTTTGGGACATTTGTTATACTCCTTATTCGACTCGCACAGGCAGTTAACAACCTCCCTTTATTTCAAAACTGACAAATGGTAATTTAATGTGCGACTGTCATTCAATATTCAGTGGTGGGGAAATCACATTATGATGCAACAATGCATTCAGTTGAAAACTGCTTATGATTAGAAACCAATTTAGCTCTAATATAGTTAGACACAGCATTAGTGCACATATTTATGTCCTAACATCTTTCAAAAGTTGTGTTTGTATAATATTGGCTCTTTAAAAGCTATAAATAGACACACAGAGCATTTTCAGGTTAAAACTCAAATTGATTGTTCCTTAATCTCCCCATGAAGGGGTAGAATAATAATTTAATGACTTTTAGTATATAAAATCAAAGCCAACTGTCTTTAAATAAGCTAAATTATCATAATAAAGTTCACTCTATGTTGGTAGAGGAAATAAATGCATTAAAAAAGCTATCATTTAAACCTAGAAGTTATAGAAAGTCAGCGATTTTAAAAACACAATTACAACTTAAATATGTGGCATCATTAAATTTTCTTTTTAAAAAGAAAATAAAACATAAAGATCCATGTACAAAAAAGAACAAAAGAGGAGTGTTTTTTTTACCGCAACATACATAGAAATGTACTAAACCATTATTTTTGTGGTATCCCACAATAATTACATGTTAACCCTTAAGTGTAAGTTAGATGCCTTATTGCAGACACAAACATCCCAAAAAAATGTGACCCGTATTCCGCAAAAAAAATCGGAATAGACAAACATCGGTAACACAGCCCATTTTTCATTAGTAAACCGAATAAATACAATCAAGCCGTGAAATTAGGGAACAGCGTCTTCAGCCATGCTTTAATTATGAACCACTGGGGAGGGACGCTAGCTTAATAAAACATCAGCATGCCTGAGAGCAGGAAGTATGGGCCTGCTGCGGCGCTCATGCTGAATCCCAAAGCTCCCATCAGCCCCGACACAGTGTGAGCGGACGTGGTCATTCCTGCTCCGGAGGGAAGACACCTGCTCCTACTGCGCCGGGCAGACTGGAGCAAACATGCTAACATGCATGAGATAACGAATGTCACGTTCTATATTTGATAAACAGCATTGTGAAAAACGAAGAGGCAGAGATGGTTAGCGTTGTGCAGGCATTAAAGAGAGCTGTGCATTCAAGTCAGCTGCAGGTAAAAGGGTAACACCTGATTTTTGTTCATTTTGAAAGCTCTTAGAAGAGAAAAAATAACACTTCATAAACCTATGTAGCAGAATCTCTCGTCTCAAACCAAAAATGACTGATGGATGACACTTTCAGGCAGAATATTAAGCTCACTGAGTGTTTCAAAGCAACCCTTGTCTTGTACATGAGCATATATTATGGAAACGGCTCATTTGAGTATCTCCGCTTAT